>CM027579.2:3886735-4526751 GCA_015852605.2 Populus deltoides
ATATTAAAATACCATGTGTTTTCCAAAACATCTCTTAAAAAAAATTAAAATTTGAAAAAATCTCAAAACTTTAAAATTAATTTTCTCTTTTAAAAAAAATAAAAATAAAAAATATTTTGTTTTCATGCATACGGCTAGATCCTCAAAAGTTTTCCAAGCATATTTCCATAAAAAACAGAAACAAATTACATCTTTCTCATGTTTTAAAAAAAGTGCAAAAAAAAAGGGATATCGTAACTAGTTTATGATTATCCATAAAGATTTGGCCAAAATGTCTAAAACCCTTTACCAATCATTTTGTTCATTTTATATTAGGGTTTAGATGTTAAAAACCCTTTACCAAAATATTTAGGGAAGTAAAACTACATAATAGAGCACACCCTCAGGTATTAAAAATACAAAGTGCAAAATAAATAAGATGCTGAAATTTGGACTTTAGAATGGCTAGGATTTCACCCAATAATGTAGAGATTCTCTCACGAAAGGAGATCTTCCTTAGACTTTAGAAGAATACCAATGGATAGAAACTTGACTTAGAAAAACAATCAAATAACAATGCAGCTTACCTTATGTAGAGTGCACTGGGGGTGATGCGTCTTCCCCTTGCACATCTAGTCTTTTACTTAGAATCTCGCAGACCAGAGGTTTCCGAATAACCTTAATACTAGGTAGCGACTCGTGAACCTTAATCATAATTTTATGATTAAACCTAAAACTCTTTCCTTTCCCAATAACATACCTCTCAGGAGGCTCACATCTTAAAGCGCGCTAGTCCTAACGTCGCTCCCCGTGACAGTATGGTTACCCCACTAAGGACATCTTGTCTAGATGGACTCAGCTTTACTTATTTGATTGTTTGTCTGTGTACTTTTGTTGGTCTATTTAATTCAATTTTAGCACCCATTTTTACTGCTTTAGCATTTTTACTTCCTATTCATACATAAATACATTAGGTATCGATTAATGCCCTTATGCATTTTGATTTTGCAAATAAACCCAATTCTAGGTTTGGTGGGGAGTAGCGGTCTGCCCTATGACTTTCAGTCGAGTTTCAGATTTGTGAAACATCTAACTATGAACTGAGTGTTTACTTAGTAGGGTCACACCTGCCCCAACCATTCCTTGTAAACCTATATACCGCCTTCATGTAAGGTGGTCATTGGGCAGTTCATAGACCTTTTTAAGACCAGGTAAAAAGCTTACCCATCATGTAATGGCTTAGAACCTGCCTTTAGGATATTAACTCCCTAAATAATTCATTTTGCATCAAGACAAACCTTATTAATAATCTTGAACTCTGTAGGATTTTTGGAACAAAGTTTGAGATGATAAGACTATAGGTTTTCACCATCCATACCCAATGTGCATCCATACATCTATTCAATGTAAATAACATACATAAATGCATCAAGTTGAAATATAGGTCCCCAAAAAGCCTACAACACCCGACTTCGACTAAGAAACATGGAAGATGAAGAGCGTGCTCACCGTGATGCTTATTTCTAAGAAGAGTTGGAGTCTTTGAAAGATAGCATAGCCCGCCTTAACAGCTTGCTCGAGTAAGCACTTAGAAATACCTCTAGTAAAGGTCCTTCCAACCGATCCATCACTTTTGTTCAGATCCCAACAACAACTCAGCTTGAAGAAAGAATGAGTGAACATGGTCAGAATCTTTAACACAATCCAACATTAGTGCAATCAGCAACATCGGTTGCCGACCCCCTATAGTTATAAATACATTTTCCAATGAGTCCCTCAAGACCAAGTCATCTAATGAAATAGATAAGATGACAGCGTTGGAAGTCATAATTAGGGCTATAAAAGGGGTAGATTTATACAGGATACAGAAATATGTCTAGTCTTGAATGTGGTTGTGCCAAAGAAATTTGAGTTCCTGAATTCATCAAATACACTAGAACACAATGCTCAATGACTCATCTCAAGTCTTATTGCAATAAAATGGTAGAATTAGTACACAATGAGAAACTATTGATGCACTTTTTCCAGGATAGTTTAAGTGGGGCAACATTGAGCTGGTACATGAGATTGGACAACACTAAGATCCGGAGATGGAAAGATTTGGTGGATGCTTATTTCAAGCAATACAAATACAACATGGACATTACTTTTGATAAAACCAGCTTGTCCAATCTAGAAAAAGAGGACAAGGAAGCATAAGGGAATATGTCTAGAGATGGAGAGATCTGGTTGTACAGGTGCATCACCTACTTTTGGACAAAGAAATGGTCACTCTATTTGCCAATATGCTCAAGGCATCGTACTACGAGCATGTGATAGGTTGCACGACACAATACTTCACTGATGTTGTGGCAGTAGCTGAACGCATTGAACAAAAAGTCAAGAGTGGTAGAATTTCTATGTCCACCGAGAAAACAAGCTTTGAAGGGAGAAGAAAAGAGGGCGACCATGTTGAAGGTGGCTACATGGGTAGGAAAAACCAATTCCAAAACTACCACTCGACCTCAAATTGCTAACATCAATTTCAACTCCCCATTTCTTACCAGAAAACCTGAGCCCTAAAATGTCCAAGCTAAAAACCAAATTGAAAATTCCTGAAGAAGAATTACCAAAGGGTCCAAGAACAACTACTTCCATTATCGATATCTTTGAATGAAATGTTCTAGAAGCTACTGAGCATCGGACATGTAGCTCCAAACTCTTGGCACCTCTCCAACCACCTTACCCTAATTGGTACAAGCCAGACCTCACCTGCGAATACCATGCTGGTGTTGCGGCACATAGCATTCATTCTTGCAGTGCTTTCAAGAAGAGCCTCATGCAGTTGATTAAAGTTGGGTGGATAACATTAAAAGAAACTATGAATGTAAGTACAAACTCCCTGCCCAATCATGCTTCAGGTAGTGGATCTGTAAATGCACTAGAGGCGGAATTCTGAGGAAACCTAAAAGAACTGATGGCAAGAGCAGGGTGCAAAGAAGGCAGCGTGTATGCTCAAGGGTGTCCATGATAGAGGATGAAGTTCTACCGTAGTTTTCTATCCACACCGCCAATGAGATCCCTGCAAGAGCTTTCATGAGAAGGCTAGCTGGAGAGGGAAGTATACTAGAATGGGAAGAAGGAGCTTGCCCCTATTATTGCCTTTGGTTTGATCATATCTGTTTTGACCTATTTTAGTCTTGTCAATAACTTGGCTGATAATGCCACAAGACTCTCTTTGTCAAATGAGTCCTTCCTTTTAATAAGATCATGTGTTTCCTTGTGTTCATGATATGCCTTTAATTTTTTTTGTTTCATGCAAATAGCCCACCTATACGAGCACACCCTTTACTCATAAAACTACTGCACTAAAAATTCTTTGGTGTGTTTCCCTTTTCTCCAAAACTATGCATGATCCCATATTTCGACAAGGATTTTTGAGAAATCAAAGTTTTAGAATAAAGCAAAAATCAAATTAGTGTTCGTTCTAACAGACATGCTCTCAAAATTCAAGTGATCACCTAGAAAAAGGAAAAACCTGAAAAACAACTCAAACACCATGAGATGACTTCAAAAGCTGAGTTTTAGTTAGATGAATAATGAGAAACCATTTTGCATATTCACATGAAAGAAAGCAAAGCTTACCGATCCTAAATGCATGCGTTTGAAATGAGAAAAGACTGTCTTTAATAATCCTTTCATAAGGCTAAATATATCCATTGCAGTCCCCTTTTGAGCCTAGTAAATTTTTCTTGAAAATTAACCTGGTTAGGATCACACCCCATACTGGAGAGCAAATGCAAAAAATATGCAAAAAGATCCTCAATAATTAAAGGTGCTCAAACAAAGTTGGGGAGGGGGCATGAAAGAATCCAAAAGGTCCAAAAGGTTTGAGTATACCACAAAAAATAACTATTATAATAATGCTTAAAACTAAATGAAGAAAACAAAGAGAAAAGGCCCAAACCTGACACTGGGGGGCGTGATAGACCATTTTGCAAATTAATTCCAAGGTCCAGAAATCCATGGACTAAAAAGAAGTCGGGAAATAAACATTAATGATCCTTAGTCTTGAAATCTCTTAAAACCTTTTGAGCCTATAAATATCCTTGTTCTTCATAACCAAGAACCCAAGCCTACATTATGTGCCCAATCAAGCCCTTTCTGATCAAAGGCAGACAATCTGGATTAGTAGGCAATGTTTTTCCATGTGAAACAAGCTTCATTATTCATACAAATAAAATGAATGCATTGAAGACCGGTTCTTTGAAACCCTCAAATTGAATCTTGAACCCCTTTAACCAATAAAATGTCTTTTCGTATTTTCACCAAAATCAAAACAAAATTTTTCAATACTTGTGAAGACATGTCCATGGGAATCGGTTGAATTATTTTTAGAACAAGTTTGCTTTAAAGCACATCAAAATGATTTTTTGTGTTTGGAATAGCTTTGAAATTCCAAAAATTCTCCATGAAAACAATTCCTTGTAAATAACCAAATCTTTTTTTTTTCACATAGCCTCATCCCCAAAGAAAACCTTAATTAAACACTTAGGGGCATGATCAAGCTAGAGGGCAATCCAAAAAATATATAATAGGGTTGACTCCGTGATTTCCTTTCTAGAAAAAAGACAATGTAGGGCAGAGTTGGCGACCTTGAGATAAAGGCTTGCTAATATTATACCCATCCCAGAAGTCAAGATCACAAGATGTGAGTTGAGTAAGTAAGAGCGAAAAAGCCATCGAAGCTTACTATAAAGACTTGAACTTTCAAGAAGAAGGAAAGTCAATGAAGAAAGGGGAGCTGTATTTCTCAGGTAAGTATGAATGCATATTGATCATAATGCATCTTTGACGAACTGATGTCTTACCATCTTTCTTCTTTCAGGTGCGTCTTTGAGGCCACATCTCTCAGATAGTGCGCCTTTTAGCTCTATATTCCTCCTTTCAGGTGTGTATTTGAGCCTTCAACTCGGGTAGTGTGTTTTCTAACCCTACCTCATTTTAAGTGCACCTTTAGGCCATCACCACCCAGGTGGAGTGCATCTTTGAGCCCTCATCATCCAGGTAGTGCGCTTTCTAACCCTACCTGCTTTTGAGAGTGCCTTTGAGCCCTCACTTCTCATATAACTTGCTTTTTAGCCCTATCTCATCTTTCCTTTTAGAGTGCACTTTGTAGCTCTCATTTCTAAGATATCATGCATTCCAACCCTATCTCTATCTCTATATCATATCTCTTCTTGAGTGTGCCATTGAGCCCTCATCCCCTAGATAATGCGCCTTCAAGCCCTGTCCCTTTCCCTTTAAGTGCTTATTTGAGCTCTCATATCCTAGATAGTATGCCTTCAAGCCCTATCTTGTCATCTCTTTAAGACATCTCTAACCAAATCCTTTCACCAGGTAAGTCATATTTTTTCACTTGGGCAGATCGCCCATTACAATATGACCACTCGAAAAAACTTTGTATTTTCCACCTAGTTAGGTCGCCCATTACAATAAGACCACCTTGAAAATCTTTCACTTTCCACCTTGGGCTAGTCTCCCATTACAATGAGACCACTTTACAAAATCCTTTCATTTTTCACTTGGGTAGATCACTCATTACAATGAGATCATTTTGAAAAATCTTTGTATTTTTCTTTTCCCTTGGGCAAGTCGCCCATTATAATGAGACCACTTTACAAATTCCTGTATTTTTCACCTGGGTAGGTCACCTATTACAATGGGATCATTTTGAAAAATCTTTGTATTTTTCTTTTCTCCGGGGTAGGTCACCTATTACAATGAGACTATTTTTGAAAAATCTCATCATTTTTCACCTGGGTAGGTCGTTCATTATAATGAGACCATTTTTGAAAAATCTTTGTGTTTTTCTATCTAGGCAGGTCGCCCATTATAATAAGACCACTTTGAAAATCTTTCATTTTTCACCTGGGCAGGTCGCTCATTACAATAAAACCACTTTGAAAAATCTTTGTATTTTTCACCACTTGAAAAATCTTTTTTCGCCTAGTCATTCGCCCATTACAATAAACCACTTTGAAAAATCTTCGTATTTTTCACCTGAAAGGGTCACCCATGACAATTTGACCATTTTAAAATCATTGAATTCTACTAATAGGCAGGTTTCCTAGTACAACCATACCACTTTGAAAGGTCTTTCATAAAGATCATCTTTTTCTTTGCAAACCCTGTCTCCTTTTTTTCTTAGTGCGCTTTCTAGCACTCGTCCTTTGGATAATGCGCTTTCTAGTCTTATCTCTTTTTTTTTTGTGTGTATTTTTGAGCCCTCACTTCGAACACTTTCAGAAGGATTGAACATTTCTTGTTCTGGTGAGTCCATCATATCTCATTACTTTTTCTTCTTTACAAAGCTACAATCTAAAGTCTCTTACGAGATTTTTTTTCCGTAAGCATTGTAAAGAGGAGGACAACTTTCATAACCTATTTCTAGGTTACTTTCCAAATTCAGCTTTTTCTTCCTAAAATAAAAATAAAATAATAAAATAAAGACTGGCATTTTGGCAAAAGCAAGCTGAGAAGATTTCACATGTAAGAAAAATCAAGCAGCAATTTTGGATAGAATCAGAAGCCTAATTGTACCCCATTTTACCCAAAACTGGAGAGACAATGTATATTCAAGGTCAAGTTATATGATTCTTGGACGAATATGTATATAAATTAAGCTTAAGGATATAATTAGATTTTTAGTGGGCAAATTTGATTTAATCATAGGCCAATTTAAATTTTAATTATGTTTATAAAGTAATTTGGGTTCAATTGAAGGATTTAATTAGGTGCAAGAACTTAATTATATTTTAAATATGTCAAATTAATTTTATTAGGTGTTGTTTTGAGCTTGATTGTTCATCTTCTTCTCCAAAAAGGCTGCTCGAGTGGCCTACTTCCCGATACATTTTATGCTTCATCTTTCCACCAAATTAGACAAAACTTATACCAAAATGATCACTTGGCCTTTGACTACACGCCAGTTGATCCATTCTTGTAGATCGAGGCCACAGTGGTTATGGCATCACCCCAAAGTGGTCAACACGACCACCCATTTCCTGCAACAAATTTGACAACGCATGATGACTACTTTGAGCCAACGATTAGGATCCTTTTGTGTCGAACCAAGGGCCAAGATTTGATAGCAGTGGAGACCAAACGTCCTTCTTCCATCCTCTATAAATAGATGTGGATTTCATCGCTTGAGGGATGAGAAATTAGAGGCCAAAGTCAACAAAACATCAGCTACCCCCTAGTTTTTTTTCTACCACTTTTTCTCTTTTCCATTTCTCTCCATTGTGGCCTTCATCCACCATCACTCTCACCACCACCATCTCCACCATAATTCACTAGCATAACCACCACCAACCACCACATGTAAGGAGGAGTCATCGCAAGCTTCTCTCTCTCCTCTGCCTTTTTCTCCTTCTACCCACAGCTAACACTAGTCACCTATTCCTCCATCAACGCCACCACACTTCTCCCTCTCCACTAATTGTTTCTCCTTCTTCCTTCATAGCGGTAGCAGCTCCTCCACCGCGAGCTTCCCCTTCTCTTTCTCTCTCATCCAGCAATTGACGTCGACGTCTCCTCCCACAACTCCCCCCCCGGTCAACAACAAGACTAGCCAGCCTCTTCTTCCACACCAGATAGTCCCCTCCTCTCTTCTTCTCTTTCTTCTTTTCCCCCTCGCCATTGTCATCTTGCATGCAGATAATTGGTTCTACATGTAGGGGGGAAAACGAACCCCCCAAGTTTGGGCTGGAACCTTGTCAGCCCAACCCAAACCTAAAAGCAAGAAAAACAAAAAAACATGGATCGGTTAAGTGATTTCGCCCAACCAGCCCGACAGGTTAGGGCCTAGCCCAATATAAATAATAATATTATATATATTAAAAAAATCCAAAAAAAATTTCTGAACTGAGGAAATATTTCTGATTTTCTCGCATGTTTTTCTACCAATTTTGCATAATATTGGGTTGTATTTTTCACTATAAGATATAGATCCGGTATTAAAATACCTAAGTTTCTCCAAAATATTTCTTAAAAAAAAACTTAAAAATTCAAAAAAAATCTCAAAACTTTTAAATTAATTTCCCCTTTCAAAAAAACATTAAAAATATTTTGTTTTCGTTCATATGCCTAGATCCTAAAACGTTTTCCAAGCATTTTTTCATAAAAAAACTAAAACAAAATAGTATCTTTCTCATGTTTTAAAAAAGGGGAAAAAAATGGATAACATAACCAGTTTATGATTATCCGTTAGAATTTGGCCAAAATGTCAAAAACCATTTACTAATAATTTTTTTCATATTATATTAGGGTCTAGATGTAGACTTTGATATTTGGGGATGTAGAACTACACAATAAAGTACACCCTCAGGTATTAAAGATACAAAGTACAATATAAATGCAATGTTAAAACTTAAACTTTAGAATTGCTAGGATTTCACCCAATAAGGTAGAGACTCTCTCATGAAGGGAATCTTCCTTAGACCTTAGAAGAAAACCAACAGATAGAAACTTGACTTAGAAAAACAATCAAACAACAATGCAGCTTACCTTAGGTAGGGTGCACTAGGGGTGATGTGTCTTTCCCTTGCACAACCAGTTCCCTACTCAGAGTCTCGCAGACCATAAGTTTCCTAGTAACCTTAATACTAGGTGGCGACTCTTGAACCTTATTCATAATTTTATTATTAAACCCGAAACTCTTTCCTTTCCCAACAACATACCTCTAAGAAGGCTCACGTCTTAAAGCGCGTCAATCCTGACATCGCCCCCCCGCGACAAGCTCAAAAGGGTTTTAATAGAAAATAATCCAAAGGAGGGTTGCTAGGCTATATATATGACACTTAACAAAGAAGGCCTTAATCCTCTTCACACATGCATGTGTACATGTGGTTTCGAAAAGAATCAAAGCAAGTTCTTGAGAAACATGACAATGAAAGAAAATCACACATGTAAGGAAAATATAGACCAATATGGATGTTTTGGTCTTAAGGTTCAAAGTCTCACAGGTTTGTGTTTACCAAATCCAGTTAGTTAATTCCCAAAAAGAATAGCTTGACTAAACAATCCTAAGAAACTAGATCATCATTCAATCATGTTATGACTTTTTTCGAGCTCAATTGAAAATTGTTAAAGACGTTAACATTCCAATCATTCAAAAACACCTCAAAAACAAAAATTTTGGTCTAAAAATGCTGAACTTTTAAAACACATTAATTCCCCCACACTTAATATGAACATCATCCTTAATGTTTGCAGTTAAAAATTTTAAAAAGAGAAGGGAAAACTGCCCTCGATTTTTCTTTTTTACATAATGTTGTCTATATTTAAAATTGGGTATGTCCTTGATGTGCTCCATAATTTTACCCGAGGGAATAGAGTCCGGCGAGAAAATATCAAATAAACAATCCTGAATTGAAATAGCAAGCAATAAAATGAACAAAACAAAAAAAAAATCTTTATTGTTTATGGTGTAACATCATGTTTGGGTTGCCTCCCAAGAGCACCTTTTCTTCTCGAACTTTGGTTAGATCATTTGCAATAATCACTGGCCGGTTTCATCCTCTCCCAAGTACACATACTTCAAATGTTTGGGTAAAGACTTCAATTCCAGCTTTGGGGCTCATTCAACAGAAGGTAAAACCTTTCATAAGAATTTGATAGTTGTAAATGATATTTAACCAACTTGTTTGGCATTTTAAGTAGTGAATACAAAGACATAATTGATTCTTTCTTGTCCTCATTCTTCTCCAGCCTTGCATCCCTGCCTGTCTTGTTATGTTGTAATCTGAAGTTCAACTCATCTTTCAAGAAATTATGCTTATAATCATCCTGCACAATAATAATATCAAAAATGTTAAATGTTATTATTTCTCCATCAAACTCAAAAGATAAAGTACCCTTATGCACATTGATCTTAATTCTTGTTGTTTTCATAAATGGTTAGCCTAACAATATATGAGTTGGATTTGAAGCAAACTCATCATCCATGTCAATGATGTAAAAATCCACGGGAAAAATCAGTTTATTTACTTTAATTAGAACATCCTTAACAATATATGAGTTGGTTAGCCTTTAGGGTATGAGTATGACCTATCCACTAATTAAATTATTACTTTTGTTTCTTTTAAAGCTTCTAAATTCAAATCCTTTTAAATTGATGATGGCATCACATTAATTGATGCTCCCAAATCAAGCATAGCCTTTTCCAACTTATAATTTCCAATCACCACGGGTATAGTGAACATACCTGGGTATTTACACTTTTGAGGTAATTTTCTTTGTATGACTGTGGACACGTTCTCTCCAACCCTTATTTTCTCATCAATATTCAGCCTTCTATTATTAGTGCACAACTTTTTGAGATACTTGGCATATAGTGGAATTTGTTTGATTGCATCCAACAAAGGAATGTTCACCTCCACCTTTCGAAAAGTTTCAAAGATTCCGTTCTTTATCTCATTCTTTTTTTGTTTTGCAAATTGGCCTGGAAAAGGGGGATGAATTAAAATATTAGAACTTGGTAAGACAAAATTTTTACATACCTTGTTGCTTGGCATATCTAATGATTCAGCCGGTTTTTCTTTCCTTTGTTGGGTGCCAGCTGTTGTTGTCATGATTTGCACTTCCTTGCCACTTCTAAGAGTCATGGCACTTACATTTTCCTTGGGATTAATTTCAGCTTGACACGGTAACCTGCCTTTGTTGGCCTCTATTTTATGCATTGAAGAAGTCAACTATGCTATTTGGTTTTTCAAATTTTGAATGCTTGCTCTCGTCTCCTATTGAAACATTTGTGTGTTGGTGGCCAAGGATTTTACAATATCCTCTAAAGACATACTTGCACTTGATGATGTTGAGGAGAAAAGGTTGATTTGTTGTTGACTTAGGGTTGAAAAGGTTGTTGGTTTGAGGGTTGACCGTACTTCAGGTTCAGGTGGTTTTTTTACCACGGGGTTGTACATATCTTCTTTGTTGGTTGTTAAATCCACCCATGGCATTAACTTGAGTCATATGATCATCATCTTGTAATTGAGGGCATCTATTAGTAGGATGGTCCGGGAAAGAGCAGATACAACAGACTTTGACCTGTCTAACCTGTCCAAAGTAACTTGTTTAACGAGAGATGTTAGTTCTGAAAGTTTTGTCTCAATATTAGAATGTATTACCTCATTAAAACTTCTAGATGAATCAACACGGACTCCAAATTGCTGTGAATTTGCTACCATTTTCAAGATTAATTCTCGTGCTTCTTTTGAAGTCTTTTCTATTCGTACTCCTTCACTTGCTGCGTCAATCATGCTACGGTCTATAAGTAACAATCCCTCATAAAAATATTGCAGTAGTAATTGATCAGAAATTTGATGATGAGGGCAGCTCGCGCACAATTGATTGAAACACTCCCAATATTCGTATAACATCTTACCGTTATTCTGGCGAATTCCATTGATTTCTACTCTATTTATTCTTTTCTTTGGCTGTTGAATTTCTTTAGAATTCTTAGGCTAATTAGAAGTCCTTATGCTACTTAACTCCTTCCATTTTTATCTGGTCCTTAAGGTTGGTTAAATCCCTCAAAATTTATGTTTAAAATAGACTCTACTGCATGAGAGGTGATTAGTACTTAAAAGTGCATTTTTATCAAGGTTTTATATCATCATTTTGCACTTGAAGTATCAATAACTCCTTAACTAAAGCATGTTTTATAATAACGTATCTAATATATTAAGATACCTTTAATTTATGGTAAATGTTCATCTTAAATGCAGGCCTATCACATAAATGAAAGAATTGATTGATGAGTTGAAGTACTTAAATTGAAAGGACAAAGAGATGGCCAAACTTAGAAAAGAGATGCTGGTGCAGTCCAAACTGGAACACTGTTCGGTAATTGGGTCATATCTGGAGCTGTAGATCTTGGATTTAGGTCCATTTTATATGGATGGAAAGATAAGACATAGGCCTACAACTTTCATGTGAAGCCCAAGATTTAAAAAGGCCGTTTTCAAGTCCAAATTGCAGCAACAATAAAGAAGTCCGAATCTGTCCTGCAGCCCAGACACTGTTTAGTGTTCAGCCCATATCTCGAGTTCTAGAAGTCCAAATGATCTCAAATTTTTACCCTGGATAGATGAGACAATTCTCTAGAACTTTCATGATTGAAGTTTGTTCAAATTATGACGTCATCAATGACGTTTTTGGCAGACAAGAAGATAAGGATTGTCACCAAGTCAAGATGTGGCCACCCACTCATCAATTAGTCAACAAATCAATAGTTCTGAATTTTGGCCTATAAAAGGAGGCATTTGCCATGTATTTAGGCATCTTGGTGTTCAGATCAAGATCATGCTCTTGCTCTTTCTTTATGTTTTGTAATGCTTAAGTTTTGCTTATATTAATTTCTTGCTTATGCTTTTCATTTCCTTCCCTTGTTTATTTATGTTTCTTTCTTTCATTATGTGTTGCTAAGTTAATTATGTCAAGGTGAAAAGGGTACACTAATGGTGTAAGAATAAGTATAATATAAACTTAACATGGACCTTAATGTTGGATACTAACATGCTTTATATTTGTTATCTTGTTCACTTTTAATACTTTGCTTGTGAAATGGTTAATCTAGATTTATGTTATATAACACTTGGTACAACAAATACTTGGCACTTTCATAGCCCATACTGTATGGTATAACCGACACCTGAGCTATGAAAGGAACTTGATTTGTTGTTAACATAAGTTATAATCATGAATGCCTGACAACATTTACAAGTATTAGCGTTATTCGAATAAGATAACTAATGTAATCATGTTAACAATTTATAATCCGATTGGAACCTCCTTTGTGTGTGGTTTCCAATTGAATAAAAAGAGTTTATACTATACTTGTTTGAAATACCATTAGTGGATCCTCTAACCTTGACATTTGTTGTTATCATTTTTTAATCCTTACGTTAATCTTGCAACTCAAGGTTCTCATCAACTTCTTCTTCTTTATTATTATTATTATTATTATTACTACTATTATTGTTGTTGTTATTGTGTTGTTGTTAACTATAATTTATACAATAAACCTCCCTGTGGTTCGACCCGGTCTTGCCGGGTTATTTATTACTTCGACACTCCCGCACTTGGGAGAAGACATCAATCTTTTGGTCGTGTCAAGTTTTTGGCGCCGTTCTTGGAGGTAAATTCTTGTACAAATTATAGTATTTATTTTATTTTCTCTTTTCTCTTTTCTTGTATCTAACTTTGTTTCTTTTTCTATTGTTTTTCTTTTCTTTCTTTTTATTCTCTTCCCGCACGTGCATGAGAGTGTGGTCACGTACATTAAGTGGTAGACTTTGTAGAGTATCCTCATCATTTTCGGAAAATATGGCCCAAGAAGATAACCAATCGCTTCATAATGAGAATAATGAGAATATTCGGGTTAGAACACTTAGAGACCACATGAATCCCACGAGAACAAGTGCACCCTCATGTATAGTTTTTCCCCCTGATGCATCTCATTTTAATTTTAAGCCGGCATTATTCAACTTTTACCTTCTTTTCACGGTTTAGATTTAGAAAATCCATACTTGCATTTAAGGGAATTTGAGGAGGTCCAGCAACACCTATAATGACTCAAATTGTAGCATGAACACCATTAGGTTAAAGCTTTTTCCTTTTTCATTAAAAGATAAAGCTAAAACATGGCTACAAAATTTGAGACCTGGATCCATTCGTGCGTGGGATGATATGCAACAACAATTTTTAAAGAAGTTTTTTCCATCTCACAGGACAAACTCTTTCAAAAGACAAATAATCACTTTCTCTCAAAAACGGGAGAAACATTTTACCAATGTTGGGATAGATATCGAGACTTGCTTAATACTTGCCCCCATCATGGTTTTGAAACATGGAGATTAGTTTCACATTTTTATGAAGGGTTAACTCCTAGAGATAGGCAAATGGTTGAATTAATGTGCAATGGAACTTTTGAGGATAAAGACCCCAATGAAGCCATGGAATACCTAGACTTGCTAGCTGAAAATGCACAAAATTGGGACACTACAGGGAACTTATGAGGCACCAAGTAAAACCCAACCTCATACATCTAGTGGAGGTATGTACAACCTTAGGGAAGATCATGACCTCCAAGCCAAGTTTGCATCTTTAGCTAAAAAAGTCGAGGCATTAGAATTAAAAAAGAGTGGTCAACTAAAATCTGTTCAAGACATTGTGTGTCAAATCCGTGAAAACAATGAACATTCAACCCATGACTGTCCAACTTTGCCCTCTTTTAGGGAATGTCTCCATGAACAAGCCCATGCATTAAACAGTTTTCAAAGGCCCAATCATAACCCATACTCGCAAACATACAACCCTGGTTGGAGAAATCACCCAAATTTCAATTGGAAGAGTGATAACAATAATGCACAAACTTCACAACCACCGTTTCAAGCACACCATAACTTCCAAAATTCTCATGGATATGTACCTCCTTATGCTCCACCTCCTAGAAGAAATCTTGAGGAAACATTGCATGCATTCATGGAAAAGCAAGAGGCAATTAACACTCAACTTGCTCAAAGCATGACAGATTTTAAAGATACTCTTGCAAAATTGACATCAGCTCTTAGTTTCCAAGAGAAAGGTAAGTTCCCATCTCAACCTCAGCAAAATCCAAAGGGGCAATACAATGCGAATGCAAGTAGTTCGGGAAGCCAAACATGGATCAAGCCAAATCGGTCATCACTCTTAGCGTGGTAAGGTTATTGAAAAACCCATTCTTGAACCTTGTGAGAATGATGATGAGTCAATCTCTAAGGGTAAGGAAGGGGTTGAATCTGATCATTGCAAAGAAAAGACTGATTCTCCGCCAGCACTTCCATTTCCTCATGCCATGACCAAACAAAGGAAAGTCAATCACAACTCTGAAATCCTTGAAACTTTCAAACGGTAAGGATCAATATACCTTTGTTGGATGCTATTAAACGGGTTCCTTCTTACGCTAAATTCTTGAAAGATCTTGCCTTTGTGAAGAGAAATTTGAATGTGAAAAGAAAGCCTTTTTAGCCGAACAAGTAAGTGCCATTCTTGAACAATAATGCATTGAAATATAAAGACCCCGGTTGTCCTACGATTTCTTGCTTTATTGGAGAACATAAAATTGAAAGAGCTTTACTTGATCTTGGAGCTAGTGTGAATTTACTTCCATATTCGGTTTTTCAAAGTCTCAATCTAGGTGAGTTAAAACCAACTTCGTGACTCTTTTACTTGCCGATAGATCGTGAAAAGTGCCTAGAGGAATAATTGAAGATGTGTTAGTACAAGTCGATAAATTCATTTACCCCGTGGATTTTATTGTCTTGGATACACAACTTTCTTGAAGCATGTAATTCATTTCCTCGTTATTTTAGGACGTCCGTTTCTTGCAACTTCTAATGCATTGATTAATTGTAGGAATGGACTGATGAAGCTATCTTTTGGAAACATGACATTGGAGATGAATATTTTCAACATTTGCAAGCAACTTGGAGATGATAATGATTTACAAGAAGTAGATTCTATTGAAGAATTAGTTTATGATCAACTTGAATCTACTTTGAGTAATACTGAGCTTGATGAATTTGAAGATTTACAAATGACTTATTCTCAGGAAGAAATCACGGATGAAAAGGGCATTGAAAATGTTGATGCGAATCTTTTGTCAAGAGTGACAACAGATTCAATATCTGACATCACACCAACCGATGATTACTTTCCTGACAAATCCTTACTTTCTCTTAGTTCAATGTCTCGGTTTGCTAAAAATATCAATTTCCTTGCCTCAGGTGATTTGCCAAATTATTGGAGTACCGAAGATAAAGGTAAGTTTTTGAACGAAGTGAAGAAATTTTATTGGGATGACCCTTACTTATTCGAATATTGTCCTGATCAAACATTTCGAAAATGCATTCCTGACAATGAGGTAAGTAATGTCATTAAACTTTGTCATTCTGAAGCATGTGGGAGTCATTTCTCGTCAAAAAAGACAGCTGCGAAAATCTTACAAAAGGGATTTTATTGGCCCACCATGTTCAAGGACACACATGCATTCTGCAAAACTTGTGAAAATTGTCAAAAAATTGATACTGGTCAAAAAGTTTTGCTTTATAATTCTCGACTCCATTTATTTCCTGGAAAGCTAAGATCAAGATGGAGCGGTCCATTTATTGAGAAACATGTGTATCCTTATGGGGCCTTTGATATTGAGAATCCAAAGAATGACAATGTTTCTAAGGGAAATGGACATCGTTTGAAAACTTACTTTGATAATTTTCCTAGTGAAAATGAATCCATTGGTTTGAATGATCCTATAGATAAAGGTTGAGTATTTTGTTTTTCTCACATTTTTTTTGTGTGTTTCTTTTTGGTGTGAATTTTGTTTTGTTAGTCTCTCTCACCCCGGTCAAATGGCGGATAACGGTACTCCGTGACTTCAGTCGGTTCTTTCAGTTTCCCATAATAACTGATATCTGTATATATTTGTGCAATTCTTTGCTCTTTCTCCTTTCTTTGACTCTCTTCTCCAATTCTCATTTGAAAATGAACACCACTCTTGAAAAATTGAAAAAGTACTTTCCCGCTCTGCCTCAGAATGCGATTACAAAAATTTACCGTGCTAGGTGTGCAAGATTGAGGTTGTTAATGAATCATGGAATTCTCGAAGATATTCGTTGGTGATTGAAGCAAAGGTCCGATTATCGGTGGAGTCCTCCAATTCTTTCATCTCACACATGCCCGAACAGTAAAAGCACTTTTGCAAAGAAACGTCGTGCAAAACGATCGAAAGTCTCTCACGGATGTGCCGGATGGACTTGTAATGCAACATGTCGTTCTTTAGGAATGGTATCTATAAACCGTGAAGACAAAATACAATTCATTAAGGATGGCCCGAGTAAGGGGTCTTTAGATAATCTTCTATTGACCCTTGAGACGCATCCTAGTGGAGATGTGCATCGTGCTATTCATGATTTATGGCCACAATTCCATAAAGAACATGATCGACTTAGTCTTGGGAATCGACTAAAAAAGACCTGTTTGCCGTTTTTTAAGAAAACCCGGATGGGAAGCCTATCCCCACCCATAGAGGGCGTTTAAGCCGTTCTTGGACGTAACACCAAGGGAAGATGTGAGCCACAATCACAACTACACCGTACATACACATGCTTTTCAAAATAAATAAATAAATAAATACATAAAGAGAGAGAGAGTGTGTGAGACTCCAAATGGCCTATATCTAGGTGATATGATTGCATTTTCAAATCCTCATCCAGAAAATCTTCTCTTCCTTCCCCTCATTTCTACTCAACCCTTACATTAGACAGATATAGAAGTGTGTAGAAATGGCGGGTCCCTCAAGTTATCACATAAAAAATATTTGTGTTTTCGGTGGATCTAGTCCCGGGAAGGGAAATAGCTTTTTTGGAAGCAAAGAAATCATCTTGGTCGGTACTAGTCCGAGAAAAAGATTCATTTAGTGTATGGGGGAGGCAGCCTTGGGTTAATGGGGGGTGTGGCAATAGCTGCATTTTTAGGAGGTAGTCAAGTTTTGGGGGTCATCCCCGGCTTTAACAAAAGGGGACATCATTGGAAGAACAATTGGAGAGGAACTACGGTCTCCACAATGTTTGATCGAATGAATACAATGTTTAACCATGTTGATGCCTTCATTGCCTTACCAGGTGGTTTGGGCACATTGGAAGAGATCTTTCATATTTCCTCTTGGGCCCAACTTCACATTCACCATAAACCTATAGGTTTGCTCAATGTTAATGGTTTTTATGATAATTTATTGTCTTTTCTTGATCAAGCCGTGGAACAGGGAATTTCTAACATCTTCGCACGACAAATCATAATCTCTCGCTGCTCTTGTTGAGCAATTGATCGACAAACTACAATCTTTCTCCCCCGTAATTGATCCTTCCATGAGTCGCATCAATTGGTTAACTACGCCGTAAAAAGCTTAGATTGGATTTGAGCCTTCGTTTGTGAATCCTTGTGTTTTTTTAGTTTTATTATTAGCATATTATTTTGTTTTGTTATTTCTTATATTTGTTTAAGTGTGTTTCAGGGTTTGTCGGTGTTCGTTGTTTGGTGATGTCTTCTATACTCTATCTTTCTACCTTAGGACATTGAGGACAATGTCTCGTTTTGGTTGGGGGAGAGGGTAGTAGTTGACATTAAAAAAAAAAAAAAAAAAAAAAAAAAAAAACCAACTAACTGTTTTTGTTTTTAAAGCCATTTGACAAAATGTATTATTAAGATGGCGAGTAAGGAGTAATTTTATTGACTCTTGAGACGCATCTTAGTAAACATTTTCTAATGGTCATTTGCAATATTCATAACAAGGCCTATTAGAATACTTCTTGAAATATTCAGGTTTACAAACTCTCGCATTCTTATCTCATGATTCTGCTCATATACTCATTTAACAAGTATTCTTAAACCTTCATTTTCACACACACACTTTAACATATGATTGTGGGTTGCACATTGGATTATTACATTATTTATGTTCTTTTGTTAAAGGTAACAACTAAGGGATAGGGATAGTCTATAATTTGCAAAAAAAAAAAAAAACAAAAAAATAAAATAAAAAAATGATGATAATAAAAACGTAGATAAGTTTGATTTCGTAGCCTCCCTAACCTAAGCAATTAAGCCCGAAGGGTGTTTTAACACCTAATACCCTAAAGTCAACTGACTTGGGAGCTATTGGCCCAAAGCTTGTTACATGGGTTAAGGAGAAAAGCTTAAGGGAATCAAACATTGCACTATCTACGTGTCGATTCGCAACCCGAAGTTACTAAGCTCGTAGGGGTGTCTCAACACCTAATGCCCTAAGACCAACCGGTGCGGGAGTCATTAGCCAAAAGCTCGTTACATGGGTTAAAGATGCATTGTGTTTTAAGTATATGTATATATATTGAAAAAGAAAAAAAAAAAGAGAAAAAAAAAAAAGATAATAATCCCAACCCAAGGAAGTTAACCTTAAACATTAGAACAGAATATTGTTTTCTTCCAATCAAAGCCCCATCATCTATGTTTTCATACATTGAGCACATAAAAAAGGAAGGTTTATTAATATTTTGTTTAAGAGGTATTGAGCAGATATATAAATTTAATGAGAGTTTGTTTATCTGGATAGATTAATGGAAGTTGAATGATGAATGCCTTGCTTTGTGGACTTTGCAAATTATTTTTTTAACGCTTTGATTACTAGGGACTAGTAATAAGCTGGTTGGGGGGTGTGATTAGTACTTAAAAGTGCATTTTTATCAAGGTTTTATATCATCATTTTGCACTTGAAGTATCAATAACTCCTTAACTAAAGCATGTTTTATAATAACGTATCTAATATATTAAGATACCTTTAATTTATGGTAAATGTTCATCTTAAATGCAGGCCTATCACATAAATGAAAGAATTGATTGATGAGTTGAAGTACTTAAATTGAAAGGACAAAGAGATGGCCAAACTTAGAAAAGAGATGCTGGTGCAGTCCAAACTGGAACACTGTTCGGTAATTGGGTCATATCTGGAGCTGTAGATCTTGGATTTAGGTCCATTTTATATGGATGGAAAGATAAGACATAGGCCTACAACTTTCATGTGAAGCCCAAGATTTAAAAAGGCCGTTTTCAAGTCCAAATTGCAGCAACAATAAAGAAGTCCGAATCTGTCCTGCAGCCCAGACACTGTTTAGTGTTCAGCCCATATCTCGAGTTCTAGAAGTCCAAATGATCTCAAATTTTTACCCTGGATAGATGAGACAATTCTCTAGAACTTTCATGATTGAAGTTTGTTCAAATTATGACGTCATCAATGATGTTTTTGGCAGACAAGAAGATAAGGATTGTCACCAAGTCAAGATGTGGCCACCCACTCATCAATTAGTCAACAAATCAATAGTTCCGAATTTTGGCCTATAAAAGGAGGCATTTGCCATGTATTTAGGCATCTTGGTGTTCAGATCAAGATCATGCTCTTGCTCTTTCTTTATGTTTTGTAATGCTTAAGTTTTGCTTATATTAATTTCTTGCTTATGCTTTTCATTTCCTTCCCTTGTTTATTTATGTTTCTTTCTTTCATTATGTGTTGCTAAGTTAATTATGTCAAGGTGAAAAGGGTACACTAATGGTGTAAGAATAAGTATAATATAAACTTAACATGGACCTTAATGTTGGATACTAACATGCTTTATATTTGTTATCTTGTTCACTTTTAATACTTTGCTTGTGAAATGGTTAATCTAGATTTATGTTATATAACACTTGGTACAACAAATACTTGGCACTTTCATAGCCCATACTTGTATGGTATAACCGACACCTGAGCTATGAAAGGAACTTGATTTGTTGTTAACATAAGTTATAATCATGAATGCCTGACAACATTTACAAGTATTAGCGTTATTCGAATAAGATAACTAATGTAATCATGTTAACAATTTATAATCCGATTGGAACCTCCTTTGTGTGTGGTTTCCAATTGAATAAAAAGAGTTTATACTATACTTGTTTGAAATACCATTAGTGGATCCTCTAACCTTGACATTTGTTGTTATCATTTTTTAATCCTTACGTTAATCTTGCAACTCAAAGTTCTCATCAACTTCTTCTTCTTTATTATTATTATTATTATTATTACTACTATTATTGTTGTTGTTATTGTGTTGTTGTTAACTATAATTTATACAATAAACCTCCCTGTGGTTCGACCCCGGTCTTGCCGGGTTATTTATTACTTCGACACTCCTGCACTTGGGAGAAGACATCAATCTTTTGGTCGTGTCAAGAGGTAGCTAACCAACTTCTAGGAGAGACATAGTTGACTGCATTGATCTCGGTAGCTATGCCACCTATGGAATTTAATGAACCTAAAAGCGCATGGGTCATATATTCCGCAAAACATCGTTCTTGCCAAGGTTGATTCCAACTTTGTTGCAACTTAGACTTTGTTTCTGACTTGGTTTCTTGCAATATCTGACCATTCCACCTGTATTCTTTCATTCATGACATGTTGGAGGCTTGATCTTTACCTTTCTTAGGTCCTAAGACCCATCATTTCTATGTCAAACTCTCAACTATAGTGGTATACTCGGCACCGTTAGTTTCCTCATCAGATCAGGAGACCAATCTCGTCTTTTAGATTGCGTCTGGATTTTTGCCTTTAAAATGATTTTATCTGACCTGAAATTCTTCATAAAAGTTGTAGTGCTTGATATGCAGATGATTTAGAGCTTTTGGTATCATGTCTAGTGTTTTGTTTTCTGATCAGTATTAACTATAGCGTGGAATTTCTGCTGTTTCACAAAAGGGTCAGTCCCAAAATTCTCTTCTTTTCTTTTTCTCTTTAGCTTCGTTTTTATATGGAGCTACTGGTTAGTTCTAGCCAACCTATCCTTGAGGTAACACTTAACAAAGAGAGCAGTGGCCTTGCAGCAACAATAACAGAGAAAATAGCAACCCCTAAATCCCTAGACTCTGTCTAACAAATCTCCCTCCACCGCAACTTTGTTGCTTGAGTCATATATGCTGTTGTTCTTGAATTATTGAAGTTAATTTGAGCCATGATAGAATATGAGAATTTGAAACTTTGCGCGTTATTGTTGGATAAAAAAGCCAATACTAATTGTTGCTTCAGAACTTACTATACTAGAACAAGAATTGCAAGAAGAGTTACAGAAATTGAGAGCTTGAAGGCCATTTAACCATAGACTATCAAATTCGGCACACTCCAGTTTATAAAGAACTCTATTTGCTATGATTTGGCATGGTTACATGTACTAGTGTAGTTTCAATGCTATCATTGTTCTAACAAAGATCCTATATGAATCGCTTGATTTCTTTATAGTTTCTTGAACAGCTCCTCATACTTGTGGGTATCTTCTATACGCATTTTTTAGGTTTTCCTCAAATTTGTTTGACCATCTGTTTTTCAGTAAGCACACACAGCCAAAGCAAATCTAAAGGTGAGGTGAATCTTGTTTTTGTGGTGTCCTCCAGTTATGGATGTTTAAATCTGTTGTGGATGATCAGCGATCATTTTATTGTTTAAGGTTTTTCCTTTTCTAGTAATTAGGGTAAGAAGGGCTGTGTTGTGGATTATTGTCTGTGAACGAATACAATCGAATCACTAGGTCGGGACCACCTCCAATTTCTTACGCGCAAGTTGGAAATCATTGACCTGATCCTTCTGCATAAATCACGCAGCTCACAGATGTATAATATTTTTAGTAAAAAGAAGATTTTAGTCTTGTAAATATTCTGCATATACTTCAGCTTGTAACTTGGGTTTATAGATCTCAGTGAACAGAGTCAAGGCATGGAGTCGATTTTATATTTCTGTTTTTTCTTTTCTTTTTCTTTTTCTTTTTCTTTTTAATGGATAGAGCATGTATAGAAGAATGTCAACTCAGTATTCGATAGTGTCGATAGTAAATGATCGATCGATTGATTGTTTGTGAAGAATATTGGTCTTATTGGTGCCAAAGGGCCGCCGCACAGCAACGATGACAATCACTGGCACTTCCAGAACTACTTGCTGATACAGCAAAATCAAGAGTACATGTTGAGTATATATATGTTGCGACAAACCGCGTCTCAACAGATCGCGCATGTACTACCTAGACTATGCTTGATTATGCTTGATTGACAAATATTTTAGACTACTAGTAGTGTTCACTATGTAAGAAATTTCCATGCGAATTTCATCAACAACAAAAAAAAAAAAAAATTCAAAGGCGAGCGTTTACCTCAGTAGTGGAACATTGCTGTGCCGCTAGACTGACTGTGGTGTTAAATCGTTTACCCAAGCAGTACTGGAACATTGCTGTGCCGCTAGACTGACTGTGGTGTTAAATCGTTTACCTCAGCAGTGGAACGTTGCTGCCCGCTAGAATAGTGAAGTCAAGTAATACACTGCTTGCAGCTGTTATTCTTTTATTATATGTCAATTCGCATGCAATTGCTCGAATTTGCTTGTAGAAGCTCTGGATACAATATTCTGCGTGTTCTTTTCCTAAATTAGTGAAGTCAAGTTTACCTGTCTTTCTACCTTAACTGTATTTGTGGTTTCTTTATATTTTGAAATGTTTCTTGGTCTGTGTTTGTGATAATGACTTATTCTCATGGGGTTCTTTTTCTTTTTATTTATTTCGCACAGTTTGTGCTCTTGGCATGCTGATTGAAATGAGGAAAAGGCTGAGGTTCTTCTGTTTGTCATTGATTGGGAAATTTCTGTGCATTGCCCAAGTCACATGATTTGTAGCGAGGATATTGAACAATTTAGATTAGCTTTGATATATATTGGATATGTTTCTGCTTAGTTTGCAGGACACACAAGGAGCCTGTTTTAAGAAAAAAGCACATTCATACTATCCTTACATGGTATTCTCTTACATCTCACTTAATATTATTATGAAAAGCTTATTCCCAATTAATTCTTGAAGCTGCAATAGCCTTCTAACCGAGTAATGGCAATATACTTCATTTTATAACATTTTAGAAATTAATATGCCTGCTGTCATGACAACTAACATTGCAGAAATTTATTGTTGAATATGAGCTAAAAGCTGAGGAAATATTGTTAAATTTAGGTTGATTTTACCATAGCTCAACTTATCAGCTACATATTTGAGCTGAGCTGACAAGTGATAGACTCTTGGATTTGGGGTTAGAGTTGTTTTGCTAGGGATTGTCGTTACCTAGAGCCTGTGTGCCTTTGATTTGAGCATTGCTTTTGAAGTTTTAAAGATTAAAAGCTAGAGTAAGAAGAACGCTTTGCCTGATTTATAATGCATGGGGAAGCAGTAATCTGCAAGAATGTTCTATGTTGATTCCAAAAAAAAAGTTTTCAGGTCATGATTCCAGCTTTAAACACCGCCAAATGAGAGGGAAAAAGAGAGAAACAACTCTGGGCGACTGTGCCCCAGAAAACATTACAATTGCTTGAAGTCACGTATTTGAGTAAAAAGCTGTCATAATGGGATGGTAGAACTTCTGTCTTCCAGAGAAGAAGGGGGTCATAAAGGAATTAGATCTCAAGAGAGACATACTCTACTAGTGAACTTAAAAATCCTAACTGCAACTGCTTGAGCACATGTAAAGCATGGATTTGCTTGGGCATCTAATATGCAGTGTTCAGATAAATTGCACTAGTAACTGATACCCAAGGTTAGGCAAGCTATCTATTTCTTTACAGCTTGTCAAGGGCAAGGACATCTCCACAAGGATCCTATGTGTATGATGTAGATTGCTATTCCATTTTGCTCACATAAAATAATCTCCCCAAAATTGCGCGTAGTTTTGACGTCTCGAGTGGCTCAACCAACATGAAGGAAGCTGTATAGATGCTGATTTCTTAGTTTTAGTGTTTACAGTGTTCCTTTCACATGGCTTCTACGATGTTGATACAGGTCATGACGTTGTGTGATTATAGGTTAGGTTCTAAATACATGAGAACTGTATCGACTGACAATTTCAAAATAAGTCCCATGAACAAGCACCTTATATTAAGGAAATTATCTGTTCATACCTCAGAATTGAAGCATCAACAACCAATAGATCTAGGAGATTGTGCCCCAGAAGCATGATCTTGTTTTGAAGTTGATGATCTGTATATTATTTACAGACTGCTTATGTTTGCATGGTCATTTGTGGGGGGAGGGGGGGTGTTTGAGCTTGAGAGGTATGGGGAAATGATTGAGAGTTGGGTCTTGGTGATCATCGCTGGCCTGTTGCAACCTGCTTTTTGGGGTGTAAGCCTTGTGGAATTTCGGGGATTCATAGTGGAGAGGCACTTGAAGCTGATAGAGCTTTTAGTTGTAGGACAATCAAATTTTTGGTTTCAGATTTATGGGGTCATGCATAAATGCTTGCTACCTAGAGTTAAGAGAGTGGGGAATGAGACTAGCAATGCAGCCATCCACTTTCATTGAAGGATAAACTCGGCTCAAAATTGTGTTTATTAGCAGCTTCTTGACTGAGATAACTATATAATGATAGCAATTTTTAATGAAAAGGGATATTATGGTTATGGATGGGACTGTCGTGGTGAATTGTGTGGGTAATGTTCTGCAGCTGTTTCTTTTAGAATGGAGGGGGTAGGAGCATCGTATATTGTGGAGCTTAAGGGACTGATTAATTCTTCGTACTGGGCTTATGATTGGTTTTAGAGATATGGCAGTGAAACTTGGTTTATTTTTGGTCTCTTCTTTGGTTGTATGGAGCACTGATTGCAAATGGGCTTCTTTCTGGATGAATGCAAGGAGTTGCATTGAGATTTCAGGAATCTTTCACTTCTGTGTGTCAGGAGGAAGGGAATTGTCACGACCTGAATCTTGGATTCATGACTGGCACATAGACAAAATTCTCCTCTAAGGTTTTATATCTATGTGAACCCAAAACTTATATACAAGCTCATCTTTTAAATAATTCAACCAAAGTTCAACGCAGCAGTAACAACAAAACTAACTTCATAATGTAATTTGATTGTTTTAATACAAGAGTTAATACAGTTTTTTAGTTGTGGAGCACTAACTAGACATAAAGGAAAAGTACAAATTACAACCAAAAGAGCAGGTTCTGAAGGTCCAACAAAATGATCTGCTAACAAGCTATAAGCTTGAAAAGATAAATAATGAGAGGGTGAGTTCAACAACTCAGTTAATAGATAACGTTCAATATACAAATACGAGGTAATACAACAATGAAGAATACCTATACAATTATGGCTTTAGGTTCTTATAGAAAGGTTTCTCAAATAGATCATAACAAGAATATTATAAAGTAAAGCTCGTCAGAAAATCAAAATGCAATGAGCATGAGGCTCCGTACTATAGGATGATCAGTCCACACAAGTTGGTGACTCCCCCGACCAACTAGGGTTCAGATACAATGTGTACAAATACTAACACTACCCTGTTAGCATGAGTATTCTGAATGACATACCATAAGTTCATAATCATAATCAAACAAACATATTCATATCTCAAGGCTTAACTCATGACATCAATCAAATAAGGAGCTATCAATTCAGAAGTCAATTCAAAATATATATTGGTTCATATCAAGAATTTAGATTCAACAATTGATCATACTTTATTGTAACAAGAATAATAATCAACAAATATATATCATCAAGAAGCATGATCCAATTCATATTAACAAATCAAATATTTATAATATTTCTCATGCATATAGAAAATTATCCACTCACCTGACTCGAAAGCAAACAGAACTCAAAAGCAGATACCGAAGAAAATCCTACTGACATCCCGCCGGTAAAATATCAGGATTATCTGAATATAAATGAGACATACTCAAGAACGACTCGAAAGAATATATAACCTATTTAATACATTTAACTAAGGATCTATTCCATAACCCTATATGTTTTTAAACTAAACTAGTCATTTTTCCTAAAAACTCAAAAGTTAAACGGTTTTCCTAAAATCTAATCCATAATAAAACAAATAATAAGACTTGATAATAATTCACTAAATAACCCTTAATTATTCATCAAACCAATTTGAAAAAGCTAATATTACAGCTAGGGACCAATCTGGAATTTATCATATTTTTAGGAGTCAAATTGTAACTTTGTCAAATTGGAGGACCAAACTAAAAATATCATAAATTCATGACTACAGTGGAATTATATCCATAATTCATCCTCATTTCTGTCCAGAATCTCTAATTATTCTCTAGGGACCATTCTGGAAATTTTTCAAATTTTTAGGGTCAAAATGTAATTTTTGTCAAATGGGATGACCAAAAATTGAGGGACCAAACCAAAATTTTATCATCTTCAACCTCAAACCCAGAATTTCCATAGAAAACATACTATTATCTCAAGATTTCTAACACAAAATTCACCATTTACACAAATCATAACTCAAAATCATCATCTTTACCTAAATCTTCTAAAATCAACTAAACAACTTATTACCCACAACAATCAACCAATAACATTCAAATTAATTCATCAATCAACTCAAAATAAAATCTTCAAAACCCTAATCATTCATCAAAACAGAAATTTAAAGCTAAAGAAAACATATTATACATTTATAAACCTAAATCTTACCTTTAAACTGTTTTCTTCAAATCTCTTCCTTTTACCTTATTTTTCTCTCTTTTCTCTTCTTCTTCCTTCTTTCTCTCTCACGGTTTGCTCTCAAGAACATAGCTTTCTCTTTTTGTTTTTCTCCTTCCTATTTATATTTATCAATTATTGTTCAATTACCACAATACCACTCATTTAATTATACTTACTTCTAAGCCTCCAAGGGCTTGGTTATCTTTTCCTACTAATTTAATTTCAAAACATCACAGGAATCGAGCTGCACATCTTCTAGCTAGACACTTAGTTATGTTTTGAAGAAGATGGTGTGATTGAGAAGATTCCAGATTGTTTGCAGTCTGTAGTTAATCACAGATATTGCTGAAATGGCAGCCTGAATTTGGTTTTTGCTTTTGGTATCATGTCTTGTGTTTTGTTTTCTGTTCAGTATTAACTATAGCGTGGAATTTCTGCTATTTCACAAAAGGGCTAGTCCCAAAATTCTCCTCTTCTTTTCTTTTTCTTTTTAGCTTCGTTTTTATATGGATTTACTGGTTAGTTCTAGCCAACCTATCCTTAAGGTAACACTTAACAAAGAGAGTAGTGGCCTTGCAGCAACAATAGCAGAGACAATAGCAACCCCAAAATCCTTAGACTATGTCTAACAAATCTCCCTCCACCACAACTTTGTTCCTTGAGTCATACATGTTGTTGTTCTTGAATTATTGAATTTAATTTGAGCTATGATAGAATATAAGAATTTGAGACTTTGCACGCTATTGTTGGATAAAATGTTGCTTCAGAACTTACTGTGAAGCCAGCTAAACATTGTTGGCAAAGTCAACAATGTTGGGCACCAATTCGATGCCACTTGCAGCACCAATTGGTGCCCCTTGTCCTTTGCTTAGATGCTTGCCTATAAATAGGCAATGCATCCAAGCTTATTTGGCACATCACAAGAGAGGAAGAGAAGAGTGAGAGAGGGAAAGTAATCCCACAAAATTGTGAGGTATTTGTGAGAGAGTAAGTGAGGTGTTTTCTCCTATTAATAGAGAGATTTCAGTTGTTCTCCTATTAGTAGAGAGAGGTTGTATTTCCCACATTACTTAGTAAAATCTTTCTATACTTGCCCATGGACGTAGTCTAATTTGGGCGAACCATGTAAATTCTCGTATGTCATTTCTCATTTTATCTTATCCCTTATCTTTTATCTTGTCGGGTTTGCATGCCAGTATCCTAATAGTGGTATCAGAGCCTTCTGGTTGGTGTTGTTAATACACAAAAGTTATTCGTGTATACGGTTACTATTCATGTCTACGACATTATTCACCTATATGGCACTATTCATCCATACGGTACTGTTCACATACGTTACTGTTGTCGTATATAGAAAGTCAGTGCAGTGATTAAATACAGTCTAGGAAGTTCTATCTAAGGAGATTGAGTTTTAAGCGGGACCGTTTGTGACCCCTCCAATCTTTCCTGGGAACTTACTTAGTGAAGTATTATTCACATGATACTATTTCTATATACGTTACAGATTTGTGAAATGGTGATAGCTGAATAGATCACGGTGAATAAAATGACAGCAAAGTATGAGATTAAGAGGTTCAATAGGAGCAATTTCTCACTCTGGAAAATGAGAATCAAGGCAATTTTAAGGAAAGACAATTGCTTAGCAGCAATTGGGGATCGGCCTGCAGAGATCACTAATAATGCAAAATGGAATGAGATGGATGGCAATGCTATTGCTAACATACATTTAGCATTAACCGATGAAGTATTATCAAGTGTGGCAGAGAAGAAAATAGCTAAGGAGATATGAGAGACTCTAACAAAGCTATATGAGTCCAAGTCTTTACACAATAAGATTTTTTTAAAGCGGAGACTTTATACCCTTCAAATGGTAGAAACCACGGCGGTGACTGACCACATCAACACAATAAGAACTCTATTTTCACAACTCACTACGTTGGGTCAACAAATAGAGAAAAGTGAACGTGTAGAGCTTCTACTTCAAAGTCTTCCAGATTCGTATGATCAACTCATTATCAACTTGACCAATAATATCCTCACAGACTATTTAGTCTTTGATGATGTTGCAGCCGCCATCTTGGAAGAAGAAAATAGGCGCAAAAATAAAGGAGACAAAAATAGTTCAAACCAAGCAGAGGCATTATTGGTGTCAAGAGGGAGATCAACAGAGCGTGGCTCCAGTGGGAGTCAAAAGCAAGGGAGGTCCAAATCAAGAAGTAAGAAGACTGTAAAATGCTATAACTGTGACAGAAAAGGGCACTTCAAAAGGGATTGTTGGTTTAAAAAGGGTATAGAGAATACTGCAGAGTCATCAAAACCTCAAGGATGTGTTGCAAGCACCTCAGAAGATGAAGAGGTTTTATATAGTGAAGCAGCGACAATCTCTATAAATAGAGAAGAGCTCACTGAGGTCTGGCTAATGGATTCAGGAGCAACATGGCATATGACTCCTAATCGAGATTGGTTCCATACATATGAACCCATCTCTGAAGGCTCAGTGTTCATGGGTGATAATCATTCTTTAGAGATTGCTGGTATTTGCACCATCAAATTGAAGATGTATGATGGCTTAATTCGTACTATTTCAGGAGTGCGACATGTGAAAGACTTAAAGAAGAATCTTTTGTCCGTAGGACAATTTGATAATCTTGGCTGTAAGATTCGAACAGACAATGGAATAATGAAAATTGTCAAAGAAGCACTGGTGGTTTTAAAGGCAAGAAAGACAGTTGCAAACATGTTTGTATTAATGGGAGAAACACATCATGAGGCAGAAGCGTCAATCGCATCAGCAAGTTCTGCAAAAGAGAAGACGATGATGTGGCATCAAAAACTAGGCCACATGTCAGAGAAAGGTTTAAAGGTTCTCTCTGATCAGAAGTTACTCCCTAGGCTTACAAAGGTTACTTTACCCTTTTGTGAACACTATGTTACAAGTAAACAGCACAAGTTGAAGTTTGGCACATCAACAATTAAGAGCAAATGCATCTTAGACTTGATTCACTCTGATGTTTAGCAAGCACCGGTTGTGTTCTTGGGAGGAGCAAGATACTTTGTATCATTTATAGATGACTTCTCCAGGAGATGTTGGGTGTATCCAATTAGAAGAAGGGCAGATGTGCTTGCAGTCTTTAAAACTTTCAAAGCGTGGGTGGAACTTGAATCTGAAAAGAAGATCAAGTGTTTGAGGACTGACAATGGAAGAGAATATACCAGTGATGAATTTGATAACTTTTGTCAACATGATGGTATCAAAAGGCAGTTCATAACTGCATACACTCCACAACAAAATGGAGTGGCAGAGCGGATGAATAGAACTCTATTAGAAAGAACAAGAGCAATGTTGAAGGCTGCAGGTCTAGGAAAGTCATTCTGGGCAGAAGCAGTCAATACCGCCTGTTATGTGATAAATCGATCTCCATCAACTACAATTGAGCTGAAGACACTAATGGAGATGTGGATTGGGAAGCCAGCTGATTATTCTCGATTGCACATATTTGGAAGTCCTATGTACGTGATGTATAATACTCAAGAAGTGAGCAAGCTGGATTCAAAATCCAGAAAATGTGTATTCTTGGGATATGCTGATGGAGTGAAGGGGTATCGCTTATGGGATCCCACTGCCCACAAGGTAGTCATCAGCAGAGATGTTATATTTGCATAAGATAAAATGCAAATGAAAGAAAATAATAGCATTTTAAAGGAGACTACAGAAGTCTAGATGGAAAATACTCAGAATCGTACTTCTTACGAGTCGCACTGAGCATGAAGAACAAGAACAAATAGAGTCTGAAACTCCTGAAGTTCGACGGTCAACTCGTGAAAGAAGACCACCGGTTTGGCACTCAGAATATGTTACTGAGAGCAACATTGCATACTGTCTTCTAACAGAGGATGAAGAGCCATCAACTTTCCATGAGGCTATCAAAAGCACAGATGTATCTATGTGGATGACAGCAATGCAAGAGGAGATTGAAGCTCTGCATAAAAATAACACTTGGGATCTTGTTCCGCTACCACAAGGAAGAAAGGCCATTAGTAACAAATGGGTTTACAAGATAAAGCGTGATAGCAATGATCAAGTGGAGTGATATCGTGCAAGATTAGTGGTGAAAGGATATGCTCAGAAAGAAGGAATAGACTTCAATGAGATATTTTCTCCAGTAGTACGACTTAGTACAATCAGAGTAGTCTTAGCAATGTGTGCTATATTTGATCTTCACTTAGAGCAGCTAGATGTTAAAACTGCGTTTCTTCATGGAGAACTTGAAGAAGAAATTTATATGCTCTAACCAGAGGGTTTTGCTGAAACAAGCAAGGAGAACTTGGTTTGCAGGTTGAACAAATCTCTATATGGCCTCAAACAGGCGCCGAGGTGTTGGTATAAGAGATTTGATTCCTTTATAATTAGCCTTGGGTACAACAGACTCAGTTCAGACCATTGTACATATTACAAGAGGTATGAAGAATATGATGTTTTCATCATTCTATTGTTGTACGTGGATGACATGTTGGTAACAGGCCCCAACAAAGATCGAGTCCAAGAATTGAAGGCACAATTGGCTAGGGAGTTTGATATGAAGGACTTGGGACCAGCAAACAAAATTCTAGGGATGCAAATTCACCAAGACAGAACTAAGAGAAAGATTTGGCTTTCTCAGAAGAATTATTTTAAGAAGATCTTGCGACGCTTCAACATGCAAGATTGTAAGCCAATTTCCACCCCACTTCCAGTTAACTTCAAATTATCCTCAAGTATGTCTCCTAGCAATGAAGTAGAGAGGATGGAGATGTCTAGAGTACCGTATGCATCAGCAGTGGGAAGTTTAATGTTTACCATAATATGTACAAGACCAGACATTGCACAAACAGTGGGAGCAACTAGTCGATACATGGCAAATCCTGGTAGAGAGCATTAGAATACTATTAAGAGGATCTTGAGATACATCAAGGGCACCTCAGATGCTGCATTATGTTATGGAGGATCAAAATTTACTGTCAGAGGTTATGTTGATTCAGATTTTGCTGGTGATCTTGAGAAAAGAAAATCCACTACAGGTTATGTGTTCATAATTGCAAGAGGAGCTGTGAGCTGGGTCTCTAAACTTCAGACTGTTGTAGCTTTATCCACAACAGAAGCTGGGTATATGGCAACTACACAAGTTTGTAAAGAAGCAATATGGATGAAGAAACTTATGGAGGAGCTCGGGCACAAACAAGAGAAGATTCTTTTGTATTGTGATAGTCAGAGTGCCTTGCATATTGCAAGGAATCCAGCGTTTCATTCAAGAACAAAACACATAGATGTTCAGTATCACTTTGTTCGTGAAGTGGTGGAAGATGGAAGTGTGGATTTTCAGAAGGTTCACACAAAAGAAAACCCAGCAGATGCTTTGACTAAACCAATCAATAATGACAAATACATATGGTGTAGATCCTCTTATAGCCTAACAAAAATGTAAGCAGCATAAAGATGACAAGTATAGAAAGGATAGAAGAATCACAAATGATCAAGTGTGAAGACTTGATTAAATCATTAAAGTCTTCAAGTGGAAGAATGTGAAGCCAGTTAAACATTGTTGGCAAAGGCAACAATGTTGGGCACCAATTCGGTGCCATTTGCAGCACCAATTGGTGCCCCTTGTCCTTTGCTTGGATGCTTGCCTATAAATAGGCAATGCATCCAAGCTTATTTTGCACATCACAAGAGAGGAAGAGAAGAGTGAGAGAGGGAAAGCAATCCCACAAAATTGTGAGGTATTTGTGAGAGAGTAAGTGAGGTGTTTTCTCCTATTAATAGAGAGATTTCAGTTGTTCTCCTATTAGTAGAGAGAGTTTGTATTTCCCACATTACTTAGTAAAATCCTTCTATATTTGCCCGTGGACGTAGCCTAATTTGAGCGAACCACGTAAAATTTTTAGTGTCATTTCTCATTTTATCTTGTCCCTTACCTTTTATCTTGTCGGATTTGCATGCCAGTATCCTAACGCTTACCATGCTAGAACTAGAATTGCAAGAAGAGTTACAGAAATTGAGAGCTTGAAGGCCATTTAACCATAGACTATCAAATTCGGCACACAGTTTATAAAGAACTCTATTTTGCTCTGATTTGGCATGGTCACATGTACTAGTGTAGTTTCAATGCTATGATTGTTCTAACAAAGATCCTTTATGAATTGCTTGATTTCTTTTATGGTGTCCTCTAGTTATGGATGTTTAAATCTGTTGTGGATGATCTGCGATCATTTTATTGTTCAAGGTCTTTCCAAACCTTTCCTTTTCTAGCTCCCTCTAGCAATTAGGTGTAAGAAGGGCTGTGTTCAAGTTTGTTTTTAGTTGGGGTTGATTTAAGTCTGTCTATCTACAGCTCCCTGAAACGAGGGAGCTGCTATGAGAGAGGGGTACTTGATGCTTGGCTTGCTACATGATCCAAAATGAGATGCTTTTCACATAGAAACCGATTGCCCTTTTGTCTGTGAACGAATATAATCGAATCTCGGCATATTTCTACCACCTTCAATTTCTTACGCGCAAGTTGGAAATCATTGAAACTCGAGAGGGAGTGTTGGATCCTTCTGCATAAATCATGCAGCTCACAGATGTATACTATTTTTACTCAATAGAAGATTTTAGTCTCGTAAATATTCTGCATATACTTCAGCTCGTAACTTGGGTATATAGATCTCAGTGAACAGAGTCAAGACATGGAGTCGGTTTTATATTTCTGTCTTTTCTTTTTCTTTTTCTTTTTCTTTTTCTTTTTAATGGATAGAGCATGTATAGAAGAATGTCCGGGAAAAACAGAGAAAAAGCCAGTGTGGTAGCAACTCAGTGTTCTTCGGTAGTGTCGATAGTAAATGATCGATCGATTGATTGATGCAGCGCTGTACATACACTTAGTGGTGCCTAAGAGCCACCGCACAGCAACGATGACAATCACTGGCACTTCTGTTAGTGAAGAGACAAAGTTGATGATTGCATTAGATGTTGTGTGTTGTGGACTCCAATTGAGAAATATTTTTTTACTTGGCTAGTTTGAAAAATACTTTAGACTACTAGTAAAAAACCCTCTACTATAGTTTCCTCTAGTGGTGACTATCTATGAATTTTCCGTGTGAATTTTATCAACAAGAGCGTTTACCTCAGTAGTGGAACATTGCTGTGCCGCTAGACTGACTGTGGTGTTAAATCGTTTACCTCAGTAGTGGAACGTTGCTGTCCGCTAGACTTGCTGTGCCGCTAGACTGACTGTGGTGTTAAATCGTTTACCTCAGCAGGGAAACATTGCTGTTGCGGGAGACTGATTGTGGTGTTAAATAGGCAATTTCTTGAGACCAATATTCTTCACATCTAGCAAAGCCAGCCATTTTATAACACAACAAAGCGATCTGCTTAAAAGAATCATGAGATTCTGAGGGATTGCATTTCCGGACTTCTTTTTTGCTCCACTTTGCTTCCGATTGTAGAAGTAGCCACCCCCATTGACACCATTAACGCAACCCTGTCAATTCGAGATGGAGACACCATAGTCTCGGCTGGTGTCACCTATGAATTAGGATTTTTCAGCCCCGGAAGATCCAAAAACCGATACTTGGGGATATGGTATGGCAAAATATCAGTCCAAACCTAATCTTTTTTTAAGGTGATATTCAATCTTAAAAATACTTCAATAACACTCATCTCATCAAGAGAAACATTTTGATACTAAGTTTATCCATTTTTATTAAAGAAATCAGTCAAGCAACCTTTTTTCTACTTTCATCAATTTCTTGCAACTTGCTCTCTCCTCTTCATCTTCTCAGGCTTAGAAACTAAAAAAATGAAGAAAATGAAATTCTAGACTAAAAACTTAAAAAACAAGGATAAAAAATGAAAAAAAAATAAAAATACTTTAGGGACTAAAGATGTTAAAAATACGCCTTAACTACAATAAAAAAAATAACCTGGAACTTTGTTCAAGTCTCAAATTTGGTCATCAAAGTTTCAATTATGTATAATCAAGTAAACTGAACTTCATCTTTCCAAATTGAGCATCGATTTAGTGGCGAATCCTTTTTTAAACATTGTAAGAAACTCTTGCAAATTTAAACAGGACAAATCACCAACCTTAACCATAAATTAACTAAACTTGAAAGGATAAAATCTAAAAAAATTAAATTAAACAACCGACAAAAAAATAAAAACATTGTCCAACTCCACAATATTTTCTCGTAAAGGGCACAATGTTTTCAAGTGAAACAATGAGCCTCTTAATGTTTTGTTAATGTATGAGTGTGTTTGTTTTTGTAGTAGAAAGTGTGGTTTTGATTTGAGAAAAGTGATTTTTTGAAAAACAACTTTTTTGTATGATTGTTTTACCTAAATTATGTGTTTGGTTAAAATTGTGATTCAAATTACTTCTTCATCAAAAGCATGTTATTAGTGTTTAGTTGAAATTGTGGTTGGACATGAAATGACTAATTAGGAAATTAATTTTTTCAATACATGACATTGAAAAATTAATACATATTTATGATTAACTACTTATAATGTTAAAAATCCTATAGTTCTCCCATCAAACTTGAAGCAATTCCATCTCGAACACAATCCATATACGAAGTTCTATTACCTCTATATGTTTGTGATCATGAAACAACATCACGTTAAAACTCCCCGAGGCATGAAATCAGGATGATGTTCAAATTCATTAAAAGCAACATCTTGTACAGATTTTCTTCTTATGTAGTTATGAAGAGCCATTGATGCAACAACAATCTGCACCTATGTCTTATACAGAAACACTAGCATGTTCTGCGAATTCTCCATCTATTTTTGCATACCCTAAAAGTTCGCTCAATTACACATCGAACTAAGAAATGAACCCGGTTGAACAACTCTTCCCGACTTCTCAACTAGCCTCGACAATGAAATTCTGGAAGATGATATCTTTCACCTTTATATGGACCCAGAAATCCATTTTCACTTGGATAACCAAAGTCAACAGCGCAATACTTTCCTACATTCACTCAAGACATTTAAAACAAAAAAATATTTTTTACCACATAACCAAAAATTAAATAAATAAAAATTCTGAAAGAAGCCTTATTGTTCTATCCAAAATACTTTCTAGTGCCTTTGAAAATTTGATATTTGGATTATAGATAGCCTCATGAAGAATTCTTAAGTCATGTGCGCTACCTTTCATCCAACCCAAACAAAAGTAAATTGCATGTCAAAACTACATGTTGTCATAATATTTTGTGTTAGTACTCATTTATTTCCAATAAATGATATTTGATTTTTCTAGGATACATAAGCATGCATATGTATTCCATTGATTGCTCCTACACAATTCTAAAATAAAATTTAAAAAACATTAATTGTAAATGAATTATTTAATGAAAGTGGAAAGATAAATATGTTCACTTTTTAATAATCTTGTATGTTATCTTAAAATGTGCATATATCTCGGGTTCATAACGATTTCTCGTGGTGTTATCGAAAAATCTGGATCAACTGATTTTATTATGTCAATTGATAACAAATACATAGCCTTTAGAACCTTGTTGAAATACCTACTCATTGTTTTACCGCAATGTTGGAATCTCTCCTGGACCTCCCTATTAGAAGCACTCAACGCTAAAGTATAAAGAAACATGCCAACTTTCTCTATAACACTGATCCTCTTTGATGGTTTCAGTCCATACTGTGTTTCTAAATCAAAACAAAGACTTTAAAATGTCGTTGGATCCATCCTAAACATATTTACACAACGTATCCATGCCTATTTAAAAGTTCATTCAACCATTGCATTCCTATGTTGTATGGAATCATACAAGGTTACTTATAAATATAGTTATTGTAATACAATGCGAGTGCGTCTTCTGTGCACAATACTAGTTTACAATGATCAAATTCTTTATCCCAAAATGAATCGCCCGCATCGTCATCATCTTTATTACTATCGTCATTGTTACCATCATCATTTGCATTGCTATCATCAATAGCATCACTACTATAACCGATATAACCACTACTATTCCTACCAGCATAGTCATGTAAAACATGTTGAGCGATATTGTTCATGACATTTTCGTACTCTCCTTCAAAAAGGTTATTAAACTAAATTGCATCCATATCTATAATTTTAATTAAATAATCATGAGCAAGGAACAACATATTAATTGTTTTATTAATGTAGATGTGTTGCAAGCTTTATGTGCAAACCTTAATAAATCACATTACTTTTATAGAAAATATAATTTTTATTATCCTATTAATCCATTTAATTTTCTTTTATAAAATAAAACACTTCATACATTATTCCATTCGATTTCATTAATTTATCATACTCTTTTGTTTACAATAAAAATCATCCCATCCCAATATATATTAAACAATTAATATGTCTTACAAGTAATCTGTAATTGGTTTTATTAATACATATATTGTTTATATTGAGAGTAACAACAATAATACCATTAACAAATTAGGTCTAAGATAAAGCATAAATATACAATGAAAGAAATTAGGTCCTCCTGAAGCTACACTTTAAACCTTTGTTCATTAACTCTATGAAAAATCAGAAACAACAAAGTTAGGAATCTCCTAAATAATGCTGCTAAGAAAGAAGAAGATTAGAACCACGAGTGCTTACTAGAATTATGAAGCGCAAATCAATGGTTCCTGCAGCAAGAAATAGGGATACAATTTTAACAATGAACAAGATATGATTAGATTCGATATTTTTAAGAACATGCACAGATGAGAAATTGAAGACATATTGAAATCAAAATTTACCTAGATCTTTCTGCAAAAAAACACTTGCTTGTACACAAAAAAAGGACTTATAGGACTTAAGAAAAACAGATCTGGTTGTGATTTTTGTAGATCTTGGTTGTGGATGTTAGTTTGTGTAGATCTAGAGTTGGTTTGTGGGTTTTGCGATCGTTTATGGCTATAAAACAAAAAATAAACAAGAGAAAAACGACGACTGTAAACAGAGTTTCTTCTTCAAGAAGGAAAATAGTCGGTGAAGATGTGGATGCTGAGAATAGTCGTTACACTGGAAATCAGGAGAGCAGGGAGGAGAAGATAAGATTGGGTATTTTGGTAAACAAAATAATTGAACGGTCTTCTAGCTATGCACAAGAATGATAAAAAAGCAGATATTGTTGCTTTTTGTTGAACCTTTGATTGGACAACAAACATTTATGGGTCCTACTTTATTAAACTTACGATTTCATCTTTACCAAATGAAATAAAATTGTTGTTAGATCACAACGCACAATCTACCACAAAAACAAATACCTTCTAGATATGTACGGTAGAGTATCATCTTCCATGTGTTTCACGCACAAAAAAATATTAAATTATAATTATAACTTTATAACAAAAAAAAAACTTTTTTTCTACTTTAATTGAATTGAAATTTTGTTCTATCACAAACTTTTCTGAGATATATTTAAAAAAAAATAAAACTCAATAAAATAAATTGGAAACAATAACATTGTTTTTTTTAAAAAAAAAAATTTAGAAATCAACTCAGGCTCGGGACTCGAGTGTTATCACATGTGGATTCCGAGAAGTGATTTCCACCATCTCCTGCGGGGATGGAGTTTAAATCGTAGTAGTAATAATGATTATTATAACTATGCTAAGATGTGGGATTTGCTATCAGGGTCAAGTCTTCATATACAAAACGTATAATAATAAAATATCATTATAATTATTATTATTATTATAGCTATGCTAAGGATGTGGGGATAGTCAAGCTTGAGCGCAGCCGCCATACTTGATCCTGAGAGAGCACAAACTTCAAACTTCAAAGTATAGATGCTGATCTAGAGAAAAGTGGAGCCCGCTGTAATTCCACCTTTTCCTAAAGAAGGGTCTGGTAGCAATGTAGCCGAGAACTAGACACTTCCCCGGGAATAAAAACTTGGTACTAAGGTCTTGAAAAAGAACTTTCATCTGAATTTACATTTGCAAATTGAAAGACTTATCTCTTAAAACTTGAGATGTAATATTAATCTGTAAATTTGAATGTATGTCTTTACTCTAATGGTTTAAACTCTTAGTACCTATTTGACCATGCATATTTATAGTTGAAATTGAATTTTTCATTTGAACTATATTATATAATGTTATTGAATAAGATGTGTTATGTTGATGATAATGAGTTGGGTTGAGACCCAGGATGATTGGGTTGTGATTTTGAGTTATGAGATGTGAGATATTAGAAGTGTAAACAAGGTATATGTTAATAACTTGAGACCTACCCAGTATAGGGAGACTACCAAATTTTGGTAGAAATTTTGGTGGAACCTGTATATCACAATTTTTTTTTAAAAAAAAATTTACCTGAAAATTTCCAATATATCGCCGAAAAGAATGTAGAAAAATCGGGGTTGTTACAAGAGATGTCTTAAAGGAATGACAAGATAGAGCTCAAAAATGCATTATCTAGGAGATGAGAGCTCAAAAGAAACACTTAAAGGGAAAAGAGAAAAGGCTTGAAGGTGCACTATCTAAGGGAAAAAGGCTTAAAGGCGCACTCAAGAAGAGATATGATATATAGATAAAGATAGGGTTGGAATGCATGTTATCTTAGAAGTGAGAGCTAGAAAGGGCACTCGAAAGGGAAAGATGAGATAGGGCTAGTAAACATGTTATCTAAGAAGCGAGGGCCCAAAGGGGCTGATGGAGGAATTGGTGGTTGGCGTTGGCTATGGAAAGAAGAAGGAGAAACCTTTGGCTAGGAGGAAGAAGGAGAAAAAGGCAAAGGAAAGAGGGAAGCTTGCAGTAGCTCCTCCTTATGTAAGGTGGTCGGCTGGTGGTTATGCTAGTGAATTCTGGTGGAGATGGTGGTGGTACCAAGTTTTTTATTCAGATGATTTACATAGTCAAAAGTAAAAGATATCTAAACTAGCATTACCCTTGACACGACCCTCATGGTCCTGAAATTAGAAATTAACATGTACATATAAATATAAAATATAGTAACAAGGAATAACAATGGCAGACAATAATCTCTATGAAATTTCTTTTTATATATAAAATTAAGCATAAACCTCTTTTACAACATATATTTTCCATCTATTACCAATATCCATCTAATATCCTATCTCATTTGCCATGAATAATTCCATCTTGGAAATCTCAACACAACTCAACGGTTTGCGAACACCATCTCTTTATAAATCAATTCTCACTTGATATCAAGATATTCCTCTCTTGGTATTATTAGCTTATCTCATTCTTTTGGAATAATTAATCAATATTTTCCCTTTTCTAAATCGATGCTAGAAGGTAATCGTTGAAACTAATAAATCCCATTAGTATCATTAGCCTTCTAATATTGGGCTAGACTAATCAATTTAAGAAATCATATCAATTATCATTCTAAAACTTTAAGGTCGTTTAATTATTTTGGAATGTATTCATTTTAGGATTTCCACCTTTATTTATTTATTGGGCTTATTATCGTTTCAAAAGAACATCATCGATTTTTAAGCGATGCTTGCACCCTCACTCCTACCCTTTTCATTGTACTATCATTTATTATAATGTATTCTTTATTACCTCACTTATTTTCTAAAAAATATTTTGTCATTTTTCTCATTATTTCATCCATCAAAACACGTTACGGTTTCTCTATCCTTATGAATTCTAAACCAAAATTCATTTATGAAGGTCATCTCTTCCATTATATATCATTATTTATATATTATTTCTAATCTTGGTTTCCATCACTCATTGAAATATTACCACTTTCAGTCTTACGTTTACATGAGGGTTTACACATCTACATATTTAAATTATAAATTTTCAGGGTTTTCACATCTCTAACCAAATATTTTCGCAAGGTAAGTCATATTTTTTCACCCGAGCAGGCACCCATTACAATATGACCACTTGAAAAAACTTTGCATTTTTCACCTGGACAGGTCGCCCATTACAATAAGACCACCTTGAAAATCTTCCACTTCTACTAGGGCTGGTCACCCATTACAATAAGACCACCTTGAAAATCTTCCACTTTTCACCTTGGGTAGCTTTCCCATTATAATGAGACCACTTTACAAAATTCTTGTATTTTTCACTGGGTAGGTCACCTATTACAATGAGACTATTTTTGAAAAATCTCTATATTTTTCACCTGGGCAGGTCATCCATTACAAGGAGACTATTTTTGAAAAATCTTTATATTTTTCCATCTGGGCAGGTCACCTATTACAATAAGACCACCTTGAAAAATCTTTGTATTTTTCACCTAAGTAGGTCACCCATTACAATAAAACCACTTTGAAAAATCTTTGTATTTTTCACCACTCGAAAAATCTTTTTTCGCTTAGGTAGGTCACCGATTACAATAAGAACACCTTGAAAAATCATTCATATTTTTCACCACCTTGAAAAATCTTTGCATTTTTTCACCTGAGCATGTCTCCCATTACAATAAAACCACTTTGAAAAATATTCACATTTTTCACCTAGATGGGTCACTCATGACAATTTGACCATTTCAAACTCTTTGAATTCTACTAATAGGTAGGTTGCCTAGTACAACCATACCACTTCAAAAGGTCTTTCATAAAGATCATCTTTTTCTTTGCAAACCATGTCTCCTTTTCTTTTGAGTGTGTTTTTTAGCACTCATCTTTTGGATAATGTGTTTTTTAGCCTCATCTCTTTTTCCTATGAGTGCATTTTTGAGCCCTCACTTCAAACACTTTCAGAAGGATTGACCATTTCTTGTTCTGGTGAGTCCATCATATCTCATTACTTTTTCTTCTTCTTACGGACTGATATTTTAGCAAAAGTAAGTCGGGAGGATTTCACATGTAGGAAAAATCAAGTCGCAATTTTGGATAGAATCAGAAGCCTAATTATACCCCATTTTAATAGGCAAATTTGATTTAATCATGGGCTAATTTAAAGTTTAATTATGTTTAACAATTAATTTGGGTTCAATTAAAGGATTTAATTATACTTTAAATTGGTCAAATTAATTTTATTTAGGGCTTAATTGGTGAAAATTAAGTTTAAAAGCCCAATTTGAGCTTAATTAAAAAGATTGAAATTTTACAAGACCAAATTTAATTTTTACCAAGTTAATTGATTGAAATCAGGGGTAAAATTGCAAGAAAATAAAAGTTTTGTGGTCAATTAAGGGTTAAATTAAAGAAATTTACAGTCAATGACCATTTTATAAAAAGCATCGAACTCTAAGGACCCAATCGGCTGGAATCAAGGGTGAAATTAAAGAGATTTGAAAGTTTAATGGTTAACTAGGGGTTAAATCGGAGAAATCCGAGACTAAGGACCAAAATAAAAAAGGCACTGAAATTGAAGTTTGTTAGGGGAAAAATTGAAGAAAATTAAAAGTTGGAAGCCAATCAGGGGAGTAATTGAAAGAAATAAAAAATCAAAGGACTAAACAAAAAAAGACCATAACAACACCGTTTTGAGCTTAACTATTCATCTCTCCATAAAATTGGACAAAACTTATACCAAAATGATCACTTGACACTTGACTACACACCAGTTAATCCGTTCTAGTAGATCGAGGCCATAGTGGCGGTGGCATAACCTCAAAGTGGTCAACCCGACCAACCATTTCCTGCAACAAATCTAAGAGCGTATGATGACTACTTTGAGTCAACGGTTGAGATTCTTCCATATCGAACAAAGGGCCATGATTTGGTACCATTGGAGACCAAACATCCCTCTTCCACCCCCTATAAGTAGATGTGAATTTCATGGCCTGAGGAAAGAGAAATCAGAGGCTAAAGTTGACAAAAAAATCAGCTCTACCCCCTTAGTTTTTTCTTTTTCTACCATTGTCTCTTTTCCTTCTCTCTCCATCGTGGCCTTCGGCCACCACCATTCTCACCAACAGCTTAACCACCATCATCTCCACCATAATTCATTGATATAACCACTAGCAGATCACCTCACGTAAGAAGGAGCCATCGCAAGCTTCTTTCTCTCCTTTTTTTCTTCTCCTTCTTACTCCCAGCCAAAGGTTTCTCCTTCTTCATCCTACAACTAATGCCAACCATCAATTCCTCCATCAACGCCACCACACTTCTCCCTCTCCACTGACTATTTCTCTTGCTTTCTCCATAACGGCAATTGATTAGTACTTAAAAGTGCATTCTCATTAAGGCTTTATATCATCGTATTGCACTAAAGTATCGTTAAATTCCCTAACTAAAGCATGTTTTATAATAACAAATATGATAATATAATATATCTTTAATTTATGGTAAATTCTTGTTTTGAATGCAGGTATATCTCACAATTCAAAGGATTGATTCATGTGATTAACTATTGAAAGTAAAGAGATAAAAGGAGGATTAGGCTAAGAGAAGAGATGCTGGTTCCAAACTGGAATGCCATTCGGTTATTTGATCATAACTATAGTTTTAGAACTCGGATTTAGGTCCACTTTATATGGATGGAAAGATAAGACATAGACCTAAAACTTTCATGAAGAGTTCAAGACTCAATTCTGTCATTTTCAAGTTCAAATCGTAGCAACAACGGAGAAGTCAGAACCTGTCCTGCAGCTCAAACACTGTTCGGTTTTCAGCTCATATCTTGAGTTCTAGAAGTCCAAATGAGCTCTGGTTTTTTTTTGTTGGAAAGCTGAGACAATTTCCCACAGCTTTCATGAACAAAGGGCTCAAATTCTGATGTTACCAATGATGTTTTGGCCAGCCAACAATATCAAGAATCTGCCAACAATATCAAGAACCAGCAGCCAACAATGTCAAAAACCAGCCACCAAATCAATGGTAGCCTACCAATCAATAGTTCTGAATCTTAGCCTATAAAAGGAGGCATTTACCATGTATTTAGTCATATTATTTTTCAGATCAAAATCATCTTCTTACTTTCTCTCTTTATATCTTTGTAATGTTCAAGTTTTCTTTCATGCTATATTAATCTCTTGTTTATGCTTTTTCATTTCCTTTCCTAGACTTAGTTAACTTATATCATGTTTATGTTCTTATGTTGTTTATTTATGTTTTTCTTCTTCGTTATGTTTAGCTAAGTTAATTATGTCAAGGTGAAAAGGTTTTACTAATGGTGTTAGAATAGGTATAATATAAACTCAACATGGACTTTAATGTTTATATCCAAGAAAGTTTGTTATTAACATGTTTTATCTTTTTATCTTACTAATTCTTAATACCTTGCTTGTTAAATGCTTAATCTAGATTTGTGTTGTATAATACTTGGTACATCAAATGCTTGATCCTTCATAGTTTTCGGCCGACATCGTTATTATGATAGGAACTTGATTTATTGTTAACATAAGCTAGCAACATGAATGCCTGATGATATTTATAAGTACGGTGTTACTTGAATAGGATAATTAATATGATCATGTTAATACTTTATAATGAGTCATTAACGATAAATCATCCGATTGGAACCTCCTTTGTGTGTGGTTTCCAATTGAGTAATAAAAAGGGTTTATATTATATTTATTTGAAATACCATTAGTGGATCCTCTAACCTTGACATCTGTTCTATTATTGTTTAATCCTTACATCAATATTACATCTCAAAGTTCTCTTCAACATCAATAACATTTTATTAATTGTAATTTATACAATTCACCTCTCTGTGGTTCGACCCCGGTCTTGCCGGGTTATTTATTACTTTGACACTCCTACACTTGGGATAAAACATCAACTCTTTGATCGTGTCAGCAACAACAGTAGCAGCTCCTCCACCGCGAGCTTCCCTTCTCCTTCTTTCTCTCCCACCCAACAATTGACATCAGTGTCTCCTCCCACAACTCCATCACTGGTCAAGAGCTACACCAGTCGGCCTCTCCTTCCACACTAAGCAATCCCCTCCTCCTTTTTCTCCCCCCCCCGCCATTGTCATCCTATATGCAGAACGATAATTCGTTCTACATGTAGAGGGAGAAATAATTAACCTCCCGAGTTTGGGATGGAACCTTATCAACCCAAAACCTAAACCCAATAAACAAAAAAAGACTAGATCGGTTGGGCTGATTTTGGCCCGACCCTTTTTAGGGACCAATCGGCCTAACCAAACCCTGGCCTGGTTTAGGCCCAACCCAATATATATAATAATAATAATATATACAATGAATATTATAATACTATATATATATATATATATTTCAAAAAATTTCAAAAAAATTACAAAGGTCATTTCAAAATATTTTTGATTTTCTCGCATGTTTTTCTACCAATTTTATATAATATTGGGTTGTATTTTTACACTATAAGATATAGATTCGATTTTAAAATACCCGGGTTTTCTCTTAAACATATTTTTTAAATTCAAAATTCAAAAAAAATCTCAAAAGTTTTAAATTAATTTCACCTTTCAAAAAAACAAAAAATATTTTGTTTTTGTGCATACGGCCATATCCTAAAAAGTTTTCCAATCATATTTTCATAAAAAACAAAAAAAAATTTGCATCTTTCTCATGTTTTAAAAAAAGAATAAAAAAATAGATATTGTAACCAGTTTATGATTATTCGTTAGGATTTGACCAAAATATCAAAAACCCTTTACCAATCATTTTGTTCATTTTATATTAGGATTTAGATGTAGACTTTCATATTTAGGGATGTAAAACTACACAATAAAGTACACCCTCAAGTATTAAAGATACAAAGAGCAAAATAAATACGATGCTAAAATTTAAACTTTCGAATGGCTAGGATTTTACCTAATAAGGTAGATACTCTCTCACGAAGGAGAGTCGCCTTAGATTTTATAAGAAGACCAACAGATAAAAACTTGACTTAGAAAAAAAAATCAAACAACAATGCAGCTTACCTTATGCATGGTGCACTCGGGGTGATGCGTCTTCCCCTTGCACAACCACTCCTTTACTTAGACTCTTTGTAGACCATAGGTTTCCTAGTAACCTTAATACTAAGTGGCATCTCGTAAACCTTAATCATAATTTTATTATTAAACCCAAAACTCTTTCCTTTCCTAACAACATAGCTCTAAGGAGGTTCACATCTTCAAGCGTGCCAGTCCCAACATCACCCCCCACAACAAGCTCAAAAGGGTTTTCAATGGAAAATTAATCCAAAAGTGGGCTGCTAGGCTATATATGACACTTAACAAAGAAGGCCTTAATCTTGTTCATACATGCATGAATACGTGTGGTTTCAAAAAGAATCAAAGCAAGTTCTAGAGAAGCATAACAATGGAAGAAAATCATACATGCAAGGAAAATAAAGATCAACATGGATGTTTTGGTCTTAAGGTTCAAAGTCTCACAGGTTTGTGTTTACCAAATCCAATTACTTAAATCCCAAATGGAATAGCTTAACTAAACAATCTTAAGGAACCAGATCATCATTCAATCATGTTATGACTTTTTTCGAGCTCAACTGAAAATTTGTTAAAAACATTAACATTCTAATCATTCAAAAGCACCTAAAAACAAAAATTTTGGTCCAAAAATGTTGAAATTTTAAAGCATATTAATTCCCCCACACTTAAAATGAACATCATCCTCAATGTTTGCAGTTAAACATTTTAAAAAGAGACGGGAAAATTACCATGATTTTTCTTTTAACGCAATGCTATCTATCTTTAACATTAAGTATGTCCTTCGATGTGCTCCACATTTTTACCTGAGGGAATAGAGTCTGGTAAAGAAAATATGGTTGAGAAAATATCAAATAAACAATACTGAATTGAAATGGAAAGCAATGAAACAAATAAAACAACAAAAAAAATCTTTATTGTTCGTGGTGTAACACCATGTTTGGGTTACCTCCCAAGAGTGCCTTTCTTTATTATCTTTGGCTAAACAACTCTCAATAGTTCTTCTACTCGAAATTTCGTTAGATCATTAGCAATAATCATTGGCAGAGTTTCATCCTCTCCCAAGAACACATACTTCAAATGTTTGGGTAAAGACTTCAATTCCAGCTTCAAAGCCTGTTCAATAAAAGGTAAAACCCTTTTATAAGAATTTGATAGTTGTAAAGGAGATTTAACCAACCTGTTTAGGATTTTAAGTAGTGAATGCAAAGACATAATTGATTCTTTCATGTCCTCCTTCTTCTCCAACCTTGCATCTCTACCTGTCTTGTTATGCTGTAATACGAAGTTCAACTCATCTTGCACAATGGGGTCAATTACATCAACATGAAAAACATATTCAAAGTCTTTTGTTTTCATAAAAAGTCTCTCTAACAATATATAAGTTGGATTTGAAGCAAACTCATCATCAATGTCAATGATGTAAAAATCCATAGGAAAAATCAGTTTATTTACTCTAATTAGAACATCTTTAACAATGCCTTCAAGGTATGAATTAGACTTATCCGCTAATTGAATTATTACCTTTTTTTCTTTTAAAGATACTAAATTCAAATCCTTATAAATTGATAGTTCCATCATATTAATTGATGCTCCCAAATCAAGCATAGCCTTTTCTAACTTATGATTTCCAATCACACAGGGTATAGTGAACATACCTGGTTCCTTAAACTTTTAAGGCAATTTCCTTTGTATGATTGCAGACACATTCTCTCTAACCCTTATTTTCTCATCAATATTTGGCTTTTTTTTATTGGTGCACAACGCTTTGAGATATTTGGCATATAGTGGAATTTGTTTGATAGCATCCAATAATGGAATGTTCACCTCCACCTTCCAAAAAGTTTCAAAGATTTCATTCTCTATCTCTTTCTTCTTTTTTTTTTTTTTGCAAATTGGCCGGGAAAAGGGGAATGAATTAAAATATTAGAACTTGGTAAGAAATTTTTTTTACTTACCTTGTTGGTTGGCATATTTAATGATTTAGTCGATTTTTCTTTTCTTTGTTGGGTGCCAGTTGTTGTTGTTGTCTTGATTTGCACTTCCTTGCCACTTCTAAGAGTCATGACACTTGCATTTTCCTTGGGATTAATTTCAGCTTGAGACAATAACCTTCCTTTGTTGGCCTCTATTTTATGCATTGAAGAAGTCAGCTGTGATATTTGGTTTTCCAAATTTCAAATGCTTGCTCTCATCTCCTGTTAAAACATTTGTGTGTTGGTGGCCAAGGATTTTACAATATCCTCTAAAGACATACCTGCACTTGATGGTTGTTAAGGAGAAAAAGATGATTTGTCGTGGACATATGGTTAAAAAGGTTGCTAGTTTGAGGGTTGACCTACTTCAGGTTCAGGTGGTTTTTCCACTCAGGGTTATACTGATTGGAAAATGGGTCATATCTCCTTTGTTTGCTGTTAAATATACCCATGGCATTAACTTGATGCATGTGATCATCATCTTGTAATTGAGGGCATCTATCAGTAGGATGGTTTGGAAAAAAGTAGATACCACAAACTTTGACATGTCTAACCTATTCCAGAGCAACTTGTTTAATGAGAAATGTTAGTTCTGAAAGTTTTTTCTCAATATTAGTGATTAGTACTTAAAAGTGCATTTTTATCAAGGTTTTATATCATCATTTTGCACTTGAAGTATCAATAACTCTTTAACTAAAGCATGTTTTATAATAACATATCTAATTATATAAGATACCTTTAATTTATGGTAAATGTTCATCTTAAATGCAGGCCTATCACATAAATAAAAGAATTGATTGATTAGTTGAAGTACTGAAATTGAAAGGACAAAGAGATGGCCAAACTTAGAAAAGAGATCTTGTGTGCAGTCCAAACTGGAACACTGTTTGGTAATTGGGTCATATCTGGAGCTGTAGATCTTGTATTTAGGTCCATGTTATATGGATGGAAAGCTAAGACATAGGCCTATAACTTTCATGTGGAGCCCAAGATGTAAAAAAGGCTGTTTTCAAGTCCAAATTATAGCAGCAACAGAGAAGTCCGAATCTGTCCTCAGCCCGACATAATCGTTCGGTGTTTAGCCCATATCTCGAGTTCTAGAAGTCCAAATGACCTCATCTTTTTTTTCCTAGAAAGCTGAGACAATTGTCTAGAACCTTCATAGTAGAATCTGTTCAAATCCTGATGTTATCAATGATGTTTGTGTCAGACAAGAAGATAAGGATTGTCACCAAGTCAAGATGTGGTCACTCACTCATCAATTAGTCAACAAATCAATAGTTCCAAATTTTGGCCTATAAAAGGAGGCATTTGCCATGTATTTAGGCATCTTGGTGTTCAGATCAAGATCATGCTCTTGCTCTCTCTTTTGTAATACTTCAGTTTTGTTTATATTAATCTCTTGTTTATGTCTTTCATTTCCTTTTCTTTACTTAGTTAACTTCTTTCTCATTTATGTTCGTTTCTTATCTTGTTTATTTATGTTTCTTTCTTTCATTATGTGTAGCTAAGTTAATTATGTCAAGGTGAAAAGGGTACACTAATGGTGTAAGAATAAGTATAATATAAACTTAACATGGACCTTAATGTTGGATACTAACGTGCTTTATATTTGTTATCTTGTTCACTTTTAATACTTTGCTTGTTAAATGGTTAATCTAGATTTATGTTGTATAACACTTGGTACAACAAATACTTGGCACTTTCATAGCCCATACTGTATGGTATAACCGACACCTGAGTTATGAAAGGAACTTGATTTGTTGTTAACATAAGTTATAATCATGAATGCCTGACAACATTTACAAGTATTAGCATTATTCGAATAAGATAACTAATGTAATCATGTTAACAATTTATAATCTGATTGGAACCTCCTTTATGTGTGGTTTTCAATTGAATAATAAGAGTTTATACTATACTTGTTTGAAATACCATTAGTGGATCCTCTAACCTTGACATTTGTTGTTATCATTGTTTAATCCTTACGTTAATCTTCCATCTCAAGTTCTCATCAACTTCTTCTTCTTCTTAATCTTTATTATTATCATTATTAATAGTATTACTGGTATTATTATTATTATTACTACTATTACTATTATTATTATTATTATTAGTATTACTACTACTAGTATTATTATTGTTATTGTTATTGTTATTGTTATTGTTGTTACTATTGTTGGTTATAATTTATACAATTAACTTCCCTGTGGTTCGACCCCAGTCTTGCCAGGTTATTTATTACTTCGACACTCCTGCACTTGGGAGAAGACATCAATCTTTTAGTTGTGTCAATTTTTTGGCGCCGTTGCCGAGGAGGTAAATTCTTGTACAAATTATAGTATTTATTTTATTTTCTCTTTTCATTGTTCGTGTATCTAACTTTGTTTCTTTTGTTTTGTTTCTTTTTCTTTTACTTTCTTCTTCCTTTTATTTTCTTCCTACACGTGCATGAGAGTGAGTGGTCACGTACATTAAGTGGTAGACTTTGTAGGGTATCCTCATCATTTTCAGAAAATATGGTCGAAAAAGATAACCAATCGCTTCATAATGAGAATAATGAGAATATTCGGGTTAGAACACTTAGAGACCACATGAATCCCACAAGAACAAGTGCACCCTCATGCATAGTTTTTGTAACATCCCCCATTTCTGGGATAAAACCACAATCTCATGTCAATAGAAAAAAAACAGAGTAGTTAATTTTATATATATATATACACATATATATATATTCATGGTCTTCGTATTAACATCTACTAGAATTTCGATAGAGTCCCCCTATAACTGAAGGTCCCAAGTTACCGACATGTAACCGGTTTACACTTCTAACAGTTCGCATCTCATAACTTAATTCCCGACCCAATCATCCTGGGTTTCAATTCCACAATTATACTCACACCTATCAACCATAATATTTATGATATGCATTATATAACAAAAATATCATTGTGGATGGATAATTTAAATAAATATAAATACATAGACATGAAATATGGTTATATAAACTACAATGTTAAATTCATCCAATCAAGTTTAAACATTTATTATACAAATTAAGTTATACAACCATTTTCATGTTTACAAAATACAAGGGTATATTCCCTAGGACCTAGACTTCAAAAAGAAACATAAGCTAGGATTCTACTCCTGTCGTGCATGCGATGATCCTGAAAAAAAAATACATATTATTGCAAGGTGAAATATTTCCATAAATATAACAATATGAATATCTAATAATTTCAACAGGGTAACATGTATTCATATTTCATTTACTTCTCCCTTCTAGTTTTTTTTTTAATTTAAAAATCTCTTCCTTATTCAAACTATTAATAACCGTTCCCTCTGCCACTATCAACCTTCATTCCAGACTTTATAAGATCAACGTGATTACTTTTGCTTATCACATTACCGATACCAATTTCACTGGTATTGTCATCACCACCCCATAGGAGTCGATATAAGGCGATCCCTTTACCCGGAATCCTAACATACACTAAATGTATGCTGGCCCTTCCATGGTGATCCCTTTACCCGGGATCCTAACATACACTGAATGTATGTTAGCCAATACGTGGAGATCCCCTTACCCGGGATCCTAACATAGACTAAATGTATGTTAGTCCATTCGTGATGATCCCATTACCCGGGATCCTAACATACACTAAATGTATGCTAGACAATACATGGTGATCCCCTTACACGGATCCTAACATACACTCAATGTATGCTAGTTTATGCCTCAAATCACACTTCTAATATTTTCCTTTTTCAGTGATAATTTCATCACTTGGCAATTCACATAATAACCTTTCATCTTGAATACACATACTTTCAGTAATTTCACATTTAACATCAAAATATATTAAATCATGGAATTTAGCTAGGAAGCATAGGTGTGAAACACCTACCTGCAATAGAAGCTCTACTCGTGCTCCCTGCTCTCTTGCTGCACCACGCTCGTGGTCCCTCCCGCAAATCACGAGTTTATCTCATAAATTTTCTTACTCAAGGATATGTTTTATAATAACCATATCAACAACCAATAAGTCTTTCTTTCAGTCATTTCTTAGTACTTTATGTTTTTCTCATCTCACTCATGATTACTGTCGTTCTTTGTCCAATCCTAGTTATCATTCTTTTCTTTATATTTGGATTTTCACTGTCCAACTGTTACTGCCTTGTTTTTGAACTGTTACTGTCTGACCTCTCCTCAGATTTTTAACTATATCTGGAGTTATAGAACTCCGATTCAAGTGAAATTTATGGCGTTGTAAAGGTAAGACATGAGGCTACAAGTTCTATGTTTTAGGAAGAACCCAGTTCTGCCTCTAAGGTAGTCAAAATCGCTCATTAACAAACGCTTGGACTTTCTTGTCCAAGCCCAACTCATATCGCCCATTTTTGAACCATTCTTGTCTGACCTCTCATCAGATTTTTAACTATATCTGGAGTTATAGAACTCTGATTCAAGTGAAATTTATGGCGTTGGAAAGGTAAGACATGAGGCTACAAGTTCTATGTTTTGGGAATAACCTAGTTCTGCCTCTAAGATAGTCAAAATTGCTCATTAACAAACGCTTGAACTGTTACTGTCCAACTGTTACTGTCCATTTTTGAACTATTACTGTCTGACCTCTCCTCAGATTTTTAACTATATCTGGAGTTATAGAACTCCGATTTAAGTGAAATTTATGGCGTTGGAAAGGTAAGACATGAGGCTACAAGTTCTATGTTTTGGGAAGAACCCAGTTCTGCCTCTAAGGTAGTCAAAATCGCTCATTAACAAACATCCAAAACTACAATTTCTATGAAGGAACTTGATCCTAATTCCTTCATTCTCCTCCCCAAAATCTCTTTAAAGGTCAGGAGACGAAACTGTCCAGATTCATCAACCTTTCCATTTACACACAACACATGAAGTTCTTTACTTTAACAACTCTTACTTTTTCCTCAATTCAAGTCTAAGAACTCAATATATAAATTAACATCCAGGCATCAATTCGTAATCGACTTGAAATGACTCATAAGACCAGGTTTAGAATATCTTACCTGATGCGAATCACGGCTTCGAACCCTCCTTTTCTTTCTAATGACAGCCGACCCTCCCCTCTTCTCTTCTTATTCAATTTTTTCTTGTTAATCCCTTTCCCACCAAGGTTTATTTTACCTATAACCCTCAATCTGGGATGGGTTCTTGAAATTTTGGTGTTTCTCTCTTAATTTCTAAAAATAGATATAAAAACTCCCTCTTTTCTTTCTTTACGTAGCTGCAGATCTGTTTTTGGTGAGAATATGAGTATTTATGCTCTATAATTATTCTTATTTGCATTTAGGCCCTATTTTCTTTAAGTGTATTGGTTCTTACCCCACTTCTTTTTAGTTTAGTTTATTTTCTTTAATTTAATCCAAATTTTGGTTTTTCTGGGATTTACAGCTTTTCCACCTGATGCATCTCATTTTAATTTTAAGCCAGGCATTATTCAACTTTTACCATCTTTTCATGGCTTAGATTTAGAAAATCCATACTTGCATTTAAGAGAATTTGAGGAGGGCTGGAACACCTATAATGACTCAAATTGTAGCATGAATACCATTAGGTTAAAGCTTTTTCTTTTTTCACTAAAAGATAAAGCTAAAACATGGCTATAAAATTTGAGACCTGGATCTATTCGTGCTTGGGATGAAATGCAACAACAATTTTTAAAGAAGTTTTTTCCATCTCACAGAACAAACTCTTTCAAAAGACAAATAATCACTTTCACTCAAAAACCAGGAGAAACATTTTACCAATGTTGGGACAGGTATCGAAACTTGCTTAATACTTGCCCTCATCATGGTTTTGAAACATGAAAATTGGTGTCACATTTTTATGAAGGGTTAACTCCTAGAGATAGGCAAATGGTTGAATTGATGTGCAATGGAACTTTTGAGGATAAAGACCCTAATGAAGCAATGGAGTACCTAGACTTGCTAGCTGAAAATACGCAAAATTGGGACACTACAGGAACTTATGAGGCACCAAGTAAAACCCAACCTCATACATCTAGTGGAGGTATGCACAACCTTAGGGAAGATCATGACCTCCAAGCCAAGTTTGCATTTTTAGCTAGAAAAGTCGAGGCACTAGAATTAAAAAAGAGTGGTCAACTAAAATCAGTTCAAGACATTGTGTGTCAAATCTGTGAAACCAATGAACATTCAACCAATAACTGTCCAACTTTGCCTTCTTTTAAGGAATGTCTCCATGAACAAGCCCATGCTCTAAACAGTTTCCAAAGACCCAATCATAACCCATACTCGCAAACATACAACCCTGGTTGGAGAAATCACCCAAATTTCAATTGGAAGAGTGATAACAATAATGCACAAACTTCACAGCCACTGTTTCAGGCACACCATAATTTTCAAAATTCTCATGGATATGCACCTCCTTATGCTCCACCTCCTAGAAGAAATCTTGAGGAAACATTGCATGCATTCATTGAAAAGCAAGAGACAATCAATACTCAACTTGCTCAAAGCATGACAGATTTTAAAGATACTCTTGCAATATTGACATCTGCTCTCAGTTTCTAAGAGAAAGGTAAGTTTCCATCTCAACCACAACAAAATCCAAAGGGGCAATACAATGCGAATGCAAGTAGTTCGGGAAGCCAACACATGAATCATGTAAAATCAGTCATCACTCTTCGCAATGGTAAGGTTATTGAAAAACCCATTCTTGAACCTTGTGAGAATGATGATGAGTCAATCTCTGAGGGTAAGGAAGGGGTTGAATCTGATCATTACAAAGAAAAGACCGATTCCCGCCAAAGACTTCCATTTCCTCATGCCATGACCAAACAAAGGAAAGTCAATCACAACTCAAATCTTTGAAACCTTCAAACAAGTAAGGATCAATATACCTTTGTTGGATGCTATTAAACAGTTCCTTCAGTATGCTAAATTTTTGAAAGATTTGTGCACTGTGAAGAGAAAACTGAATGTGAAAAAGAAAGCCTTCTTAGCCGAACAAGTAAGTGCCATTCTTCAGAACAATAATGCTTTGAAATATAAAGACTCGGTTGTCCTACAATTTCTTGCTTTATTAGAGAACATAAAATTGAAAGAGCTTTACTTGATCTTGGAGCCAGTGTGAATTTACTTCCATATTCAGGTTTTCAAAGTCTAAATCTAGGTGAGTTAAAACCAACTTCTGTAACTCTTTTACTTACCGATAGATCTGTAAAAGTGCCTAGAGGTATAGTTGAAGATGTGTTAGTATAAGTCGATAAATTCATTTATCCTGTGGATTTTATTGTCTTGGACACACAACCTGTTGAAGCATGTAATTCATTTCATGTTATTTTAGGGCGTCCATTTCTTGCAACTTCTAATGCATTGATTAATTGTAGGAATGGACTGATGAAGCTATCTTTTGGAAACATGACATTGGAGATGAATATTTTCAACATTTGCAAGCAACCTGGAGATGATAATGATTTACAAGAAGTAGATTTTATTGAAGAATTGGTTTATGATCAATTTGAATCTACTTTGAGTAATACTGAGTTTGATGAATTTGAAGATTTGCAAATGACTTATTCTCAGGAAGAAATCACAGATGAAAAAGGCATTAAAAATGTTGATGCAAATCTTTTGTCAAGAATGACAACAGATTCGATATCTGACACCACACCAACCGATGATTACTTTCCTGACAAATCCTTACTTTCTCTTAGTTCAATGCCTTGGTTTGCTAAAAATATCAATTTCCTTGCCTCAGGAGATTTGCCAACTCATTGGAGTACCGAAGATAATGGAAAGTTTTTGAACGAAGTGAGAAATTTTTATTGGGATAACCCTAACTTATTCAAACATTGTCCTGATCAAATATTTCAAAGATGCATTGCGGATAATGAGGTAAGTAGTGTCATTAAATTTTGTCATTCTGAAGCATGTGGGAGTCATTTCTCGTCAAAAAAGACCATTGCGAAAATCTTTCAAAATGGATTTTATTGGCCCACCATGTTTAAGGACACATATGCATTCTGCAAAACTTGTGAAAGTTGTCAAAAAGTTGATACTGGTCAAAAAGTTTTGCTTTATAATTCTCGACTCAATTTATCTCTTGAAAAACTAAGATCAAGATGGAGTGGTCCTTTTATTGTGAAACATGTGTATCCATATGGGGCCTGTGATATCGAGAATCCAAAGAATGACAATGTTTTTAAGGTAAATGAACATTGTTTGAAAGCTTACTTTTATAATTTTCCTAGTAAAAATGATTCCATTGGTTTGAATGATCCTGTAGATAAAGGTTGATTTTTTTTTTCTCACATTGTTTTGTGTTTCGTTTTGATAGTTTCTCTAACCCCCGTCAAAAGGCGGATAACGGTACTTCGTGACTTCAGTCGGTTCTTTCAGTTTCCTATAATAACTGATATCTGTATATATTTGTGCAATTCTTTGCTATTTCTCCCTTCTTTGAATCTCTTCTCCATTTCTCATTTGAAAATGGACACCACTCTTGAAAAATTGAAAAAGTACTTTCCCGCTCTGCCTCAGAATGCGATCACAAAAATTTACCGTGCTAGGTGTGCAAGATTAAGGTTGTTAATGAATCATGGAATTCCTGAAGATATTCGTTGGTTGATTGAAGCAAAGGTCCGATTATCAGGTGAATCCTCCAATTCTTTCATCTCATACATGCCTGGAACAGGTAAAAGCACTTTTGCAAAGAAATGTCGTGAAAACGATCAAAGTCCGTCCCGGATGTGCCAGAATGGACTTGTAATGCAACATGTCGTTCTTTAGGAATGGTATCTATAAACCGTGAAGATAAAATACAATTCATTAAGGATGGCCTGAGTAAGGGGTCTTTAGATAATTTTCTATTGACCCTTGAGACGCATCCTAGTGGAGATGTGCATCGTGCTATTCATGATTTATGGCCACAATTCCATAAAGAACATGATCGACTTAGTCTTGGGAATCTGACTAAAAAAGACCTTGTTTGCCAGTTTTTAAGAAAACTAGATGGGAAGCCTATCCCCACCCATAGAGGGCGTTCAAGCTGTTCTTGGACGTAAAACCAAGGGAAGATGTGAGCCACAATCACAACTACCTGTACATACACATGCTTTTTCAAAATAAATAAATAAATAAATAAAGAGAGAGAGAAAGAGAGAGAGAGAGAGAGAGAGAGTGCGACTCAAGCTGGCCTACAAATAGGTGGTATGATTGCATCTTTAATTTCTCATATACAAAATCTTCTCTTCCTTCCCTTCATTTCTACTCAACCCATACATTTAACAAATATAGAAGTGTGTAGAAATGGCAGGTTCCTCAAGTCATCACATCAGAAATATTTGTGTTTTCGGTGGATCCAGTCCTGGGAAAGAAAAGGAGTTTTTAGGATCAGCAAATCATCTTGGTCAGGTATTAGCTGAGAGAAAGATTCATTTAGTGTATGGAGGAGGCAGCCTTGGGTTAATAGGGGGTGTGGCAATAGCTGTATTTTTAGGAGGTAGTCAAGTTTTGGGGGTCGTCCCCGAAGCTTTAACAAAAAGGGACATCATTGGAAAAACAATTGGAGAGGAACTACAGGTCTCCACAATATATGATCGATTGAATGCAATGTTTAACTATGATGACGCCTTCATTGCCTTACTAGGTGGTCTGGGCACATTGGAAGAGATCTTTCATATTTCCTCTTGGGCCCAACTGTACATTCACCATAAACCTATAGGTTTGTTAAATGTTAATGGTTTTTATGATAATTTGTTGTCTTTTCTTGATCAAGCTGTGGAACAGGAATTCTAACATCTTTGGCACGACAAATCATAATCCCTGCTGCTACTGCTGAACAATTGATTGACCAACTACAATCTTTCATCCCTGTAATTGATCCTTCCATGAGTCGCATAAATTGGTCAACTAAGGAAAGGCGTAAAAAGCTTAGATTGGATTTGAGCCTTCATTTGTGAAACCTTATGTCTTTTGGTTTTATTAATAGCATAGTATTTTGTTTTGTTATTTCTTATATTTGTTTAAGTGTGTTTCAGGTTTGTTAGTGTTCGTTGTTTCAGGTGATGTTTTCTATACTCTATTTTTCTACCTTATGACATTAAGGACAATGTCTCGTTTTGGTTGGGGGGAGAGGGTAGTAGTAGTTGACAAAAAAAAAACTAACTACTTTTGTTTTTAAAGCCATTTGACAAAACTGTTATTACTAGGATGGCAGAGTAAGGAGGAATTTTAGTGACTCTTGAGACGCATCTTAGTAAACATTTTCCAATGGTTATTTGCAATATTCATAACAAGGCCTATTAGAATACTTATACTTCTTGAAATATTCAGGTTTACAAACTCTCGCATTGTTATCACTTGATTCTGCTCATATACTCATTTAACAAGTATTCTTAAACCTTCATTTTCACACACACTTTAACATATGATTGTGGGTTGCACATTGGATTATTACATTACTTATGTTCTTTTGTTAAAGGTAACAACTAAGGGATAGGGATAGTCTATATTTTGCAAAAAAAAATGATGATAATAAAAACATAGATAAGTTTGGTTTCGAAGCCTCCCTAACCTAAGCAATTAAGCCGAATGGGTGTTTTAACACCTAATACCCTAAAGTCAACTGACTTGGGAGCTATTGGCCCAAAGCTTGTTACATGGGTTAAGGAGAAAAGCTTAAGGGAATCAAACATTGCACTATCTATGTATCAGTATCTGCAACCCGAGTTACTAAGCTCGTAGGGGTGTCTCAACACCCAATGCCCTAAGACCAACTGGTGCGGAGTCATTAGTGAAAGCTCATTACATGGATTAAAGATGCATTGTGTTTTAAGTTATATGTATATATATTGAAAAAAAAAGAAAAAGAAAAAAAAAGAAACGATAATAATCCCAACCCAAGGAAGTTAACCTTAAACATTAGAACAGAATATTGTTTTCCTCCAATAAAAGCCCCATCATCTATGTTTTCATACATTAAGCACATAAAAAGAAAGGTTTATTAATATTTTGTTTAAGAGATATTGAGCAGATATATAAACTTAATGAGAGTTTGTTTATCTGGATAGATTAATGGAAGTTGAATGATGAATGCCTTGCTTTGTGGAATTTGCAAATAGTTTTTCTATTTTAACGCTTTGATTACTAGGGACTAGTAATAAGCTAGTTGGGGGGTGTGATTAGTACTTAAAACTGCATTTTTATCAAGGTTTTATATCATCATTTTGCACTTGAAGTATCAATAACTCCTTAACTAAAACATGTTTTATAATAACATATCTAATTATATAAGATACCTTTAATTTATGGTAAATGTTCATCTTAAATGCAGGCCTATCACATAAATAAAAGAATTGATTGATTAGTTGAAGTACTGAAATTGAAATGACAAAGAGATGGCCAAACTTAGAAAAGAGATGCTGGTGCAGTCCAAACTGGAACACTGTTCGATAATTGGGTCATATCTGGAGCTGTAGATCTTGTATTTAGGTCCATGTTATATGGATGGAAAGCTAAGACATAGGCCTACAACTTTCATGTGGAGCCCAAGATTTAAAAAGGCCTTTTTCAAGTCCAAATTGTAGCAACAACGGAGAAGTCCGAATCTGTCCTGCAGCCTTGATAATCGCTCAGTTGTTTAGCCCATATCTCGAGTTCTAGAAGTCCAAATGACCTCATCTTTTTTTTTCCTAGAAAGCTGAGACAATTGTCTAGAACCTTCATGGGAGAATCTGTTCAAATCCTGATGTTATCAATGATGTTTTTGGCAGACAAGAAGATAAGGATTGTCACCAAGTCAAGATGTGGCCACCCACTCATCAATTAGTCAACAAATCAATAGTTCCAAATTTTGGCCTATAAAAGGAGGCATTTGCCATGTATTTAGGCATCTTGGTGTTCAGATCAAGATCATGCTCTTGCTCTCTCTTTTGTAATACTTGATTTAGTTTATATTAATCTCTTGTTTATGCCTTTCATTTCCTTTTCTTTACTTAGTTAACTTCTTTCTCATTTATGTTCGTTTCTTATCTTGTTTATTTATGTTTCTTTCTTTCATTATGTGTAGCTAAGTTAATTATGTCAAGGTGAAAAGGGTACACTAATGGTGTAAAAATAAGTATAATATAAACTTAACATGAACCTTAATGTTGGATACTAACGTGCTTTATATTTGTTATCTTGTTCACTTTTAATACTTTGCTTGTTAAATGGTTAATCTAGATTTATGTTGTATAACACTTGGTACAACAAATACTTGGCACTTTCATAGCCCATACTGTATGGTATAACCGACACCTGAGCTATGAAAGGAACTTGATTTGTTGTTAACATAAGTTATAATCATGAATGCCTGACAACATTTACAAGTATTAGCATTATTCGAATAAGATAACTAATGTAATCATGTTAACAATTTATAATCTGATTGGAACCTCCTTTGTGTGTGGTTTCCAATTGAATAATAAGAGTTTATACTATACTTGTTTGAAATACCATTAGTGGATCCTCTAACCTTGACATTTGTTGTTATCATTGTTTAATCCTTACGTTAATCTTCCATCTCAAGTTCTCATCAACTTCTTCTTCTTCTTATTCTTTATTATTATCATTATTAATAGTATTACTGGTATTATTATTATTACTACTACTATTACTACTATTATTATTATTATTATTATTATTACTACTACTACTACTACTACTAGTATTATTATTATTATTATTATTATTATTATTATTATTATTATTATTGTTATTGTTATTGTTATTGTTGTTACTATTGTTGCTTATAATTTATACAATTAACTTCCCTGTGGTTCGACCCCGGTCTTGCCGGGTTATTTATTACTCGACACTCCTGCACTTGGGAGAAGACATCAATCTTTTGGTCGTGTCAATTAGAATGTATTACCTCATTAAATCTTCTAAATGAATCAACATGGACTCCAAATTGCTGTGAATTTGCTACTATTTTCGAGATTAATTCTCATGCTTCTTCTGAAGTCTTTTCTATGAGTACTCCTCAACTTGTTGTGTCAATCATGCTACGGTCCATAAGTAACTATCCCTCATAAAAATATTGCAGCAATAATTGATCAGAAATTTGATGATGAGGGTAGCTCGCGCACAATTGATTGAAACAATATTCGTACAACTTGTTGCTGTTATTCTGGCGAATTCCACTGATTTTTGCTCTATTTATTCTCTCCCTTGGCTGCTTAATTTCTTTAGAATTCTTAAGCTAATTAGAAGTTCCTTATGCTACTTAACTCCATCCTTCTTTATCTGATCCTTAAGTTTGATTAAGTCCTTCAAAATTTGTGTTGAAAATAGATTTTGCTGTTGTCACAACTCTATTATAATTCCAACTCTGCTACAACTTAGACTTTGTTTCTGACTTAGTTTCTTGCAATATCCGACCATCCCACCTATATTTTTTCATTCATGACATATTGGAGGCTTGATCTTTATCTTTTTTAGATTCTAAGACCCATTATTTCTATGTCAGACTCTCAGCCATAGTAATATACTCAACACCGTCAGTTTTCTCATCAGATCAGGAGAGGAATCTCGCCCTTCAGATTGCTTATGGGGCTTTTGGTATCAAGTCTGTTTTGTTTTCTGATCAGTGTTAACTACAGCGTGGAATTTCTACTGTTTCACAAAAGGGTCAGTCCCAAAATTCTCTTCTTTTCTTTTTCTTTTTAGCTTCGTTTTTATATGGATCTACTGGTTAGTTCTAGCCAGCCTATCCTTGAGGTAACACTTAACAGAGAGAGCAGTGGCCTTGCAGCAACAATAGCAACCCCTAAATCCCTATACTCTGTCAAAAAAATCTCCCCCCACCACAACTTTGTTGCTTGATTCATATATGCTGTTGTTCTTGAATTATTGAAGTTAATTTGAGCCGTGATAGAATATGAGAATTTGAAACTTTGCGCGCTATTGTTGGATAAAAAGCCAATAATAATTGTTGCTTCAGAACTTACTATACTAGAACAAGAATTGCAAGAAGAGTTACAGAAATTGAGAGCTTGAAGGCCATTTAACCATAGACTATCAAATTCGGCACACTCCAGTTTATAAAGAACTCTATTTGCTATGATTTGGCATGGTTACATGTACTAGTGTAGTTTCAATGCTATGATTGTTCTAACAAAGATCCTATATGAATCGCTTGATTTCTTTATAGTTTCTTGAACAGCTCCTCATACTTCTGGGTATCTTCTATACGCATTTTTTAGGTTTTCCTCAAATTTGTTTGACCATCTGTTTTTCAGTTGGCACACACAGCCAAAGAAAATCTAAAGGTGAGGTGAATCTTGTTTTTGTGGTGTCCTCCAGTTATGGATGTTTAAATCTGTTGTGGATGATCTGCGATCATTTTATTGTTTAAGGTTTTTCCTTTTCTAGTAATTAGGGTAAGAAGGGCTGTGTTGAAGTTTGTTTTTAGTTGGGGTTGATTTAAGTCTGTCTTTCTACAGCTCTCTGAAACTAGGGTACTTGATGCTTGGCTTGCTACATGATCCAAAATGAGATGCTTTTCACAATCGAATTGCCCTTTTGTCTGTGAATGAATACAATCGAATCATTAGGTCGGGACCACCTCCAATTTCTTACGCGCAAGTTGGAAATCATTGACCTGATCCTTCTGCATAAATCATGCAACTCACAGATGTATAATATTTTTAGTAAATAGAAGATTTTAGTCTTGTAAATATTCTGCATATACTTCAGCTTGAAACTTGGGTATATAAGAATGTCCGGGAAAAACAGAGAAAAAGCCAGTGTGGTGGCAACTCAGTTTTCGGTAGTGTTGATAGTAAATGATCGATCGATTGATTGATGCAGCGCTGTACATACACTTAGTGGTGCCTAAGGGCCACCGCACAGCAACGATGACAATCACTGGCACTTCTGTTAGTGAAGAGACAAAGTTGATGATTGCATTAGATGTGGTGTGTTGTGGACTGCACGAGTACTGGATGAACTACTTGCTGATACAGCAAAATCAAGAGTATATGTTGCGACAAACCGTAGATCACGCATGTCCTGCTTAGATTATGCTCACTGAGAAATATTTTTTTAACTTTGCTAGTTTGAAAAATACTTTAGACTACTAGTAAAAAAAATCACTTTAGTTCCCTGTAGTGCTGACTATCTATGAATTTTCCATGTGAATTTCATCAACAAGAGCGTTTACCTCAGTAGTGAAACATTGCTGTGCCGCTAGACGGACTCTTGATACAGCAAAATCAAGAGTATATGTTGCGACAAACCGTAGATCACGCATGTACTGCTTAGATTATGCTCACTGAGAAATATGTTTTTAACTTTGCTAGTTTGAAAAATACTTTAGACTACTAGTAAAAAAACATCACTTTAGTTCCCTGTAGTGCTGACTATCTATGAATTTTCCATGTGAATTTCATCAACAAGAGCGTTTACCTCAGTAGTGAAACATTGCTGTGCCGCTAGACGGACTGTGGTGTTAAATCGTTTACCTCAGTAGTGGAACGTTGCTGTCCGCTTGACTTGCTGTGCCGCTAGACTGACTGTGGTGTTAAATCGTTTACCTCAGCAGGGAAACATTGCTGTAGCGGTAGACTGATTGTGGTGTTAAATAGGCAATTTCTTGAGACCAATATTCTTCACATCTAGCAAAGCCAGCCATTTTATAACACAACAAGGCGATCTGCTTAAAAGAATCATGAGATTTCTGAGGGATTGCATTTCCGTACTTCTTTTTTGCTCCACTTTGCTTCTGATTGTGGAAGTAGCCACCCCTATTGACACCATTAACACAACCCTGTCAATTCGAGATGGAGACACCATAGTCTCGGCTGGTGGCACCTATGAATTAGGATTTTTCAGCCCCGGAAAATCCAAAAACCGATACTTGGGGATATGGTATGGCAAAATATCAGTCCAGACAGCAGTGTGGGTTGCCAACGGAGAATCTCCTCTTAACGATTCATCAGGTGTTGTAAGGCTTACCAACCAAGGACTTCTTGTCCTTGTCAATCGCAGTGGAAGCATCATTTGGTCTTCCAACACATCAACACCTGCTAGGAATCCAGTTGCACAGCTTTTGGATTCGGGAAACCTTGTTGTGAAAGAGGAGGGTGATAATAACCCGGAAAACTCCCTGTGGCAGAGTTTTGAACATCCAGGTAATACATTAATACCGGGCATGAAGATAGGACGGAATAGAGTAACTGGCATGGACTGGAGCTTGGCGGCATGGAAGTCACTAGATGATCCTTCTAGAGGTAACATTACAGGTATCCTTGTTCCTTATGGATATCCCGAGTTAGTAGAGCTGGAAGATTCGAAAGTGAAGTATCGATCTGGGCCATGGAATGGTCTGGGGTTCAGTGGTATGCCTCCATTAAAACCAAATCCAATATACACATATGAATTTGTTTTTAATGAGAAGGAGATATTTTACAGAGAACAGCTTGTTAATAGCTCAATGCATTGGAGGATTGTCCTGGCTCAGAATGGTGATATCCAACAGCTTTTGTGGATTGAGAAAACCCAGAGCTGGTTTCTTTACGAAACAGAAAACATCAATAATTGTGCGCGTTATAAACTATGTGGTGCAAATGGCATCTGTAGTATTAACAACTCTCCGGTGTGTGATTGCTTAAATGGATTTGTACCGAGAGTTCCAAGAGACTGGGAGAGGACAGATTGGTCAAGTGGTTGCATCAGAAAGACTGCACTAAACTGTTCAGGAGATGGGTTTCGAAAAGTCTCAGGTGTGAAGTTGCCGGAGACAAGGCAATCATGGTTTAACAAGAGTATGAGCCTGGAGGAGTGCAGGAACACGTGCTTGAAGAACTGCAGCTAGACTGCGTATGCAAACATGGACATCAGGAATGGAGGAAGTGGGTGCTTGCTTTGGTTCAATGATCTGGTCGATATTTTGTTTCAAGATGAGAAAGACACCATTTTTATACGGATGGCTGCATCAGAAGTAGGTATGAATTTATCATCTGACGGTATCTATTACTTGGATTTTAGTCACTTTTAGAGAAGTCATATTATTTGAGAAGATCTTCCGATTAAATGCATGAGAAATTTTTCTTTCTAATCTTATATCCTAGTTTTCAGAACTTCATATCACACGATGCCTGAGAGTGCCTGTGTATGCTTGTGCTGATGTGTGTTGCTAGAGTGATAACTTGGTCAACGTCTCCTCTTCCCCTCTCTGTTTTTTTCCATAGGTTTCGTTGAACAACCGCATTGCTTGTGGACATATATTATAGAGACTTGAAGGATAATCACATCATCAATCCTGAAAATCTCACAATTTCTAAAATTCAATGATGTGTTGTAGATGCTTGCAAGATTTCTTGCACAACATATCATTTGGCATGAAAGAACTTGAGATATTCATAGAAAGAAGTAACTTCTTGAAGCATAATAACATAACTAGATCAGTGACTAGACATATCACTTGGTGTTGGTGATGGTTTGGTTTTTCTCTGCCCAGAGCGGTGCTGTTTTATTATGTATGAGTAGATAACTGGGATTGAAAGATCCAAGAGCCGAGGAAAACTATTCACAAATTCCTATTTATTGTCTTTTAACTCTAGTTTTTCTCTTCCATGATATAGGTAATGGTGATGGTGCAAAGGTTAATACGAAATCCAATGCAAAGGAAAGGATCGTGGTAAGCACTGTGTTGTCCACAGGACTTGTGTTCCTTGGACTAGCCTTGGTCTTGCTCTTGCATGTTTGGAGAAAGCAGCAGCAGAAAAAACGTACGTATTCTACCATGAAAATCTAACCAATCCTATCGCCCCCATTCCACGACTTTCAGAGAAGAAGTCTAGTTAATCTCTTAATTTAAATTTGATTTGATTAATCCAAGGTAGGACAGCAAATTGTTCAAGACTTCATTAATAATTAATGCCTTCAAAAGAAATTTGAGTATAACAACAAATAGAGGTGAGAGATCCCATGTCTTTTTTTTTTAACCTTTCCAATTCGTAGTAGTAATACTAACAGGAAAAATGACAGGTAATTTGCCAAGCGGATCGAATAACAAGGATATGAAGGAAGAACTAGAATTACCCTTCTTTAATATGGATGAGTTGGCTTCTGCAACAAATAACTTTTCTGGTGCCAATAAAGTAGGAGCAGGAGGTTTCGGACCTGTTTATAAGGTAATAATTATCTGTAAACAGTCATGCAATATGTCCCCTGGCCTCTGAATTTCATCTTACAAACTCCTGACCCCAGCGGAGTTCTTGGTGTTAGTTTCTTTGAAACGATTCCACTACAGGACTGTCGGACCGACCATTTTTTTAGCATAAAACAATGACTGATTGGAAGAGTTCCTTAACAGATACAAAGAGTATGAAACACCATTTCGCAATTCTCAACTTCCAGAAGATGCTTACGATGCTGAGTCATTATTTGCAGGGAACCCTTGCAGATGGACGAGAAATAGCTGTGAAGAGGCTCTCTAAGAATTCAAGACAAGGACTTGATGAATTCAAAAATGAAGTTAAACATATCGTGAAACTTCAGCATCGGAATCTAGTGAGGCTTCTTGGATGCTGCATTGAAAGAGATGAAAAGATGTTGGTCTACGAGTTTTTGCCTAACAAAAGCTTGGACTTCTATATTTTTGGTATGAATCTCACAAAACCTTTTCAAAAAGTTAAGCACTATTGAGCTTTCCAAAACCCTGCATTAAGAATCTAATTATAAGATGTTTATCTTCCTCCGAAGCCCTTAGGAAAGTGGCTTCGTAGGGGGAGATTACTTTTCTCCACTTTCTTTCTCATAAATCCTGCCATATATGCAATTGTAACTCGTTCTTTCTTGTTCTCTCTTGCATTTAATTATGAATCTGATAAGAGCCATAATGTATTGACTTGGGCAGATGAAACTCATGGCTTACTACTAGATTGGAGTCAGCGCTACAATATCATTAATGGGATTGCTCGTGGACTTCTTTATCTTCACCAAGATTCGAGACTAAGAATAATCCACAGAGATCTGAAAACCAGCAATATTTTGTTGGATTACGAAATGAATCCAAAAATCTCAGACTTTGGCCTGGCTAGAAGTTTTGGAGAAAATGAAACTGAAGCCAGTACTAATAAAGTGGCTGGAACGTAGTAAGTGTCTTCTTCATCATATGGATTTTATGCTCTTAGTTTGAAAATGCGACCTAAAACTCTATGAATACATGCAGTGGTTACATATCTCCAGAGTATGCAAATTATGGACTCTACTCGATAAAATCAGACGTCTTCAGCTTTGGTGTATTGGTGCTAGAGATAGTGAGTGGCTATAGGAACAGAGGATTCAGTCACCCAGATCACCACCTCAACCTTATCGGGCATGTAAGTGCCAAAGCAATGTCAGTTTGACTCTTTCATTTCAATAAATTCTCGAGTAATTTTGTTAGATACCAGATGTCTGCATTTATGAGACTTGAACACTTCAACTACTTGAAGAAAACTGAAGAAATTATGAAAAACAACTGAGACCGACAATGGTCAATGTTGGATTTGCACAAATACGTAATGTGTTCTTAATAGCATGGCTTTTGTTTATCAGGCCTGGATACTGTTCAAACAAGGCAGGTCTCTAGAACTGGTTGGGGAATCGAAAGTTGAAGCACCTTATTTATCTGAAGTACTACGTTCGATTCATGTGGGGCTATTGTGTGTGCAAGAAAATACAGAAGATAGGCCAAACATGTCATATGTGGTTTTGATGTTGGGTAATGAAGATGAACTGCCTCAGCCTAAACAACCAGGATTCTTCACTGAAAGGGATCTTATTGAAGCATGTTATTCATCAAGCCAGTGCAAACCACCTTCAGCTAACGAGTGCTCGATTTCATTGCTGGAGGCAAGATAGAGTGCTTGTGTTTTTGTTTTGTGTGGTCTTGATGGTTGTGAATCTGCCATAAAACTTCTACTGTGTGTCTGCTGTAATAAGGTTATGAATCTACCATGCATGCTTAATTTCTATGAGATTTAATAACTTTTTTTTAGTGATAAAATGCACTCGATTGTTCTAGTGCGTGCTGAGGAGTTGAAATAACAAACACACACTACTAGTTGCAGAAATAAAGGTTGAAATTGAAGAGAAAGCAACTAGAAGATGTTTTCTTCAGTGAAGAGAGAATTTCTGGGATTCTTGTTTTCATCACAATGTTTTTGGATTTTCACTCCTATACTGTTTTCTAAAATCTTGGATAAGGATCTGTTGTTTTATTCAATTATTAATGTTTTAATTATTAATTATTGACTAGATAGTTACTCACGCATTACATGTGTTAGTAGTACTAACATTAATATTAACACCAACAGCCATGTTGCCGACATCGTTAACAAGGTTTGGTATATTTTCTTTCTCGGAATCTCGATTACCATATATCCTCTAGATTAACATCTTTATTAGATATATTTTTTTCTCCCATCACCAACCTTAATATCACTCGAAATCATTCCTTGAAAAGGTGTCCAACCAAAATTACTGAAAGCCACAATATTTATAAACATTATATGATATTTATCATAAAGAGCTGGCTTAATACCGAATGCTTGAATTTCTTAGCTCTATGTATTTCCTATAATAAAAGAAAATATTATATCAAATGAAAATGAAGGACTGGAAATGAAAAATTAGAGAATTGTAATAAAATTTGAACATTGATTCAATAACATCAAACTTGAATTTTAGATTTTCACCACTCTTTACTGGTAGAAAGAGTTCTCAACTCTAAACTCCAGCCCACTCCTGTTTTGAAAATCAATTTTTTCATATCCTCCAATTTCTTTTTATCCCGTCCCACTTATTTTTCAGTTGTATTTTAGTGAATCCATGGCCAATTTGCTTTTTAAAGGTAATGGTGACATATTTCCAACCAGCTTTGTCAAAATAGGTGTTGGGTCTCATTTCCTTCTCAATTGTCTTTATATAAATGTCACAAAATATTTGTAGCATTTCTTTAATCCAACATTTCTTATCTTGAGATTTAGACTCTTAAATGTTCTAAGCTTAATTAAGTTTTCTACCGTAGGATTACGCATTTAATTTTGATAATGCTATATATTAATAACAACGTTGTAGTGTTAATAAATTATAGTTTAATGTTGTCTATGAAATTTTGTCTAGTTTTCAATGCTCTATGTTTTGAGCATTAACAAAATGAACCTTGTAATGAAGTTTTGTGTTTTATGAGTAGCACCACAGTTTGTATTTGTAATGTAATATACATTATCATTAGCAAAGTATATTGATGAAAAGAAGGTAATGGCAGGGAAAGGTTGAGAACAATATGGTATGATGATGTTTAATGAATTTGCTATTATATAGTAGTTATAATACATCACTATTATACTTCATACGAACATCAATTAATTATCTTAATAGGTCAAATGATTGTTTACAGTGTTATGTCTGCAGCTTCATCATCTATTTTTAAGTTAATGAAATCTCTACATCATAAAAAGACCACATTAACATATTTAAACTATGTATCATAAATAAAAAGACATGAAAGCATTATAATTAGAACATCAATTAAAAATCGTAATGTTTAAACTGTGTATCCAGTTTGGTTCCTATGTTATAGTATCCAGTTTGGTTCCTATGTTATAGTATCCAGAACCTGGCTAAAATACCCGTTTTCTGTCCAATTTAGTTTGGTTCCTATGTTTTAGCATCCATAGCCTGACTAATGTAATTTTTGTGAGTAATTTTTTTTTTTATCCTGTCCTCTCTACATCATTTATCAAATCCCGACTTTCTACATCATTTCATCCATTTATATATTTTTTTCGAACTCAAAATAACGGCAGCTACACTTTAAACCTTTGTTCATTAACTCTATGAAAAATTAGAAGCAACAAAGTTAAGAATCTCCTAAATAATGCAACTAAGAAAGAAGAAGATTAGAACCACGAGTGCTTACCAGAATTACAAAGAGCATATCAACGGTTCCTAGAACAATAAAAAGGGTTACAATTTCGACAATGAACAAGATCTGATTAGATTCGATATTTTTTAAAACATGCACATATGAGAAATTGAAGACATATTGAAATAAAATTTTACCTGGATTTTTCTGCAAAAAAACACTTGCTTGTACACAAAAAAAAAAACAAAAAAAGCTTATAGGACTTAAGGAAAATAGATTTGGTGGTGGTTTTTGTAGATCTTGGTCGTGGATGTTAGTTTGTGTAGATCTGGTGGTGGTTTGTGGGTTTTCCGATTGTTTGTGGCTACAAAACATAAAATAAAAAAAAGAAGGGGTCGGTGAAGAGATGAAGATGTGGATGCTGAGAATAGTCATTTCACTGGTTATCAAGAGAATAGGGAGGAGAAGATAAGATTGGGTATTTTGGTAAACAAATAATTGAATAGTCTTCTAGTTATGCACAAGAATGATAAAAAGCAGATATGGGTTGTTTTTTGTTGAACTTGTGGCTGGACCACAAAAATTTATAGTCCCACTTTGTTAAACCCGTGGTTTCATCTTTGATATTTTCATCTCAGTATATTACTACAATGTGCTTGTTTGAACTCTATTTCCGACAAATATCTTCCTCTTACAGCATTTTTAGGTGTGGGTCGTCCAGTATTGGAGAATATTGACAAGTTCCCACTGGAAGGCACTTCACCGCCATCATCATACCGTGGAACGCGATTAATTCTCGTTCTCAGATAAGGTTCGAAATAGTATGAGATAAATGTTGAGATCTCCTCAACAATATAGGCCTCACATATCGAAGCCTCAACATGCGCCTTGTTCTTAACCTTTTTCTTGAGATTAAACAAGTACCTGCATTGAAATATTAATCAAGTATTTTCAATTAAGAAAAACATATAAAATACTTTTATATATGAATTACATTGCAACTATAATATCTAACCATTCGAATGGGTACATCCATCTATATTGGACCGGTCCTCCAGCTTTTGCCTCGAACAGTAGATGTATAGGGAGATGCTCCATTGAGCCAAAAAATGATGGAGGGAATATCATCTCAAGTTTGTATAGTGTCTCGATGATATTCGTTTGAAGCCTCTCAATGTGATCAACATTCAACTTGCTGGAGCATATATCTCTGAAGAAATGACTGATCTCCGTGAGTGCATCCCATATTCCCTTTGGCAACAAAGCACGAAAAGCTAATGGGATTTGCATAAACACGTGGCAGTCATGGCTCTTCATTCCATACAATCTGCAGTCCTCTATATTAACCAGCCTTGATATGTTCGATGCATGTCCATCCTGAAAACGCAGACTCTTAAGCCATTTGTAGACTAGCAGTTGTGTGTTTTTTTCTAACACGAATCTTGCTCTTGGTTTTGCGACCCGTGACTCATCATAAACCAACTCCATATTTTTACTGATTCTAGATAAAAGTTATATCCAATCTAGCCTTGATGGTGTCCTTTGTCTTCCCCTTCACATCCATGACAGTGTTGAAAATGTTCTCAAACATGTTCTTTTCGATGTGCATGACGTCAAGGTTATGGCAGAGCAGATTGGTCTTCCAATAAGGAAGCTCCCAAAAGATACTTCGCTTTACCCAATTATGGGTCAAACCAAAACCAGAAAACTTTTGCTTACTTGATTGAAGGTCAAACACAATGTCACCGTACTCTGAGACAACATCATGCAATTCTTCACCAGAAAGACACGGGGATGCAACATCTTTTTCAACTCTACCAACAAAGAAATCTTTTCTGTTCTTTTTGTATCTATGATTAAGTGGCAAGAAGCGATGATGACAGTCAAAAAAAGAAGCTTTACCTCTGTTTGCTAGCGTGAATGCCTTGTTGTTTTCCATGCAGTATAGACATGCGAGTTTCCCATGCGTGCTCCAACCAGAAAGCATTCCATAAGCTGGAAAATCATTGATAGTCCACATCAAAACCGCCCTTATAAGAAAATTTTGTTTCCTCAATATATCATAAGTCAGAGCTCCGAAGGATCACAACTGCACCAACTCATCAATCAACGGTCGAAGACAAACATCTATATTCCACCCCGAGCTGCTTGGATCGGCTATGACAGTAGATAAAAACATGAACTCCAGCCTCATACACATTCTCGGTGGCAAGTCATAAATTGTGAGTATGACCGGCCAACAAGAATAAGGAGCAACAAATGACCTAAATGGGTTGAATCCGTCTGTACACAACCCAAGACGCACATTCCTTGATTCAACTGAAAAGTGAGGATGCACACTGTTAAAGAGTTTCCACGCTTCGCCGTCAGAATGATGCACCATCACTCCATCAACCACATCATGTGCTTGGTGCCAGTCATGTGCTCAGCAGTCCTTGGTGACATGAATAACCTCTGCAGTCTATGTGTGATCAGGAAGTATCTAAGTTTTTTATATGCCACTAGAGTCTTTCCCCTGCCAGTTCTAGATTTGTAACGGGAATGCCCGCATGTCATGCACTCGGTTATCTCAGCATTTTCAAGGTAGTATAACTTGCAGAAGTTATGGCACATGTCAATTTTCTGGTATCCTAAACCGAGGGGTTTCATCATGAACTTCGCAGCATAGAAGTTCTCTTTCAGCCTGTTCCCTTCAAGTAAAATGCTTCTTGCCCATTCAATAATCTTGTCATACCTGGCCTCACTCAACCCGTGATCTGACTTGATGGTGAACACCTGTGCTACAGCTGATAATTTACTGTGGTTCGTGCAGTCATCCCATTATAGTTCGTTAGAATCTTTCAACAAATCAAAAAACCTAGCTGCATCTGCATTAGATTCTTCTTTTACGATTGGACATTGACTGACATTACCTTGATTCATTCTCATTGCATCCATAACCATATTTCTGTAAGGATTAGTGTTGTCATTTGCCGCTTCATGCACGTTGCTAGCACTAGAAGTAGACCCAACCACCGTTTCTTCCATTCTCCTCTTACTAACAAATACTTCTCCATGTGCATACCAACACTGGTAATTCTCCATAAACCCTTTGTGTAGAAAATGCATCATTACAAAATCTGGATGCAGATACTTTTTATTTTGACAGTTCCTGCATGGACACCTAATACTGCCTCCAGTAAAATTTCTGGGAATAGATGTTGCGAAATTAATAAAACCCTGAACCCCGTTACAATAATTCATCCTCTGCAATCCTTGGGGTGAATCTCGATACATCCATGAACGATCATCCATGACTTATATCGAACCTCTATAAAATTATGATGACATCATGTATTAATTAACTAAGTTAGGTAGATAAACTTGCAAAAATATTACTTTACCTCGAGATTATCCAACAAACCAATCACAACTTCTCATAAATATTAAATATTCATTAGCATTTATCAACGTCCATACAAATTAAAATATATAAATTTACGGAAATTATCACTCCGCAATACCATTGATAAAACTTCAAACGGACCCATTAAGCAAGCTATTAATTATTTCAAAACAGAACATGTACTTCGGTAGTTCCATAAAGTTTTAACAATTTACAAACAAATACAATCTTACAAAATCTAAAACAAACCATAACAGGTATAGAATTATACATTTATATACTACAAGTTTGTTTGAGAAATAACAATAAAACATGTACATCTACTAACAAAATACATATACTAAAAAAACAATAAAATTGACATTTAATTAAATGTTAAAATTTAAAAAGATAGAATTACTTACAAAAATTGATAAAATTCATCGGTAAATCAAAACACAGATGATGTGGCCACAAAACTTCAAGAAATATAACTTGTTGTGCTGATATGAGGGAGATTTTTGTTTAGGGGGAGGCGGGGCTGGTTGTTTGCAGATGGGGAGAGTTGGGATTAGGAAGAAGAAGGAGAAATAGGGGAGGAGAGGATCGACAGAGCTGACATATATTAACTTTTTCCGACGGTTTCCCCGACAGATTTTCCGTTGGTGATGCCGTCGGTGAGTCTGACGAAAAAATCGACACATCATTGTATGGATCTGCCATTTTCAAATCCCTTGGTGATTCCGTCAGCAATTTAAACGGCGAACCGGTCACATCATTGTACGGGCTGTCGTATTGAATCCGTCGGTCATTCCATCAGAACAAATAACCCGCCAAAACCTCTACGTCAGCGACCCGCCTTTTTTTTAATTCGGAAACTTTTCCATCCATAATTCAGTCGGTATGTTTCTAAAGCTTATATGTTTATTTAATGATAATCGTTAATTTTTAATATTGGATTTTTTTATTTATTAAAAGGATCGAACACTGTTGGATGTGGGAAGAAACTTTTTACCGAGTGTTCAACATGGGAGTCAATACTGGTGGTTTTTAATTTTTATCCTTGGATCTTGAAAGAAAGATTAAATGTTATAATCGGTATTTCATTAATGGATATTTCTTTCATAGCAAATAATATGACGAGGGTAGAAAGACCTATAATAATGGTGATTGAGTAAATGGTTCAATATTCAATGAATTTAAAGTTGATTATTATGGAAAATAATGGTGAAATTAAGTTATATCTTAAAATCTTTTATTTATACAAATATTGTCCTATTACAACTGAAATATGGTAATAAGTTATTTTACAAAAATTTCCCAAAATAATTAATGGGGAATTTTTTTGCATTGCCAAAGTCACATGATTTGTAGCAAGGATATTGAACATTTAAGATAAGCTTTGGTAAATGGTCGGTTGTCAGAACCTCCAAAATATAATTTTGTTTTAACTATCACAAACAAAATAAATTTGTAGTATGATCGTAAAAACCAGGTCGAACCCAAAGAAAATTTCGTTTAATCTTCCTACAATATACTGAAATGAAAAAGAATGGGGGATTTGAATGAAAAATTAAAGAAACAATAATTCAAAAAATAATAAATTGATATGTTATTAAATCAGTTCAAGGATCCACACATCAATTCCTATAAATCCGTTGATCATCAAAGTAAAATAAATATTCTTTCACGTCAAGCAAATAAATTCGATATCCCTTAAAGCTAAAGGAAATCAATGAGATTACAAGTAAATTAATTAGACAAAGCTCTCTAATCAATTTCTTACCATCAAGTGAATTTAACATTGAAAGAAATTCTCATTCACTCAACAATACTCTTAGGATTAAAGTCTGTGCATTTATTTTAAGCAAGCGTTCATAAGCTTGACAATTTAACTTAGTTTATTCTTTCCTAGTAAATCAAGATGAGAGTTGCAGCAATCAAATTAATTCTTTTGCTTCTTACTCTAAGCCCTAACAATAATTACGAATTGAAAGAAACTAGAAAGCATACAAGCCATCTCAAAACAATTTAATAAGCTTGAATAACAATCAATAACAAAATTCTGAACAAGGAAAAATAAATACTTCAATCTAAAAGAATTATAATGATAACGTTACTTCTCACAACTTGCCAATGGAAATGGTGTGTATTCCTCTTGAATTGAAATTAGGAATTTGTTCATAGTTGCTAGAAAATTGAAAAAAGCAGAGAAGAAAAGAATGTTGCAAAGCCTTTGTTTTGGATGTGTTCTGCTTCTATTTATTCTTTTCCTTGGTCGCCAAATTTCTTTAGAATTCTTACGCTAATTAGAAGTCCTTATGCTACTTAACTCCTTCCTTCTTTATCTGGTCCTTAAGGTTTGTTAAATCCCTAAGAATTTGTGTTGAAAATGGACTCTGCTGCTTTCACAACTCTGTTGTAATTCCAACTCTGCTGCAACTTAGACTTTGTTTCTAACTTGGTTTCTTGCAATATCCGACCATCCCACCTATATTATTTCATTCATGGAATGTTAGAGGCTTGATCGTCACCTTTCTTGAGTCCTAAGGCCCACCATTTCTATGTCAAACTCTTAGTCGTGGTGGTATGCTCGGCACCATTAGTTTCCTCATCAGATCAGGAGACCAATCTTGTCCTGTAAATTGCGTCTGTATTTTCACCTTCAAAATGATTTTATCTGACCTAGAATCCTTCATAAAATTAGTATTCCTGGATGTATAAATGATGTTAGGCTTTTGACTCGCATGATTTCAATGTTTGAGGCTCAAGATATGTCCATTTGAATATGTAGTGTGAAATAAAGAATCTTGTTGTAAGGAGGATTTGGGCTTGATTTTGCAGGCCTGATTAGAGGTCCAAACAAACTTGGATTTCTACCCCTAATACCTTCCTGAAAAGCTTAATATGTGTACTTTAACTTTGATTCAACCCACATTCACATTCTGAAGTTACAACTCGGTGAAACACCTATCACAATAAGCAAAGTCTGAAACATAAAATGCAGATATTTTTATCTTTTAGCAATTAATTCATAAAGTCTCCCAGGTATGCCACACTCATAAAAATAACTTCCAATAAGCTTAGATAAGCTTAAAATATGTTAAAAATCATAGTGTAAAAGGAATAAAAAGATATGTATATTTTGCACTTATCAAATTCCCCCACGCTTAGCTTGTGCACATCCTCGGGCAAAATTTCAATTTTAATTTTCCTATGTCAAAAATGTAATATCATTAATGAACAATAATTAAACTATCAAATCATCATAACATATCATGAATAACACTCTAAACAATTTAAAAATGCTCAATAAGTTTTTTCACTTGAAAATAAAGTAACTAAATGTGTAGAACTCGCAAAAATAGTCACTCATTTCTCATGTGTTTGAAAGGTTAGTGTTTCACTCAATTTTGTTCCACTTGAAATGATCTACCATAAGCTTGCAAATATTCCCATTCTTCACCACTTGAATTCCATGCATGAAACAAATCATAAGGTCTTTATAAGGGTTGTAATGGGACTCGGTTCAAGGTAGAAAATCTTTGGTAGGGTAGCTTAGAGCTGTAGAAACTAATGGAGCAAAATTACCCAAAACCAAACATAGAATATCAAACACTCCATCTAGACATTTTAAACGTGAAAATATTACAGCCACATTAACCTCCTTCATTGATCGTTCAAAAGAACAATTTTTATTAAAACCAAGGAACGATCTTTCACCTTTTAAATCTCCAACTCTTCACTAAATTTAGAACAAGTTGTTCTTTTTTTTCTTACATAAATTTATAAAAACTCAAACAATTCAACATAACAACTTGTTCTACTACCTCAACTCCATAAATTAAGACACCCCGAAACTTATTCCATGTATTCATATGCTTTGATAATCATGAATGATGTCCCATTAACACTACAGCTTAGGTAAGACACTTTTGGTTTAAGGCTTGTAGTGCAGGTTCATAATTCAAAGAAACAATTCATCAACTCTGTCATAACCTATTTCTGGGTTATTCCTTAAATTCAGCTTTGTCATCCTAAAATAAAAATAAAAAGAAATAAAATAAAGACTGGCAATTTAGCAAAAGCAAGCTTTCTAGGATTACACATGTAGAAAAAAATCAAGCTGTAATTTTGGATAGAATCAATAGTGTAATTGTACCCCATTTTACCTAAAACTGAAGTGACAATGTAAATTCAAGGTAAAGTTATATGATTATTGGACGAATCTGCATTTAAATTAAGCTTAAGGACGTAATTAGATTTTAATATGCAAATTTGATTTAATCATGGACCAATTTAAATTTTAATTATGTTTAAGAACTAATTTAGGTTCAATTGAAGGATTTAATTAGGTGCAAGGACTAATTATACTTTAAATTGGTCAAATTAATTGTATTGGGGGCTTAATTGGTGAAAACGCAAGGACTTAATTATACTTTAAATTGGTCAAATTAATTGTATTAGGGGCTTAATTGGTGAAAAATGAAGTTTGGGAGGCCAATTTGAGCTTAATTAAGAAGTTTGAAATTTTAGGAGACCAAATTTAATTTTTACCAAGTCAATTGATTGAAATCAATGGTAAAATCGCAAGAAAATTAAAGTTTTGGGGTCAATTAAGGGTTAAATTGAAGAAATTCACAGTCAATGACCATTTTGTAAAAGGCATCGAACTCTAGGGATCCAATCGGCTAAAATCAGGGGTGAAATTGAAGAGATTTGAAAATTTAATGGTCAATTAGGGGTTAAATTGCAAAAATTTGAGACTAGGGACCAAAATAAAAAAGGCGCTAAAATCTGAGGCTGAAATTGAAGTTCCTCAAGGGCAAAATTAAACGTTTGAAGTCAATCAGGGGTGTAATTGAAAGTACCAAAATAGCGTCGTTTTAAGCTTGATTGTTCATCTTCTTCTTTAGAGAGGCTGCTCGAGTGACCTCCTTCCTGAAGCGTTTTATATTTCATCTCTCCATCCAATTAGACAAAACTTACACCATCATTTGACACCTGACTACACACCAATTGATCCATTCTGGTAGATCGAGGCCACAGTGGTTGTGGCACCACTCCAAAGTGGTCAACCCGACCAGCCAACAGTTGGGATCCTTCCATGTCGAATCAAGGGCCAAGATTTGGTACCAGTGGAGACCAAACATCCCTCTTCCACCCTCTATAGATAAATATGGATTTCATGGCCTGGGGGAGGAGAAATAGAGGCCAAAGTCAACAAATTAGCTCCCCCCTAATTTTTTCTTTTTCTACCATTGTTTCTCTTTTCCTTCTCTCTCCACTGTGGCCTTTGTCCACCACCACTCTCACCACAAGCTTTACCACCACCATCTACACCACAATTCATTAGCATAACCACCAGCCTACCGCCTCACGTAAAGAGGAGCCATTGCAAGCTTCTGTCTCTCCTCTGCCTTATTCTCCTTCTTCCTCCCAACCTAAGGTTTCTCCTTCTTCCCACAATCAATGCCAACCACCAATTTCTCTATCAGTGCCACCACACTTCTCCCTTTTAATTGACTGTATCTCCTTCTTCCTCTATAGCGACAAGATCTCCTCTACCGTAAGCTTCCCCTTCTCTTTCTTCTCTTACTCTCTCATTTAGCAACTAATGATGGTGTCTCCTCCCACAACTCCATTATCGGTCAACAGCCAGACCAGTCGACCTCTCCTTACGCCAGGTAGTCCCCTCCTTTCTTCTCCTCCATCTTCTTCGCCCCCCTGCCATTGTCATCCTGCATGCAGAATGATAATTCATTCTGCATGTAGGGGGGAATAATTAAACTCTCAAGTTTGGAATGGACCCTTGTCATCCCAGCCAAAACCCAAGAAACAAAACAGTTTGAATCAATTGGGTCGATTTCGGCTCAACCAGACCCGGCTAGGTTAGGCCAGTTAATTGGGTTAGGCCAAACCCAATATAATAATAATATAATATAATAATAATAATAATATATTATAATATTATATATATTAAAAATAAAAAATTCCAAAAACAATTTCAAGGGTCATTTCAAAATATTTCTGATTTTCTCGCATGTTTTTCTACTAATTTTACATAATATTGGGTTGTATGTTTACATTGTAAGATGCAGATCCGATATTAAAATACCTGATTTTCTCCAAAATATTTCTTAAAAAAATTAAAAATTGAAAAAAACCTCAAAACTTTTAAATTAATTTTCCCTTTCAAAAAAACAAAAAATATTTTATTTTCGTGCATACAGTCAGATCCTAAAAAGTTTTCTAGGCATATTTTCATATAAAAAAAATTGTATCTTTCTCATGTTTTTAAAAAAAAAGGGCAAAAAATAGATATTGTAACCAATTTATGATTATCCATTAGGATTTGACCAAAATATCAAGAACCCTTTACCAATCATTTTGTTCATTTTATATTAGGGTTTAGATGTAGAATTTAATATTTAAGAATGTAAAACTATACAATAAATTAGACCCTCTGATATTAAAGATACAAAATGCAAAATAAATGCGATGCTAAAATTTGGACTTTAAAATGACTAGGATTTCACCAAATAAGGTAGAGACTCTCTCACGAAAAGAGATCTTTCTTAGACCTTAGAATAAGATCAACGGATAGAAACTTGACTTAGAAAAATAATCAAACAACAATACAGTTACTTTAGGTAAGGTGTACTGGGGGTAATTGACACGATCAAAAGATTGATGTCTTATCCCAAGTGGAGGAGTGTCGAAGTAATAAATAACCCGGCAAGACCGGGGTCGAACCACAGGGAGGTTTATTGTATAAATTATAGTTAATAACAACACAATAACAACAACAATAATAGTAATAATAATAATAATAATGAAGAAGAAGAAGAAGAAGTTGATGAGAACTTTGAGATGCAAGATTAACGTAAGGATTAAACAATGATAACAACAAATGTCAAGGTTAGAGGATCCACTAATGGTACGTCAAACAAGTATAGTATAAACCTTTTTTTATTCAATTGGAAACCACACACAAAGGAGGTTCCAATCGGATTATAAATTGTTAACATGATTACATTAGTTATCTTATTCGAATAATGCTAATACTTGTAAATGTTGTCAGGCATTCATGATTATAACTTATGTTAACAACAAATCAAGTTCCTTTCATAGCTCGGTGTCGGTTATACCATACAGTATGGGCTATGAAAGTGCCAAGTATTTGTTGTACCAAGTGTTATACAACATAAATCTAGATTAACCATTTCACAAGCAAAGTATTAAAAGTGAACAAGATAACAAATATAAAGCATGTTAGTATCCAACATTAAGGTCCATGTTAAGTTTATATTATACTTATTCTTACACCATTAGTGTACCCTTTTCACCTTGACATAATTAACTTAGCAACACATAATGAAAGAGAGAAACATAAATAAACAAGGGAAGGAAATGAAAAGCATAAGCAAGAAATTAATATAAGCAAAACTTAAGCATTACAAAACATAAAAAGAGAGCAAGAGCATGATCTTGATCTGAACACCAAGATACCTAAATACATGGCAAATGCCTCCTTTTATAGGCCAAAATTCGGAACTATTGATTTGTTGACTAATTGATGAGTGGGTGGCCACATCTTGACTTGGTGACAATCCTTATCTTCTTGTCTGCCAAAAACGTCATTGATGACGTCATAATTTGAACAAACTTCAATCATGAAAGTTCTAGAGAATTGTCTCATCTATCCAGGGTAAAAATTTGAGATCATTTGGACTCCTAAAACTCGAGATATGGGCTGAACACTAAACAGTGTCTGGGCTGCAGGACAGATTCGGACTTTTTTATTGTTGCTGCAATTTGGACTTGAAAACGGCCTTTATAAATCTTAGGCTTCACATGAAATTTGTAGGCCTATGTCTTATCTTTCCATCCATATAAAATGGACCTAAATCCAAGATCTACAGCTCCAGATATGACCCGATTACCGAACAGTGTTCCAATTTGGACTGCACACAAGATTCTCGTTTCTAAGTTTGGCCATCTCTTTGTCCTTTCAATTTAAGTACTTCAACTCATCAATCAATTCTTTCATTTATGTGATAGGCCTGTATTTAAGATGAACATTTACCATAAATTAAAGGTATCTTAATATATTAGATACGTTATTATAAAACATGCTTTAGTTAAGGAGTTATTGATACTTCAAGTGCAAAATGATGATATAAAACCTTGATAAAAATGCACTTTTAAGTACTAATCACACCCCCCAACCAGCTTATTACTAGTCCCTAGTAATCAAAGCGTTAAAAAAAACAATTTGCAAAGTCCACAAAGCAAGGCATTCATCATTCAACTTCCATTAATCTATCCAGATAAACAAACTCTCATTAAATTTATATATCTGCTCAATACCTCTTAAACAAAATATTAATAAACCTTCCTTTTTATGTGCTCAATGTATGAAAACATAGATGATGGGGCTTTGATTGGAAGAAAACAATATTCTGTTCTAATGTTTAAGGTTAACTTCCTTGGGTTGGGATTATTATCTTTTTTTTTTTTTTTTTTTTTTTTTTCAATATATATACATATACTTAAAACCCAATGCATCTTTAACCCATGTAACGAGCTTTCGGCTAATGACTCCCGGAACCGGTTGGTCTTAGGGCATTAGGTGTTGAGACACCCCTACGAGCTTAGTAACTTCGGGTTGCAGAATCGATACGTAGATAGTGCAATGTTTGATTCCCTTAAGCTTTTCTCCTTAACCCATGTAACAAGCTTTGGGCCAATAGCTCCCAAGTCAGTTGACTTTAGGGTATTAGGTGTTAAAACACCCCTTCCGGGGCTTAATTGCTTAGGTTAGGGAGGCTACGAAATCAAACTTATCTACGTTTTTATTATCATCATTTTTTTTTTTTTGTTTTTTTTTGTTTTTTTTTTGTTTTTTTTGCAAATTATAGACTATCCCTATCCCTTAGTTGTTACCTTTAACAAAAGAACATAAATAATGTAATAATCCAATGTGCAACCCACAATCATATGTTAAAGTGTGTGTGTGAAAATGAAGGTTTAAGAATACTTGTTAAATGAGTATATGAGCAGAATCATGTGATAAGAATGCGAGAGTTTGTAAACCTGAATATTTCAAGAAGTATTCTAATAGGCCTTGTTATGAATATTGCAAATGACCATTAGAAAATGTTTACTAAGATGCGTCTCAAGAGTCAATAAAATTACTCCTTACTCTGCCATCTTAATAATAACAGTTTTGTCAAATGGCTTTAAAAACAAAAACAGTTAGTTGGTTAGTTTTTTTTTTTTTTTTTAATGTCAACTACTACCCTCTCCCCCCAACCAAAACGAGACATTGTCCTCAATGTCCTAAGGTAGAAAGATAGAGTATAGAAGACATCACCTGAAACAACGAACACTGACAAACCTGAAACACACTTAAACAAATATAAGAAATAACAAAACAAAATAATATGCTAATAATAAAACTAAAAAAAACACAAGGATTCACAAACGAAGGCTCAAATCCAATCTAAGCTTTTTACGGCTTTCTGTAGTTAACCAATTGATGCGACTCATGGAAGGATCAATTACAGGGGTGAAAGATTGTAGTTTGTCGATCAATTGCTCAACAGTAGCAGCAGAGATTATGATTTGTCGTGCCGAAGATGTTAGAAATTCCTGTTCCACAGCTTGATCAAGAAAAGACAATAAATTATCATAAAAACCATTAACATTGAGCAAACCTATAGGTTTATGGTGAATGTGAAGTTGGGCCCAAGAGGAAATATGAAAGATCTCTTCCAATGTGCCCAAACCACCTGGTAAGGCAATGAAGGCATCAGCATGGTTAAACATTGTATTCATTCGATCAAACATTGTGGAGACCTGTAGTTCCTCTCCAATTGTTCTTCCAATGATGTCCCCTTTTGTTAAAGCTTCGGGGACGACCCCCAAAACTTGACTACCTCCTAAAAATGCAGCTATTGCCACACCCCCCATTAACCCAAGGCCTCCCCCATACACTAAATGAATCTTTTTCTCAGCTAGTACCTGACCAAGATGATTTGCTGCTTCCAAAAAAGCTATTTCCTTCCCAGGACTGGATCCACCAAAAACACAAATATTTTTTATGTGATAACTCGAGAGACCTGCCATTTCTACACACTTCTATATCTGTCTAATGTAAGGGTTGAGTAGAAATGAGGGGAAGGAAGAGAAGATTTTATAGGTGAGGATTTGAAAATGCAATCATATCACCTAGATATAGGCCAGCTGGAGTCTCACACACTCTCTCTCTCGTTATGTATTTATTTATTTATTTATTTTGAAAAGCATGTGTATGTACAGGTAGTTGTGATTGTGGCTCACATCTTCCCTTGGTTTTACGTCCAAGAACGGCTTAAACACCCTCTATGGGTCGGGGATAGGCTTCCCATCCAGTTTTCTTAAAAACGGCAAACGGTCTTTTTTTAGTCAGATTCCCAAGACTAAGTCGATCATGTTCTTTATGGAAATGGGGCCATAAATCATGAATTGCACGATGCACATCTCCACTAGGATGCGTCTCAAGGGTCAATAGAAGATTATCTAAAGACCCCTTACTCAGGCCATCCTTAATGAATTGTATTTTGTCTTCACGGTTTATAGATACCATTCCTAAAGAACGACATGTTGCATTACAAGTCCATCGGGCACATCTGTGACAGACTTTCAGTCGTTTTGCACGACGTTTCTTTGCAAAAGTGCTTTTACCTGTTCCAGGCATGTGTGAGATGAAAGAATTGGAGGACTCACCTGATAATCGGACCTTTGCTTCAATCAGCCAACGAATATCTTCGAGAATTCCATGATTCATTAACAACCTCAATCTTGCACACCTAGCACGGTAAATTTTTGTAATCGCATTCTGAGGCAAAGCGGGAAAGTACTTTTTCAATTTTTCAAGAGTGATGTTCATTTTCAAATGAGAATTGGAGAAGAGAGTCAAAGAAGGGAGAAAGAGCAAAGAATTGCACAAATATATACAGATATCGCTTATTATGGGAAACCGAAAGAACCGATCAAGTCACTGAGTACCGTTATCCGCCATTTGACCGGGTGAGAGAGACTAACAAAACAAAATTCACACCAAAAAGAAACACAAAACAATGTGAGAAAAACAAAATAATCAACCTTTATCTATAGGATCATTCAAACCAATGGATTCATTTTCACTAGGAAAATTATCAAAGTAAGCTTTCAAACGATGTCCATTTCCCTTAGAAACATTGTCATTCTTTGGATTCTCAATATCAAAGGCCCCATAAGGATACACATGTTTCTCAATAAATGGACCGCTCCATCTTGATCTTAGCTTTCCAGGAAATAAATGGAGTCGAGAATTATAAAGAAAAACTTTTTGACCAGTATCAATTTTTTGACAATTTTCACAAGTTTTGCAGAATGCATGTGTGTCCTTGAACATGGTGAGCCAATAAAATCCCTTTTGTAAGATTTTCGAAGCTGTCTTTTTTGACGAGAAATGATTCCCACATGCTTCAGAATGACAAAGTTTAATGACATTACTTACCTCATTGTCAGGAATGCATCGTTGAAATATTTGATCGGGACAATATTCGAATAAGTAAGGGTCAGCCCAATAAAATTTCTTTACTTCGTTCAAAAACTTACCTTTGTCTTCGGTACTCCAATGATTTGGCAAATCACCTGAGGCAAGGAAATTGATATTTTTAGCAAACCGAGGCATTGAACTAAGAGAAAGTAAGGATTTATCGGAAAGTAATCATCGGTTGGTGTGATGTCGGATATTGAATCTATTGTCACTCTTGACAAAAGATTCGCATCAACATTTTCAATGCCCTTTTCATCCATGATTTCTTCCCCGAGAATAAGTCATTTGCAAATCTTCAAATTCATCAAGCTCGGGATTACTCAAAGTAGATTCAAGTTGATCATAAACTAATTCTTCAATAGAATCTACTTCTTGTAAATCATTATCATCTCCAGGGTTGCTTGCAAATGTTGAAAATATTCATCTCCAATGTCATGTTTCCAAAAGATAGCTTCATCGCTCCATTCCTACAATTAATCAATGCATTAGAAGTTGCAAGAAACGGACGTCCTAAAATAACAGAAATGAATTACATGCTTCAACAGGTTGTGTATCCAAGACAATAAAATCCACAGGGTAAATGAATTTATCGACTTGTACTAACACATCTTCAATTATTCCTCTAGGCACTTTTACAAATCTATCGGCAAGTAAAAGAGTCACGTGGTTGGTTTTAACTCACCTAGATTGAGACTTTGAAAAACCGAATATGGAAGTAAATTCACACTAGCTCCAAGATCAAGTAAGGCTCTTTCAATTTTATGTTCTCCAATAAAGCAAGAAATTGTAGGACAACCAGGGTCTTTATATTTCAAAGCATTATTGTTCAAGAATGGCACTTACTTGTTCGGCTAAAAAAGGCTTTCTTTTTCACATTCGGTTTTCTCTTCAAAGGTAATGGATCTTTCAAAAATTTAGCATAAGAAGGAACCTGTTTAATAGCATCCAACAAAGGTATATTGATCCTTACCGTTTGAAAGTTTCAAAGATTTCGGAGTTGTGATTGACTTTCCTTTGTTTGGTCATGGCATGAGGAAATGGAAGTGCTGGTGAAGAATCAGTCTTTTCTTTACAATGTTCAGATTCAACCCCTTCCTTACCCTTAGAGATTGACTCATCATCATTCTCACAAGGTTCAAGAATGGGTTTTTCAATAACCTTACCACTGCGAAGAGTGATGACTGATTTGGCTTGATCCATGTGTCGGCTTCCCAACTACTTGCATTCGCATTGTATTGCCCCTTTGGATTTTGCTGAGGTTGAGATGGAAACTTACCTTTCTCTTGGAAACTAAAAGCAGTTGTGAACTTTGCAAGAGTATCTTTAAAATCTGTCATGCTTTGAGCAAGTTGAGTGTTAATTGTCTCTTGCTTTTCCATGAATGCATGCAATGTTTCCTCAAGATTTCTTCTAGGAGGTGGAGCATAAGGAGGTGCATATCCATGAGAATTTTGGAAGTTATGGTGTGCTTGAAACGGTGGTTGTGAAGTTTGTGCATTATTGTTATCACTCTTCCAATTGAAATTTGGGTGATTTCTCCAACCAGGGTTGTATGTTTGCGAGTATGGGTTATGATTGGGCCTTTGGAAACTATTTAATGCATGGGCTTGTTCATGGAGACATTCCCTAAAAGAGGGCAAAGTTGGACAGTCATGGGTTGAATGTTCATTGGTTTCACAGATTTGACACACAATGTCTTGAACAGATTTTAGTTGACCACTCCTTTTTAATTCTAATGCCTCGACTTTTTTAGCTAAAGATGCAAGCTTGGCTTGGAGGTCATGATCTTCCCTAAGGTTGTACATACCTCCACTAGATGTATGAGATTGGGTTTTACTTGGTGCTTCATAAGTTCCTGTAGTGTCCCAATTTTGTGCATTTTCAGCTAGCAAGTCTAGGTATTCCATGGCTTCATTAGGGTCTTTATCCTCAAAAGTTCCATTGCACATTAATTCAACCATTTGCCTATCTCTAGGAGTTAACCCTTCATAAAAATGTGAAACTAATCTCCATGTTTCAAAACCATGATGGGGGCAAGTATTAAGCAAGTCTCGATATCTATCCCAACATTGGTAAAATGTTTCTCCTGGTTTTTGAGAGAAAGTGATTATTTGTCTTTTGAAAGAGTTTGTTCTGTGGGATGGAAAAAACTTCTTTAAAAATTGTTGTTGCATATCATCCCACGCACTAATGGATCCAGGTCTCAAATTTTGTAGCCATGTTTTAGCTTTATCTTTTAATGAAAAAGGAAAAAGCTTTAACCTAATGGTGTTCATGCTACAATTTGAGTCATTATAGGTGTTCTGAGACCTCCTCAAATTCCCTTAAATGCAAGTATGGATTTTCTAAATCTAAACCATGAAAAGAAGGTAAAAGTTGAATAATGCCTGGCTTAAAATTAAAATGAGATGCATCAGGGGGAAAAACTATGCATGAGGGTGCACTTGTTCTTGTGGGATTCATGTGGTCTCTAAGTGTTCTAACCCGAATATTCTCATTATTCTCATTATGAAGCGATTGGTTATCTTCTTCGGCCATATTTTCTGAAAATGATGAGGATACCCTACAAAGTCTACCACTTAATGTACGTGACCACACTCTCATGCACGTGTAAAAAGAGAATAAAAAGAAGAAAGCAAAAGAAAAAGAAACAAAACAAAATAAACAAAGTTAGATACAAGAAAAGTAAAAAGAGAAAATAAAATAAATACTATAATTTGTACAAGAATTTACCTCCCCGGCAACGGCGCCAAAAACTTGACACGATCAAAAGATTGATGTCTTATCCCAAGTGGAGGAGTGTCGAAGTAATAAATAACCCGGCAAGACCGGGGTCGAACCACAGGGAGGTTTATTGTATAAATTATAGTTAATAACAACACAATAACAACAACAATAATAGTAATAATAATAATAATGATGAAGAAGAAGAAGAAGAAGTTGATGAGAACTTTGAGATGCAAGATTAACGTAAGGATTAAACAATGATAACAACAAATGTCAAGGTTAGAGGATCCACTAATGGTACGTCAAACAAGTATAGTATAAACCTTTTTTATTCAATTGGAAACCACACACAAAGGAGGTTCCAATCGGATTATAAATTGTTAACATGATTACATTAGTTATCTTATTCGAATAATGCTAATACTTGTAAATGTTGTCGGGGCATTCATGATTATAACTTATGTTAACAACAAATCAAGTTCCTTTCATAGCTCGGTGTCGGTTATACCATACGGGATGGGCTATGAAAGTGCCAAGTATTTGTTGTACCAAGTGTTATACAACATAAATCTAGATTAACCATTTCACAAGCAAAGTATTAAAAGTGAACAAGATAACAAATATAAAGCATGTTAGTATCCAACATTAAGGTCCATGTTAAGTTTATATTATACTTATTCTTACACCATTAGTGTACCCTTTTCACCTTGACATAATTAACTTAGCAACACATAATGAAAGAGAGAAACATAAATAAACAAGGGAAGGAAATGAAAAGCATAAGCAAGAAATTAATATAAGCAAAACTTAAGCATTACAAAACATAAAGAGAGAGCAAGAGCATGATCTTGATCTGAACACCAAGATGCCTAAATACATGGCAAATGCCTCCTTTTATAGGCCAAAATTCAGAACTATTGATTTGTTGACTAATTGATGAGTGGGTGGCCACATCTTGACTTGGTGACAATCCTTATCTTCTTGTCTGCCAAAAACGTCATTGATGACGTCATAATTTGAACAAACTTCAATCATGAAAGTTCTAGAGAATTGTCTCATCTATCCAGGGTAAAAATTTGAGATCATTTGGACTCCTAGAACTCGAGATATGGGCTGAACACTAAACAGTGTCTGGGCTGCAGGACAGATTCGGACTTCTTTATTGTTGCTGCAATTTGGACTTGAAAACGGCCTTTTTAAATCTTGGGCTTCACATGAAATTTGTAGGCCTATGTCTTATCTTTCCATCCATATAAAATGGACCTAAATCCAAGATCTACAGCTCCAGATATGACCCGATTACCGAACAGTGTTCCAATTTGGACTGCACCAGCATCTCTTTTCTAAGTTTGGCCATCTCTTTGTCCTTTCAATTTAAGTACTTCAACTCATCAATCAATTCTTTCATTTATGTGATAGGCCTGCATTTAAGATGAATATTTACCATAAATTAAAGGTATCTTAATATATTAGATACGTTATTATAAAACATGCTTTAGTTAAGGAGTTATTGATACTTCAAGTGCAAAATGATGATATAAAACCTTGATAAAAATGCACTTTTAAGTACTAATCAGTAATGCGCCTTCCCTTGGCACAACCAGTCTCTTACTCAGACTCTCGCAAACCATAGGTTTCCTAATAACCTTAATATTAGGTGATGACTTCTGAACCTCAATTATAATTTTATGATTAAACCAAAACGCTTTCCTTTCCCAACAACATACCTCTAAGGAGGCTCACATCTTAAAACACACAAATCCCGACGTGACACCTCACGACAAGCTGATAAGGGTTTTCAATGGAAAATTAATCCAAAGATGGGCTACTAGGCTATATATGGCACTTACAATATAAGGCCTTAATCATATTCATACATGCATGTATACGTGTGGTTTCGAAAAGAATCAAAGCAAGTTCTAGAAAAATATAACAATGGAAGAAAATCACACATGCAAGGAAAATAAAGACCAATATGAATGTTTCGGTTTTAAGGCTTAAAGTCTCACATGTTTGTGTTTACCAAATCTAGTTACTTAATTCTCATTAACATTCCAATCATTCAAAAGCACCTCAAAAACAAAAAATTTGGTCCAAAAACGCTGAAATTTTAAAGCACATTAATTCCCCACACTTAATATGAACATCATCCTCAATGTTTGCAGTTACACAATTTAAAAAGAGTAGGGAAAACTACCTAATTTTTATTTTTGCACAATGTTGTCTATCTTTAACATTGGGTATGTCATTCGGTGTGCTCCATATTTTTGCCTTAGGAAGTAGAGTCTGGCAAAGAAAATATGATTGAGAAAATATCAAATAAACAATACTAAATTGTTTAGGTAAAATTTCTTTTACTTACTGGTTTGCTAACACTGTTTGGGTGAAGATGGTACCTAATTAATAAGTTGTTGAAGGGATGGCTAGGCAGGAGTATCTATTGTGGAAAGGAGATCTATTACATGTCATACTTCAGGAGTGCCTTGATTATCTACCATAGATGATGAGTAAGGTTGTCTATAAACCAGTTTTGGAAGAACTATCAATGGCTTTTTGATCAGTTTCTGCCAGACAATGCTAATTGATGATGTCCTAAAATCCAATATGTTTAGGAATGAGGTTATTTAGTATTTGGATATTATTTACTCAAATGTTTATATCAGTATTTTCTTTTTCTTAGCTCAGAAAGTACAAAATTGATGGAAAAAGTCCTAGTACATGATAGGATTTGGAACCCTCTGATGATAAAGTTAATAACTTTAAATGAGAATGATAATAAATAAAAGAGAGAGCTTTAAATTTCAAGAACAATGGTGTTTTCTCTTGTTGTTGTGTGGTTAATGCTCTAAGGATTAAAATATATAAGCTTAGATAGTAAGAAAAAGTGAACCTTTTACCTAGGTGGTTCAGAGGTATTTATACTCTCTAAACCTTGTCATTTTAGTAAAGGGACCAGTGAGTCATTTTTCCTTGATGGCATTAATTATGGATAAAGATCTCTTGCATATCATTAATGAGGGACAAATATTCCTTATAGATCATTAATGAGCATTATTGAGATGGAAATATGGTAAGTCTTTGGGAGACCTTTTATACAACTACAGGTGTAGGGAAATGATTATTTCTGACATGAATAAGTCATGTCAATATTATTAATGATCTATAAGGTGGGGGAGACCTTTTATACAACTACAGGTGTAGGGAAATAAGTATTCCTGACGTGAATAAGTCATGTCAATATTATTAAGATAGAATCCTATGATCATAACATAGATCTCTAAGACTAATTAGGTCTGACGCACAGCCAAACCTAGGGAAGATGGGTCTGGTAGTTTAACAGACCCATGGTGCCTTAGGCGCAGCTCATAGTTGAACCCAAGTATATTGGGTCTGATATTTTTCTATACTCACGGTGCCTTGGGCTCAACTCATAGATGAACCCAAGTATATTGGGTATGGAAACTTGTAAAATCCATGTGACTTGGGTTCAGCTTAAGGCTGAACTCAAATATATTGGGTCTTGCAACTCGCCAGACCCATAAAGACTTGGGTTCAACTCATGGCTGAACCCAGGTATATTAGGTATTTTCTAGAGAGCTTTAGAACTGTTCACTTCTCAATTGCATTGTTAATTATTTTTCTTTACAGACAAAATCACCGACGGATTGAAAAGTCGTCGATGATATTTGGGGGGTTTCTGAATTTTTTTATTAAATTGAAAATTTAAATTATTATATATGAAATCATCGATGGAATGGTTAAAAATATTAATATTTAATTATTCGTCGGTAAAATGCCTTGATAAAAAAACTAGAATCCCTCATTTCATAACAGATGCGCCTCTTCTTCTTCTTCTTCTTCTTTTTCTTCTTCTTCTTTTTCTTCTTCTTCTTGTGTAAAAAATATCAACGTCCCTTTCTTTCTTTCTCTTCTCTCCTCAACTACTTCCTTTTTTTTCTCCACGCGCAAGTATGTCTTTTCTTCTTTTCTTCTTTTTTTCTCCACACGTAAGTATGTCTTTTCTTCTTTTCTCTTTTCAATTTTTTTTTAATTAACATACTTTATGAATTTGTTTTTTCTTCTCTTCTCAGCTTCACTCACAATTACATTAAGGTAAGATTTTTCTTTTCTCTTCTCTTTTTTTGTGTTTTTTTTTCATTATATTTATTTTTTATTTATTTTTAATTTTTTTTCTTAATAATTGTATGAATGTTGTTGTAGGATTATTTTTGCATATGAGATCAATTTTGTTGGATTTTAGTTGGATTGTTTTTTCAATTTTATTGTTCAATTTTAATTAAATTATTTTATTTGTTGCTAGATTATAGGTTTGAAATAGGTTTTCTAGGTTAGGTGAAAATTATTTTTAGTTGATTTATTTATTTGTTTTTTTTTTTTGTTATTTATTTGTTGCAAATTTGTTTGAGTTGATTTTCTTCTTTTTTTTTCCAAGAAACCCAGTTCCTGAGTATTATGGAGTGTTGATTTATATTAATTTAATTACTTTCTACTTCTGTTAAATAGATTTTTAAAAAATATTTTTAAGTAATTATATACTGACGGTATTACCGACAGAGGAAGACCGATGTTGGTATATTCTAGAGAGTTGAAAAAATTACTGCAAATACCATTGTGCCACTGTTTTATTACTGACAGAATTGCATATGGTATTTTTGTTGGTTATATGGCAAAATTCCCGAGGGAAATACCAACAAAATAAAGCAAGCAATTTTTTACGCGCTTTTCCCATCAATAAATCCATCTGTAATTTTATAACTAACAATGTATTTCTATTTGTAAGTTAGACGATAAATTTATTATTGACAAAATAAGATTATAAATACTGACAAAAAATTCTATCGGTATTTCTAAGAATTCTGGTAGTGAATTAAATATCACTCTCGTGTATATAAATTTTGTAAAGTTTGCCATCCAGCAGGATAAGGAATTTACTAAGTAAATTATATTGCTAGCTAATTAACAAGATCCTTTACTTTCACTATGGATTGCGAGGTGATATACCGTGAATTGCAACAAGGTTTTACTCTTCTTTTTTTGTCTTTTTTACTGTTATTGATTTTCTTTTCTTTCCAATGCAATTTTTTAATGTTGCATTTATTAGGATTTAGGGTTGGTAATTTATTTTAATTTATTTTTTATGTTATTATCGTGATTTTAGAAAAACATTTTAATATTGGGTTGTTGTTTAATTTCACGAAAGTAAATTCAATTTTGTTGTTTACAAAAAAAAAATAATAAAACAAAGAAAAAATGGCAGACCTTTGATTTTAAAACAAATGTGGTGTCAACTCTAGTCTTTTCTCTCTTTTTCCCTTCGTTTATTGATTTTTTTTTTCAATTTAATCTTTTGATATTATGTTGGTTGGGATTTTGGGTTGATAATTTGTTTTAATTTATTTTTTATGTAGTTTTTGTCAATTTCAAAAAAGTGTCCAAACATTGAATTGTTGCTTGATTTCACAAGAAAGAATATGAATTTATTGTTTTGAGAAAGAATGAAAATAAAGAGATCGAAATTGAAAAGGAGGCCTTTTTAATATATAAAAATGTGTTAGTGCCTTTTGGGTTGTTTTTTTGCCTTGGGATTTTGTCAAAAAAATCATTTTTGTTCCGTTTAGGTTTTCAATTAAACAGTTTGGTCCAAAGTTTTATTTTTCTTACATTTAGTTCCCAAGTTTAGGGTATGAGAGAGGAGAAAAAAATCATTTTTCTTTTTCAAAAAAAATAATAAAAGAAAGAGAAAGTTGGCAAATGACTACTTTTAAATGATGAAGTTTATCATTCTTGGCGTCAACACATTTTATTTGATGAGAGGAGTTATATTTAGGTTTTTTTTTATTTATCTTGTCGAAAAAGATAGATAGGACTCGATAATATTTTTTTTATTTGGGTTGATTTTATATTTTTAAACTTATTAAATTCTATGTTTAAACCAAATCAGGTTTATTGAGATTCCAATGGTGTTTTTTAAGTGTTTTCAACTAAAATAATTGTTGAAAGATGGGTTTTTTATCCCTTAAAATCAGTTGTTTGACTTTCCTGCCACTTGTTGTGGCTAGAATCTGGAAAAATAGGTGACGCATCACCTGCTGTATTTTATCTTTTTAAGAATGAACGATATTTTATCCACCCCTGAAAATATTAAAGAATAAACAAGAGGCCTGGACATAGAGACATGCCATTGGCCTGCTCTCGTAGATTTTTTTTAGAGTTGTGAGAGGGTTTTTTTTAATTGATTTTTTTTTCTATTTTATTCTTCAATATTGGATATCTATTAGTTTTTCTTATTGATTTTTTTTTTCAATTTCATCTTATAATATTTTGTTGATTTTGAATTAAGTTATATAATTTGTTATGGTTTGCTTTTTTATAGGTTTATTATTATCTCAAATAAACGTTCTGATATTTTTTAGTGCTCAATTTTACGAGAAGAATTTTTTATCAATAATTAAACAAAATAATAAAATTGTTAAACTTAGTAAAATCCATGGCTTGGTGGAGTTCATTACCTAGATCGCATATTTGATGGATTAACTTTGATTAATTAGGAATTGAGTTTCATAATTTTTTTCAGTTTTTTTTTATATGTTATTTCTCAAACAAACATAACGACATCGGGTTGGTTGCTTGATTTTATGAGTATCTATTTTTATTTTATTAAACCCAGTGGAATCCAAGACCTTGGTTATAGGTTTGGCAAGTTAAATTGAGTTACATAATTTATTTCAATTTGCTTTCTACTAAGCTATCACGATGTTGAACAAACTCTCTGACATTAAATTGATACTTAATTTTACAAGCGATTATTTATGTTATTATATAATTAAATAAAAAATAATTTAAAAATATATAAAAACCAATGAATCAATTATCCAAATCACAAGTTGGGCAGGTTAGGATATGAAACTCAGTATAAATCCAATATATTATTGTCTCAATAAATAAATATATATATATATATAAACTTAAAATTTTTATTTAAACACAAACCATATTTTCATTAGCCATTCAAATTATTTTTTAACCCACAGAATCTATTAAGTCATGTTAGAACAATTCTCGTGTAATATGAATCATAAGCTGGACAAAATGTTTCAAGGTGTCAAGGTGTTGCTGACTGTCAAAAATTCCCCCAAACCTAGATATGTTTTTTTAACAGCGTTCAATTATACAGTTAACCACTGTAACAATTATCGCCGGCACCGATAGCCGGCCATGGGCCAAAGCCAAAAATTATTGTAGTCATAATTGATTATACAGTTAATACTTCACAAGGCCAACCCAAAGGAACTGCTATGAAAGGTGGCAATTTTCAAGAATGCACTGGTTGCAAGTGATTAGAATCAGTCATCCATGACAGCTGCAAAAACCAAAAACCACCACCGTCCATGGTGGCTATAGAAATCAAAATTGTCTAATAAGAAAAACATGACAAAGATGGTCCTTGACCTCAATTTTGACATTAGAAAATGAAATCAATCACCTTCTTTCAACAGCTATTGACATTCCGTTAATAACAAAATGGCTTCCGATTCAGAAATGATGTAATTTTATTAGTGGTTGTTTTTTATTTAAAATACTATTTAAATGTATTAAAATAATATTTTTTATTTAAAAAAATTATTTTTATCATCAATATATCAACACAATCTGAAAATATTAAAAAAAAATTAAATTAAAATAATTAAAAAATTTATGAAACATGGGTTACACCGCATTCCTAAACAAGACGTAAATGATGGGCGTGTAAAAATTAAAGTCCATAATTGCAATAAATGATAGTCCAATGAGTGCAAATTACAACCTACCCAGTTGGGCTTCTAACCACATGATCCAGGCGGGTCATCAACGAACTCCTTGTTGGTAAAACTTAATGCAAGGCAACACTACTGTTCAGTTTGAAGACTTGAAATGAACATGAATTTTAGGAATTTGAATGCGTTGGTTGAGAAAGTTGGAAGCCCCAAGACACGAGAGATCACAAACATCATCACGATATCACAAATTCAGTTAATGTTCACGCTCTAGAGCATCCTACAAAAAAGCCTAACCAGGGAGTCCCATGTCTGTTAAGAAATCTCTGGTGGCTAGAAGGAGGAACAAGGAACACACATTGAACCAATAATACAAGAGTAATTATTCAGCTCCACTAAACTATGAAATTATCCATGGTAACAGTCACAAGATACTCATCCAGATAAGTAAATAAGAAAAGATAAACCTTTTGCATTGCCTTACCCTCTCATTTCATTTTTGCCTCTGTAAAAAGAACATGGCGATTTACTCGAGGGTCGTATTTGCGAAACTCGAGCTTCTCCAAGGCTTTCTTGGCACTCTTCCTCTTGACATAGAAGAATCCAGTTCCAGCAGCAGAAACAAGGCGGATGAACATGAAAGTCTTCTTCTTTTTGTCACCCATTGCTTAACTATATATATGTGTGTACATCAGAAAGTCACCAAAGAGTATGAAAACATATTCTTCTAAAGAAACTGACAGACATGTTGCTTTAAAAACAATAAGCAATGAATATTATTCATATATGCACGGATATACATCTGCAGGTCATCACTAAAAGCAAAAGGCAAACTTTCAGTTCCAACCACAGCTATGTGCATTCATGTCCTTCAGAGCAGTCACTTCAATAAAAGTGTTCAACGATAGGAACTTCTTCAAATTATCTTTCCTAGAATCCTACATGATCAAAATACAACTAGTTAATGACTCCTAATTCTTATAATTTATTTTTTATTATGGGTGTAGGCATATCTAATAACTGGAATTCAAAATCCATCTCAATTAGCATTACCTAATGAACTATAAAAACTATACAGCATAGCACCAGTAAACTAGAAGAAGATGGAATCATTGCACTCTAACAGCATACCACATTTACAATAGGGAAGTCTCCCTTAGACATTTTATCAAACACCTTTTAAACAAACTTGATGTCATGAACCGAACAAAAAAAACACGAAACTTCAAACTCATTAAAGCACCTTTCTTTAATTTCCACTCCTTCCGACTCAAAACCATGATTGATTGTCTCATTATTCTTTCCCTTTCCGTAAAAAAAAACCCTAACTCATGGTTGCCAAACTAAGCAAATCCCACTATAAATAAATATTTTACAGAAACCCCATGAAAAGAACTGCATATTAATACATCATAATGAAGCAAAGAAGAAGAAGAAGAAGCTCACTTGGTACTCTTCTTTGCAGCCGTCAACAAATTGTCGGTCGACGAAAAGCAGAAGCTGAAAAAACAAAACCCTTCGAAAATTGAAATAAACCACACATGTTTGATTCAATTACATAAATGCCCTCCACTATTAATGTGTATTACCTAAAATGACCTTGCCAGTCATGCTAGCCATTAGCGTTACATTACCTTCACAATCCCCTCTCTCTCTCTCCTGTTTCCCAGTAGCAACGAAGTGGTAAAGGAAACAAAAGTACAACAAAAATTCTTGTTAATTCCTTAATGTTATATTTGGTTACTGAGAAAATGTGGGAATTGATAGAAAAGTTTTGAACTTGGCTACTTTTGTAGATTATTGTTGAAGATGGCAGCGAGTGCTGTGGATGCGACGGGGAACCCGATCCCGACATCAGCGGTGTTAACGGCTTCATCGAAGCATATAGCGACAAGATGCTTTCCGGAGAACGTGGAATTTCTTAAGTGCAAGAAGAAGGATCCAAACCCGGAGAAATGCCTCGATAAAGGCCAGCAAGTCACTCGCTGTGTCCTTGGATTGTAAGTGCAAATCTTTACAATTTTGTCTTGAACCTTTTTTATCTAGTATTTTTCTTGTGATACTGTTGCTGATGATTGTTAATTCATTATTTTGTTGTGTTAATTAATGATGTTTAATTGTAATTTATGTACTGGTATTAAGGGTTTTGGGGTGTTTGGGAAGTTTGTTTGGGATATGAAGGTGAATGAAATATTGGGTTTTGGTTATTTTATTTTGGGTCTGTTTGGCTGTTGAAATGTGGTGGGATTGAGCTGGAAAGCAAGGTCGGGTCTCTGATTTTTCGTGTTTTTTGCATTGAGGAACTTACATTTTGTGTTTCAAAGTTGAGGAATCAATTTATGTAACCTTATGGGGATGATTGGTTTTGCTAGATATGAAGTTCTTAGAGTTGCTGATATGGTTTAGGCATCAAGCTAGAATGATTAGTTGATGTAGTGTTTATTGTTTCTGAATTCTTTGTGGAGCAAAAATTGGATTATTTTTTACGCCTGTATTTATCTTTGGTATTGAAAGTTAGGCAAAAGCAGCTGATTGATGCATGTAGTTAGCTTTTTGATGCATTGAGTGGCTGCAACTAGATGCATAGGATTGCTACTACCCCACAATCGTTATTAATTCATGTTTGCTTGAGAAAGAGATTTGAAACAATGTGTTATATGTCCACCTTAGGGACGTAGATAGTCAAGAATCTAAACCTTGTTAACATTGATTACATTTCTGGGTCACAATCCAAGCAATTATTCATAAGAGTATAGAGTCTTGATTATAAAAAAAAAAGTAGTTCAAAGTTCATGCTTTAAATGGTTTCATGCAATAGAGATCCAGTCACCTTTAACAATCCTTTAATGCAATCAGGGACTGAGTGAATCCATTGCATTCATTTTTCCATCCATTGACTCTTATTTTGTTTCTGTTATCTTAGCAATCGGGGTATTGCAGATATTATAGATTCAGACAAATTGATTGTAATGTAGAAGGATTAAAAATTGCATGCATTGGCATTTCCACACTTAGATTTATAGCATGCATGTACAAAATTAGGTGAGTTCTGCTTGTTGAATAAATTGTCATACCTGAATGTCTCATCGACGATTGAACTTGATCTATTTGTAACCTGGTAGATGGTCAGAATGTCATTTTCTTCTCGTGTGCGATACTGTGAACAAGCTGTACCACAAACTTTATTTTTAGTTTTCATTTTTCTGATAGGCTGTATGACTTCTTTATATCCCACAGGTAAAATTGCCTAATTTATTATAAAATGATATTTAATGAACAGTATATCAGTTACTTATAAAGGATCTATCCAGCATCAAACCAACCCACCAGCACATGCTCAACATTTCACACTTTGGCATGCTTGGTTGCATAATCTAAATTTTGAGATGTTTGCCACTGCAGGTTGAAAGATCTTCACCAGAAGTGCACAAACGAGATGGATGCTTACGTTGGTTGCATGTATTACTATACAAATGAATTTGATTTGTGTCGCAAAGAGCAACAAGCATTTGAGAAAGCTTGCCCTTTGGAATGATTGGCAAACGGAACTAGTAATCAGCTCACAATAATTGAGGTCACAAAACAGTTTGTGATGAGCAAATACTGCTGGTGCTAAAAATTTTCTTTTTCTTGTGCCAATATTGTCTCACTTCTGGTACGCTCGGATTGTACTTTCAGATTGCATTCAAAAGAAAGTATAGGATGTTTTCCCGTGCTTAAGCATGTTTGCCGATGACAATATTTGCTTTTGGATTCTGATAGATCTGCAGCCTGCTTGAAATATTGTGTTTGATAAATATTCATGAAGAAACTAGGTTTGGTGCGGCATTAACATTAGGCCTTGTTTGTCATTGCGGTCCAACGGTGCTTTTAAAAAAAAAAAAAAAAAGGCCTGAAATTAGGGATGGGATTTTGAAAGGCTCCCCTACTGCATATTGTTGCCAGGTTTGCTGGCCTCTGAAGGAATGCAGGCATTGATACATTCATAGCAAGTAATTTTGAACCTAAGCCACAAATTCCACATATTTTGAAAGGCGCGTTCCTATTTCCTGGAAAGAGCGCTGTTGAGTAAAGGTCATCTCCTTTTATTTCGCAAGTTCCCAGAATGCTTTCTGTTCCGTCTCTCCAGTTTTGTTATTGATGGGGACAAAAGAGAGATTTAAGAGAGGTAGAAGGGGAGAAGTGAAGAGCACAAAATTAGGAGCTAAAGAAGAGAAAGAAAAGAAAGGAAAATTGGGGTTTGGAAAATTGAAATTCTCAAACTTTTTATCAAATTATTATAATTTAATTACAGTTTAAAAAAAAATATAAAGGGTAAAACCAGTTAAAAATTCACAAAACTAAACTGAAGCTCAAAATAAAATAATAACAAAATTCAATTAAAAGTTCTAATTTGAAATCCAAAAACATAAGCTAAAACTTTATTTCTTAACCATTGAACAACGGTCGAGCTATCTTCCATCATCAAAGATCATATACGTATGTAAACCATGTTTTAGGTCCAGTGTCTCTACCAATTCTCCTCGGTTGGGAAAACTTGATCTCATCAAGTATATCTCAATATGGCTCCAATAACACTTCTAAAAATCAAAATTAAATTGTTCCAATGTCTATCATGTAATCCAAGTACAATCTCATTTCAGTCAACTATCTCATAAACTAAAATTTCTTGAACTTCACCATCCCTTGTAAAAACATGTGAATTCAAAGTAATATTAAGTCTCCGTTTGTTTGCTGGAAAGTAGTTTTTTTTTTTAAAGTGAATTCCAGAAAAGTTAATTATTTTCTGATGTTTGGTAGTGTAATGAAAAATAAGTTGGAAAACAATTTCTAGTGTTTGGTTATGTCATGGAAAATGAGCTGGAAAATAACTTATTAATGTTTTATTTTTCTCAATTTTATTAAAATAATGAGCAACAAATCTTACAAATTAAAAAGTTGAATGGGAATGAAATTCAAAAAAAAATTCATAAATTATCTCAAATAAAATAAATAATAATCAAAATAATAGAGATCAAACCTAAAAAAAAAGATGAAGAAATTAAAATAATAATAATTAACGTTTCATAAATTATTTCAAATAAAATAAGTAACAATCAAAAGAATAAGGATCAAATTTGATAGATAAAAAATTTCAATAAAAAAATGATAAGGGAAAAGCAAATAACAATTATAAAAATAAGGACCAAAGTTAATATAAAAATTAAATTTTAAGAGATGAAATTGAAAAATAAATATTCAAAACAATATATATATATATAGCAATCAAAAGTTTAAGGACCAAATTTGATATAATCAGCAAATAATATGACATTTCTAAATTTTTCACAACTTCCGGAAAGTGTTTTCCGTCCAAATTTTTCAGGAAAACACTTTCTTGAAAACCAAGCTAAATTTTCCATTGATTGGAAAGTGTTTTCCGTTGATACAAACACAGGAAAGTTTGGAAAGTGGTTTCCCGGAAACCACTTTCCGAGAAACAAACATAGCCTAATATGTTCCTTTTCTACCAATAATAAGAATAAGCATCGTGGATAAGATGTTGTCTTTTATATAAATCAAGGCTCTTCAAATCAAAGGTGAAGCTAATATCAAAGTTTAATATCAGTTTAATTACATAATTATTTTATTCAAATATTTGTAACACTTTGAATGATCTAGTACTTCTCACTTGCAATTTATGATTGCTTTTCAAATGATACCATTCATGTATAATCTATATCATGAAATATTTCTCAACATTAAATGCATCATGATACTTATATAAATTAACATTAAACTCTTGAACTTATCTTTATTGACAATTCATTTTCTCTTATCTTCTCTATAAACTTGGGCACTCCTAAGATTTTGTTTGTGGAGTGTAGCACCTAACAAAGAACTACTACTATTATTCTTAAATTGAGACCTGACAAGAGTGTTATGGTGGTCTTAATATTTTATCCATTGACTTTTTATAACTAGCTTCTAATCTTGCACTACATTATAGGCTTGGTCAATGGTGGAAATGACTTTAAGTACAACATTTATTCTAAGATCATCATTCAAACCTCCACGAAACCTATTAAAAAGTATGGCCTTGTTCTCTCTAATAGCATATTTTCCATTATACGCATTAAACTGTGCTACATATTCGCTATTAGACTTATTCCATTGCCTAATATGAGAGGTAAATTAGCGATAGAAAATTAATACTGCCTGATTTTCAATTGATTTAAGAGTATTATAAGAGGTAAATTAGCGATAGAAAATTTACCTCTCCTCTCTAAATAGTCCTTATTGTTTTCCTAATAAAATCAGGCAGTATTAATAAGTTTCATCTCAGCAAATCTAACTTCTCTATTTTTTTTAACAAGTTGAATCAATTAAAAAAGTGATGAAGGTCATGATGACCGCCAAAAGTCAAGGTCTCTATTATATTAGGTCTCATGACCTGCTCATTAGGGTTAACATAATTAGAATAACCTAGATGATAGTTATATTGGTGGTGTCCTTGGCGAACTTGCCTAAAATGATTATTGATGTGATTTTTACTAGGCTTTTGGGTACTTTATTTGAGAACTCTTTAGGAATTCAACTCTTTAAAACAGGTTGGTTAGTTGCGTTTGCATAAGTTGTAGTTCCCTTTGAATAGCTCTAAGGGTATCACTAATGATGCAATCCATGGTAAGTGTAGACTTGAAGGTAAACACTGGATGACCATGACGCAAATGTGTTTTACACTTACTTAGAGATGAAATTAAAATCATAAACAATTCTTACAAGTGGAATTATAAAACAAAAATAAATCTAATTCTATCTTTTTTATTTTTGACTTAGAGATTAATCAAGATCATAATACATTAGGAAAATTATAAGCATGAAATGCTAGACCTTTTAAATGTAAATGATTAATCAAACACAATATTACAACTTTCCATAAGTCTAACAAAAACTCACAATTAACAAAGAGAACTAGATGTTAGATATCAATAACGAAAGAGGTTGTTGCGCAAAAATAACTTATATAAATGCAAGATGGGATTATTATTTTTTTAGACAAAAAAAAGTTTATTAATGATAACGAATCACTAGTATAAAACTAGAAAAGTAAAACTCAACAATTGAAGGGTGAGTGATTTATCCACTAGATTATTTGATGATGGATGTATGTGAGGGGGGGGGTGTTGCTGAATTTTTACTAAAAGAAAGTAAAGTTTTATCTCATTATTTCCGATCTATTTGGGATCTAAAAATACATTAAAATAAAGTTTTTTTTATTTTTAAAAAATTTATTTTAATATCAGCACATCAAAATAATCTAAAATCATAAAAATAAATTTTATTTTAAATAAAAAAATTAAAATTTTTAAAAATATAATTTACACTACGTTCTCAAATCCACCTAATTGAACTTATCACTTGGCTTGTCATGGGCGCTGGAACCCTCCTGCGAGAGCTCTTTGTTTTAAGCTCTCTACCAAAGCTTGCCGAGGGAGAATTGGAGAAACAAGAAAAGATTGATATACGGGAATCTGGTGGTTGTTCTCTGGGAATTTGACTTCTATTCTTTTTGGTCACGTGACTGTCGACTCTGCCAAGTGTGTTGTATTGATAATACGGTAACTTTTTTTTTTTTTTTGTTAGATCACGGGTTGATCAAAGATGCACGAGTTCTAGGGTTTGTGAACTGTTATTGAATTTTCAGAATTTGAATAGGCCTTTTGACGGGTCATTTAACGGTAAAATAAAAGCCTTGCTCTTCGATATCTAAGCTGAGATAAGAGAAAGAAATGAGCTGAAGAATATAGGAAATTTGAGGGTTGAAAAATTAAAAATTTCAAACTTCTTATCTAATCATCGTAATTTGACTACAATATCAAAGTAAAAATACGTAAAAAATATATATATATATAAGAAGTAAAACCATAAAAAAAAAAAAAACGAATTATTATTGAAGTTTGTATTAACCATTTAATTGTTTTACACAAAACTAATAATTTTATAAAATATTTCTTTCAAATATGTTTTGAGTCAAAATTATATTTGTCCAACTTGTAAATTCAAAAATAAACTCCAATTAAAATCTCAAAAAGTTATTATTCACACAATAATAGATGATTCTAAGCAATCAGGTATAAAATCTATCACAACTAAATAAGAATTTATCCCAAATAAATTATGTGAATAGCCTAACAGATGAGTTTATAAACTAGTAGGACAAGTCTAATCATGTCAAGCTAAAATAACAGCTTAAAAAATCATTATTTTTTATTCAACTATTGAATCGGGCTTAATTTTTTATAGAAGTTTTTGTAAGTTGTTTTCTTTATAATATAAGTTGTTTTCTTTATAATAGTCATAGCATCACTAAACAAACAGACCACCAGATCTTAGATATTAAAAATTTCATTAAAATCCTTTAATTTTGATAGTTTTAAAATTTTTCTTATTATTTTTAGAATTGATCAGCTAATTTCACTAATCATTACAAATCAATTAACTGGTTGAATCAGAAATATTTTATGATTTTTAATGCAATTTGAGAAAAATAATATTCAAATAGTATATTCAAATTTTTTATATATGATTGAAAGCTAAAAATATTATAAATATAATAAAATCATATTAAAAGTATATTTAAAAGTTTTAAGAATAAAAAAAATGAATTGAATTTTCATTAACTATTATTTTTAAATCAAATACATAATAATTGCCAAAAGAAATTATAATAATATTTCAAAATCATATCAAAAATTGAAAAACAAGTATTTTTTTATATAAAAACAATTGAGTGCCAAACAAAAAACTCAAAAAAAAAATAACATAAAAATAAAAATAACATAAAAAAATCACACCCAACTTCTAGCCCACTGTAGCGTGCCATGCATGGTGGCTGGAAAATTACATTTCATTTAAATTCCTATTTGTTTACAAAAAAAAATAGTTTTTTTAAGTAGTTTTCTTGAAAAATAAACTCCTAAAAAGTAAATTATTTTTTAATATTTAATAGTATCATAAAAAATAAATTAAAAATTTTTTTTAATATTTGATTATATCATAAAAAAATAAGTTAAAAAATATCTTATTAATATTTATTTTTTTAATTTATTAAATTAATAAAAAATAAATCTTACAAATTAAAAGGCTGAATAAAAATAAAATTAAAAAAATTTAATTTCATAAATTATCTCAAATAAAATAAATAACAAACAAAATAATAAAAATCAAATCTAACCGATAAAAAAATTAAAAGATAATAAAATTAAAATAATTATAATTATAATTATAATTTCATAAATTATTTCAAATTAAATAAATACCAATCAAAAAAATACGACCAAATTTGATAAATAAAAAAATTTAATTAAAAAATAAAAATATATAAAAATAAAAATAAAAATTAATATAAAAATCAAATTAAATAAAATTTTAAGAGATGAAATTAAAAAAAAATATTCTAAAAAATATATATAACATTCAAAAGTTTAAAGATCAAATTTAATATAATGAGATATTTTTAATTTTCACAATTTTTAAAAAGTGATTTCATCCAAAATAAAAATAAAATTCCTTATTTTCATTGATAAAGTTTTCTAAAAAAATATAAACACAAAATAATTTAAAAGGTAATTTACAGAAAGTCACTTTCCCGAACATGGCCTAAATTTTTGGAAAGAAAAATTGCGGGCGCAGGGATTCAAACCTGCAACCTTCCACATTGCCGCGCGCTTCAGCCGTCTGAGCTGTCATAGAATTGATGTAAAACAATTAAAAAGATACATCAAGATGTTTAACTGTTCACGTTGTATATATAAACAGTAAGGCTCTATAAGATACCCAATTCTTTTAGAGTATTTAGGTAACGAGCTCTGGAAATTACAAACACCAATTTATGGAATACTAAAATACGATGGGACTAAATTCACTTGGCATGAACATAGGTAGCCAAGTAGGGTTATCAGCCAAGTCATCTAGACAGTACGATTTCCAACAGGAACCACATGAGCAGCACAAAGTATTGACATGCACGAGAATGCATCTTAGTCACTGAGATAACAAGTACTCTAAACCAAAAGAAATCCACATATCATAGCCATATTAACATTCTTCATATAGCTTATAGTTTACTCCCTCGCGGGATGATCTCCAACAGAACCGCATCCAGCATAAAATGGCAGCGTAAATAAGAACAGACATTAGCGAGAACTGCACAGAAAAAACAAAGGATCAGTACTCCAGTATTTCAAGTAATACAAAGAAAAAGATGAAGGCAAGCTAGCATACTCTACATGTAGACATCTAAGAATAACCAACGCAGAAACCATGACAAATCATTTGAACTTCATAGAAAAAGTAGGAATCACAAAAAACCTTCTCGCTATACTACTTAAAAAACAACACTCAATGCATACTTTATAAGTTCCCTCAATGGCTCTTTTTTTTTGGTATAAAGAAGTCGTTTTAAGCAAAAGTGGATCAAGGAGAAATTGCAAATAGGTGGATGAGCCATTCTCCTCATAATAAAGACAAAAACACAAAAACAAAACTAGGACAGAGCTCTATAACATCTCTGTATGCTCACTACAGACACCCCTAAAAGCATCATAAAAAAAGGCTGAAAACTACATGTAACAAAGCAATGCTGTTCGCTTGAAAACTTTCAGTCTTTTTATCCCAAATGGCTCAAATCAGAGCAAACACTGCACTTCCATGTTCTGTAAAGGAAGAACTGTTTCTATCACTGCATTATGCATTAGACTTTGACACTCAGTTGGCTTACATCCAGCATTGTGGCTTACATCCATGTTCTGAAAACTACATGTAACAGAGCAATATCCTCAATAGTTATAGAAAAATACAATTTTGGAAATTTGAGCACTAGATGCTTTGCCAGATTTCCTATTACATTCTGGTAAGACCTAAGACATACATTCACCTTACAATGGTTTTTTCAGAACTAAAGAATAGATATCAAATGACTTTATTTGATAAAAAAGGAAAAAAAGAAGGCAGAAGGTACTTACCCATAGGATTGTGAATGCGACCTTGATGGACTACGGCTATTGGCCCTCAGAATCCTTGACCCACGAGATGCATGGTTCCTTTCCTTGGGGTTTCGGCCCTTCTCCGATGGACTTAGCGACCGCTGGTCTACCTGGAAGTCCCTCTCATCTCGTGGAGAACGAGAGCGTGAAATGGATCTTGATCTCCGTGGAGAGCAATAATCCTCCTTCACACCACGATCCCTGTCTCAATGAAAATAAAGATGCATAAAAGAACTTCCCAAAATAAGTGACTAGATCAATGATGAAGCTAGACAAAGAAAACAGAAATTTGAAGCATATCTACTCCAGTTATAATAGATCTGTCTGAATTTGTGGTCTCCATGAATAAAGCAATTTCAGTATGCATTCTTCCATTTAGATAAATGACAGATGACTTGTTTCTAGAGAAATGATAGTTTTGCGTGCAGCTTCGTTGAAAATCTAATTGATTAAAATATGGCTGTTACCTGCACCTTTTCAGGGTTTCTGAACAAAATTATGATACTTGCATCCAAACAATTGACAGTTGGGCTCTATTGATCAGCATCCGATAACTTCATGGCTCTCTTTGCCCCAACATTCTAAAATCTCATATTATCTTTTTCTTGAACATTGCCATCATATCTCTACCAGTAAAACTTTGAATAGCTTTCCTTCTTTGAAGATGATTTCTTTCTTGGACCAAATATAAGCTTTATATTCTTTCTTAACTGGATAGTATATGCAAAACAAGATATCAAACTTAAAAAAAATCCTCATTAAAAAGTTGCTCTAAAGTTTTTTATGAAAAATAAAAGAATGAATACCCTGTGATTCTAGTCATCTCTCACATCAAGTTTGGCTATAGTCCAATTCAACTGTAGTAAACCTCACCAACCCAAATGTCAAAGAATGGGAAAGCCAAATGCAGTTTGTAGAGAATAGCTGGTGAAGGTGAGATTATGGTCAAAACTTATTGAAAGGCTTTCATTGAAAGATAAGCATGTCGACCATCACTATGAATTCTTTTTGGAATTAATCTTTATTTATCATCTCCTTTTTCACTTTAACATCTGCAGAAACAAGGTCACCGGCAGATAACATTCAAATTCATTGAAACACATGAAATGTCAAGTCTAGGCGCGTCGGAAATAAAGAAAACAAATGAACAAGTAATGCATCACTATATCATCATTGACAGCGATAACCATGTTGTTTGTTAGGTGGGAGCACATCCCACATGAACTTACCAGTCACATGGGTATGTGAAGTTAATACTATTAATAACAAAATAATGTTACAAACTCATACTGTTCACGGAACGATAAAATGCTCCATCTACTTCATGGTATATGGAAAGACATACAGCAGTCCTCTATGATTTCATGACTATTCCTAAGGTTGAAACTCTAATATCTCCTAAAAGAAAGTGAAAAGTGTAGAAGTGATAAAAGAAATCAGCAGCTTAATCTCGTGAAAAAACTGCTGGCATGCAGAAGCTTACGGTTGTCAGATACAATTCACTAGCATTCAAATGTAAACAAATTTTCATGCATGTTGCAAAAAGATAAGAGAAAGGAAATGCCATGACAAGAACATGTAACAGCATCACAAAGAAAGCAAAACAGATACTGAACAGATAAAATCAAACCTCGAATCATGCCTGGCAGGTGAAGGTGAGCGTGAGTAGGCTGTCAATGAAAAAATTCAACAGTTCATCGAAATTATTCAAGGAAAACTCATTGATTTCAAAAACACATCACTTGCATAATAAGGTTTAGATAAAACCACAAAATTTTGAAGAATATTTTGATAAAGAAGTCAGATAAATTTACAAGGGAAAATTTGAACTAACAACGATATCGATGTCTTGAGGACCTTGGCGGTGTTCTCCCTCCATGGCTGCCTCCATGTCGGTCACTAGAAATAAAATTTAAAAAGAATTAGTAAGCTAATGAATTAAAAGTACTGTTTCAGTTGAACAGAAAAATTGATACAATAAGAACTGAATAAAGATGAATCACTGGAGTCAAGTAAGTTATTGACACACCTTGTACGAGGAGTTCTGCGCATTTCTTGAGGTGTTTTTCTGTTCTCCTCAGCAAAGACAATTCTTATCTCACGTCCACCAATGATTTTATGGTCCATCCGTTTTTTTGCTTCAGCTGCATCTTCACCGTAACGATACTTCACAAATCCAAACCCTCGTGGTTCCCTATAATCACAGCAACACAAAAATCATAAAAAACTAACCAACAACAAAACTAATCAATATTGTGATTAAGAAATAAAGCATAGAAACACCAACATTAACATGTCAGGCACAAAACAACTGAAAACCAAACACCACTTATACAATAAAAACAAGCAATTACCCAGTGTGGTAATTCTTGGGCAGATAAATATCTTTCAAAGGACCAAATTTCTCAAATGGCCCCCTAAGATCTTCAGGCCTGCAGAACATCACATGACCAGTAAGTTTTTTACTTTAATAGATCAACAGACAGGAATCGGACATTCAAAATTCAGTTGACGAAGATTCAACAATTCGCTAAAGAACTTAAATAACTCAGCCTAAAAACCCTCTCCCTTATAAATTAACAGTTAAGGTATTAAACAAGAATTGAAACAATACGAGTGTAATCACCTAATTAAAAATATTCAACAATAATATTACACGACTTGAATAAATAAATGTTCACAATTACCATCGAAGATTCCATCGTTAGTTAATAAACTTGAACGGTAGCATAAAAACTGTCCTCAAGCCGAATTGATTAGTAAAAATTGCAAAAACAATTAAACAATAGAGAGGGAAAGAGCAAAGGACCTGGCGTCGAGAGGGAGATTGCGAATGAGCAAGCCAGATGGAGCAGGAGAGCGACGGTCACGGTAAGAACGGGTGTCACGGTGGCGATCTTCGTCATCGTATCGCTTACGGCCCCGAGGAGGGGTTCGGCTACGGCGACCAGGACTGTAGCTTCTGCTCCGGCTTCTGTGCCTTGGCATTGTTGTTTAAATTGGCGAGACTATTATTATTGGAATGAAGAGGAGTGGTTTTTTTATATATATAGATAAGGCAAAACCCTAACCCTAACCCTTGAGAGGGGCTTGTGTGTTTCGAAAGTTTTGGAGGGAGGGAGATTGCGAATGAGATAAGCTAGGTTAAGAGCGTGTTTGGTATTGTGATAGTTTTTATGGTTATGATTTAAAAAAAATAGTTTAATAAAAAGTATTTTTTATGATGTTGTTTCAAAAAAAATTGGTGTTTGGTTAAAACTGTGATTGAAGTTGTGGTTTTAAAAAAAACAGTTTCTTGTGTTTGGTTAAAAAACTGTGGTTGAAATTGTGGTAGAAAAAAAAACAGTTTTGTGTTTGGTAAAACTGTGGATCCAAAAACACTTTTCAAAAAAATTGATTTTTTTTAATAAGCGCCAATTTTGTAAATGCATTTTACTGTATTGTGAATTTTTTTAATTGAAAAATGTAAAGATTTTATTTAAATTTAATAAAATAAATATAAAAATCTAAGAAGTGATAAGTTGAGAAAAATTTGTTAATGGTAATTAAATATTAAAATAAAAAAATTAATATCTTTCATAAAAACAAAATACAATAAGCATCAAAAAATATTTGACCTGACTTTTTTTTTAATTCATATGTTTTTTGTTTTTTTTTTTATCTTAGAGGTTATTTTTTAATCAAATATAAAAGAAAAAAAATAAAGATAAATTACAATAACTTCTTTGGTACATTATAAAACAAAAAACAAATATAAGAATAATTGCTATTTAAAAAAAATAGACAGTTGTAGAATAAAATAAAAATTAAACCCCATATTAATAACAAGGCGACAAAAAATTATAAGTTATAGGAGTAGAATAAACCTTATAAAAAAAAAACAGATTGGGAGCTTTTCTCTTTCTTAAGCTGCTGAGGTTTGGAAATGGATAGGCTGTGAGAGTTGAAACATAAAAACCAAGGACAGGAGGTGGGACCGTAGGGAAAGCAAGGGGAAAGTGTTGGTGATGAGAGAGAGGGCAAAACGCATAAAAAGCAATTGGTAATTGCTTATCAAAAACTGAAGTCCAATCTTAGTTTTGTATTGGGACCTACATAAATAAAAAACGTGGTTGGTGTTAACCAAATACTATATTGCATATTTTCATTTCAACCGCGACCGCTGCAGCATATCCAAACGGCCACTAAGTAGGTGATGCATTGTCAGACAAAAACAAGGGAAAATCACCGATACCCCTCTAGTTTAAATTTATTAGATACTTGATTTGTGAGTTAAATATTTATTTTAAATAAAAAAATTATATATGTATATAAAAAAATTTAATATATTTTTATATTTAAAAAAGTTTTAAATATAAATTAAAAAATTTATACATACATATAATCAAATAAATTAAGAACTATGAGTATTTATAAATAAAAAAATAATTAAAAAATTGAAACAGATATAGATAAAAATATTTAATCTTAAAAAAAAGATTAAAATTGAGATTTACTTAGTTGTATTTGCTAAACTTATTTATTAAAATAATATTTTTATTTAATAAACGATAATAGAAATAGAGACACAAATTAAATAATTAAATAAAATAAAATGAAAAAAACATTATGCAAGGCTGCACATATTATAAATATTATTTGAAAATATCAAAAATAAAGTTCATCTATACAAAAAATTATAAAAATATAAATGAATTATAAAAACTCTTCAAAATTTAAATGCATAACCAAAAAAATAATTGTCATTTAAAATGTGATTTCTAAACAAATAAAAGAGAGAAGGGGTATTAATCTAAATATGAATAAAAAAAAATAGAGAGAAAACAACATAAAAAATCATTAATTTTAAAAAAATAATTAGAAAAAAATATTTTATATAAAAAAAGAAAAAAGCAAAAGTTAAATGTTATTGGGTGTAGCCCATTTTGTTAGGGCCCACGCGGGGCCTGCATGATTGAGCCTTATTTTTTTGTTCCAACTGGGGTGGATGATAACTTTTTTGGAAAAAAAATTGGACAATGTGTCGTTTAATTTGCCCAGATTCTGATCATTGTAGTGGTTGAGAAATAGAGACTTAAGTTTTTTTACCCAAAAACAAGTTTTTCAACCCAAAAACAAGTTTTTCAACCCTCTTTTGACCTAAAACATCTTGGAACTGTTATACACCTAATTATAACCTCAAAAAAATAAAAAATTCATCTCAAAAACTAAAATCAACCTGAAACTAAAAATAAAACTGAGTTCATATCTGTTTTTTCATGAACTTTAAAGGTAAAAAAACACTTAATATGAACTTCCCTCATCAAATGGAATCATTTGACACAAAACATCAACCATTTTAGTGGCATAAAGTAGTGCCAATGATATTTCTCTCTCTCTATCACTGAAATCTAGCGACCTCCTCTCTCCTTTCAAAATCAGGAACTAAAAAATAACCAAAATAAACTTTTATACCAAAATTGAATTTTAAGAAGAAAAAAATTAAGGCACCAAAATCATATAATTTGTGTTATTTTGAAAGTTAGGGGACCAAAATGTATCTTTCCTGAAACTTTTGGAATGTCACCCATGTTTGGCATCTTCTTTTCATTTTAGTCCCTATTCTTCCAATCTAACCCTTGACTAAAAAATCAGAAGTAATTGACCTTAAATTATAATCAAATCACCTAAAATAAAACTTTAAGGACCAAGATGAATTGTCAAAAATAAATAAGGCCATCTAAAGAGATTTGTGTGTGCATGAACTGTATTGGTGTCTATAATAAATATCCCATGCATTTTAATGTTTAGTATAATTTGACTCGGCCTCATCACGAATTAGATGAAAAAACCTTTTGAGCAAAAACAATATATTTAGTTGAATAAGAAAAACCAAAGTTGAATGATGAAAATCAAAAGGATAATAAGCTAAAAAAAATGATGTCAACCTGTATTAACTCAATAAGTTTGTGACCCGAGTCGTTTGATTAAAAGTAATAAATTTGAAAAAACTTTGAAGCCCAATATTCAATTAATTAAGTGTTAAATGATAAATTTTTTTTTAAAAAAATCAAACACACAAAACGATAAAAAAATAGCAATTATAAGCCAAAAAAGGCTTGAGCGTCTAGGTCAACCCGCCAAACCCACAGGTCAGGTTATGAAATCATGATAACTCGGAAAAAAAACCAAAGAAAATCATGAAACTCAATTTAAAAAAAAAACAAATTTGAATCATGAGATGGAAAAAAAAAGTCCCAAAAAAATTGATGTCAACCATTGTCCCGGGCCATTTGATCGGAAGAACCAAATATGAAAAAAACACGAAGATCAATTCTTAACAAATCAAATATTAAATGATGAATTTTTTTTAAAAGAATCAATCACACAAAATGATCCAAAAGAAAATAATAATTAAAAGCAAAAAAAAAAGCTAGCCCACCTAGGTTAACCCGCCAAACTCACGAGCTAAGTAATGAGATCAGGATAACCCTATAAAAAGAAAACAAAGAAAAAAATGAATCCTATTTTTTTATATAAAAAAAATCAACGCCAAGTAATGAGATTGAAAAAGAAAATAAATGAAAAAACGATGTGAGCCCGTGTTAGCTTATTCTCGTGTCCCAGACCATTTGATCAGAAGCACCAAACCTAAAAAAACCAAAAACTCAATTCTCATCAAATCAAATGTCAAATGGTAAAATTAAAAAAAAATCAATCACAGAAAAAAATCCAAAAGAAAAGGGATAGAAAATTTAAAAAAATAAGGATTAAATTTGAAGAAAAAAAATAAGAGAAAGGATAATTTTGGATTGAAGGGCTAAATTGAAAAAAAAATCAACTCCATAAAAGAATTAAAAAAAATAAACCACTAAAATAACGAGGACCAAATTTAAAAAAAATGATTAAATGATGAAATTGAAAACAATTAAAAGTTTACAAATTTGAATAAATAAAAAATTTAGAATGGAAGATGAAATTTAAAACAAATAAAAAAACTTACAAAAGGGTTAATGAAAAGAAATTTAAATTAAAAGAATAAGAACTAATACTTAAATATCCCTGGATAAGGGGGTAGAGATAAAAGAAAAAAAAAGTGTTAGCGACAATCCAAATAAAATTTAGCCACATGTGTTGCCACTCTAAGAAGAAGAAGCCAAGACGATTGAAACCTCATTGTGGTAAGCGACATTTGACCATCAGACAGCCCCTCATGAGCTGCCCAAAGGGTGCGAGAGTCAGCACGTGTAATTTTTTTAATAATATTTATATATATTAAATTACACAATTGGCCCCAACCCAACTTAATAATTACACAAAAGCATTAGTGCAAATACAAAAATACCCCTGAATATAAGCTATAGAAAATTCACTTCCAATGGCATGTGAGTCATCTAACTATTCATTAAAAATGAAAAAGATGAAAATGCCCCTAAATGTAAACTTTTAAAAAATATTGAATCTAATGATATAAAGGTCTTTTCACTATACATTATAAAACTAAAAGATGCAATTGCGTCTTTAAATTTTAAAATGTAAAATGGGGGTACTGTGAAATTATTAAATTATCTCAAATATAATGGTTTCTTGTTTTTTTAAGGGGAAAATAGGCATTTCACCCTATAGTATGGAAATGTTATTTGTTTCCTTTGTTTTTTTTTTTAACTTTGGTCTATTATTTTTCAATCTCACCCTCCCCTGAAAATTTAGCCTAAATTGGCCTACAATTCGGTCTAATAAGGGTTAAATAAAAAGAACATAGATGAAAAAAATGACACCATGAACAATCCACACATGGTCTCTTATGAGGAGATCCACAATGCATTTTACATATTAAATTACCCACACATTTTAGATTTACTTATAATTTTTTGTTGTATTGACCTTTTTCTATGATTTTCATCTATGGCAACCCTTTTGTTAAAAAGTTAGTATTGATTGATCCTTTCATCGAAGTCCAACTCCATTGCATAGTTTCATTGGTTGACCAAAGTAAAAGGTCTAAATCATAAATGCCATTCTAGTTTCAACTTTAATCATGTTGACTTTTTATATGGATTTGATAACTTATAACCTTTATACTATACAATATAATTGATTCTTGTTCATCTATCCATTCAACTTTTATATGCAATTCTATTAGTTGACTCAAAGAAAAGGCAGATGTTTATAATAGATGTAAATAAACTAGATTGGTGGCCCAAAAAAAAAAGCTTTAAAAAAATTTCAAGACATTGCAAACATGTTTTGAAAAAGTAAGACAAAAACCCGGCTATGGTCATAGACTCAACTTGTCAAGTAAGCTAGTATTATTTAGTTAGATCATAAAAAAAGATAGTGATAGTAAATGAACCAAATTAAACAAAAAAATTATGATATTCTACATGGAAAGAACGTTTGTCAAACGAGGGAAAATGGTGAAGCTCAATTCCTAGCCAACCAAATGTAGAAGGAAAAAATTCAAAAAACAAAGCAAAAAAAAAAAAAACAATTGGAGCCCAACCAAGAAAATCACTGAGTCCAATTTCAAAAGAACCTAATGTTGAAGGGTGAAGTTAAAAAAGAAAATCAGTGTAAAAAAATAAATGCTAAAAAAATATTGGAAAAAAAACAATGCAACTCAATTCTCAACCAACTTAATGTAAAACGATGAAATAGAAAAAAAAATTGACAAAAAGGACAAAAAAAACACCAACAAACCCAGTGACTCGAATCATGCGAATGAGATAACCTAATGGAAGGAAAAATGAGAAAACTTATGAACCTCGATTATAAAATTAACAAGTATTGAAGGAAAAATTTAAAAAAAAATTAATTTTTTTAAAAATTGCAAGATAATACCCGAGTTAACATAGGTTAACCCATTAAGCTTATGACTTAGTTCATGAGATTGAGATAACTTCGTAAAAAAAACCAAGAAAATCATGAAACCTAACTTTCAAAAGACCAAAAGTTTAAGGATGAAGTTGAAAAATAAAATCATAGTAAAAAATTAAACCCTAAAAAAAATTGATATAAACCCAGATTAATTTTTTAAACCTGTGACCCGGGTCTTAAGACTAGAATCACCTCATCGAGAAAAATAACAAAGCTCAATTTCCAACCAACGTGATGTTAAAGAGTGAAATTGAAAAAAAAATATAATTTTACAAAAGAACCTAAACAAAAATTAGTGATAAAAAGAATATGGATCAAATCTGAATTAAAAGAGATTGAGAGGACAACTTACAATTTTGTATTAAATGGTGAAATTGAAAAAAAATCATTTTTACAAAAGGACCCAGAATAAAAATAGAAATCAAAAGAATGAGGGATAAATTATAAAAAACAAAATGAGATGACAACTTCAGATTTTTAAACCTGTGACCCGGGTCTTAAGACTAAAATCACTTCATCGAGAAAAACAACAAAACTCAATTTCCAACCAACGTGATGTTAAAGAGTGAAATTGAAAAGAAAAATTAATTTTTACAAAAGGCCCCAAAATACTAAAATTAAAATGACAATAAAATAAGAGGACAACTTCAAATTTTAGATGGAGTGGCTTGAATTCTAAGGAAAGAGAGAAAATAGGGAAAGAATAAATGAATGGTCGTTGGTGATAAACCATCACAATTTAAATGTCACGCACCACCTTAGATGGAAGACCACGATGCGTCGCTTTTAAAATCATCATAGAAGGCCTTTTTTTTGTCATTGTAGGAAGTCACATGCACTGCAACTTCTTTCATTTGTCAGTGTGTGTATTGCAGGCGCCATCCATTGTTCACTTGATCGTTAACTTTAGTACCCCATATTTCTTTTAGTACCAAATTTAGTCCCTGAATCCCTAGTTGCTCTAAATCAATAGAATTTAGTTTTGTTTTGATAAACCGAGCATCAAAAGAGTAATGATATTTTTCCTCAATTCGCAAGATCCGTATATATTGGCAACGAAAATAAAAATTAAATCAATTTCCAAAAAAGCCAAATTCAAAAGGACAATTTTATTTTTAAAAAGTTGTGCAACTAAAAAAACTACCTAGATTTTTTCCACGCCCGTGCAACCTAGTCCGTGATGGGAGAAAATTAAAAGGGCATGATACTTACCAAAACTTCACATTCAATCTTTAAAGTTTTGATTACTCTAAACTAATATAATTAAATTTTATTTTTCTAAACCGAGCATCAACCAATCAATGAAATATATTTTTGATACCTTATCTCTCTATTTGTAGGCATACAAAACAACATGCGAATATCAATCCAATATTATTGCAATGTCAAAGTACCTAAAAAAACAAGAGGGATCAAAACATTAAGAATAAACTAAAACTGCTCAGTGTTTCATTATGCCAGTTTATAGTGAAACGCTGAGCAGTCTTCTTCTTCTTTTTTTTTGTTTTTTTTGTTTTTGTTTTTTTTTGTTTTTATTTTTTTTATTTTTTTTATTTTTTTCTTTTTCTATGCCTTTATGGTTTTTTTTTACTTTTTTCTTTGTGTTTTTTTCTTTTAATGAATTTTTTTGTTTAATTTAGTTTGTTAATGTTAATTTTTTTATTTAGTTATCAGATTTTCATGACACGGATCTCGGGTTTGACGGTTAACCTGGTTTGATGGGTTAACTCGAATTTTTTTTCTTTTTAATTAATAACATATACTAAAATTGTTCAGTATTTCACTGTGCAGTCCACGTGAAACGCTAAACGCTTTTAAATAAAATTTTTTTGCTTTTTATGCCTTTATGGGTTTTTTTTTTGCTTTTTTTTGTGTTTTTTTAATGAATTTTTTTTGTTTAATTTAGTTTGTTAATGTTAATTTTTTTTTAGTTATCAAACTTTCATGACACGGATCCTGGGTTTGACAGGTTAACCTGGTTTGACGAGTTAACCCGGAATTTTTTTTGCTTTTTTATTTTTAATTAATTTGTTTTTCATTTAGTTTAATTTTTTAATGTTAAATTTCTTTCTATTTAATTATCAGACTTTCATGACACGTATCCCGAGCTTGACGAGTTAACCCGTCAATTTGTTTTTATATTTAATTATCAAACTTTCATGATACGAATCCCAGATTTGACGGGTTAATCTAGTTTTAAGTGTTAACCCAGTTAATTCAGATTCTTTTCTTTTTCTTCATTAGTTTTTCTATTCATGTTGGTTTTTTTCTTTGTTTTTTTAACTAATCTATTTAATTATCATACTTTTATGACACGACCTTACAGCTAGACTCACATTCAAGGCTATTGGGTCCGATGTTGCAGCCAGACTAACTTAAACTTGAGTCATGTAACTTTAATATTATTATTAATATTATAAACATTACTCTTGAGTCAAGCGTTACAACTAAACTAAAGGTTTTTGGGCATATCTTTGCAGAAAGACTCAACACTCTTAGATCTTAGCATTTTTTGATATTTTTTATGCAAGAAAAAAAAATTAACCCGTGGTGCGTGCCTTTATTTTTTTTTTCTCCTTTTCTTTTTAAGTCTTTTACTGTGGATTGCATAGTACAGTCCACAGTGAAAAAGCTGATGCCTCTAGTTTTTTTTGTCTTTTTTTAATTTAGTTTCTTAACATTAAATTTTTTTTATTTAATTATCAGACTTTCATGACATGGATCCAGGTTTGACGGGTTGACCCAGTTTATTCAGATTTTTTTCTTTTTCTTGATTAGTTTTTTTTCTTCCTATAGGTTTCCTTTTCTCTTTGCTTTTTCCTTTTTAGTTAATCTTTTTTTAATTTATTTCATTAATAATAAAATCTTTTTTCTATTTAGTTATCACACTTTCATGATACGAATTCCAGGTTTGACAGGTTAACCTAATTTGGCGGGTTAACCCGGTTGATTCAGATTTTTTTTCTTTTTTCTCATTAGTTTTGTTCTTCCGATTTCATCTTTTAATATTATATGCAGTCCACAGTGAAAAGGCTGAAGCCTTTAGTTTTTGTTTTTTTTTCTTTTTTTATGCCTTTCACTGTGGATTGCACAGTGCAGTTCACGGTGAAAAGGATGATGCATTTTTTTATTAATTTTTTTATTTAGTTTGTTGATATTAAAATTTTTTCTATTTAGTTATCAGACTTTCATGACACGGATCTCAGGTTTGACGGGTTAGCCCAGTTAATTTTGTGTTAACCTGTCAATTTTTTTTTCTATTTAGTTATCAAACTTTCACGACACGAATCCAAGGTTTGACGGGTTTAACCTGGTTTGAAGGGTTAACCCAGTTAATTTAGATTTTTTTTCTTTTTCTTCATTAATTTTTTTTCTTCCTTTTGGTTTTTTTTCTTTGTTTTTTTCTTTTTAATCAATCTATTTAATTAACACACTTTTATTACACGACGTTGCAACCAGACCCACATCCAAAACTATTGGGTCTGGTATTGCAGTCAGACCCACTTAAACTTGGGCCATGCAAGTTTAATGTTATTATTAATATTATAAATATTACTCTTGGGTCAGGCGTTGCAGTCACACCCAAGACTCTTGGGTAAAACTTTGCAAAAAAACCTAATACTTTTAAATCTTAACTTTTTTATATATATTTTTTATGCAAAAACCATTGACCCGCGGCATCACGCGGGTCATGTAACTAGTAAAATACTAAAAGATAATAAAAAAGAAAAAAAAGAAATAACTGTTATCTCTCTTTGTGTACATTAATTCCAGGAGATCTAGTTTTTTTTATATATAATAATGTAATATAATAATACATTAAATTCTTAAAATTAAGGGGGAAAAAACAGTTAGGTAGCTGCATTTTAGTCTTTTAGAGCCATCAAAACATTGTTTTGGTTGCAGTTACAAGTGTGGATGATGCATGGATGAAGATACAAGATTGTTTGTTTTTATGGTTAAAATTGTAATTTTTTAAAAATTATTTTTTAAAATTATTTTTATTATATTATTTTGATGTGTTAATATTAAAAATATTTTTTTAAAAATAAAAAAAAATATTATTTCCATACATTTTAACCATAATTGGAGTATTATCATTATCTACCTCTTGAAAAGAGGGGTGCAAAATATTTTAAACTCATATACATTACCATATTCTTTAAATCTTAATAACCATCACAGGATCTTACTGGTAAATATCAATATATTGTCTTACTTTATTCTTTTTATATAACATTATAAGATATTTTTATCCTTTTCTTATACAACAATATTCAAGATATAAGAAATAATAAAAATTTATTAAATTAAATCCTTTGTTTTTTTTATATGAGATATTTGATTATTATATTTTTCTTTAAATCATTTAAACAAGAAGATTCATAGAAATTCTGTTAGTTTTTACCATCACTACTGATATTAAAAACAAATACTCATTGAAATAAAATAATTTATAAAATTTATTTTCATGTGTGTATTTTTAATTTCTATTCATACCGCATAAAATTAAAATAATAAATAATAAAATTATATCAATGTTCAACAAGTTATTAAATCAAACTTTTTTTTGTTATTTTTTAATTGGGGATCCTTAGTTATTTTCTAGTATTATCTTCCACTACTTTAGAGAAAAATATTTATATTTTTAACAGACCTATTTATATGAAAAACGGCCCGGTCAAAAAGTAGAATTATTCAAATTTATATCCTTAATATTTACCTCACATAATTTTATTAGAAAGAAGTCTTTAAAATAAAGAGATTTGCAATAACTATAATGTTAATATAATTATATTAATTTTCAGTGGAACCTTGCATTAGGCTATTGTTCACATTTGTAGCATTTTATGTGTGTGTGTCTATATATATATATATATGTTTATATTCAAATAATATATTGTTTATGTTTAATTTTAAAAAATAACAGCTACCATAAAAAAATTTAATTTTTTTTAGTTTTAAATTAATATTTTTTTTGTATTTTTGAATTGTTTTAATGTGTTACCATTAAAAATAAATTTAAAATAATAATAATAAAAATATTATTTTAGTACATTTCAAAACAAAAAATATTTTAAAAAAATAATATTTAGAACACTCCCAAATATATCTTTTATTAAACAACACGTTGTGAGGATTGAATTTAAAAGATGGCTACACCACGTTACATTGATATTTGCATGAGGACCATTATTAGCTCGACTTCACGGATAACTCCAATATTTAATTTACCCGCTCCTAACCTAGGCTAGGTATAAGGATAACAATTTAATACAAACTTAATGGATTCTGACCCCAACCACTTGAATGAGTATTATATATATTATCTTATCCAATAAATAATAGATATATTATGAATATTATCAAACCTGATCCGAAATCTGATTACGATCTAATATGAGATGTATATTAAAATTGAAAGAGAGAGTTTTCAATGAGATAAATATTTTTAAAATTTGGTAACCTCTATTGACACATTGCATGAGATTGTGGTTGGACCATGTTTCTAAAAATTTTAATTTTTTTAATTTTAAATTATTATTTTATATTTTTTTTTATTTTGATAAACTAGTGATAGAAAATAAAAAATATTTTAATGTATTTTTAAATAAAAAATATTTCAACTCTTACTACTTTCCTAAACAATAACTTAATACTTCCATAAATTTTTTTTTTTAATATGGTCTTAGAGCATCTCGAAAAGAAGAGCTAAAAGAAAAATATAATTTTTTTTTTGGCTTTCATCCCTTTTTGTTATAGCATGGTCAAAATAGTATTTTTAAGTTGAAGAGTTATAAATATTGGTAAAAAAAAACTAAAAGATTGTTTAATATATTTTTATGTAAAAAAAAGAGTTTTGATTAGAGTTGTATAAATAGTTATATCAATATTAAATATAATTAAATTTTTCATTAAAGTACACATATAAAAATTATTATATTTATTATGTAAAAAAAATATATTACTAATCTGAGTCTTCTAGATAACTTGTCCCTTGAAAATGATACGAGACACGGTAAATAGACGGCAGTGTCAGATGCGCTCCTAAACATGTTTTTACTTTTTACAGCCTGTAAGTTTACACCTCGAAAGTGAGATCTGAGCCATCTCGTTAGGTGAGAAAAATAACTAAAAAATTAATTAAATTAAGAAAATTGAAAATAAATAAAAAAATTAAACTATAAAAAATAATAATTAAATCAATTAAAATTTTAAAAAAACCGATCAATTTAGATTAGTTCAGTTTAGATTAGTTTTATAAATTTAAAACAGAAAAAATCAAAATAAATCGAACCCAAACTTAAAAACCAAGCCAAACCAGAAAAAACCAGGTTAAAGAAAAAAACCGAACCAAACCGGTTTGAATCAGGTTTTATCTAAAAAAACCAAACCAAATCAAAATCAATCCATTTAAATCAATTTTAATTCTTTTTTAAAAAAATTAATTTAATTATTATTTTTTTATTTTAATAAAAATCAAACCAACCAAAAAAAAATAATCACTGAACTTCCCTGCACACCGAGAGGCACTTAAATCTGCCTTGACTGCTTCTTCTAATTGGAAGAAAAAATCTGCTTTTACGGGAAAGACATGTCAAATGTCATCACTACGTTTTGTCATTTCTTCTCGCCAAAGATGCTTCACTTTCCAACCCCACTCGCCTCCGCCACACGCCACCTCTCACAGCAAGCTTAATTCAGAGACTTTTTATTTTTTTATTTTAAATTTTTTTTTGCAAAATTCTTTTTTGTTTGTTTCAAAATATTTATTTTTTATATTTTTAAATTATCTTGACATGCTAATATAAAAAAATAAAAAAAATATTATTTTAATATATTTTTAAATAAAAATACTTTAAAAAACAATTATTACTTTAATATTAAACAATTTTTTAAACCCTTTAAAACATAAGACCAATGAAAAGCAAGAATAGAATTTGGAGATGTAAAAAACCATTAGGAGGTGTTAAGTATAATGAAAAATATTTATTATTATTATTTTTATATTAAAATATATCAAAATAATATATTTTTTTATTTTTAAAAAATATATTTTAAACATTAGCAAATTAAAATGATTTAAAATATCAAAAAAATTAATTTGAAACAAAAAAAAATTAAATTTCTTCAAAACTCCAGTTCAACCCTGTCAACACAAATGCTTGTAACCATATTTTTAACTTTAGTGATGAGATAATTCATTGTTCAAGGCAAGTGATAAAAGGAAAAACAATGTTTTTGTATAAGTTTATAATTGCAATTTTTTTAAATATCCATGAGTTGAATTTGTTCAAATAAGTATATTCAAGGACTTAAATTAACCTTTTAACAATTAAAGTGAGCGTTTAGAAACGCAGTTGTACTCACGTTTTCAAAAAAAATAATTTTTTTTATATGTTTTGGATTGGTTTAATGCACTGATCTTAAAAATAATTTTTTTTAAAATATTATTTTGATGTATTTTGATACGAAAAATATTTTGAAAAGTAACCGTAATCATTATCTAATATTATTGTTAAAAGCCTTTAAAATCTAGAATTTTCAATTCATCTTATCACATCTCCTTGGGATTTAAATATAAAAAAAATATTCCAATGCCATCAAGAAAAAAAAGAGCTGTAAAATATTAATTTTGAATTATTCCATTGCTTCCATATTTAATCAAACAATTCTCATTATTGCAAGCTCGTTAAAATATTCGTTTTGGACTGTATATATAGTTTTAATTCCGATGCGAGAAAAGACTTGAATTATAAATTATGAGGATTGATTATAAATATTTTTAGAAAAAAATCAAAATAATATTTTTTTAATAATTTTTTTAATCAACACATTGATAAATTTAATTTAATTTAATTTTTAAATTAAATTAACTAAATTGCTTTTTTATATTTTAAACCAAACCGGTCTAGATATCATTTAATAAAATCCCATATCAACCTTCTATCCAACTGCAGAAGGATATTTGGAGAGATCTTGCTATCCGAACCATGAAATTAGTCTGAACCAGCGTTCGCAATACATGATTTGAACCAAAAAAAAAAAAATGTCGACCTTTTATCCGACTCCAGTTTTAAAACAACGTTACACGCACTAGTTTCAATTTTCCAAAATTGCTTTTTTAAACACAAGCCAGACGACATTTATCTACAAGGGTAACGCTAAATATACTTTTATTTTTTTTTAGAAGATGATTTCATTTAATTTAGCTGTATCGTAGCTGTTTACAAATCATATTCAACAGCGCGTGCCACGAAATGTAGCGTAAATTTGTTGACGACAATCTCCATTCCATGTCGCCACCATAACCTCACTTCTCTCTCTAGTCTCTAATAATAAAACAAACCTCTTCAACGTCTTCGATTCACCACCTACCCAGCCATAACCCAACCACCGGACCCCCCCTTTCCCGTCTCCTCCGCGCCAATAAAAACCCCCAATTCCAAAAGCTTAGGGTTTTTCATCTTTATTTCCTCCTCTAATCATGGAGACCTCCTCCTCCTCCTCTCCTCCTCCTCCCCCACCACCACAACACGACGGCGACATGGAAATCCACCTTCCTCCGGTCACCACCGAATGGGACTGGGGCGATCTCCTGGACTTCACCGTGGACGATCAATTCCCTCTCTCTTTCGATACAGTTGTTGACGTCACACAACCTATCGACAACCCAACGCCTGAAGTCGAGTCTCAACAGCTTGAAGCTCCTGTTTCTGATCGGGTAAGGAAGCGAGACCCGAGGTTGACTTGCTCCAATTTTCTAGCGGGTATAGTACCGTGTGCGTGTCCGGAGATGGATGAATTATTACTAGAGGAAGAGGCTGCTCTACCTGGAAAAAAACGGGTGAGGGTTGCTCGTGCCGGGTCGAGTATTGCTAGGTGTCAAGTACCGAGTTGTGAAGCGGATATTAGTGAACTTAAAGGGTATCATAGAAGACACAGGGTCTGTTTAGGGTGTGCTAATGCTACTGCTGTTGTACTTGATGGGGAAACTAAAAGATACTGTCAACAGTGTGGCAAGTTAGTGTTTTTTGATATCAAATTCCTGTGCCTTATTAAACAATCGAGTTCTTATTGTATGACATTTGATGGCAGGTTTCATGTGTTATCGGATTTTGACGAAGGGAAAAGGAGTTGTAGAAGGAAATTAGAGAGGCATAATAATAGAAGGAGAAGGAAGCCAGCTGATTCTAGTAAGGGCAGTGCAGGTGATAAGGAAGTTCAAGGGGATTTGCTAACTGAAGATACTACTTGTGATGCTGAAGCTGGCAAAGGTTTTTCTTTATATATATACACACGTTATTTTTACCGAAGAACGGGAATAATCTATCACATTTATTACAGTATCCCATTTTATACGGAATTTAAATCCCTGTTATGTGCCGAAGTAAAAGATTTTTAGTCAAGGATTGGAAAGAGATTCATGTTCCATTTCCAATTTCTAAATGAACCAAGTGTGGCGTTTGGTGTGCGGCCTGATGTATTCTATGTGGTGCAGATTGTTTGTGGTCCAGTAGTCAGATGGTGGAGAAAGAAGGGTTGGTTGAGTCTGAAGATGGACACATTTCAGCCTTGAACTCCGATCCTATTTCTCAAAATGTTAATAGTGATAGTGGAGTCTCTTTCACGGCTTCCGGGGACACGCGAATGGATTGTGGGAAAGATGATTCCAAACTTCCATTTTCTCCTTCAATTTGTGACAACAAGAGTGCTTACTCATCCATGGTTGGTCTCTATTATTTTGTGGATTCCGTGTTTTTGCATGCTTGATTTTGTTCGTTTCTTTTTTTCTTTTCCTTTTTATTATTGTTATTATTATTAAATTTGTGGAGTTGTAGTTGATATAAACTGATATGGATTTTTTCTTGTAGTGCCCAACAGGTCGGATCTCATTCAAGCTTTATGATTGGAATCCGGCAGAATTCCCTAGAAGGCTTCGACACCAAGTATTTTAAAGAATTATATTACAGTTTAGTATTTGAATGATAATTAATTTATATACAGTTAAGGATATCAGGGATTGGTTGACAGCTGGTAACTGTATTTACAGATATTCCAATGGTTGGCCAGTATGCCTGTGGAGTTAGAGGGATATATTCGGCCGGGATGTACAATCCTGACTGCATTTCTAGCAATGCCAACATTTATGTGGGTGAAGGTAATATATTAGATGCTATCTAATATAATCTTTAGATGAATTTAGAGTTTTTGACAAGATGCCATCTACAATAGTGCATATGCACGCTCTTTGTTATATCTAGATCTACAAATAATGTTTGATTACCCCACTTCATTTTAGGTTTCATTTCGAGACCTCCAATTAGTGAATCAACAAAACTACAGGTCTCTCAATTTGTTATTTGGATTTCTGTGAATGCACAAATGTCTTAGCAGATATGTATGTTCATATTGAAATCTCTAGGCCAGGAATTGAAAGCATTCATTTGTTTTCATACCCATAGATGTGCATAATTGCAGATACCACTAATATCATCAAGTAAATATTTTAGTTTAAAATTTCTAGACTGTCATGAATATTATCTCATACTCTCTCTCTCTCTCTCTCTCCTTTTCTTTATCCAATAAATGTTTGTTATTTTTATTTAATTCTACACAGTATTTTAATTTCAATCTTTTCCTGTATGAAACAGTTACTTGAAGATCCTGCATCATATTTGAATGACCTTCTTGGAAGTGGAAAAATGCTGTCTCAAAAGGGTCGAATGCATGTTTATCTTAATAACATGATCTTCAATGTCACAAAAGGTATGATAATTGTTTCTTTCTTAATGTTTGTGTATTACAGCAGTTTATTGTACATAAAGTATGCAAGAACAAAACTAATTCAAATAACCAACCACGATTAACTGAAAGTCCCCTCGTAAATGGTTCTGTTCTTTATTCCTTTTCAATTATTTGTTCATTCCATTGTTTAATCACTGAACATTCTATTGACCTAGATGGACATTCCGTGATGAAAGTCAATGTGAAAGGGCATGCCCCAAGACTTCACTATGTTCATCCTACATGTTTTGAGGCTGGAAAGCCCATGGAGTTTGTTGTTTGTGGAAGTAATTTGTTGCAGCCCAAATTTCGGTAAGGATTTGTTTGTACAATCGATTGGTTTTTAGCATCTTCCAAGTACCATTTTGGTAGAAACATAATTTTTGCCTTTTCATCTTTGATTGCCAATACATGGAAAGATGCTAATCGAATGAGGCTCTTCAAGGGATTATATGCAATGTGTTATAATAATTTGTTGCATTTTGAATTGATTTCTAAGTGTGTTTCGTACTTACAAGTGATCAGCCTCATTTTTAATCTGTAGGAAAAGTTGCCTTGATGCTGGAAATCATTGTTTATGAGCACTTGTAGTTAGTTCCTCATACTTGATTCTATCTACTCCAACCTCAATTAGTGTATAACAAGTTAGATCTCCCCTAGCATGGTAGAGAACCTTCTGGCTATGAACCATTTTCATTATAAATAGTAATTGATTTGTTGATTTAAGGATGAAATCAGCTCCCTTATATGAACACCTTAGATGCTTATTTTGTTTCATGAGGCAGCCAGGAAGAAGTTTTTATCACTTGCAGCATCTCTGTTGTATGCAGATGATGCTAGCAGAACTAAAAAAAGCTGCAACATTTTCTCTGGCATCAAACTATTTACTATTCTGGCGGAGCTCATTTGTAGAGGATGCATCCCCCCCCCCCACCTCCTAAATAGTCCTTGGCAACTGCATCTCATTTTCTTCTGCAGTTAACAGAGGAATGTCTTCTTATTGGTTTTTGACTTTCTGGTTGCTCTATGCTGGAAATTCATTATCATATATCAGGCTTTGTTTTTTTTATATTTCTCTGTGTGAAAATATTAGCCTTGCTGCTCTGCTCCAAGCCAATAACATATAAGTTGCATGCTGGAGTTCCCTTGAGCATCTGTATTAGTATTAAGAAGTGACATCAACCCACAAACTATAGTGGAAAAAGAAGCCATTTGTAAACCAAATAATTGATAAGAGATATTTCTGTTTTTGGTGTACCTTTACCCTTTGATATCTTAATATACTAACACCAAGTGTGCCTGAATCTAATGCAGTTTGACTCACAAGGTGAAGGATTAAACTATTTGTTGTCGACTTCTTTAACTTTGTATTTATATACTTGCTATAACTCTAAACAAAGTGTTTTTTTTTATAATTCCTTTTCTTTTGCATTCTAATACATGTTATGAATTTTTTTTCTGCCAAGTTCCATATTTTATGTCCCAATAAAGATGATTTTGATGGCAGGTTTCTGGTATCTTTTGCTGGGAAGTATCTTGCGCTTGATTATTGTGTTGCATTACCACAAGTTCATACCAAAGGAGGTTCAGGTCTTCACCATCAGCTGTACAAAATACTTACCCATTGTATTGAACCTAATCTCTTAGGTCCTTTATTTATTGAGGTACGGATCATGCTTTGTTTGGTTGTTCTGCTGTCCAAATTGGTTTATATTCTTGGTAAATATATAATTTCTACCACCCATTTGTTACAGTCTGATGTGGCATTTTTTTGAGGGCAATAAATTCAAATTTAAATCTTTATGTGAGTGAAAAAACATTGTATTCCCAAAAAACAAAAACGTGGGACACGGGGTTAACAACTTGGGAACTTCGCATATGCATTGCTGTGAGTCCAATGCCAAACTGGTCTCTTGTGCAAGAATTCTTAACCTCACCACCAAAATCCTTCTGTGTTCATGGAAACTCTTTGCAGCTATTTTATATGGCTGGTCTTGTGACTAGGCTGGCGATGAGGACTGTTCTGGTCTTGGGACTAGGTTGCTGCATCATGTTATCTTGTTCTATCACCTGGTTACTGGTTGTATCATTGGTGCTTAGTTTTGATTTCCTGAGCTTGAAACTAGGTGTAACCTATTTTGTTTAAACAGTATATTTCTAGTTATACAGGTCATTCTGAGCATTTTGGAAATGGTTTTTAACTACAAATATGCACTGCAGGTTGAGAATGAGAGTGGCTTATCAAATTTTATTCCAGTGCTTATTGGGGACAGAGAAGTTTGTTCTGAAATGAAAATAATTCAGCAGAGATTTGATGTATCCCATTCATTGATTTTTGGCTCAGAGTGTGAGGTTTCTGCAATGAGACAAACAGCTTTTTCAGAGTTTAGCACGGACATAGCTTGGTTACTAAAGGAGCCTTCAGCAGAAAATTCTCAACAAACAATAACTTCTTTTCAGATTCGAAGATTCAATTCTTTGTTGAGTTTCTTGTTACATCATGAATCTATCATCATTTTGGATAGGATATTAAAAAACCTGAAGATCATGATGGAGAAAAGGGAGGTCAATGGTATGTTTGATGACACTAGTGACACTAATACGAGGCTATTACAGAGTTACATGGAGTATGCAAGCAATATTCTTCATAAAAAACTCAAGAGAAGTGAAGTTTTGAAGCATCACTTGGAATGTCCTGGACAGGAGTACTGCGTTTCAGGAAGCTGCTGTGTAAGCAACAAGCCAGCAGTTGTTATCTCCAGTGAGGTAAGAATATCAATGTTCATCTCTTCAAGGTTTTTAGCAATGTGTTTGGTTTTGTCATTTAGGATCAAAAGCTTATGGAGTTTTACATGGATTTATTGTTTCATTGACTGCTTTTTGTTTTCTTTTTGTGGGGTTGTTGGTTGATAACTTGTTATATTGAATTTAAGAAACAAACCAGTAAAATTGTCTGCACGTAGAGCAAGGGGCCAAAGAAATTTTGGTTAACTTCTGAGCTCTTGACTCCTGCAAGTTCCAAAAATGCATCATATCACTGTGAGTTATTATCTTAAAGTTCATTGCAGTGATTTTTTCTTTGCAATTTTGAATCTCATTTTCTTATTTGAATCAACTTGTTCTGAATAGTTTGGCTACGGTGTCCTGTAAAGCTGCTCATAAGTTATAACATGCTTTTGAGCTGCATTGACCTTTTAAGTCCCCAAAGTATAAAATACTCCGAGCTTCGAAGTTGTTTGAGAAAAATACCAAGGACATGTTTTTTCCAAGTGCAGTTGCATCTGCAACCCCAATAAAGTTTGAGGTTTTTTTTTTTTTTTGATAATTTGTCATTGTGCAGCCGTTGTTCAATGCGTTGTTGTATCTGCCTACCATGTTTTGAAAACTTATGAATAGGAGATGAGGTCTTTGTCTCACTTTGTTTGATTGTACGCCTTTTTAGTCCCTTGAAGGCTGATATGATTACTCTTTATTTGCAGGGCTTGGAGCAAAGACCAGATGGAGGTTTGGGAGTGATGGCAAACTCCAAATGTATTGTTAGAAGCGAGGAGGTTCCCCTTTTCAACAGAGACGATGTTATGAGAAAGAACCTAATCAACGAGAGGCCAAAGAAATCATGTGGTCTCGTTTTCTCTAACAGAGTCTTGAAGTATCGGCCTTCAGTGTTTGTAATTGCTATTATTGCCGTATGTTTTGCAGTATGCGCCCTTCTTCTCCACCCGCGAAAGGTTAGCAAACTTGCAGTATCTATACGCAGGTGCTTGACAGACAGATATTAGATGTTCAATAAGTCTCCAGATTATAATACCCCCTCCTGATTGCTGGCTCTGTATACTGATATCGACATCGCCAGTGGACGCATCAAGATAGATTCATGGCATTCACATGAGTTGGAGGTAACTTTAGGGTTTTGTTAGTTGCATGAGAATTCTTTGTAGGCAAATATCCAATAATCCTGTATCTTCTGTTTCCTTGTACTGACAACAGCTTGCAACCCCAAGCCCATATATTATCATATTTTGCAATGATAATGATTGTATAAATAAATAACTAGGGAGATTCTTCTTCTTCTTCTTCTTATGCCACACCATCAATGAAGGTGGTGTGATCACATCAGAACGGTCTTTTTATTCATCACATGTTTTGAAACTTTTGTTAGTTAGGGTTTCATTTTTCGTTTTGTTATATATATATATATATATATATATTTGCTGAAACTGATTGTATTGCTCGGACTTGATTTTTCAGAAAATAAACAAATATTCTTAGAATTATACAGCTTTCATCACAAGCAGAGATGGAAGGGTCGCACCAGCATTATCTGTATCCATCACCCGATTCCGATAGTCAGGTTGGGATAAGTGAAGGTCTATCTCTATCCGTCGGGTACTTGTACCTGACATGACTTGGTTTTTTTCATATTAAAAAAGAAAAAATTCACTCTCTTAAAAATTATTGTTTCCTGTAAATCATATCCTAAAAAACTTATCCAAAGAATCTCTTTTACTTGTTATCAATTTTTTTAGCCTTGTTTAAAATATTAATACCAGATGAAATTTAAAAATATATAACTTTGTTATTAAACATCACTAGTGATGATTGATATGATTATATATAAAAATACAAACTCTATGTTAAAATATTTGATTTGATCAAAATACTTTTAAAATTTAAGAATTTTCATATATATATTGAGAGGAATTTATTTGTAAATTCTAAATATTCAGTCATACTACATGCTAAAATTAAGAAGAGTTGTGCTGTGTTTGTTTTTCACATGTTTTTATGTTTGTGGTAAAACTAACATAGCAAGGTGTTTGATAACAAACCAAATTGTATTTTGTATTGCGGGATCTATTAAAAAATTGAGTTTGAAATGCAGTTTTTATATATTTTTTTAACTGAGTTTCGTAAAATCTTGTTTGTTTTTACGTTTTAAAAACGCTCTTGAAATTTTTTTTTAATTTTTTTTCTTTGCTTCAAATTGATATATTTTTTGTGTTTTCAGATCATTTTGATGCACTGATATCAAAAATAATTTTTTTAAAATAAAAAAATTATTTTGATGCGTTTTCAAGTAAAAAACACTTTGAAAAATAGCCGTAATCACACTTCCACTAAGTATTTATACATGTTTTTGCTACACAAATTTCAACCATAATTTTTACCAAACACATATTTAAATTCAATTAATTACAATTAACTGTATTTTTTTAAACTTACTTTTTTAAAACCATAACCACAAAAGCTACTTCTAAAACAAACACACTAATATATGTATAGTTATATGGTCTCGCGGGCCATGCATTTTTTTTCAATCAAAAAATTATATGTATAGGCTTTTTTGGTGTGTTTTGTTGAAAATAAAGAAGTTTATGTATGTGTTTTGTTGAAAATAAAGAAGTTTATGTATATATATAATTAAATAAATTGATAACCATGAGTCTTAATAAAAAAAATCATAAACAATAACTAAAAACAAAACTAGAAAAATCAAGAAATAAGTGTAGATCAAGATATTTCATCTCGTAAGATGGGATATTTATCTGGTTGTGTTTGCTAAATTTTTTTATTAATTTTTTTATTCAATTAAACAATAATAGAAATAAACACACATTAAATTAATTGAGTAAAATAAAAGAGACAAAACCCATGTAAAACTAAACATATTAGAAATATTATTTGAAAATAAAAAAAATTATTTGAATTTTATTTTTACCTTTACAAAAGATTAAAAAAAATTTATAATTGAACCTATGTTTTTCCAGAGTAGACCCTTGTTTATTTTTTGAAGTTATATTTGAATCTTTTAAAGGAAAATATTTATGCTTTTTGACAAACTCTAATAATATTAAAAAAGATTCCTTAGATAAAAGATAGCATAAATTTCTTATTTGTGTCTATATCTTCAAAATAAAAGGATTTGTAAATGAAAAATATAATGTTAATATAATGATGTTAAAATTTAGTGGAGTCTTGAATAAAATTTTTATTCATATCTACACCTTATGTATTTGAGTTATATTTAAGTGGTTTTATTAAATTTTATTACATGGTATTTTATGGATTTTAAACTCTTGATTTTCTTTCATTTTCTTAGAATTAATTTTAATATTTTTATAGAACTTTTATTATCACACATATAACACATGTATCAAAAATACTAATATACTAACCCTGAGAAGTGTAGTTCAACTGGTTAGGTCCTAAGTTTGCTTCTTAGAGATCACCAGTTCGAGTGCCACAAATCTTCAGGGCTACAAGAAGCTTATTTATTCGTTAACTTCAGAGTCTTGAGGGATTAATCGAGATGCATGTAAGCTGGTTCGAATACACACGGTTACCAAAAAATAAAAATAAAAATACTAGTATACTCATTCATGATCTATTTTATGTTTAAAAACATTATATAGTGTATAAATTAAGTGCTTATTATTGGTTAAATTTATTTATATTATATTCTTCTAAGCTAACACATCAACTACTTAATTTATATTACATGCTACCTAGCACTTGGTAAACATATATAATACCAATATGTAATGCTAAGGGACACTAACTTAATAATTTTATGTATTCTTAATTAATAATAATTACGTATCATTGTTATCATATGTTGATAATTACTTATTAAACTTCAAAGAGAAAGTAAATTTAGAAATATGGATTGATTTTTATATTTGCAATATAAAAATCACAATATAATAATAATAATAATAATAATAACAATAATAATAAAAATTATAAAAAATTAAAGAAAATATTTTTTTGCCATCTATAAAGTGAAATATAGTTTAAAAAATAAAACTTGTATAATGAGGTTTGTTTTATAAAAATTATAATTACTATATATATATATATTAAAAAATAAAAATAGTTAAAATATCAGGTTAGGTGATGAGACAAGTGAACCTTTTACTAGCACTTGAATCAGTCTCAAGTGAAATTGGGTTAGAATTTTCACCCAACCTGCCTTTTTCCTAGTCAAACCAAATAGAAACCCAACCCAATTGAGTTAGGTGATGATAAGCACATGATGAATCGAGTAAAATTACCATTTCTAATCATTAACAATAAACCTAAATGATGTGACAAAAGTATTGTAGTAAATGTGTGATTATCTGTGGATTGAAACAGTGAATTTAAGCATTTGCTCTTGATAAAAAAAATGGAAGAATTATTTTTGAGGGTTAAAATAGTCTTTTTACATGGTTCATTTGTCATTTTATAGTTGTTAAGGGGCAGCTTAGTCTTTTTCAAATATGTTAGCATAATATAATTACTTGAATACCCTTAAAAGCAAAAAAAAAAAATTAACTATTGTTTCGCGTGTGTGGTGTCACGATGAACATCCTCCCAGACCGGGATCTTTGTGGAGAGGGGTAGAAAGAACAATAAATTCTTGTTTTTTATAAAAAAAGATTGGAATTACCACCTAATATTTTGGTCACTAGAAACCCTAACTAGTTTCAGAGTCTGGATAAAGGCACTAGTTGTGTATAGGAAGGACATGTCACTCATAGTACATTTTACCTAAGGTAAACTGTATTGTTTATTTGTCTAATACAAACTAAGATATTGTTGTGTTTTCTAATTGTTGGTTTCTTGAATGGTTAAAGTCGATCCACCTAAATAGAGTGAACTACAGGTTTAGGGGTCAAACCTAACTATTCTAGAATTAAAACATAAAAATAAAAGAAACTATCTTTTTATTCAATATTAGGAATATATCTTATGTATACATTCATAATTGCGTATATTAAAAGAAAAAAAATAATTTTTTGATATTTTTGACATATAGACCAAGTTCTCATAACTTTAATAAATTAGTTATTAAATCCAAAAATACATGAAAACATATCAACAAATATTTTTCTTGAATCTTGGTATTTAAAGATGATAAATCATGCCATGTAATTTTTTTATTATTTATAAAAATATGATTTTATTTTTGTTTTTGAGAGACTTGACCATATATAATTCAAAATAAACCTGTATTTTTATAAGAAAGATTTTTTTTGTTGTTTTTATGGAAGGAATTTAATAAAAAAAAGCATTGCGTGTAGATCACAATTCCAAATATTAAATATAAAAGAGTAAAAAAAAATGGGTAACTCAAAATTAATTGCAAAATGATCTTTCAAAAATCTAAAAAATTATTAAAATTAAACTAAAACCATGTTTGACAAAACATGAAATAGAGTTGTGAAAAATATTGACTGCTTTGATCAGAATATCAGCTCATACACACTATTTATTCATCGTATATCACTCAAAATCAAGCAATACAAGAACTCCACACAAATCTTATTAATATCATGAACTTCATTTAAATTTCATGATAAATAAAATAAATCAACATAAACTCAAGCATAATCCATAAATTAAAGTTTAATGTTCAATTGACAATCACAATTATGAAAATAAACTGGCAATCCACCATAAAATTATCAAATAATCTTAAATCAAGAACACACAACAATCCTAATAAACCATATCCAACTAATCTAAAAAATATATACAATAATAAACAATTTAACCCAAATTTTACAAGTTAAACAATTTTTTAAAAAAGGGACTTGAGGTTATAAACCAATCTTCTGAGTACTGAGAATCAACTAGAGAGATTGTTGTAGCCCGATACTAGTGCTGGAAGTGGGTGAGCAATGACGGCGCATGAGTTCCACGCATCTTTGTCACTGTAAACGAATGGTTTCCACGTGCCACCATCATTGTCAACACGTGGTTCCATGTGCTGTCCTTAGTTAACTAGAAAATAGGGTTGATAAAAATCTGCTCATTCTTCTTCTTTTTCTTGTGCTAGCAGTGACTTTCACCATCACATGCAAAAGTTCAAAATTACACAAACAATTGATTTATTTTATCCTGGTTAAAATTTTTTTTTTCTACTATTTCAATCTTCCTCTCTTGTGAATAAAGTTAAAGGTATGGTGGGTAGCTGGTGAAGATCCAAGGACTGGAAGTGGGATGGAGATTTGGTGGTGGTTGGTTGTTACAATTGGACTTATGAGTAATTAGGGTCATTGTTAAGTAGTTACAAGGGTTGTCTGGTGTAGAACTCGTGTAAAAGTTGTTAGAATCAATTAAGAGTTAGTTGACTCTAGGAATAAACGTGTAATGCATGTGAGGGAATTATAAAAGGTAACAGAGTTTATGTATTGGGTATGAAAAGTAATAACATAATCATTTCTCTCTTAACTTTTTGTTCTTCTCTCTGTTTCTCCCTATTTCTTGTTAAGATAAGCTTAACAATTGGTATTAGAGCCTGCAATAGATAGCTGTGCAATTCATTGAACAATGATGGACGATAATAAATTCAAGGTAGTGGAAGAGCACTGTAAAAGGTTAGACAATCAGCTGCAAAATCATCATCTAGAATGGTAGGAATCAATGGCAGAAAGTAAGGAGCGTTGGCTAGAGCAAGGTACTAAGATTGAACAGTTGGTCACGCAGATGGAATTATTGTCCTCACAGTTCCAACAACTTTTGGCTTCCCAAACGGCGAGAACAGAGACGAGAGGCCACTCCAGAGGTATTCTAGCAAATCCAGGGTTGGATAAAAGCATGAAAGTGAATGCATCAGTTGAAAAAATAACACCAGGACATAGGGCACAGAGCAGAGGTGAGTAGATGACGGGGCAAAACTTAATAGGATAGGGTTCCACATACCATTGCCCAGGGTGGAGCTATCGACCTTTTAGGGAGAGAATCCTCGAGGATGGCTATGAAAGTGCAAGAAATACTTTAAGATCCACTTGGTACCTGCACACTAGTGGGCGAAAGTGGTCTCATATTACTTGGAAGGCAAGGCAGATGTGTGGTTTGAAAGCTTAGTACGAGGGAATGATTCATTTATGGATTGGGAATAGTTTTCCCAGGATCTTTGTAGGAGGTTTGGAAGCAGGGATGGCATCGTTGAAGAATTCAACAAATTAATCCAAGACAGAAAAGTGGATGACTATATAGAAAGATTTGAGGAGCTGAGATCCTTGATAAGGGCTCTCAATCCACTCTTGCCAGAATTCTACTATGTCTCCAGCTTCATTAGTGGACTGAAAGATGAGATTAAGCCAATGCTTAAGATCTTGAAACCTGCAAAAGTTTTAGTGGCATTCGAACAAGTAAGATGACAGGGGGAGTTTAACAATGCATTAACCAAGAAGACTCGATCATTGCAACGAATCAACACTCCAATCAACAGTGGTAGAATAACAAGCAATGTTCCATCGAAATATTTTGGTCCATCCAGGACTGAAGGGGTGAAGCCACTTTCAGATAGCCTATACAAACATTGAAAAAGATTGGGACATTATTTTAGGTGTGGGGACAAATACATGCCTGGGCACAGATGCAATGCCAAAATCTTACACATGATAGAAGGTATAGATGGAGAGGAGGATGAAGGAATTGGAGAACTAGAAGGCATGATGCAGGAGGAAGACAAAGAGAATAATCAGATAGATGAATTTGGGCTGTCATTAAATGCCCTAACATACAACGATACCTATAATATTATCAAGATAAAATGGATTTGTTAAGGACAGAACCCTATCATTCTAATAGACAGCAGGAGCACACATAGTTTTATTAATGAGAACACGATTAAGGAGTTGAATGCTACCACAAGTAAAACCACATTGCTGGCGGTCACGGTGGCCAATAGAAATGTCATGTTGTGTAAGATGCATAATCCTGAATTTACTTTGTTTATGCAAAGCTACGAATTCAAAGCCAACTTGAGGGGGCAGGCATGATATAGTGTTGGGAGTAGATTGGCTGAAGAAGTATTCCCCAGTGTTGTTTGATTTCATCAAATTACGACTATCATTTAAAAGAAAAGGCATAATGATTGAGCTAAAGGAAATATCCCAAGTTTTTGACTTGCGGATGATAACAACACTGAAGAAGCAGAGAAGCTTCAAGGATGTGGTTGGGAGGTTAGTCGGCTAGTTCTTTGCGATTGACAGTGAAGAGAGAGGTAAGCCAACCGAAGCAAAGGCAGAGATTAAATCTCTATTAACAGATTTTGCTGGAATCTTTGAGGAACCATGAACCTTACCTTTAGCAAAGCAATTTGATCATAAGATACCACAAAATCCAGGATCACAACCTATTAACATCAGGCCCTATAAAAGCTCATTCATTCAAAAAGGAGAGATAGAGAAACTGGGGAAATAGATGCTCTCTAATAACGTGATTCAACACAATGTTAGTCCCTTTGCATTGCCAGTGCTGCTTGTTGAAAAAAAGACAATACGTGGAGGTTCTGCATCGATTACAAACAACTTAATGAGTAGACCATAAAAAATAAATTTCCCATTCCTCTTATCGACGCTTTTCTTGATGAACTGCATGGCTCAAGTGTTTTATCCAAACTGGACCTGAGGTCGGGCTATCATCAGGTCAGAATGCACAAGGAGGACATTGAGAAAACAACATTTAAGACACATCATGGGCATTACGAATTCAGGGTCATGCCCTCCGGCCTTACCAATGCTCTGGCCACCTTCCAAGCATTAATAAACAGCATAATGGAACCATACCTACGCAAGTTTGTGTTGGTTTTGTTTTACAATATACTTATTTACAACCCAACCTTTGAGTTACACCTTGCCCACCTCAAGTAAGTTCTGAAGACCTTGAGTGATAACCAGCTACTTGCTAAGAGATCCAAATATGCATTCGGTGAGCAACATATGGAATACTTGGGGTATGTGATTTCTATAGCAGGAGTGTCAACAGACTTGAAAAATACTGAAGCAGTGAATAGTTAGCCTACTCCGCAATCCTTGAAAGAATTGAGAGGGTTCCTTGGGTTGGCTGGGTATTAGAGGAAGTTCATATGACATTTTGGAGTTATTAGTAAACCTCTTATAGATTTGCTAAAGAAGAACAATTTCAGCTGTAATGATCAAGCTAAACAAGCTTTCGATCACTTGAAGAGGCTTTGTGTGAAGCACCAGTTCTAGCTCTGCTTGATTTCTCCAAGAATTTTTTCTTAGAAACCGATGCTTGTGATTCAGGGTTGGTGGCGATCTTAAGCCAAGAAGATAGACCCGTAGCTTACTTCAGCAAATCCTTAAGTCCAAAACACATGGGGTTGTCCATATATGAAAAAGAATACTTGGTTATTCTCATGGCTGTGGAGAAGTGAAGACATTACTTAGAACAAGAACAATTCATCATACAAACCGATCATGAAAGCTTGAAGTATCTGTTGGATAAGAAAATTCACACTTGAATTTAGAAGAAAGGCCTGATGAAGCTCTTGAGGTTGCGATATACAATACTATATAGAAAGGGCAAGGAGAACATTGTTGCTGTTGCATTATCCATGAAGCATAACAATAGTAATCCTGTCACAACTGTTGGAGAATTAGATGTAATAACCAGTGTACTTCCCGCTTGGTATGAAGAGGCTCATGCATCTTACGCAAAGGAATCCAAGTTACAGACTATTATCATGGGCATAATGATAGGAGTAACAGGGGATATCGGTCACACTTATGCAGAAGGTGTATTGAGATACAAAGACAAGATAGTGGTGGGACAGGATGGGGAGTTCAGAACTAAATTGGTGAAGTTTGTGCATGATTCTTATGTGGGGGGACATGCTGGTATACAAAACACATTTTGAAGGCTGAAGGCAAACTTACATTGGTCTGGAATGAAGGTAATGATGAAGAGGACAATGGAAGAATGAAATGTTTGTAGGTAAGTTAAGGCAAATAGATTAGCTTATCCAGGCTTGTTGCAGCCATTACTAGTTTCTAATGGAACGTGGGAAGCCATTACCATGGACTTTGTAGAAGGACTACCAAGTTCAGAAGGAAATAATGCTATTATGGTGGTGGTAGACAAGTTCACTAAATACAGGGATTTCATTTCACTCACTTATCCCTTCATAGCACACGAGATTGCGCAGCTATTTCTGGATCATTTCTACAAGTTTCATAGGCTACCAACTGTTATTATCACAGACAGAGACAATATTTTCACCAGTATTTTTTGGAAAGAATTATTTAAGAAGTTGAGAGTTCGGGTGTTAATGAGCACGACTTATCATCCGTAGACAAATGGTCAGACGGAGAGGGTGAACCAGTGTTTAGAAACATATCTTCGATGCATGACTATGCATCAACCAAAACGCTGGTTTAATTAGTTATCGCTGACACAATGGTGGTATAATTCCAGTTATCATTCAACGTTGGGCATGAGTCCTTTTCAAGCCCTTTATGGTTATATTCCTCCGCATAGGGAGTTGATTACTCAGGAATCTACCCCAATAGTTGCAGTGAAAGATGTGCTACAAAGAAGGGTTAACATGGATCATACATTGAAAAAGCAGCTGGAAATAGCAAGGCACAAGATGAAGCAAATGACTGATAAGAACAGGTCAGAAAAGGAGTTTTTGGTAGGGGATTTGGTTTTTCTGAAGCTTCAATCTTCCAGACAAAACAATGTTGCATTAAGAAAGAACCTTAAGCTTAACCCCGGTATTATGGACCTTATCCAATCATTCGAAGGATTGGAATGGTGGCTTATGAATTGAGGCTATCGGAAGGAAGCTTTGTACACCTAGTGTTGCATATATCCTTACTCAAGAAAAAGATTGGTGATGCAATAATCATTTCTTTCAAGTTGCCAATGACAGACAAGAAGAGATGAATATAGATTGTACCCATAACAATATTGGGTAGGAAAATGATGAAGAAAGGCAACCAAGCAGTAACCACTAGAATGATTCAATGGTCCAACCTTTACCTAGAAGATGCCACATAGAAAGATCTTAAAGATCTACAAAAACAATTTCTAGAATGCATCACACCATTCTTGACAAATACTAATTAGTATTATTGTGGGCAAGAATGCACTCAAGGAGGGAGTATTGTTACAGTTGGATTGTTACAGCTGGACTTATGGGTAATTAGGGGTTATTGTTAAGTAGTTACAAGGGTTGTCTGGTGTAGAACTCGTGTAGAAGTCGTTAGAATCGGTTAAGAGTCAGTTGACTCTGGGAATAAACATGTAATGCATGGGAGGGAATTATAAAAGGTAACAAAGTTTATGTATTGGGTACGAAAAGTAATAACAGAATCATTTCTCTCTTAACTCTATGTTCTTCTCTATGTTTCACCCTATTTCTTCATTTCTTGTTAAGCTAAGCTTAACATTGGTGTTGATACTGTGAGATAGGTGACAATGCTGTCTTAAGAGGTGGAACTTGTGGTTACTGGTCTAGCTCAGTCAAGGAGAAGTGGAGCTAGTTGTGGTCGCAATGGGTTGCTGGTTCCAGTTGCTAGTGGCGAGGAGCTGATCATGACGGTGCTGGGTCTTAGCTGTTATCGAGCATGGCTACTGCTTCTAGTCTTTGAAACTAGCGAATAGGGAAGCTGCTGGTGGCAGTGGCTATGCACGATAGAGCTGGAATAAAAGACCCTTAAATGTTGAGAAAAATAGGGGAGTTCGTGAGCTTGGCCATGTTAAAAATAAAAAAGAAACCAAATAAAGGGAGGCTAATATCTGTGATAGTGGGAAAAGAAGGGAAAAGGGTTGATCATGAATGATCTTTCACAGTGGTGAGCTAATGGTTTCTATGGGAGGCTAAAAATAACGGTGGATGTTAGCAAAATTGAAAGAAAATAAGAAATAAGAGATCGATATAAGTGTGAGGTTGCTCACAAGTGTGGAAAAAGGTTCTCAATCAACTGTAGATGTGTGATAAGGTGTTTCTTTGGCTAGGACATGAGAGGAGAATCTCGGTAGCTATTGTTGGCTAATGGCTAGTGAAAAGAAGAATAATATAGGGTTATTACGGTTTTGTGTGTGTGAGAGAGTGCTTTGGTATGAATGAGGTGTTTTCTTTTGGCTAATGTTCCAAGTAATTTCTCTTCTCTTTTTGCTTGTGAGATTCCTTCAATATTTATAGATAAAATAATTTTACCTCTTCTTAATTGCTTGGTTATCAAGCAAACTTGGTTACCTAAAAACCCAAAATCACTTTGGTCCCTCATTTTATTTCTATGCACTTTTGGTCCCCTTATCCATTTATTTTTTTGTATTTGTTTTGAGAAAGGCAACGTCAACATCGATTTGATGAGAAAAATAAATAATGATTTTGAAATAAGGGCATTAAAAACTAAATGCATCGAAAGTAAATTCTTTTAATTTTAAATTCTTTTGAAAAAACATTGAAAACACTAAAAATAATGCAAATACATCAAAAATATATTTTATGGATTTTTTGTTGTTTATTTGCTATTTTTTGGATTTTTCCCAAAAATATAAAAAATACGATCAAAATTTGGGTTATGACAATTATGGTCTAGGGGTATTTTCTTTCTTTTTTTTGTATTTTTTTAAACATAACATATTGACCCAATTGCTCTTAGAATCAAATTTGTCAAGCTTGTCTTCAGGGACTTCTGCATAATTTTATAAAGGTTATTTTATAGTAATTATTTGGTCCTAACAAATGCATCATATGTTCTATTGTTTTTGGGTTGTGCGTGCGGTTGCCTCTAGTGGCAAAAAACTTCCTTCAACCATATCATTGGATTTCCCGTGGTGTCCTTTTCCTTAAGAAGCGACGCGTGTTAGTTATTTCTCGGTGGATTATTGCTGATAATTGTTTTTTTTTATCTCCTCTCTCAAAATTCATCCTAGCCATTTAAAATTTTAGGATTGTCCTCTTAGTTGCACATATTTGAGTGTCAGTCCTCATTTTTTTAATTTGTGATTTTTGTCATTGATCTTTTTGTGAGTTTTTGATTTTTTTTCAATTTTATTATTCAATTTTAAATAATCATTTTTTGTTTTTTCAATTACGGTTTTGACTTTTTATTTTTTTTCTTGCTCCTTTTATATTTTTTTTTCATTTCATCATTTGATAAAAAAAAAGTTAATTTGTTATTTTTTTAATTTAGTCATCATTCTTTTGGTGATTTCTTCTTTTAATTATGTTAAGAAATTGATTTTTCTTTTCAATTTAACCATTCAATCCAAAATCATCCGTCCTCTCATTTTTTTTATTTTTTTTTCAAATTCGATAATCATTCTTTTAATTGCTATTTTTTCTTTTGAATTCTTTGCTATAATTGATTTTTTTTTAATTTCATCATCTAACAGTTGATTTATTGAGAATTGAACTTCATTGTTCGTCTAAGTTTGGTGTCTCTGATCAAATGACTTGAGTTACAAGTTTTATAAGATAACAGGGTTTTGACTCTTTATTTTTTTTCTTGCTCCTTTTATATTTTTTTTCATTTCATCATTTGATAAAAAAAAGTTAATTTGTTATTATTGTTTTAATTTAGTCATCATTCTTTTGGAGATTTCTTCTTTTAATTATTTTATAAAATTGATTTTTCTTTTCAATTTAACCTTTCAATTCAAAATCATCCGTCCTCTCATTTTTCTTTTTTTTTCAAATTCGATAATTATTCTTTTAATTGCTATTTTTTTCTTTTGAATTCTTTGCTATAATTGATTTTTTTTAATTTCATCATTTAACAGTTGATTTATTGAGAATTGAATTTCATTGTTTGTCTAAGTTTGGTGTCTCTGATCAAATGACTTGAGTCACAAGTTTTATAAGATAACAGGGTTTTGACTCTTTATTTTTTTTCTTGCTCCTTTTATATTTTTTTTCATTTCATCATTTGATAAAAAAAAGTTAATTTGTTATTATTGTTTTAATTTAGTCATCATTCTTTTGGAGATTTCTTCTTTTAATTATTTTATAAAATTGATTTTTCTTTTCAATTTAACCTTTCAATTCAAAATCATCCGTCCTCTCATTTTTCTTTTTTTTTTCAAATTCGATAATTATTCTTTTAATTGCTATTTTTTTCTTTTGAATTCTTTGCTATAATTGATTTTTTTTAATTTCATCATTTAACAGTTGATTTATTGAGAATTGAATTTCATTGTTTGTCTAAGTTTGGTGTCTCTGATCAAATGACTTGAGTCACAAGTTTTGTAAGATAACAGGGTTGGCATTATTTTTTTTTACTTATTTTTTTTTCGATCTCATTACTCAACACTGATTTTTTTTGTTTTTTACAAAATAGGGTTCGTGGTTTTCTTTGTTTTCTATTCTATTGGTTTATCCCGATCTCATGACCTGTCCCGTAGGTTAATCTAGGTAGGCTTGCACCATATTTTGGCTTTTAATTACTCTTTCTTCTTTTGGATCCTTTTGTGTGGTTGATGTTTTTAAAAAAATCCCATCCTTCAATATTTGATTTGTTGAGAATTGAACTTCGTGGTTTTTTCATATTTGGTGCTTCCGGTCAAATACTCCGGTTCACAGATTTTATAAGCTAACAATGGTTTTTTAAAAGGTGCTTTTCGTGCTTTTCTTTATTTTCCCTTCTATCAGGTTTCTTGATATTATAATATAACATGTAGGTTTGGAGGGTTGACTCGGGTAGACTCAAGCCTTTTCATAACAACCTTAACTTTTAAAACATGTTTTCCCACAATATTGTCATTTATGTAATGTAAAAATACAAGGGCAAGTTTTTTTTCTTCATCTTATCAAAAATTTGGTAGAGTTTTTCTTATATCGGAACATACCAAATTATCAACAATTTTATTTATATCATAATTCAATACCACAATCAAAGTCCAATCATTTTGGACCTCTCTCATCAACATAACTCGAGGATAACTTATATCTAGTTTTCATGGAATCTAAAAACATCAACACATAACTAACACTAAATTTCATCTAGCATATTCCATTAAACAAATAAAGGACATTGATATTTGAAAATGCAGTCACCTTTAGAATTTTATCATAATTAATATAAGTTATGATATTGATTTATTAAATTACAATGGATTAAAAGATATTAACACACATAATAATTTTTTAAAAACATAAATTACAAATCCAAAATGAAATGCCCAAATCATAATACTTTCAAGTTAAATATCTTTAAATTACAAAATTATTTCTATAACAAAATGCGACACTAATCTATTGGTTGGCTCGAGAATAAAAGGAACCGGTTGGCTCGAGAATAAAAGAAACCTGACAAATTACATCATTTCATGATACATGCATATATATGATTATTTCTATTTAATTCATTAATTTAATATTACGAATTATATTAACTCCACCATTTAGAATAAACATATAAATCATATGTATTTTTCTTTCAACTTTGAACAAATTTAATTATCCCAGCAATCAAATATGCTAATGTTATTATCTCATTTTTAGTTAGGTAGTCTAATAAGATTTTCCCGGTCATCTAAACATAGATGCCGCTAGCTCCTGTTTGGACAAGTAGTCTAATAAAATTATTCATTTCTATTTATTATCTATCTCACCATTAATAATTGAACAATATGCATTTAAAAAAATTATAGCTTTTATAGTTAAAAAAAATCCTATGAATAGTGAAGGTAAAAAACACCTATCTACTGTATATACTCGTGTTGTAGTCCCTGGTTGTTGGACAGATCCTGCAGCCTTCTCTATATCAACATGTATATAACATTATACACCAATTATTCATCATTGAAATTCAAATTCTGATTTTTTATTTCAATTTTAAATCTCAAGTCAATCGTAAAGAAAACTTAAGACCTCCACGTTTATTTTTATATTATCTATTTTAATGTCCTCCACTCATTATACTAACATAAAAACACATGCCTAATAAATTAATTTGTCAAACCTCTCTAAGAATCCACGTTGACCTAAAATTTAATTTAAAAGTGACTTATCCCTTTTTTTCATTTTTTTTAGTAAATTAGTCCTCACCCTCATTTTAAATCCTTTAATTAACAGTACTAAACATCCACATTATATTAATTGAATCAACCAATCTCATCTCCCAATTCAAGACTTCAGCCCCATTTGGAAGTCATTTTACCTTAAAAACAACATGTTTCTTATCAACTACATCAAACAAATCCAATTTCTTTATATAAGGTTGACCAACCTTTGTTCACGGTGAGATAAATTTACTTTCTAATTCACCACAATTAATCTATTACCAATGTAACATAAATAAACACAATTCCATAACAAATCAAAAACAATAAATTTGATTCCATCTTATTGTTCTTGGCTGAAATTTCTATATAATAGGGTCATATGATTCTTTTTAATTTCTATGTAAATTTTCTTCATAGGCATTCTTCAAATACCCTATGTAACATAACTAAACACAATTTCACAACAAAATCAAGAACAATAAACTCAATTTCATTTTATCCTCTAGGCCGAAATTCCTACATAATAGGAGGCATGCATTGTTTCTTTAATTTTGTGTTAATTCTACACGACCCAATCTTTTTTATACCCAAGAGTTCATTTCTAAAAAATACATCAATTAAAACAACTTAACACATTTAACTCAATTTTCTATAATCAAATCACAACATACCAAGTTTCAAAACACATAAGAATTATAATTAATCAATAAATGAACAGTTCTTACCTCTTACAAACAAGAATTCACGAAGAATTTTGTAAGAAAACTATTTTTTCTTCGCCTCTTCTCTTCCTCTCTCTGATTCCAATTCTCTATCTCTAAGCATAAAACTCTAGAAAAACTTGAACCTCTCATCTTAAAACCATCAAAACTCTCTTAATCACCCTGATTTAACTCTTTATTTGGTATTTTTCTTAAGGATTTAAAGAAAAAGAAATAAAAAAATCCTTCCTCTTTTCTCAACACTTGCTCTCAGCCCGAGGAGAAGAAAAGAAATGTATTTATTAGTTGTATTTTATTATTTACCACAATGCTCTCATGTCGAATTCAATATTTTTGTTTGACTTGATACCCCGTCTCGACCTACTTTTAAATTATCGAACATAAATATATTTCTCCCTAAAATTTTATTTCTAATTACTTAGCAATTCCTTTTATTTTTTTCATTTAACTCGTATCATTTTCTGGGTTAATTTACATTTTTTTTAAACTGAGGGTTTACACTTTTTTTGGCTTGTAATTGTTAAATGTTTTTAATCCTTTTATACATATATTTTTTTAATTTCATCATTTAACATTTGATTAATTAAAAATTAGGCTTCGAGGTTTTTCAAACTTGGTACTTCTAGTTAAATGACTCTGGTCACAAACTTAATAGGCTAACATTGTTTTTTTTATTTATTTATTTTTGTTGGGAATTGGACTTCTTGATTGAGTCCAAGTCTAAGATTCCACAAGTTATGATTTTGAATGATCAACCCGGACCTAGAAGATTCGCCGGGATTTACTTGGTTTTTAATGTTATTAAATTATAGTTGCCTTTTTTTATGTTATTAAATTAATTAAACTTATTAAACTCAGTTGACTCAATGAACTAATTCTCAAATATATTTTACTTTCTTAGAAATTTTAGCATCAGCTTAATTTTGTTCTTCTCATGTTCAGAAAAATTCGACTTGGCTCACGACGTTGCCCAAACCACTAATATAAGTTTACCTGGGTTATATATATATTTTTGTCTTTTTTAAATTTATTTTTCCCTGCTTTTAGCGTTTGATATTTAGTTCATTATAATTGAGCTTTAATTTTTTTTTCAATGTGGGTCCCATGATTTTATCACGATTGCACACCCTATATTGTGAGTTTCATATAGATCGATCTAATGTGCCGCTATATCAATATATTTTTGAAAAAAATATATACCATTTATTATGTCACCATTTAATTATTTTAAAAGTATTTTGGCCAATATAAATCAATTTTTTGACTTCCTAATGTTGGAACATTTTTTTTGGGTTGAAAATAATAAACCAATCCGTGATGTAACGCGAGCCAAAAAGCTACTAAGAACTAGAAAATATTTAAGAAAAAAATTAATGACAAAAAACTCCAAATAAGAATCAAATTGTAAATAAAATATAAGGCTAATTTCTTTTTAAAAAATATAAGGACTCAAATGAAAAATTATGAAAGACCACACTACATCATGAAAAGTCTTACAATTAATGTTATAGACCATTTATATTAAATTACATTCCATTGTATTTTACACTATATAGTTCATTATATGACATCATATCAAACATGTTAGGGATGACATTAGAATTATTTGAAACTAAAAGGTCATAAAAAAAAATTATAAGAGTAGAAGTGGGATATTGGTGAATTCATACAACAAAAATAAAGCTTATCTTTAAAACAAATAATACCGAATAATCAATGCTAGATTTTTTTTAGTTTCTTTCTGAATATAGAATATTATTTTTATAAATATATTATGCAAATATAATAATAGATCTATCTAAAATTTAAAAGCAAATTTAAAGATACATTATAATAATATTATTTTTGAGGTATTATAAAATTATTAAAATAATCTTGTTTTAAAAAAAATCGAACTAAATGATTTAAAAAAACGAGACGGATTATTAATGAAAAATAAAATTAAAAAATAATAATCAAAATTAAAAAAAGTCAGGCTGTTTCCAGAATTGCATCTCGGGCTATGAAGCTTGGTTGGTTGGTGTCTTTTGATCGGCTTCGACCGCTTTGGGAATGTCTGTGGGCGCGCTGGCTGCTGCGTTGAAGAGGGTAGTTGTGTGGAGGTCATGAGGCTGTTGAGTTTGATTGGGGTTTGGCTGGGTTGGGATAGCTTCGTTGTGGCTGGTCTCTGGGTGTGTGGTCGGCTTTTTTTTTTGGGTCAGTGGGTGGGTATGCCATCATTGTGCATTCAATGCCACTCCACTTGCAGGGTGCCTGGTTCTTGCTCCTCGTTGGGAGAGTGGCGGTTGGTTTGCTTGGATTTGATGTTTGGTTGATTGGGAATGGCGTGTTTCGGTTTCTTTCTGGCTTCCATCTCTTCCCGTTTGGTGGACTCCTTGGGATGCTACCAGATAAGTCCATGTTTCGTTTCTGGTTTAGTTTGCTTTTTAATTGTCACTGCAATTGTTCATTTCTAAGCTTTTGAAGTCAATTTTTGTCCAGGCTTGGTTGCGACATTGCTGCTTTGGTTTTTTTTTTTTTTGTATTTGTTCTTTAATATTTGCTTATTCGTTTCCTTTCTGTTGGCTGGTCAACCTGGTGCGAGAGAGTATGTATTGTTTTTTCTCAGTGGGTCATGATTTTTTACCACTTGTTCAAGGCTCCATATCTCCTGCTTTGCTTGCTGCCTTCTTTCGAATGTGCGATTCTTTGCACTGCTTGCAATCTTCTTTACTGTTTGTTTTGTTGGAGTTTTTCATTCTTAAGTGCTTACGTTCTGCTGTTCATGTGTTTGTTTTGCAGTTTGTTCTGTTTGGTATTTTGGTTATTGCTTTAGAGAGCTTGCTTTGCTGGGCTTGCTGTTTGTGAGGATCCCTGTTTCCCCAGGTCTGTGTATATTGCTTTTCAGCCCTTTTTTGCCTTGCTGAAATCTTTTTTGACGTGTTGCTTTCTTTTTGGGTGGATGTAAGTTGCTTCCAAAAAACAAGGTTTTCTTTCCTCCTGGGTCAAAACATAGTTGCTTTTGATTCATTGCATTGGTTGCTCGGGGTGCTCGCTGTCCACTTATGGCCTTTTTTAAGAACCAGTCTTTGTTTAAAAATGGTGTTTTGACTGCGTTGGTTGTCTGGTGTGTGTTGGCTGTTCATTATTGGTTTTATAAACGAAGTCATCCTGTGCGTGTCATTGCGCTATTGATCATTAGGATCATGTTGTTTGTGTTAGTCTAGGAATTGGAGTTTTTTCAGTTGTCTATTTTTTGGTGTTCTGCCCTTAAGTGGTCACCAAATTTGCTTAGGCAAGGCTGCTTTTGGTGCCTTCAATCTTGTTTTTCTGTCAGATGCTGGGGTTAAGGATGCCAAATAGTTGCTTTGCAAAGCACAGTGAGACACTACCAGTGGTTGGACATTTATACTTAACACAATTGTTGTGCAAGGAAAAAAACAACAAATCTCAGCTGGACTTCCCTCACTAGCGACAATGCTCTGAGCTGGTGGTAGAGGATATACTAAGTACAGCAAACCTTAGTAAAGCAGGACAATTACTGTTATAACCAGAAACACAGACAGTGATGTTAACTTGCTTAAGATTACTGTTATTAAAAACTAAAAAACAGTATGTTATATGAGTTTATTTGAAGCTTAGGTTATGAAAGTTTCAATGTTGTAATAAGAGAGGGTATCAATGTTGACCCGGGGGAGAGTAGTTAAAGAAACTTGCAATGAAAAATGGTTTTGAGCTTTATGCATTTCCTCTTTTTTGGTTCAAATTGAAACCCACAACTTCTTCTTTTCTTCTTGCCTTGCATTTAAAATTGAAAAAAAATACAGTAGGCAAACTTTGGATTCTAGAAAATAAAAGGAATAGTGCATGAAAAAAAGTTGCACGTCTTTCTTGAATTTAAGATGAAATGTATTGGATTTAAGGGCTCCTTACATAGTATTATTACGTTTTTTTCGTAAATATATTTAGTTTTGGTTGATGAGGTGTCCTGGTATTATGCATTTTCTCCTTTTTCCTTCAAATTGAAACACACATCTTCTTCTTCTCTTCCCACCTTACATTTAAAATTGAAATAAATACAGTAGGAAAACCTTAAATCATAGAGGGAAAAAAAAAAGGAATAGTGCATGCAAAAAACTTGCACTTCTTTCTTGAAATTAAGATAGGAAAAGTGTATTGGATGTGAGGGCTCTTTATATAGTATTATTAAGTTTTTTCATAACTTTATTTAATGTAGGTTAATGAGGTGTCCTGATGTTATGCATTTTCTACATGTTCCTTTAATTTGAAACCCACAACCACTTTTTCTCTTCCCTCATTCCATTTAGAATTGAAAAACACACATTAAGGAAACTTTAGATCCGAAAACGAAGGGCAATAGTGCAAGAAAAAAATGCACCTTTTTCTTTAATTTATAATATATTGTATTGGATTTAAGGGCTCTTTATATAGTGTTTTTATTAAGTTTTTGTGTAGCTATTTTTAGCTTAGGTTAATGGGGTGTAGTGATACTCATGATTTTCATTTGCAAAGTGATTTGTCTCCTTCAGCCCATATTTGTACTCCAACATGGTTTGGAATGCCATATTTGAATAATACGATGCAGTGTGAATGAGATGGGGGTGTGCCACCAAATTCTCCATAGAATTAAAATTTTAACCACAAAATGCACTATAAATAAAATATTTAATATTATATTTTAATTATTAGTCAATTTTGCCATAGTTTTAAAATAATTTTATACTTTTTTACGAGAATGTTAACAATTTTTTTTTTCCAATTATTATATACCTAATGTGCAAAAAGCATTGCTCATAGATATTTCAATGAAAACAATTTTTCAATTTTTTTATTTTCAATAGAGTTTAGATTAAAGAGATACAATTTTCCTTCTTATATACCTAATGTGCAAAAAGCATTGCTCATAGATATTTCAATGAAAACAATTTTTCAATTTTTTTATTTTCAATAGAGTTTAGATTAAAGAGATACAAATTTCCTTCTTATTTCAAATTATTGAAATTTTTAACAAACATTTATTTTAATTATCACTGTCTTTTATCAAAAAAACATCCTGCTAATAAAAAAAATGTCATTGTTTGTGAGAAGAAGATTAGGTCTTTTATAATGATATTATCAATTGTTTTATGGATAATTATGTATTAGCTTGATATGTAGAAGTTTTAAAATAATTTTCTCACTAATATTGAATGAGAATAAAATATTTATTTTTATTATAAATCTTTTATATAATCTTCATAAATTTATTATTATCATAGTTTTTCATATAGTTGTGGAGAGATGATTGATTCATGATTTTTTATTTTTTTAATTGATATGTCCTTTCACGATCATGATAAGTTTTTTCTTAAAAAACAATGATTCTCATAAAAAATAGTTTTTGTCACAATAAAAATGTAATGTGTGCATAAGAAAATTAGTTTTTTTTTTATTAAAATATAATTTTGTTTTCTGTTTAGTTCAAGTAGTTATAGTTTTCTCGATTTGTTTTTCTAATTGTTGCTTTTTATTCAATAAACTATGCTGCTAATAAAAAAATTATTTGGTTGTCAAAACAAAAAAAATTACATGAATCATAAAAGATAATTTTGATGAAAAAAGAACAAATTTCTCATTCATAACTTTATACATTGCTTTTCCTGTGAATGTCTACTTTAATTAACGTATGACTAAATAAAAATGTATTCTAAAAATTAAAGCTATTAAACCTATCCAAATCTAAGACCTAGGTCACGAGTTGAGCGGGCTAACTTGGTTTGACTTCAATCAATTCAAAACGTTGTCTTTTCAATAGTTTTTTTTAATAAAAAAATGGTAATCTACATTGTTTTTTAAGTCAAACTAGGTTTTGACTGGGTCAACCGAGATGTAAGTGCATTCGCCAAGTTGACTTGGTCATACTAGATCAACTTCCACCCGGTTTACTTTGAAACCCGGCATGGCCTAGAGACTAGATTGGTGGGTCACCATTTTTACCCATCAGACTGACGTTTAATATCACTGCTGAAAAGTTCTTTGCAACCAACTTACTGTGATTGTCTTTATGCTCCTTCAGCCTTTTTATTTTTTTATAATTTCCCTTTCAATGCTTTAATTTCTGAGTCTGCCTTGCAAGTTTCAAACTTGCTGTTGCTCGGCTATGTTCTCTTTATTTTTTCGTTGGTTTTCGTTGCTCCTTACTGTTGAATTATGCAAGCCCTTATGCCCAAAGGTTTTTTACTTTTTTTTGGTTCCCAACACCTTTGGCTTTGTTGTGTGGATCATCTATCTTTGCTCCCTTTTGCATGAGGTTCCGTGTTTCTTTTTTTGTGTTTGGTCTGCTTCTTTTATGTGCTTTCGCTCCAAATTATATGGTTTCTGCATATATGCTCATGAATGCACTTTTCAGCTTTTGCCTATTGCTATTTTATCCTGTTTCTTCTTGACTACGATAAGTTTGTGCACATGCGTTTTAATTAATTTAGAAAATGATCATAGAACTGCTGCTTAGTTTATCATTTTCATGTCGTGCCTTTCAGATAAAAGGTATTTTTTGGCATGTTTTTATGTTTTGTGGTTTTTCTTTAGCAGTGCATTATTGATTTCATACATATTTTGGTTGCTTTTTGATCTTGCAATTTGAGTTATAATGTTTTTTTTTTTTTTTTATGGTTACAGTTTAATTGTAATACTTTTCTTTGGTGCATCTACTATCCAACAAGGTTAGTGCTAATGTTTGATTTCATCTGTTTTACCTTTTTGTTGTCTATGCTGGATAGGATTAATTGCTGTGTGCCATGGTGGGATGAGTTGTTTGCTTTTTGTTTATTAATTGTATTCACTTAATACACCTTTGGTGTTTCTGAGGTTCTATTGGAGGGTTACCTTTTCATTGTTGCTGTCGTGAACCTTTTAATTTTGCATTTTAGTGTCATTGATTCCCTTGTAGGTTGCTATCACTGTTTGCAGTTTTATTCATGTGTTTCATCTTCGCTTTATCTTTTGTTTTAATCAAAACTATCCTCCTTTTAATTTTTTCTCCAAATGTTTTTCTAGAATGGGCTGGCTTGACTTTCTTTCTTCTATTTTTTCCCTTATAATCAAAGTTTGTGCCTTTTCTCCTTCTATCTTTCCCGCACATCATCTACTGTGAATTTGCAATATATAAATGCTTGCAAGCACTAACATTCAGTTTTAAAATTACTTTCCCGGCTTATCCTTAGCTTAGAGATTTTCCCTTATTACAATCCAATATTACAATCCAAATCCTTTAATCTTCTCCAACTTCCTTTTAGATATTGTTGGACCTCCATTACGACCTCTTGTCGTCAATGATTGCAACAATGGCATACTGGTGGCACGAGCACTTCAACAATGGCTTCTTTTCCTCATACTCTCCTTATTAATACCTCAATAAAGTCCATGGACAACCAAGGGAAATGTTCCAATGATTCTTTGTAATCATATGCCTGCAGAACATTTGAGTTTGGCTTGACATCATCAGCCCAAGAATCTGACAGAGTCTATGAACCTATAATGCTTATGCCTGCACTGGAAACTAGCACTTTCAACGCTGATGATGATAAGAGTTCATCACCACCACTTCATTTAAGCTATATAAATGTAGCCAAGCTGAGTATCATGAGAAAAGAAAACATAGGTTGTCTTTTATCCCCACCCTTTTCCTTCTATTGCGCACACCTTTAATTCAAACTTTTCACCTGCTCCCTTGCCTGATTTTGCTTTAAGCTTTTAAACTCAGTTTAATGCATTTCTTTTATAATTTCTCAAGAGATTCAGAGGATTATATTGATGGTGGAGATAAAACCTTTGCATGTCATCATTGCGGTGCTCTTTTTTGGGTTTAAGAGCGGCTTGCGCATTCCTCAATGATTCGTCTTGCTCTCTCGCTTTGTCATCTCAGTGGGAAAGTTTCCTTGCCTGCCACACACCAAACCCCTGAGTTTCTTGACACGCTTCTTAATCCCAATAATGGAACATTTTCCAAGAAATTTCACAGCAATATTCGAGCTTATAACTCAATGTCTGCTTTTACATCGATGGGTTCAAAGGTCAATCATATAGTCAACAATCAGCCATGTTCATGTCTTCAAAATTAGCTGTCTTTGCCATCATTTGATGGGCTCCCTTTTGCCATCTGGTGATGATCCTTCAAAATTTGCGCAGCTCTACATTTCTGATGCTGGTGATGAAGTTGCTAGCAAGCTTGGCTTTTACCTTTCATGAGAGATAATGCACTGTTGTCTTTGGATGAAGACATCGTTTGTGGTCTTATGAAGATGCTTGATGGAACAAACGAGTTGGTAAAGTTGTTTAGGAATGCAAAACAAAGAATTGCAAATTCTGAATGTCCTAGGTATACAATTTGCTTGCTTGGGAAAAGAGATGGTGATTTGCAGCAATATGATACTCCTTCATCAAATGATGTTAGTGGCTTGGTTGTTGGAGATATTGGGGATTTTTATTCCAAACATGACATTATTATTGAAAGTTGTTCTGGTTCTTTGCAAAGGATTTCAAAGTTATATCCGAAGTGTATGTCTCTACAATATCCTTTGTTGTTTCCTTATGGCGAATATGTACATCAGTGCAATATTATGTTTGCCAACAATGACCAACAATCATCGAGGAAACGCTTAAGAGTCCCAATGAGAGCTTTTTATGCTTACCTCATTAATGAAATAGTTGGGTTCAAGAATATCATCATCAAAGGTGGCCGGCTATACCAACAGTTTCTGGTTGATGCGATGTGATTGCATTAGAGCTAACCAAAATGATCTTAGAACTGAAGTCTATGAAGGCATTCATGAAGCTGTTTTAAAGGGGGATGTTGATGGGAACGCAACTGGAAAAGTTATTGTTCCCTCTTCTTTGATTGGTAGTCCACGTTATATGATTAATAATTATCAAGATGCCTATATGCAGGACTTATGGGAATCCTGATCTTTTCATTACATTTACTTGCTATGCTAACTGGCTAGAGATTCGAAGGGAACTTCGAAAAAAAAGGTCTTACAAGTAGGAAGACAGGTCAGACATCATTACATGCATTTTTCGAACTAAACTTACTGATATGCTATTGTTTATAAAATCAGGGAAGTCATTTGGTTGGACAATTTCAGGTATTCTCTAATATTTTTAAAGTCTTTTGCTTTCCTTTTTAACACCATCCTATATTCGGTGATTTAAGAAATCATGAATTTGGGTGCGTTCTCTATCTTGCCAGATGTGCGTTGTTGAATTTCAGAAAAGAGGTCTTCCACACAGCCACCTGTTGTTATGGCTTGCCGCTGATTTCAAGTGCCATATAGCGGAAGATGTCGATTCGATTGTTTCCCCTGAAATACCTGACAAAAACAAGGACCCAATCTGCTATGATATTGTCCGGCGATTTAAGATGCATGGTCCCTGCAGTCTTGCAAATCCAAAAGCTCAGTGTATGGAACATGGCAAATGTACAAAGTGTTTCCCAAAAACAATTAAGAGTCAAACTGTCTCTGATGATAGCGACTTTGTTTATTATAGGCGACGAGAGCAACGTGAAAGCTTTATTCTTAAAGATGGGATTCAACTGAGCAATATTCATGAATTGTTGTTACGATACAACGCTCACTTAAACATTGAAATTTGCTTATGAAGGATCTTTTCAAATCTGTCAGCAAAGGTTCTGATAGGTGTAGGATATCCGTTGGAGAATGCAACAAAAAATGAGATAAAAGCATATCTAAACTGTTGCTTCATCTGTCCTTACAAAGCAATTTGGCGTCTGCTCCAATTTCCAATTCATTCAAAGTCGAAATCTCCAATTTCCAACTCGTTCAAAGTCTCCCTGTGTTCAATGGCTTCGGGTGCATTTGCCACAACATCAAAACATTGTTTTTTCAGGTAGTCGGCCTCTCCCCTCAGTTTTGAGAAGGCTAGGTATTGAAAGAACAATGCTTACACAGTGGTTGGCTTGAACAGAACCAAATTGATACAAAAGCATGTAAGCTTTATTACTCTGAATTTTCAAATAAGTTATGTTTGGGATGTTGGTCAGGAAGAGTGGGTGCCCAGATCAAAAGGGTTAGGGTTTTCCCTTTGTCGCATAACATATATTTACCCTTTTGCTGGAGAGCTGTATTTTGTTAGGATGCTCCTAAACCATGTCAAAGGTGCTTGAGCTTCGAAAACTTGAGAAAGGTTTCCGAGGTTGTCTATCCAACATTTCAAGTTGCTTCGACGGTAACTTTCTTAAGTATCTTTTCCCTTCTTTTTCTTGACAGGCCAGCCAAATCTAAACAGTACAACTGCTTCTCTTTGGTACTACAATCCTGAATAGCTAGCATACATGCATTAGTACATCTTCCTTTCCTTCTTTTAACAGAGGAGCCTCTTCTTTTTAAAGAAAAACTTGCTGTATTTATTATGCTATATTCCCAGTTTTATCCAGCTTCCTGATGAGATTCATCAGCTGCCTTCATCTTTTTAAAGAAATTCTTTGCATGAATCCCTATAAACATAAGGTTTACCTTCGACATTTTCATTCAAAAAGTTCTTAACATCCTTTTACTGCTTTAAATGATCATAACCATGCTTCCTTCTCTTCAAATTCACTGCCTCCGTTCTTCGACTAAGATCCTTTTCCCTTTCCCTTTTTCCAGGACACAAGATTCACACGCAGAGCATCAATAGCTGACTTTGATTTGTCCAAGGGGTGGTGGTATCCGAGCTGTCCACATTGCAACAAAAAACTCAGTGGCACCGGAACAAATCACAGATGCATTGGTCACGACTCCATTACTTCTTTGCCCGTTCCATGGTCTTTTGTTTAAGAAAAATTAAAAAATCAATTCTGTCATTTGTCAAGTTGTTCACATCTGTGTAAATCATTGCAAAAAAACAAATAGCCATATATCAAAACTACATGAAACACGTTTCCAACTCATTCCACACAGTTATGGTGGAATTAACAACTACTCAATTACTACAAATTCCGAAGACAATTTCTCATAAAAACTTGAATTTTACACTATCATTTTGGTTGCCACAAACTATATCTGCGTGTTTTCAACTTTTGATTCTGTAAAATGCACGTATATTTGTAGTTCAAATTCCAACCCTTATATTTTTCTCTACTAGTTGTTCATGGGCCGGCTCTATCAATATCACATCTTGGTTATATCTTCGTCCTTGAGTGTCCTACCCTTTCTTTATGTTCTCATATTTGAATGCCCTTGTTCTTGGCCATGATATTATCTAGACATGAAGCATTCCTAACCATATCAAGTCCAGAGTGACAACTACTAAACCAATTGGATGCCAATTGGATGCCATCGATGGCTTCACAAACTGCAATAGCGGCTCGTCGACCCTCCCGTATCAATACCCCAACCTAATACATTATCAATGACATATATCCATAATATATGAAACTTTTCCTAACAAATGCTTACAAGTCTATTAAGCCGCGATGTATGGGCTCGTGCTCCATGCAAATGCATCTAAGAATAAAGTCATATTTCACATGTAGCTCGATGTTATGTGAAATCTCGTGCTCCAATTCAAAATATTACAACTCCGCCATCTCGAAAAAGATCAGGGGACCAGCGATGTCCACAGTCCTTGCCTATTATGTAAATTAGAGGAGTAGTTAAGAGCTCATTCTCAAAGTAAGGTGTCCATTCGACCCTTTAAAACATCAAACCAAGGTACCTTATTTAAGTTTTTTTAATGATAATAGTTATAATATAATAAAAGATGGAGGAAACAATTTTCTCAACTCAGGCTGCTATATGCATCCAACTCATTACAATAAAATGCTTGGATAAAAGTTGGATTTTCCTTAATTTTTTTAGCCCCACACCACTTGACATTACAAATTATAAAGTTATTATAACTTTTATCTAGTTAGAATTTATCCGTTAATGAAAAGCTATTTTGAGAACTTTTATTACCTCGCTCCTAATAGAGGTAGTATTCTAAAAGTTTAATCTATCATCTTCTTGCCTCTAACTCGAGAAAACCCAACATGCATATGCTTTCAGAACCATATCTAATTAAAAGAAATACAAAAAAATAAAAAATTGCTAATATGTATTGTTATAACAATAAATAAAATGTGACAAGTCAAAACACAAATATTTATATTATTCTACATTTAAAAGCAACAAACAACCCTAACTTGTTTGGCCCCATCATGCATCTATGACATAGCTGGTGACGTAGATTGACAAGAACTATTGACCACATCTATCTATATGCTTGAATATCATCAAACTCTTCCAATAATGGTAGTGTAAACCCCCGGTTATAATTTTTTTGGGTTATTAAAATATGAGAAATTTAACCAATAGTAAAATGGGTTAAATTAAATTAAAGAAACCTAAATCAAGATAAAAATAGTGAAATTAATGAAATGAAAAGTGAATATAGTAGCAAATTATTGAAAAGAAAAATATTTGTGAGGACAAAATGAATACGTAAGACCAAAAGAGGTCAATATTTAAATAACAGAAGCTTGAGAGTTTATGTACAAATGATAAAAACGAGTGGGGATAAATGTATAATTAACAAGATGATAGCACTATAAATATCATTCTATTTTCTCTCTTGGAGTGACTTGTAAGAGCAAGAGAGAGTTGAGAGAGAGGCTGGAGAGAAGACATATTGATGGCAGAAAATCCGACAACTATAACTCCACCTTCCACCGTTGGATCAGAACAATATTTAGATATGTTGTTATCCTCCATGGCGTGTATAGTTTCATCGGAAGGATCGTCTATATCAGTCCCCGTTTGAGAGATATTGCGGGAGGAAAAGTTATGGGAAAATAAACTTTTAGACAGTCTTCGTCACTGATTGTTTTCTCCTTCGGCCACCGTCGGATCGGGCTATAATTTGAATATGTTGTTTTTCCTGATGCTGTATAGATTATGAATAGTGGAGACCAGAAACAAACCCTCGGTATAGAAGTTGTGCTTCTCACACAGCAGGTCTGCAAGTTTGAGGTCAGTTCGGTTAAACCCATATTTTTGAAAATTTCACCATTGGACGAAGTTGATATTTGGATATGTTATACTCATTATAATGCATTATAACTTGACCGTATGGATTGTTTGCGATATTATTCGTTTGCTATTTATGGTTGATTGAAACTGTTGTTAAAATTGGTTTTGTGTGAATTTAATGAAATTAGCATGAAAAGAGTGAAGGAACTCTTGGTTCCTTAAGGCTATGCTTTCGGTCAATTATGCATCAAAGAGGGAAGATTGAAATAAATAAGATAAATTGGCTCTTAAAAAGATATTTTTGACACTCTTAAACGGTATGTGATATGGCTAGGGGTTGAGACAGAAGAGAAAAAGTTAAATTGTGAATGCTATGTGTAAATGGAAAGGTTGATGAATCTGGACAAATTCATCTCCTGACTTTTAGAGAGAATTCGAGTAGGATGATGAGGGAGTTAGGATTATATTTTTTCATATTAATTGTAGTCTTGGATGTTAGCCAACTAAGAAAGTTGGTCTTGCTCAAATTGGAGCTGTAGAACTCCAGTTATAGGTCACCAACCGAGACTGGGTTATGACTGACTATAAGGCAGTAGGAGTGATAAGTTGATGAGCAATTTTGACTGTTTTAGAGGCAGAACTATGTTCTCTTTCCTTTAGAGAACTTGTAGCCTCATGTCTTAACTTTCTAACAAGACTAATCTCGCTTGAAATGGAGTTTTATAACTCTAGATATAGTTAAAAATCCGAGGAGAGGTCGAACAGTAACAATTCAATGTCATGACAATAATGGTTGGACAGTAACAGTCCAATGTCTAGACAGTAACAATTCAAATATATAGAAATGAATGATAATTATGGTCGGATAAATTATGACAACATTAATGGGTGTAATGAAAAAAACGTAAAATATAAAGAAAGAAATGATTGAAAGTAAGATCTATTAGCTGTTGATATGATTATTATAAAACATATCTTTGAATGAAGAAAATTTATGAGATGAGCCTGTGACTGCAGGAGGGACCACCGGTGTGGTGCAACAGCAGCAACAGGGGAGCACGAGTAGAGCTTCTACTACAGGTAGATGACTTTCACCTTCCTTTTTAGTAACGTTGAATAATGAAATACTTTATCATGAATGTTATTGTATTGTGTTAATTCAGATATCAGATTGCCAAATGCTTAAATGTTGACAAACGGTTGATTAGCTTCGGCTAATGGCATTCGAAGGGATGACCGGGACAAGTGAATGATTAGCTTTGGCTAATGGCATCCGAATGGATGACTGGGACAAATGATTTGTCCATCTCTTACATCCATCTTGTTATGCAACCAAATGGATCCTTTTCAACCCAACCAATTCTTCATCTTGAGGGGCCTGGTCCTACCCGAGGACCAATATATTTATTTCATTGTAATTCGTTAGGTAAAGGATGAAATAGATGAACAAATATGTTTTAGCACATCTCTACACTATAAAATAGGTCAACAAACTGGACATTTACTGTATGTGCATATTCTTTCTTGTATGTTAATTGCATAATTGTTTGTGAGTTCACAAAGTATTTACGAAGGCCATAATTGACCATGAAAAATGATATCTCGTGTCCATTCTTTTCAATGGGTAAAGTAAGAATTTGACCTATAATTAGTTAGTTGAACTATAGTAAAAACAAGTAATGTACGACCACTTTTCAAGATATTATTAAAAACTTATGATATATATATATATATATATATATATATATATATATATATATTAATCACTGCATCACACCGTGCATTAAATTTTTGCCTTGATGTTTTTTTGAGACATCCTTTTCTAATTTTTTTTTCAAAGTACGATCTTCAAACAAAGTGTAGAAATTGCTAGTAAAATAACATGAATAATACCAGTGTTATCCAGTCAGCTCTGATGATATCTTTGTCATTGAATTCTTAATCCCACCAACTAGTAATTAATGAACTGACCTAAGCAAATTTAAGAACCATTTCAAGTTATAATTGATTTTTTCTTCTCCAAGAGGATATGCTAGAGGCAATATCCTATTATTTATCCTAAAACCAACTGCAATCAACAGCTTTTCATTAAACTTGAAATTTCTTTACAGAAAAAATAAAAGAGAAACATGAGTTTTGGCGATCCAGTTAACTAGGTTATAATCTATTAATTTTTTTAAATTAAAATAATATTGTTTTTTATAAAAAAATTAACCTTATAACCCGATGAAAATCTAATAACTTAGTTAAAACTCAGAACTCTAACTCTAAAGTCTATATAATACTTTCTCAATCTTGTTTTTGAAAGATTGTTTTTTTGACAAGAAATGCACATAATTACTATGATTATGTTTGCAAACGCGACTGCGGCTGCGTTTCTAAAAATTTTGAAATTTTTTTTATTAAAACTGAATATGGTTTGTATGTTTTGAATCGTTTTGATGTGCTGATGTCAAAAATAATTTTTAAAAAATAAAAAAACATCATTGACATGTATTTTGACATGAAAAATTATTTAAAAAACACCCGTAATCACACTGCCAAACACGCTCTACGTGCCATTCAAGAAGAGGAGGCGATAATCATTGATTTAATCATGATTAGCTGATGCTGAGTCAGACTGGCATGAGACAAGTCTAAATCAAACAGCGATCTTTTCAAACCCATTGAATAATCAAAAAATGCTTGGCATCATCCGAGATTTTATTCTTATGCTGAGTCACTCACAGCTCCTTTATCTTTTCTTTGAGGTCACCTTTGTCCTTTTGCTCATCAATCCTCTACCCCAGAGGTCATTAATTTGCACTCTACATGTTTCCAATGCTCAGCTCCTCACGGCCTCCTTTTTTTTTTTTTTTTTTTGAGTTCTCCAAGAACTTTATAATTACCATTTGAATTATTTTCTTAATGCATCAAATATTGATATAAAAAAAACACTAGTTAATAATCAATAAGATTATATATATATATATATATATATATATATATAATTCAAACCTTACAGTTATTATTTAAAAAAACTATTTTTTTAAATGCATGGATTTATAGGAAGTGTCTTTGTGAATAATAATAATAATAGACATATGAAAACAAACGTGATAGAGTATGATAGTTGTGTCGTGTGGATCTTTCAAGTATGGTCTGGTCTCTGACCTCTCATCTCTGTCGCTGGCCCCATGATAATTTTCGTTGCTGTCTTTCAAAGGACAGAGGTTTTTTTTTTTTTTTTTTTTAAACATACACACACAGCTTTTATTAGCTTTGAATCTTTCATTAGGATTATCCCATGGTATTAGCAGTCGGGCCATATTAAGTTTTACGTAAATTATTTTCTTCTTACGAATATATTTACATAAATTTTTTATTAAAAAATAATATAAATTATATTTTAAAATTTCATCTAATAAAATAAATTATTGAATTGAGATGCTATCAGATCCTTGATGATCAACTGATCATAAGTTCGAATCTCACCACCTCTATTTATTTCATAAAAAATCAAGTATAAGATAACGTGGATCTGTGCAGATTTGATTTGAAGTTCGAAAAGAATTAATTAATGCTGATTATATATATAAGTTTTTTTCTTGGTAGATATTGAGATTTTAATTATTGGTAATTAGTTATAATATTTATAACAGGGCACGCCATCCTTTTAAAGAACAGCTATGATGATCATGGTAGGTGAGATTTGAACTCTGATCAATTTTCCTGGGTGCATGCATGAGCGTTTTATAATTAAGAGATTTTTACTCGTATAATTAAGTTCATCCTCGTCTGTCTCAAGTTTTAATTAGCATCTACCAAGAGAGAGATGTGTTCTTGTTCAAATCTCACGTGAAATCATAATTAGAAATGGAATTCGAAGAACTTGAACCATAAACACACTCTCATTGTAAACACAACTAAAACGCAAAGAATTACGAACAGTAAAATAAGTTAATATTTATTTTTAATTATTTGGTTTCAAAGTGTTCATATTGCAACTTAGTGGTTAACACATGCAAGTAATGCGAGGTCACATTTTTTTTAAAAAAAATGGTGCATTAGCTTAGTTGGTTGAAGCGAGTGAAGATATCTTCATGATTACAAGTTTAAGTCATGTTAGATGCGTTCTAAAATTTAAAATAATATTTTTATTTTTTTAAGAAAAGAACGGAAAGGGCTAGCCGTGTGGGCATCTTATAGGCCCATGTGCGTTGCTATTTAGGCTAAGCCCAGCCTAGTGGATCTATTTTTTTTAAATAATTTTTTCAAGTTCATCATTTAAAATGTAGTTTTTATTCAATTTTATCTTTAAATATTGAGTTGATTATAAATAAATTTTTAAATTTTTTATCATATAATAAAATAAAAAACTAAATTAACCAAATGAAATTCATAACTTGGATAATGAATTTCACAAAAAACTAAATATCAACAAAAAAACTATATAACCACGTAATCATAAAAAACCTTCAAATACGTTTTATTGGCAATTAGTTTTTTTAACAAAAGTTGAATTATTTTTTTAAAAGAAAAAACTAGCATTCCATGAACCTGATCTATGTGTGGTTGTGTGTGTGTATATATATATATATATATATATATATATATATATATAGATCAAGCCAAGTAGCAATTACAATAACAGGAATTCATTGAAAGTTATCCATATATAATGAATATAAATATAGTAATACCCACGGCAGTGCCATGATCTCATTAAACAATTTCATTAATAAAAAAAATCAATTAAACAATTTTACATCAAACTCCCGTTCTATTCAACTATAAAAAATATTTTCAAATCAATTTATACGTCAAAATCTCATTTCAGAGATGAGAAAAATTCAACCTTGCAATTTCTTTTTTGTCAAAAAAATGGGAACGCGGAGGTGGGAATTATATGGATCCACGGCTTACACACGTAGGAGGCTGGTTATTTTATTTCATTCAATTCAGAGCCGTCAATTCATCCACGGAATTATAAAAAAAATCATGGCAATATTCCAGACAGAAGATTTTAACATGCAATGCAACTTGGTTTAGAAGCTCCAATGGATATTTGTAACAGACGAATTAATAAATCCATGGAGATGGGCTGTTCATGATCACCACGTCAGTGACAGCTTAATCCCACATGCTTTAATTTGACCTCGCTAGCTAGCCAGTTTCCTTTTTCTTAATCAATCATGCGCTTCTGGCAAATATTGTAAATATCCTGGTATGATCCCATGCTGATGTTAGCTAGCTGGTGCTGCGATATCTTACATGCATATATACCCCGTAAGAAATCTTATTTCCTCACACTCTCCCATCTTTCAAGTCCTTACTTGCAACCCTAAAGGTCTCTTTAAGAGTCCTGAGTTGCAAGTCATTGTGTCCGCAAGTTGTAGGGTTATTATCTTTCCCTTGAGCTACCTAGCTGTTGGAGATCGAGCTGGGAGAGAGAAATGACTATTAAGCTACAGGGAGATGTTGAGCAAGGTGAAATCATTGGCCTTGAAGACTTGGAAAAGCCATTGATCTTGGAGGAGAAAATTGTTGTGATTAATGATAATAATGAAACTGATCAAGATCAAGAGAGTACTGGATCCATTGGGATGGTTTTGCTATGCACATTTGTTGCTGTTTGTGGTTCTTTTGAATTTGGCTCTTGTGTAAGTACTCTCAACCCCCCCTCTCTGTTTGTGATATCAATCAAGGATGGAAAATGGAGTTCCTGGTTTAAGAGATGTTCTTGGTTTACTAAATGGATTTTTTCCTTTTCCTTTTTTTTTTTGGCCTTTGATTTTGGTTAGGAACCCACAAAACTCCCCAAAAAAAAAAAAGGGTTTGTTTAGCTTAAGTTAATTATTTTGGCAGGTGGGTTATTCAGCTCCCACGCAATCTGCAATCAGGGAAGATCTTAATCTCTCAATAGCTGAGGTTGGTCTCGTTTTTTATCCTTTTCTTTTTCAAATAAGAAAATATCACATTATAATCTATCTAAATTGAGTCTAATTTTCTGATCGAATCTTGCAGTACTCTATGTTTGGCTCTATATTAACCATTGGTGCAATGCTTGGTGCTATCACAAGTGGCCGGATTGCAGACTTTATTGGTCGGAAAGGGGTACTCATCTAGAATTTTAGAGTTCTGGCAAAAGGTGATTAATTAGCCTCCCAATTTATTTAATTAATGGTTCATTTCTAACCAGGCAATGAGAATGTCAGCTTGCTTCTGCATCACAGGATGGCTAGCAGTCTTCTTCTCTAGAGTAAGTGCTTGGCAATTCATTTCCAACCCTACAATATTCAACATCCATGGAGTTAATATGCTGACGATCCTTTATTTTGCTGGTAATTTTCCTGGTACAGGGACCATTTTCACTTGATGTGGGAAGGATTCTAACAGGATATGGCATTGGAGTTTTCTCTTACGTGGTAATTACTTTATAGTTGCAATCCTCTTACAAAACCTTCCAATCTAATTGTACAAATTTTTTATCCTGGTTTCTGACGATAATACATGTCTCATGAAAAATCAGGTTCCAATATTTATAGCAGAAATAGCACCAAAGAATCTTCGTGGAGGGCTCACCACATTAAATCAGGTAATTAGACATCATAAAGTAGTATGATATCAACTTCAAAAATGATGCAAGTGTAGTCATCACTGACTTTTTGACCCCTTCGTCATATCTATTGCTTTTTAGCTCATGATCGTTACTGGCTCGTCCACTGCATTCTTAATTGGATCGGTTATAACATGGAGAGGACTAGCTCTAACTGGTAAGTTGAAGCCCTGCAAAAGATGATACTGTTTCTTTGATGTTGAATTCTGGGTTGAACTGAAATACCAAAGAAAAGTGTAGATTCTGTTCCGGTGGTTTTGCAAAGGGCTGAATGTCATTTTTTAAAATGTTTTGCAAGGTCTTGTTCCCTGCATTTTCCTGCTTGTTGGTCTATGTTTCGTTCCCGAGTCTCCCAGATGGCTGGTAAGCTTATGTTTCATTCAAGCTTTGGCTGCTCTTACTTTGTCAATTTGGGAGGGAGGTTTAACTAAAACCTATGTATCCAGGCAAAAGTTGGCCTCCAGAAAGAATTCCGAGTTGCACTGCAGAAACTACGTGGAAAAGATGCTGATGTTACTCGTGAAGCTGCTGAAATCCAAGTACTTGCCTTCAACAATGTCATATTACTTGAAGCAAGTTCCGTAGAAGAGATTTGTCTTATGACTGACTGTTCCTGTTTCTTGACAGGTTTACCTTGAAAATCTTCAAGCCCTTCCTAAAGCTAAACTTCTCAATTTGTTCGAAAGCAAATACATCCGTTCTGTTATTGTAAGTTAACTGTCTTAAATGTTTCGTAATTCAATCCTTACGTTTACGTTGTTATCCACAACAGAGATTTTGTGTTTCTGACGTCTTACAAGCTTTGCACTTGGTCATGATGTTCAGATTGGAGTGGCGTTAATGGTTTTCCAACAATTTGGAGGAATTAATGGCATTGGATTTTATGCAAGCGAAACCTTTGCTTCAGCTGGTAAATAAGTTGCATTGGCTGTCTTCTTGGTTGCTTTAGTTCCCAGTCTTCGCCGTTGTTCTGAATTGTTTATGTAAATTGCAGGACTTTCTTCAGCAAAAATCGGAACCATAGCATATGCTTGCATTCAGGTATTTAATTTGGAAACTTCTCAAAAAAATAAATATAAAAAAGGAGATAAGTTTTTGTTTGAGAACCTAATCCATCTAAAAATTGATCTGAAGATCCCAATAACCATGCTGGGAGCAATTTTAATGGACAAATCTGGGAGACGACCACTTATGATGGTAAATAAATCTGCTTAAGAACTTCTTACCTTGCAAAAATATTAATTTAGTGAGACAAATCTCTTACTGACTAACAAATATGCTCTTTGTTCTTGAAGATCTCTTCTACTGGAACATTTCTAGGCTCTTTCTTAGCAGGAACTTCTTTCTTTCTCAAGGTAAATCACATGCATATTTTGTTCTTCCTGCGAATCCTCTCTGCGTTCAAGGTCTGATTCTGTTTCCATGATCTTCGTGATTCAGGGGCAGGGCTTGTTGCTTGAGTGGGTACCAATATTAGCCATCGCAGGAGTGCTGGTAAATTTCCTACTACATCACTGCTCATTTTATTTACTGCAAATCAAAATCTAACAATTTCTGCTCATTTTCCCTATGAAATCAGATTTATGTATCAGCGTTCTCAATTGGAATGGGAGCAGTTCCCTGGGTGATCATGTCTGAGGTAGCTGTTTTTACCTGCAAAGAAAACTGACAAACATTTTAGTCATAACTTTCTGCATCGAATGGAATAGGTGTTTGCTACAAGCTATGGCAATACAAGTTTTTTTTTTTTTTTTTTTTAATCTAGAACTTTTTCCTGTGGCAGATTTTTCCAATTAACATAAAGGGGATTGCTGGGAGCTTGGTGGTGCTAGTGAACTGGTCGGGGGCCTGGGCAGTTTCTTTTACCTTCAACTTCCTCATGGACTGGAGTTCCTCAGGTAAGCCGGAACTTCTCAAATCAGGCACAAAATACAAGTTACGTATTATGCGTTGTCATGGAACTGACTTCATGGTTTTCACTTTTCAGGTACATTCTTTGTGTACTCGGGATTCTCAGTGCTAACAGTTCTTTACGTGGCCAAGTTTGTGCCAGAAACCAAAGGAAAAACACTGGAAGAAATCCAGAAAAGTATCAATTCATAGAGAGTAGAAGGTTTTGAAGGTTGGAGGGATGCTTGATCAGGAGATTCTGTGAAATTGTTGTGTGATTTTGACTCAACCGCAGTCCCTATTCGGAGGCGAAAATTAAGGCCAGATTCTTAACATGGCATGAAGACATCAATTCTTTGGGATAAATGCAATATTCAAAATTTTATTTTATTTTTATTTTTATTTTATTTTATTTTTTTATACATATATCAGGAAGTATATAGATCCAGTACTGGTAGTCTGGTATCTTCTCGTTGTGACAACTTTAGATGGATGTGCTTTGTATTCATGTAGAAGAGAAAGTGAAGGAAACCACCAATTTCCAGTTCATGAAGAAGAATTTCCTTGCAAGCCTAATTCCACCTTGCTAATGATATGAAAAGGAGAATGCCATACACAAATTTCTTATCCAGAACGAATCCTTCATTTAGCAATTCCAGCCATGCAAAAAACAGAACGGTGGAAGATCATCATGTGTTGGGTGCCCAACATAGGTATTTCATGAATAGGCTGTTGGATTTGTAATATTATACACCAAGCAGAAATAATAAAACATAATTATTCAGTAATTTTTAGGATTTTGTTATACAAATTTAAAGTTGATTAAAGATTTATTACCTGAAGATCTGATCTTCTTTGGTTTTGAATAATTTTATAAAGGCTAGTTGTTACAAACCACAAGCAGTTTAATTGTTCAGTCTTCAATTGTAATCCACACGAATCACCAATAAGAAATCTCTTATATCCCTATTTAGGAGAGAGAGATTGTTATGTTTAGTGTTAGCTCTCTATTCTGTGATTTGCGTAGATTTTCCTGTCGAATAAATAACTACACAAAAATAAGAGGTATAATTTACCATTTATAGGGAAATATAAAGAACCATATAAATTGATAAAATATCAATTTTTTCCCTGAATAATATCCATATATTAATTCAGAAAAAATTTAAAAATTAACTCAATCAACTCCTTGCTTGATTTTTCTAGGTCTAGAAATATAATCACTGTATTAATTATATTCTAGTCTTTAATTTCTAAAATATATTTTAATCAAGTCATACTTAATTAAACCATCTCAATTTAATTTATGTCTAATAGTTCTTAATGTGTGTGACCATCTAGATTCCTAATATGTTGGCCCAAATACAAATATAAATTTTAATTTTAATTAAATAGAATATAAATTTTAATTCTATTTAAAGAATATAAATATAAATATAAATTAAAGAAATTAAATAATTTACTTTATTATCAATTCAAAAATTGATTAAATCTGTATATTTTAATAATAATCATTGATCATTTGAATAAGATTTAAAACTTTCAAATCTCATTATACTCGCCAATGATTCTTATCAAATATTGAGAAAAGATTTTTTCAATTTACATGGTTACCTCTTGACTCAAGTACCTTCATATAACTCATGTCATACCCAATGTCAGCCTCTTTGTTACCTCGATTAAGATAACATATAACATGATCAAAGTATAACATTCTCTATATTTGATAACATATTGATATCAAGTCTCAGGATCACTTATACAACCATCACGTGAGTCTTTCCATATCACAAATGATCTCTTCATATGAAATTATCAGGAGGGTCAGTTTAGTGTATGTGTCTTATGAAACGCAACTACATATTAGTTTTAGGAATTCTTATACCTCAGCTTCTGAGAACAATTGCTTCCTTTCATAAAGGAAAAAACATAATATGTATAAGTCTCTACAACTCTAATAAATATCCAGTATTTAAGAGACTATCAACCAAGAACATTTTAGGAACAATACTTTGATACAATAGGAATCTCATAATCATAACAACTTTATAATTTTCTTTGCAAATCATTTTTGTCTCATAGACTTTATATTTACTCTAGATTCATAAATCAAATACTAGATTCATTAATTTAATATTATATGAATATTAAAGATTAATTAAGTCTTTATTAATAATATAATACGTATTTATATGAATATAATAATGTCACGTGATATAATATAGCTAACCAACGGACGGATTATCTATATAATATATTAAACTAACAAAGGCACACTCTAGATAGGTTCAATCCAATATCACCAAGGCCATTGACAGAAGCAAACCCAAATGCAGAAATGGAATAACCAAAAAAAAAAAAAAGGCAAGATCAAAAGATTAAAAGCTAATAGGCTGGAGTGAGGATACATGTGCGGGATGCTTTTTAAGAGAAATTATTTTTTTCTTGGTATTTTTATTCCTATATAGTTTAGAAAAATATTATTTATGGTGTTTTTATTTTGTACTATTTAGTTTAGAAAATTAAATATTATGCTTGGTAATTTTATTTTATTTTATTTATTTTAGGAATTCCTATAATAATTCTATAATTATTTATTAGAATCATTTTCCTCTTCAAAACATACCTAGGACTAGTAAGAATAGTGTTGTATAACTTGCATTTTCATAGAAAATATTCAATAATAATCTGGACTTTGTTTGGGTTTATAATTCTTTGGACCATTAATAATTAACTTTTGTCAGCTCATTACCATCAATAGTAGAATGTGGTTAGTTTTCTTATAGAAGATTTTGTTTAAACCTGAATAGGTTTTCAACTCAAAAGACATGATTTAAAGCCAAAATATTCAAGTTTTATGGATGGCAATCAAAACTGATAGTAGAGGAAAGTCCATTAGCTTTGGTTCTTGAAATTCTCTATAAAAGTGAGTTGAAGAAGAGTGTTTCTAGTTGGTTTTTCTACATAAATACTATAATTTTTAACACTTTTCTTTAACTAAATTTCCAGTTTTACTCTATTTTGAGCTCTGATTTTCATCTTTATTTTCTTTCTAATCTAGAGTTTAGAATTAATTCTTGTGGAGAGATATTTGAGTATATATTCCTTTGAGTTCGTTGGATATTGTCTATTGTTTAGGAATACACCTAAACAAGGAAGAGGAGTTGAAGTACTAAGAGGCTTATTGAAATTAGTTTTTTTTGCATCAAATGAGGAGCAATAAAACTTTAAGAACAAATTTCAAATAGATTATATGCTAAGCACTTAAACAAGTAAGTATTTTTTATTGGTTTTATTTAATTATATTTTCAATATATGATAGGAGTTAGTTTCATTCTTTTATACATAATTCTATGTATGATTAGTATACATGCTAGGATTATATTTCAATTTTTTATGTAACTTTTTATATTTGTTTAGTAAGCATGCAAGTTTTTTTTTAATTATTATTATGATTGTAAATTTACTATGATGTTATATATTGTACGATTTTAAACCAAATATATATGCTCACTTGTCTAATATTAATTTAGTAATTTTTGGACAACATAAAATGCTTCTCTCCTTGTAACATTAACATCACCGTAAAATTGACAAATACAAATGCAAAACACCAACGAAATTTTTCTATCAGTAAACTGCGGTGAATTTTTTCGATAGAATATACTCTCGTTGTATCCATCGATAAACACTGACGGACATATTTCCTCAATATATATTGAAGGAATTACAGTGCGAAAAGAAAGAATGAAAAAAAAACCAAAAAGTATGATGACGTGTCGGTTTTACAAATAGAATTATAAACAAATTTAAATCCATTGGTAAATTTGTCTATAATATTTAATCTATTACCTGATGAGCGACCCTCTTCTCTTCCTCCCTCATTTCTTCATCTTCCTCTATTTTTCTTTACAACAAATAGCACACCCTCTAATTTTATCATAAATCAACCCCCCAACTACATATTTGGCCACCTTAACACTCAATTTGTCAGTATCCCTATTCTGATTCTAATCTCATTGAGGATTCCCCACTTCTAGTAAGCAAAACTATTCATTTTTTATTTGATCTCAATTTTAAAATGTTAATTTTTATTGCATATTTTTGTAGTATATGCATTTTGTTTGGGTATTTACTTGTTTTATAACTTTTTCTCATAGATATTTATTGTATGAATGTATGATTTGTATATTTTAGGGTTTGTTTAAGATTTTGTAAAACTGTATTTTTTTGTAAATTGATGAAATTTATTTTGAATTTGTGACTTAGGTGTTTTGTGATGAAATAAATAATGGTTTATTTAACAAGTTCATTTTATATTTTGCCAATTTTATTCTTAAGTTGAATTTTTTGATAAATGTATATAAATTTAAATTTATATTGATAACTGATAATGAATTAAGAGTACTATTAAAATAGATTGAATAAGTTTGCGTTAAACCAATGTTTGTGAATTTATTTAGTTTATGTAATTAATTAATACATGTTGTCATCAATATTCTATATAGGTTTCATGTAAGTAATGGATGATTGTTCATGGATGTATTGAGATTCATTCGAAAGGTTGTTTATGATGAATTATTATAATGGGGTTCAGATTTTTATTAATTACACATTATCTAATTCAAAAAATATTAGTGGAGATCATATTATATTTCCATGTAAGAGGTGTAAAAAAAAAAAACCTCAATCCAAATGTTATAACGATGTATTTTCTACAAAAACGGTTCATAAAGAGATACATGTCTTAGTTTGCACATAGAGAACCATATGTTCCTCACGAGACCATGATAAAAAAGGATGATTGAGTCAACTTCTAGTTCTAGCAACGTACATAGAGTTATAGATGACAATAGTAATCCTTATAGGAATATGGTTATGGGTGCGATGAGAATGTATTAAAGTTATGTCAGTCAATGTTCAATCATATATAAAGAATCTAATGCAGACGCGACCAAGTGTTTTGAGTTTTTAAAAGACATGAGATAGATGCACAAATCACAGTAAATTATCGGTTGTTGCACAAGTGTTCACCATAAAGCCAAATCATAGGTTGAGTGAGGTTGGTTACAACATAATTGTCTAATGGGTGAGAAGTATTTTACCTGAAGGGAATAGGCTGAAAGAGAATTTTTATGCTACTAAATCCATGATGAAACCCCACAGCCTCAGATACTAGAAAATTTAACATGTGTCAAACTTCTACATGTTGTATTACCTTGAAAATGCAGAGTTGATTGAGTGTAGAACATGTGAGAATGCTTGTTATAAACCCATAATTGGTAGAGGATGAACTCTTGTCATATATAGAAAACTTAGATAATTCTCAATCACATCTAGATTGCAAAGGTTATTCATGTCATCATAGACTACTCAACACATGACATGACATCATTCACATGACATAATGAATGGAGTGATGATGCACTCTTTCGAAGGTGAAGCCTGAAAATATTTTAATATTATACATCCTCATTTTCATTAGAATCAAGGAACATGCATCTTGGGTTATATATAAATGGATTCAATCCATTCAGGTTATTTGTTGCTCTTTATTCTTGTTGGCCAATGATACTTACAGTTTACAACTTTCCACCAGAGATGTGTATGAGACTAGAGTTCCTGTGTTTATCCATAGACATACTTAGTTTTAATAGTTTAGGTCTGAATATAGACGTCTGTCTTCGACCGTTGATTAATGAGTTGAAGCAGTAATGGTCATCTAGGGCTTTGATATATGATGTATCGAGGAAACAAAATTTTCAAATGAAGGCAATTTTGATGTGAACTATCAATGATTTTCTTGCGTATGAAATGGTTTTTAGTTGGAGAACACATGGAAAATTAGCATGTCTATACTGTGTAGAAAATAAAAAGGGCCTTTATGTTAACAAATAACAATAAAACATCTTTTTTTTTATTTCCACTAACAGTTCTTGCTAACAGGTAATAAGTACAGAAATATTATAAAAGACTTCTTTATTGGCAGAGTTGAAAAGGATCTTACACTGCCACTATTTTCGAGTGAATAATTATATGACGTGGTGTCAAAGTACGATGACATTTGTTTGGTTTTTAATCTGGTAAACAAAAGTTTCCTGGTTTTGGTTTGACCTGGGTATAATGAAATATTTTCTAGGAGATTCCTTAATGAAAGATCAATCTTCTTCTATGCCATAACCTTAATGTCATGCACATTGAAAAGAACATGTTTGAAAACATTTTCAACACAATTATGGAAGTGAAATGGAAGATAAAGAACAACATCAAGATTAGGATGAATATATCTTTGTTTTGCCAATGTAAAAATATAGAGTTGGTTTATGATGGGTCATAGGTCGCAAAGTCCATGGCCAATTTTATCTTAGATAAGAATGTACAATTACTTGTCTACCAATAGCTTAAGAGTCTGTTTTTTCCTGATGGACATGCTTCAAACATATCAAGGTTGATGAATTTAAGGATTATAGATTGTATGGAATGAAGAGTCATGACTGCATGTGTTTATACAAACACTCATTCCTTCCACTAGCTTATCGGGATTTATTGTCAAAAGAGATATGAGATACACTTACGGAGCCAGTCAATTTTTTAGAAATATATGGTCCAATAAGTTGCAAACACAACACATGAAGAGACTTAAAATTAATATCATCTAGATAATCTGCAAACTTGAGATGATATTCCCTCAATCATTCTTCAACTCAATGGAGCATCTATCTGTACATCTATCGTTTGAGGCAAAAGTTGGAGGCCCAGTACAATATAGATGAATGTATGCATTCGAGAGGTTAAAGATTACACATGTATCGTAATTAAAATTCTATTGTTTGTTTTTCTTAAAATTCAAAACATTCATTTAATTCCATGTAGATACTTGTTCAACCTTAAGAGAAAAGTAAAATACAAGGCGCATGTTGGAGGCTTCGATATGCGAGGTTTATATTGCTGAATAGATCTCAATATTTATCTTATACTATTTTGAGCCTCATTTGAGAACAAGAATTAACCATGTTCAAAGGCTATACGAAGGTGGGGAAATGTCTTCGAGCGAGAACTTGTCAATATTCTCCCATATTAGATGACCAATACCAATAAATATTGTGAGAAGAAGATATTGGATAGAAATAAAATTTAGACAAGCTCATAATTATATGTCATTTAACTGCGATAAACTAAAATCTTTTATTCAGTAAGTATAACACTTAACAGGTGATTACTTTTGAATAATTTATCTCTTATACTATCATAAATTGATAGATTGTTGAATTTCTCACAGGCAATATCGCCAATTTATATTGTCCCAAAAGTCACAACTATTTGAATCCCAAATTTTTCGATTACAAGATGAACAATTTTTCATATGGCTCAGAACACCTGTAAGGACTGTTTAATTATTCCTATTAACTGTGATGGAGATGTAATTCATGTATCAGGTTTATCAATTGGGAGAGAATGCTAGTGTTACTTTGAATTTACTAAGTCTGGGTTATGGAAAAAAAAAAGTGGTATAATGAGTATTTCATTATTAGACATGTGTTTCATACTAAAGAGTATATTCAGGGTAGATAGACATATAATAGTAATGTTTATATAAAAGGATCGACTTCTAATGAGTTTAAAGTTTACTACTATGAGAAGTTAGAAGAGGTCATTGAATTGCAATATCTTAGTGAGCATAGTAAAGTGAGCATAGTAAAGTCTTTTTATTCAAATGCTATTGTTATAATACCATTGACAGAGGAATTAGAGTAGATCCCCATCATTTTTTGGTTGAAATTAATACAGAGGCTAGACTTTACAATGTCAACGATGTCTTTGTTTTTTCCAAGCAATGCCAGCAAATTTATTATACATACACTCATTTATTTAGAAAGGATCGTTCAAAAGTTGATTGGTTATTTATAGTGAAAATCAAACCTAGGGGTGATGTCCAAGTTATTTAGGATGACAAGAATGAATTAACTGCGGAAAATGATGTCTTTGAACTTGATGAGTTAGTTAATCCATATCAAGTTGCTCTATCTAATGATTTAGAAAAAAAAATCAATTTTTTACGTTGCCGAGAATACTTTTGTTGATATTGAGGAGTTAAATGATGTTTTGAGAACTAACGAATATACACAAGTCGATGAAGATTATGATAACGATGAAATCAACATAAAAGATTGCGATGAAGATGACGATGATGGAATTAAAGAAGAAGAAGACAATTCTGATTAATTTTCACAACACAAATGTGTAATGCCATAAATTATAATGTAATATTTCTTGACAAAATTAACTTTAATGTAATGACAATAACATTAATTTATTATTAAATGACAAGGAAACATTAATTTTATGTGATTTTAATACTATACACAGAACAAGTGTTATTGTGATGTGTGTGCTACCGTAATTTTAAGTATTTGCAGGAATGATAAATAAGGAATACAAATATAATTTGGCAATAAAAAATGTTATACACCGATAAAAATACCAACAGACTACAAAATACCAACATATACACTGACGAATTAAGTCCGTTAGTATATTCCAGAGAGCATTGAAACTTTTCACCTCTCAATTGCACTGTTCATTGTGTTCAATACAGAGGCTATTACCAACGGATTAAGTCCATCAATATATTTCAGAGAGCAATGGAATTGTTCCCTTCTCCCAGTCACTATTGATTGTGTTCAATACAAAGGGTATTACTGACGAATAAAATCCATCGGTATATTCGAGAGAGCATTGGAACTTTTCACCTCTCAATTACATTGTTCATGTCAACCATTACATACGGTATCACCAACATTAATATTTGGCTAGTTTCTGAAAATTTTCGATTAAGTTGAATATTTCAATTATACTTTACAGGCGGAAACACCAATGAAAAAATTAAAATATTAATTTTTCATTTTTTTTGTGTATGCAATATTTGGCGAGTTTCTGAATTTTTTTATTAAATTGAAAATTTCAACTAGACTTTATAGACGACAACACCTACGAAAAAATTAAAAAAATAATGTTTAATTTCTTAATGAGAAAGTCGTCGGTAATATTTTAAAGAGCATTGGAACTGTTCACGCTCCATGACACTATTTACTATGTTCAAATCATACGGTATCACCGATGGATTACCTCAGTCGGTATATTCTAGAGAGCAATGAAACTGTTCACTTCTTAATGTCACTTTTAATTACTATTTGTTACATGCCGTTGGTAAAAAGCCCTAAATTAAAAAACAAGAATCCCTAAAACTATAATAGATGAGTTTCTCTCTTCTTCTTCTTCTCTCTCTCTCTCTCTCTCTCTCTCTCTCTCTCTCTCTCTTCTCTCTATCTTTTTCACCTCCTTAACTCCTTCTCTTCTCTTTTCTTCTCCTTCACACATGCAATGTATGTCCTTCTCTTATCTTCTTTTCTTCTTTTCTCTTTTCATTTTTCCTTTTTTTTTGTTAATTAATTCCTCTCTCTAATTTTTTGTTATCTGCCTTTTTTTTTCCTCTTCTTAGTAGAAATTCATAGTGAAATTAAGGTAATAATTTTCCTCTTATTTTTTGCATTATTTTTATTTTTTTGTTTTTTTGTTCTCAATAATTGTATATGATTAATTAAAATTGCCACAAACCAATTGAATGTTGTTGTTGGAATTGTTATTTATATGAGAAAAAATTTGTTGAATTTTAGTTGTTTTTTTCCATTTCAATTAAATGTATATGATTAATTTTAATTATTATTTTGAAAATTTGTAAATTAGGGTTCAATTGGTTAAATATATTGTTTAATTTAGTGATTAATTTCATGTTTGTATAATTTGTGGTTTAGGGTTTTGGGTTGTTGAAAATTAAGAGTTAATTGATATAAATCAATTGGTTTGTGGCAATCAAATTTAAATTGTTATGTATTTACATGTTTAAAAGTTTTGGGTAATCTCCTGTATAGGGGAGGTGATGATGAATTTTTTTTTAAAACATAAATGGTTTATAGTATATTAATCCTTTAATTTGTGTAGATATTTAGGGGAAAGTCAATAGCTTGTCGTACGAACATGATTGTTGCTAATTCTTCTAATAGTGCTTCTAATGACCATGAGTCGTTAGATACTGACCAAGAACAGGCACTTAAGACACAGGTAGCCATGCTCGACGCGGGCTCATCAAGGGGGGCTCCTTTCATAGCGCGATGCATTTACCTGGAAGTACCAGACTCGGTGAAAGAACAACATTTCAATGTAAGTTTGTTTTCCCTTCATTGTGACATGTTAATAATTTTCAAAAAATTAATTTCAAATAACAAATGCAATTTTAGGTTTATAAACATTGAGACTGCCAGAACCATAACATCAGTGTTGAAATCATTGATGGAAATTTCAATGTTTCAATGGAGTTAGTTTTCCAAACATCTTAAATGGAAACATATGATTGATGTATGGTTCGGAAGGTTTAAGGTTAGTATTAACTTAAATATATCTTTTATTATGTTAATTCAGATAGTTTAATAATATTAATGAAAATTTTCTTTTACAAATTTTAATTGCAAGGAAAAAATTGAAAAAATTGAATGAGATAGAGCTAACAATGTTATTGTAAGAAGGGTTTGGGGGAATCATGTTGCAACTAGGTAAGATTTAAATCAAGATATTTTTTTAATCTTTTTATTCAAATTTATTTTTCATTTACTAAGTACCATATAGGTTGCATGATTTTTTGTACAGGGCACAAAAGAAAGCCAAAAAATATATGAAAGACAGAGAGCTTCTGGGATGGAAGGACGTAAACGTTTGAAAGGATTTTAGACCACTGTATGTCTTGGAGGCTGTATGGGCAGGATATATTTAGTAAGTGACGTCTGAATGCTTCATGCGATGATTACACTTCGATGTGGAGAGCATGAACCAGCGTGTTCACGGTTTCATTACCACATACACTAACGATCTTTTAATTACATCTATTTTTTTATTTGTTATTTTTATACATGTATTTAACTAACAACAATTGTTTCTTGCATGCTACGATTCTTGGATGCAAGCCAAGCTCAATGAAGCTTTTTTTGTGGAAATGCACGTGAAGAGATCAATGATCGTAAAAAAAAAAAGGTGCAACAGCTCATGGATAGTCAAGCTCAGCACTTTGCTGACTTTTTTTTCCATGATACATATAACAATCGATTAAAGGAGATATAAAAGGATGATCTTTTGACCCATCCGTATCTCGATCCAAATTTATGGTTGGAGGCAAGATTATCCGATGGACTCAATAGAAATCAGATGTGCGGTCTCTCTAACACCACGACCGAGGATTTGTGGATGACTCATAGTGTTTCAACTATTGGATGCTTGCACTCAATTCCGAGCACTCAAACTCCTGAGTTTTACACCAACAAGTTAAAGCTTTAACAACCCATCTTGCTGCTGATTATGAATGACCCAGTGCTGAGACAGCCAAACTTCGCCGATTGGTAAGGAGAAGAGATCACATATGGGTGGTATGTGCTCTACCTTATTGACCCCACGGTCCCGGAAAAGATTTGCCTCCTCCTTCTTCAACGCCTCTATTCCACATTAATTGTATTTGAACTTATAAATGTTTAAATTTGTAATAAATATTTGATTGTTAGTTTTATTTAATTTATTTTAATTATTTTATACTTCTGTTTAATAGAATTTTTTTAAAAAATATATTTTAAAATTATTACTGATGAGGCTACCGATGGACGTAGTCTATCAGTATATCTAGAGAGTTGGAAAACAATTACTGCAAATGTCTTTGCCATTGTTTAATCACTAATGAAATTACAGACGGTCTGTTTGACAGTTATATGTCAACTTTACTAAAGGGAATACCGATAGACATAAAAAAATCATCGATGGAATTAGATATAGTTCTTCTATCAGTGATAAAAAAAAATCACCAATGGAATTATATATAGTTTTTCTGTCGGTGATATGTTATATTCATCGATAGAAATACCAATGAAATGAAATGAGTAATTTTTTTTGGCACACTTTTGCATTCAGTAAATCCATTAGTAAAATTATTACTGACAAACTTACTAACAGATCATAAATCACCAATGAGAGTTTTTCTGATGAAGTATTGCCGCTCATAAGCAAGTAGGTAAAATTCATGCTGACAATCTGAGAGCAGAAATGCTGATATTAAATTCCGTCGATAAATCTAAAAATTCTTTTAGTGTAATAGTGAACAACAAGTCACTTTTGTCCAGATAGATTAGAAGGACGCACAAAAGTAATTAACCCTGTTATTTTCAACTTCCATAACTCCTTCCAATACATTAACCATAAAAAACATTGATGCCTTCTTTAAATAGTCACTTTGCAAACACCATGCAACAACCTTCATGATTTTTGTTATTTAAGCTCCATGAAGTTGCATATCTTTATTTTGATCATCAACAAGATTCAACAAGCCATTCTCTTGTGCTTTTTCTCTCAAGAAAACTCATCATATGCTTTCCGTTCCTCAGGCTAAGAGTGATTAGAATTTCTCATTCCACATATTATTTCTAAGATAACATCTTCAAAGCTATAGATGTCCACTTTTTCCATGATTATTGAACTCAACTATTTAGGAGCAAGATAGGCAGGAGTACCTCTCATGATTGTCATAGCTTTGCTTTGGTCTCGGTCAATTAGTTTTGACAATTCAAAATCAGAGGTTTTTGCATTAAAATCATCATCTAACATGATGTTTTGGAGTTTGATATCAAATGGATTATCTTCTGCCTGCAATCTTCATAAAGATAGGTAAGTTCCTTGGCTATATCAATAATGATTTTCTTTGTCTTCTTACAATTGAGCAAAACTCATAGGTTTTGTTGAATATCCATTTATCCAAAGATCCTTTAGACATATATTTATAAACTAGAAACCAATGAATTCTTATTAGCTAAAAAAACCAAGAAGTTTTGCCAAGTTCTCATGGTGAATGTTGCGAATTACCTTAGTTTCAGCAAGGAACAATTTCTGAACTTAGCCTAAATCATGAAGCTGTTTTACTACAATGGTTCCATTAGCTAGTGTCCCTTAAAAAACTAAGCCAAATCCTCTCTTGCTAAGCATTTTACTGAAGTTTTTCTGTCACGGCTTTTAAATTTTTGTAAGAGCATTGGGTGTTCATTCCTGAAACTTGATCTAAATAATCCTCCTCAGCTTCAGCATCATTTATTTTCTTCCAAACTAGAAAAACTAAGATCCCCATGTAAATTAGTAGTGCCATAAAAGATCCAACACTCTAATTGTTAAAAAACTATCTCAACTCAAAAATTTAAACTGTTAGACGAGATCTTAAGATATTTTTATTAAATAGAATATGGGTAGTGAGATTTGAACTCATGACCATTGGTCAACAAGAATTTGATATCATGTTAAAAAACCATCTTAATCTAAAAGTTTAAGTTGTTAGGTGAAACTTCAAGATATAATTTATATTATTTTCAATACTATTTTAGTTGAGAATCAATTGTGATCCATCATGCATATTTATGATGTTTTGCACCTTAATATTTTTGTTTATAAATATTATTGGATATTGTGTTTTTTTATAGATTATATCATGTTTTCTACTCAAGATTTAGTTGTGCCAACTAATAGTGCTTCGATAAGTACTACTTTGGTAGTGAGGATTCCACCATGACAATTTAGGAAGTTCTATCTAAGAAGATTGAGTTTTAAATAAGATCGTTTATGACCCCTCCAATCTTTCCTGAAAACTTACTTAATGAAAGTATTATTCACACGATACTATTTTTGATATACGATACAATTTGTAAGTGAAATGATGATAATTAAACAAATTACAATGAACAAAATAAGGCTAAAAAAAGTAACTCTAGAAAGGGAATAAATGTTGATTTTATATTGCATAGTTTAATTATTTTTATTTATTAATTTGCTTTATTACAAGTTTTTATTTTTTGCTTATTATGGAGCCAAAATATTTATTGGCTATTGTATTTGTTTTTCGATATATAGATTATATCATGTTTTCTACTACTTCTACTCAAAATTTGGTTGTGCCAACCAATATTGCTTCGATAAGTACTACTTTGGTAGTGAGGATTCCACCATCATCTTTTGTGGTGCATGGTGAGAAATCTAAAAAGTTCAATAAGAGGTGGCAATAAAAGATGTTATTTTATTTGACCACCTTGAACTTGGCTAAGTTCTTGACTGAGGAAGCGTTAAAATCATCAGAAATAAATCTTAACCTACTACTATGGTAGCTTTAAATGCATTAAATCATACTAATTTTATGTGCAAGAACTATATCTTGAATGGGTTAGACAATACACTATATAATGTGTATTGTTCAATCAAGAGTACAAAGGCACTTTGAGAAGCTTTAGATAAAAGAAAAAACAAATACAAAGATGAAGATGTTGGTATGAAGAAATTCATAGTCATTAAATTTTTAGATTTAGAGATGATTGATTCAAGGACCGTAATGAGCCAAGTTCAAGAGTTTTAACTCATATTGCATGATATACACGTTGAAGGTATGTCTAAGTGAGTCCTTCCAAGTGGTTGCAATCATTGAAAAATTTTCATATCTTGAAAAGACTTCAAGAACTATCTTTAGTATAAGCACAAAAATATAGGAATTGAAGATCTTATTTTTAGGTTAAGGATAGAAGAGGACAATAAGTTATCCAAAAAGAGAATGCCCCAAAAGAAAATGTTATGGAATAAGTGGTAAAGTCCCATAAGAAAAATCAAAAGAAGAAGCTTGTTGTGAAAGGTAAAGGAATTGTCAATAAGTTAAATGTCAAATGCTTTATCTGTAACAAGACTGGGCATTTGGCTAAAGATTATAGAAATAAAGGTAAGCAATGAAACCGTACAAAAGGATTGTTTAAGCTAATATCACTAATGTTGATCACCTCACTAATAAAGTTTTAGAAATGAACTTGTCTTGTGTTGCTTTCAAAGTCAACCTTATCAACAACCTGAGCAGTGGTGGGTTGATATTGATGCTACAAGACTTGTATATACCAACAAGAGGATATTTTTCACTTACAAAAAAAATGGATGGAGAAAACCTATACATGAGGAACTCATCAACCTCAAAAGTATTAGATGTTGGAAAGGTCATATTGAAGATGACCTCTAAAAAGCTTCTCACCTTCAACAATATATTGCATGTTTCTGATATTAGGAAAAAGTTAGTGTTTGGCTCATTGTAGAGCAAAAATGGTTTTAAGATGGTTTTCAAGAGTAATAAATTTATAGTCTCTAAAAGTGGTATGTTTGTAGGAAAAGAGTATCTTTGTGATGGCCTCTTTAAAATCAATATATTGACCATTATAATCAATGATGAGAACAATAATAAGATTGTCTCCTCCTTTTATTTATTTGAGTCTTGTGATGTGTGGCATGGTAGGTTAAATCATTTAAATTATACTTTTATGCAAAGGTTAACAAACCATGAATTATTACCAAAATTATTTTTGAAAAAAATCATAAATGTGAAATTTGTGAAGAATTAAAATTTACAAAACCTTATTTTCAAATAATTAGAAGAAGTAGGGAACCTCTAAACTTAATTAACTCAGATATTGATGATTTAAAGTTTGTGCAAACTAAAGGTAGAAAAAAATATTTTGTTATTTTTATAGATGATTGCATAAGGTATTGTTATTCCTATTTATTTAAGAGCAATTATAAAGCTCTTGAAATATTTAAACATTACAAGAATAAAGTTAAAAATTAACATACCAAAAAGATAAAGGTAAAAGAAGTGATAGAGGTGGAGAATACAAAACACCATTTGGTGAATTATGTTTCTAAAATGGTATTATCCACCAAACTACTGCTCCTTATTCATTATAATGATTTGTTGTACACAAGTCAAGTATTGAGGATATTCATCATAATACTATTATGGAAATAGAAAATGCTATATTCTTTAAGGAAATGTTTCCATGAAAGAAAGCATGAGAAAATCATTTAGTTAAAAGAATGATTGATGATAGCTCAAGTAATCATTATCAATCAGAAGATGATAAAGTTAAGCTTAAAAAGAGTAAAAAGACAAAAATAACAAAAAATATTTGGTCTTGATTTTTTAATATACTTTTAGAAAATAAACATCAAACTTACTCGGAGGCAATGTCTTGAAAGCTTTCTATTGGAAAAAAAGCAGTCAATAATGAAATTGAATTCATTATGAATAATCAAATATGAAAACTAGTGGCTCTTTCTCCTAAAAGTAAATCATTAGGTCATAAGTGGATCTTTTAAAGAAAAATAATAGTTAATGGCATTATTGATAATTATAAAACTAGACTTGTTGTTAAGGTATTAGATAATAAGAAGGTGTGAACTATTTTGACATATATTCATCTGTATTAATAATAACTTCCATACGAACGTTAATATCCAATAGATGTAAAAATAACTTTTTTAAATGGCGACCTTGATGAAAAAGCTTACATGGAACAACTCGAAAGGTTTGTTGTCAATTGATAAGAAAAGAAAGTCTGCAAACTTGTTAAATTATTATATGATTTGAAACAAACACCTTAATAATGACATGAAAAGTTTGACAATGTTATGTTGTCAAATAAGTTCAAAGTCAACGAAGTTGATAAATATGCTTATGTGAAAAATACAGATAAAAGTTATGTCATTGTATGTCTATATATAGACGATATACTAATTTTAGGCAGTAATGATTACATGATCAAGTCTACTAAGAAAATATTAACTAACATGTTTCACATGAAAGACTTAAGTATTGCATATGCCATATTAAGAATAAATTTTTTTAGGAAATCTAATGGATTAATATTATCCCAATCTTATTATATTGAGAAAATTCTTGATAAATTTTTCAATGGTGAAAATAACATTATTAAAACACCAATTGATATAAGTGTATATTTGTTCAAGAACTAAGGTAAGGAAATAAACCAATTAGAATATTCTTGAATGATTAGAAGCCTAATGTGTGTTATGAATTGCATAAGGCCTGTTATTGCTTGCTTAGTTAGTAAATTGAGTAGATTTACAAGTAATTCAAGTATTAATCATTGGAAAGTAATAAAAAAAAGGTTCTCAAATATCTAAGATATACTATGGACTATGGGTTACACTATACTGGTTACTTAATAATTTTAGAAAAACATAATGATATTAATTGGATATCCAACATTAAGGATTTAAAATCCACAAATGGATATGTCTTCACACTTGGTGGAACAATTGCATCATGAAAATACTCCAAACAAACATATATTGCTAGATTCATAATGAAATCAGAGTTTATTGATCTTGATAAAGTTAGAGAAAAAGCCAAATGAATTCAAAATTTCTTAGAGGATATTCCATGTTAGCCAAAACCAATGCCAACTATTTATGTCTATTATAATAGTCAATCAATAATTGAAATGGTACAAAGTAGTATGTATAATAATAAATCTAGAAATATATGTTATAGACATAATATTATTAAATACTTGCTCTCGAATGAAATTATTTTCATTGACTATGTAAAATCAAAGGAAAATATTATGGACATGTTAAAAGTTTGTTGAGAGAGTTTATGTATAATTCATCGAGAGGAATAGGCTTAAAACCTTTAAAAGATGAAATAATATAATGATGATAAACATACCTAGTTGATTGGAGATCCCAAGATCCAGGTTGAAATGGAAAAGTAAGTCATATAACATTCTTAGTACTAGGAAATTATTATTTCCCGCTTATTCCTATGATGAAATAAGTGCTAGTTACAACGTAATAAATAGTAAGCTGAACTCTTAATGATTTTCATATCTTGATACATTAAGTAGATGATAACATAATATTTTTAATAAAAGATCACCTATATGAGTGAAAAATATGGGTTTTTTTTTTAGAATTTTGAGAAAGACTGAATTCTTTAAAGGGTTTATGAATCCAAGAGTTGTTTAGGGACTAAATGAACACAATGGTGAGAATAAAAAAAAATCTATAGGTAGAGAACTATGTGAATACTATTGTCTTGGTTTACTATTTAGCCAAGTAAATCCGATAGTATTTCAGTAACGAAAGTTCAAAGATAAAAATTACCTATTCTGATGCAGTAATCTAGCAAATTAATATCTCTTAATAAATCTTTGAGTCGTTTTCAAACTGGTAAGATAATTTTCATTTATGTGGGGGATTGTTGGAAACTTGTTTAATTAACATGATTAAAATAAATTATGGGTGAATGAGAAATTAATATTAAATAATCCTTGGTTTTCTTAAATTTATTTTTTGATTTATAGTGGCTAATCAAAGGTTAATAATGATGAGAAATAATTTTTCAACATTTTAGCTTTCAAAATTCAAAATAAAAAGGGTGAAGAAAGAGTTTCAAAATTATTATTTTTTAGTTTTTACATACTCTTCCTCACCTTATATTTTAGTGGTTTATTCTCATTTTAAGCTTTAGTTTTCCATCCAAATCTAAAGTTTAAGTTCATCTTGTTGAGAGATAATTAAGTTTCATATTCTTTGGTTCAAATATCTTGTTTAGAAGTGCATATAAACTAAGGTGGTGGTGTTGAAGTCTTAGGAGGCATATTGCAAATATTCTAATTGCACAAATAAGGAGCAATAAGGCATTAAGGACAAAAAACTCATCATTGACAACAAAAAAAATTTCATTACTTTAAAATACTTTAACAAATAAGTACCCTCCTTTGTTTTAATTTAAGCATATATATTTTTATTATTAGTATGCTAAGACTTTGAATTAATAAAATTATAAATTTAAATATATACTTAATATGCATGCTAATGATCTATTATTATACTTGTGTTAAAAACATGCTTCCCACAAGTTGTTATTTTGTATACTTATAGATTTAAATTTGTATAAATTCTAGGCTTTTCTTGAAAATATTCTTATGTTTGACAGACCTTGTTATAATAAACCAAACACCATTGCTTAACAGTCTAATATATATTTATAAATTTTGATTTATAAAAGTATTTTTGTTGGAGAATAATTTAACAAGTCTTTAACCCTAAATATGAGTGGATCATGTTTTTAATTTGACCTCAAATATATCAATTAATCATGTTTTTTTAAAAAAGAATTCTAAAATGAATCACAGGTTCCATTACAAAAAAAAGAAAGAAAGAAAAAAAAATTGCTCTTAATATCCTTTAATTTGGTCCAAATTACGATTACTCTTTATAGTTTGAAAAATTATATTTTGCATCTTGAGTTTTATGCACGGGATAACACTTAACTTCATTTCTAAAAAAACCCAACACATAAATCTGATTATTTACATATTTGCAATTATTTTCTATTTAATGACTCTTATGTTAAATATTTCAGTTTTGTCATTGAATAAAAAAAAAAATCCTAGCCATCTTCTTCCCCTGAATACCAAACCTAGCCGCCATATGATAGATTAACAAGAACATCAAGCGACCTAGACAATGCAGGTGATAATTGAGCTGGTGAGGGGTCTTCTTTTTCTGTTAAATCATGTCTTTGTTCAATGGCTAAATTCATGCTCAAACGGGAACCCCTTTGATCCTCTAGGTCAAGTGTAGTTGCATCTGTAGCTCGTAAACATTTGTATCTTGGCATGAACCAGCAACTAGGGCTTTGAAATGGGAGCATATTTTGGACAATTAGGACTGACAGTTCTCCCTTATATGGCTTTGGTGATCTGCAGAGTTCTTTCTTTAATCAATGACCTTTCGCTTCCCACCATACTTGTTTTTTTTTTTATGCCATGAAAACGCTTCAATGCCTGATTTTCAAGCATTTTCTACCATAATTGATTTTTTTAGAAAGAAATTAAATTCCAGAGAGGGAGAGAAAAAAATTAAAAAAAAAGTAAGAAAAAGAAAGGAGTCGTCTTCATTCCCTCTTTTTCTTGCTGAAAGTTTTCGGGACAAAAAGAATTGAAGCATTGATGGAATCGAAAGCCATGGTTACTGCTAGCAAAATTTATGGATTTGAAAAGGCTCTAATTTGTTTCAATCGGGAGAGATACGAATTTGATTTCTAGAGAGACAAAAGAAGCTAATTTATGGATTTGAAAAACTTTAATATTTTCAGAAATTTTGTTTAACTAATAATACTCTAAAACGCTTGGGAAAATACACTAGCTTTTTTTATTTTTATATTTTTTCTTTTTTTTTTTACATGTTTTCCTTTTCTTTTCTTTTCTTTTCCCCCAAGATTTTCTTCTCTTTTTTTCCAGTATTTCTTCCCCCTTTTTTGTTGGGTTTTACATTTTTTTTTCTTTTTTACCCAAGATTGTCTTCTTCTTTTTATTTTTTTATGTTTTTGTGTTTTTTTAAAAAAATTATCTTTGTTGATTTTATTTTAATATTGAACTGCTTAAGAATTTAGTTCTGTAGTTTTTTTTCTTTAAAACATTATGGATTGCTATAATGTTTCCATACATGGTTTTTTTTTATGAATTTTTCTTCTTCTTTTTTTTTCCAATATGGTCTTTGTCGAATTTTTTTTTTATATTGAGCTGGTTGAGAATTTTGCTTTGTACTTTTTTTCTTTAAAACATTGTGGATTGCTATAATGTTTCCCCACATGTTTTTTTTTCAAAATTATCTTTGTTGAAGTTTTTTTTTTTAATATTGAGCTGGTTGAGAATTTAGCTTTAACTTTCCCCACATGTTTTTTTTCCATTTTTTTCATTTTTTTTCCAAAATTATCTTCTTCTTTTTTTCAATTTTTTGTGTTTTTTTTTAAATTGTTTTTGTTAATTGTATTTTTTTTAATATTGAGTTGGTTGAGAATTTAACTTTGTAGTTTTTTCTTTAAAACAATGTGGATTGCTACATTGTTTCCCTATATGGTTTTCTTTTTATGATTTTTTTTGTTTTTTTTCAGAATTGTCTTTGTCGATTTTATTTTTTTTATATTGAGTTGGTTGAGAATTTAGCTTCGTAGCTTTTTTTTCTTAAAACACTATGAATTGCTACAGTGTTCCCCCACATGATTTTTTTTTGTTATGATATTTTTCAAAATTATCTTTATCAATTTTATTATTTTTAATATTGAGCTGGTTGAGAATTACAACTATAGATTTTCTCATGTAACACTATAGATTGCTACAGTGTTTCCCTGCATGATTTTTTTTCCTTTTATTTTTTTTTGTTATGATTTTTTTCAAAATTATCTGTCGATTTTATTTTTTTAATATTAAGCTGGTTGAAAATTTAGTTTTATATTTTTTTCCTTGAAAACATTGTGATTGCAGCAGTTTTTCTCCATATGATTTTTTTTTATGATTTTTTCCATAAACCCATGAAAACACACAAGCATGCCACAAGCCCGTGGCATCGCGTGGGCATGGCATCTAGTGTTATCTAAGTGGTGTTTGTGTTATACTATACACGAGGGTAATTTGGTTAATTCATCAAATTTAAAATTTTTTGTTGATCCAGAATATAAATGGTAATTTTTTAATTATAGTGGGTAATTGCTATTTGAACCAGGATGTTAAATGTAATTTTTTTTTAAAAAAAAGCAAAATTTGGGCTAGAATTTTCTTAAGAGAGTGTTTGAAAAGTCGTAGTGGTTGCTTTTTAAAATGTTTTTCTCTTGGAAATTTAAAAAAATAATATTTTTTTATTTTTTTAAATTCATTGTTGACATTAGCACATCAAATCAATCCAGTAACATCATTATCATTGTTAAACCATGAAGTTAAGATATTGACCAAGCAATAATCATGAAGAAATTTGACAGACACTAGTATGTTTGGTACTATGATTGCTTCTGTGGTTGTAGTTTCAAAAAAACAGTTTCATAAAAATCACTTTTGTCAAGGTTTGTTTTAAAAATTTAAGTGTTTGGTTAAAACTGTGATTGAAATTGAGATTCAACAAAAAACAATTTCGTGTGTTTGGTTAATATGCTTTTTATATTGAGGTTTGATTATGAAATTACTTAAAAGGACATACATCCATGTATATATGTATGTGTGTGTGTGTGTTATTGCAAAATATTGTTGATTTATAATTATGATTACATAAAGAAATAAATAATCCTTGTACATTATGTTTTTCTTTTATTGTATTATCAAACTATTAGCAATTTCATCGCGTATAAAATCCATACGTGAAGGCCTCTGCGATCCTTAACTATCTGAGCAAGCTACAATATCTGGTAAAAATTCATCCGGAATAAAATTGGAATTGCAATCATATTCAGCAAAAACCTCATCATCTTGTGATCTCCTTCTAATATAGTTATGTAGTGTCATTGATGCAACTGCAATCTCAACTTGTGTTTTATATTGGTAAGCATACATGTTTTATAAAATTCTTCACCTCCGTTTCCATACCTCAAAAGAACACTCTATCACGTTACGTAGTGATAAGTGTGCATGATTAAACACTTTTTCCAGACCATTTGGTTGTCTACGATGTCTAAAATCTTTTAAATGATACATCTCGCCTATATAAGAAACTAAATAACCATACTCATTGGGATATTTGACATCAACCAAATAGTATTTGCCTGCAAATAAGAACAACATGCTAATTTTTTTCAATAACTAAAAAAGAATATTATCTAACTTCAATTACCAGCTCTTCAATTTATATGAAATCACAACCTTCCGGTGGTTTTGAAAATTTTATACTACTACTATCAATAGTCTCAAGAAAAATTCATATATCGTGTGCACTGTCTTCTTATCCTTCCCACACAAACATGAATTGCATGTCGAAACTACAAGCAACCATGATATTGTGTCAATACACCTTTTCTTCCAATAAATGAAATTTGTTTATCAGATAATATGCATGCACGAATATATGTGCCATCAATTGCACCGACACAATTCTACAGGAAAAAAATAATGTAAGTATTTAGAAACATTAATAAAATAATTGATATTCATTTAAACAACATAAAAAAAAAATTGTTTGTCTTACCTTGAAACGTGACATATATCTTGGATTCATTGCAATTTCTCTTGGGGTGTTGGTAAATTATAGATCTACTGGTTTTATGACTTCTACAGCAAACAAACATAATGATTTAAGGACTTCTTTTATACATCTACTAACAGTTTCACCTGAATATTGAAATCTCTACTGCATTTCCCTATTTGACGCCCTTACTACTATTGTAAATAGAAACATTACCACCTTTTCAATAACGATCATTCCTCTTGAAGGTTTTAAGCCATAATATGTTTCTAAATCATTACACAGACTCAACAAAGTTGTTATATCCATCCTAAACATGTTAACACATCATTTCCAATGACCTCTTAAAACTTCATTCAACCAACGCATCCCTGTATTGTATGAAACCATACGTGGTTCTTTATGCATATAATTAATATAATACATGTTTATAGCTCCAGTCATGCATATAATTAATTTCTTCATATCAAATTGTCTCCTTAAAAAAATCACCATCACCATCACTTTCATCGTCACTGTCATCGTCATCATCATTACTGTCATTGTCATCGTCGTTGTTGTCATTTCCATCATCTTCATCTCTAGCATCAACAACAAAGGCACCCCACTACCTTCACAGCTGCTAGGATAATTAATGTGGTCTACAATATGATTCGTTACATTATCATTATCGTTATCAAAATCTTCGTTAAATATGGCATTAAACCATGGATCATCCATACTTCAATTACATGTAAATAAAAAAAATGGATAGGTTGTTAATAAAATACCATAAATCCAATTAAATATCATTCAGAAATAAAAAGAACAATTAAAGAATTGGGAAGAATAATTTTATCACAAACCTGTTAAGGCTAAGAAGATGTTTCACTTGCTTGTAACAAATGCAGTTAAGATATTTGTTCTAAAGATAGTTATTTTATTGGAATACATGATAGAAACATCCCTCCTTGTAAAGAAAAAAGTAAATGATGCATTGCATAAACAATTTGAATTTGTTTGTCAACATTGTTAAATAAGCATATCTACGTATCTTTTGTACATGTTTCGCCTGCACAAGTTCTGACATGTATGAGCCGTAAAATTTAAATATGGATGTTCTTTTGTATCAAACTTGTTACTTTCATGTGGTTTCTAGTAAATTATTATCATGTCTCTATTATTCAAGATTTTGTCCTTATATTTTTATATCTATTATTCAAGATTTTATCCCTATATCTTTAAAATTTTTACTTTTAAAATTTCTACTTTTATGACCGGTTGCACTCTAAAACCTATCACATACATCATTTTCATTCACAACTTTTGTCAAATAGACATTCATTTGTAGCCTTTGATCATCCTTTACTTTTATACCATTCATTTTCTTCTTTTTCATACATTTTTCTTGTGTTGACCAATTATCTCCATCTTTACTATCATTCTCCTACTTTTCATTTTTTATTATGCTACTTTTCATTTTTTATTATGCTGGCATCCATCTTATTTGAGTAATAATACTACTATTATACAAGGCTTTTCTGCCTATTTTTAAAGTACAGAATTATATTATTTGAGTAATTATACTACTATTATACAAGGCTTTTCCCTCTATTTTTAAAGTATGAAATTATATTAAAAGTCACACATAGTAACATGAATACTTTAAAAATTTCTCATCCATAACGTTGCACTTTATAATATTTATTTCCACCAACATTCACAACAGACATACATATTGAATTATTAAAACAAACATTAATAAAAATAAAAGTGTTACATATTTATAGTAAATAGTTATACTTACTAAAATATTACATGTTCACATTAAATTAAACGACATCGAACTAAACAATGCAATAACACAACATTCAAAAAAAAAATCTGTCTTGGAACAACAACTAATCTCTTAAATTACAATCCGAATAAAAATAAATACAAGCAACCTAACAGTTCAATAACTCATATAGAAATCCATAACTACAACATTTAAATAAAGATACAAAGCAATTAAAAACAACATAAATTGATATGCCCACATCTCACAACTTCAAATGTCATGATTTTATAATGAATGAAACTAACTTCTGCAAATGAAAACTATTCTTTTCAAAATTATCAGCTCATTATTTTGCAAATATAAACATGTAAAAATAAATTATCAAACATGTCAAATAACATAACACATTATATTTAGCTAGCACTTTGATGTAGTTAATAAATTAACGCTTTAGAAAATAAAATCATACAATGTCAGCTAAGCACGATTACTTCGTGCATACATTCGCTTCAACCATTTCAACTTCTCTTCAAGACCACCCATACTAGACCACATTTCTCTTTTCCTTCTTAAACTCAGATACTCCGTAGCAAAGTCATAAAAATCATCATCAATTGAAACTCCAGGAATTGAGTGAAGCTCAGCCATCACTTCGGGAATACTACAGCCTTGCCGATCCATATGCAAAGAAGTGAAATCACTCCTAGTAGACATAATCTCAAGTAGTTGATCCAACATTGACAGCAGCTGAACACCAATTCCAAATATCTTCTTCTTTCTACCTCGAACCTCAGAATGATCTCTTTCTTTTCTTTTGCCATTACTCTTTGAGTTGCTGCTGCTCGACATATTCACCCCGCCAACCATTTGAGACATGTCATTCTCCAAATTTAAAATCCCATCCTCCTCCGAATCACCGCTTCCTTCATCCAAATCAACACCGTCAATGTTGACATTGCTTATGTCAAGATCGACATCGTTGCCACCAAGTACTCCTGACGATGGAGCCCACACATACTCTCCGAGAGCAACAATGTTGGAATACATTCATCAAATTTAATCTTCTAAGACGGTTCAATACCAGCATATCTAAATTTTTTGGCTCCTCTAATTTCCTACATAAAAGAAACAAAGATAATTAATGCAACATCATGTATTAAAATTTTTTATGAAATCTAACAACAGCAAATGAAATTGTTATGATCATAAGGAATTAACCTGAATTTTTATTTTCCACAACTCATCACTAGCTAAAATTGTTTCTAATTCGCTACTCCAACCCACACTAGTTTCAGAAATCAACTTTCTCCATATCCTCCAATCCTTTTTGCATCCATCCCATTTGTTTTTCAGTTGTGTTTTAATGAATGCATGGCCAGTTTGTTCTTTGAATGATATCATAAGAATTTTCATCCCGTTTTATCAAAATGAGTATTAGGTCTCATTCCTATATTAATGGCCTTAATGCACAGGTCACAAAATGTATGCAACATTTCCTTTGCCCAAACAGTCTTGTCCATAGATTCAAGACCTTCCATTATATCTTTTAAAACTTTTAACAAAAGAAAACAAGCAATGATATCATGTAATGATATCATGTTTACACGCCTAAAATCAGCATTAACACAAATACAAAATACTTAATATAAATAATAAGAAAAACTGGAAAGTATAAAATGCATTGTGTGGAACACTTTAGTTTATTGAATATTTTTAACAAAGCACACTTTAATAACCCTTCTTTAAAGAAAACTGAAAGCATGAGATGCTGATACAATGTAGTTTTAATAATTTGTAAGACAAAACAAAAAAAAAACAGCAAGTTGAGAAGGGTAATTATAAAGATGACTATAGGCATGTCGCATGCTTGCTTCTTGTAAAAATCAACGATGAATTTTAATTTGTTCTTTCCCTGGCTTTCTATTTGTTAGGGTTATTACTGGAGCAACAATTGTTCCAGTTAATTTTTTGAAAGTAAATTTCAGTTCTGTTTAAGCATTGAATGTCTTTTATAGTGCCTTGTTTCCCTCAATATCATATGGACAGCATGAGGGACATATATCACGGCTAGCATCAAACTCATACAGATGCAGACTAAGTGAATTTGTTCAGAGAGGATGGGGGTATTAGGCTTAGTTTACTGATTCAACGCTTAAAATAATTAATGCAACTTTCCCTCCTTTGTTTCAATCGCAACTACTTTACCTATAAAACTGCTTTCTACAAATCAAAGTCTATATGCAATTCAAGACTTTCAACACTGCTATCTACAAATCAAGCCCATTCTACAATTCATGACTTTTGTTTGTTACAAACAAGATGATTATTTACTCCTCTGTATGAACAAAAAACCTCAAAACTTCATCAATTATGCAACACCCTAATGCAATCATCACAAAACAAAGTATTACACTTCTTTTCAGCTATATATAAAAAGAAAATAAAGAAGCAACAATTAAATCCAACAATTAGCCGAACTAAAGGAAACCCATTTTAGAGCAGACAAAACCCATGTTGATAAATTAATCAAACATACAAAACTCCATAAAACACAAGTAATTTCAATAGAGAAAAAAATATACTAAGAAAAATAATCTACTTTCAAAAACAAGTTGCATACAAGTGTAATAATTTGTAGTTAACTAGCAGCATTGACAATTAATCACAATAAAAACAAAAATAATGGAGCATCACAAAAATTACAATTTATAGATAATTAAAATAAGTTTTAAGATGGAGATAAGGAATAAACTCACGGTTACTCTTCTCTCGTTTGAGTTTCCCCAACACAGATCTGCTGTTTATTTCTGCAAAACAAAAAGGTAAAGAAATGTTAGAAACATCACATGAAAATCTACTTTGAATTTGATCTGACTTGAAGACGAATGGAGAAGATGGTTCAAGGATATAACATTTCAATTTACTGGGAAAAAAAACCAATACAAAGCTTTGATGAATGAGCGTATTAATCACTGAAAATTATCTTCAATTGAACGAGTCTGGCAAGGAAAACTCTCAAAGAAATAGGAGGGAATGGAGGAGAATAACAAGGCTCGAACAATTTGGGAATGAGATGATAATGATATATCTCAGAAATGGTTAGCAATGGTAGGCAGGAATTTCAAATCTGCGGGACATTTTGGTATTTTTTTCCAATGGTTCTCCTCTGCAAATTATTTTGTCAATGAAGGTGAGAGAGAATGCTTTTAAAGAGAGAATGCTTTTAAAGAGAGAATGCACCCAAAATCAAATGGAAATTGAACTTTTAAAACCAAAATTAAAGTAGATTTAATTGTTTTTTAATTAGTTAATTTGATTTTTTTTTTTTTTTATATTTTTTTTAGTTTAATTGATTTTTCAAGTTTTTTCCCACCTTTATATAGTATTTATAAGTATAGTTATGATTACTTTTTAAAGTATTTTTTACTCAGGGAATATATTAAAATAATATTTTTTTTATTTTTTAAAAATTATTTTTGATATCAGTATATCAAAATAATTTGAAAACACCAAAAAAATATTAATTTAAAGCAAAAAATATAAAAAATATTAATTTTTTTTAGAAATACTTTTAAAACACAAAAATAGACTGAATAGTATCATTTCCTACCAGATTTTTATTTTCTGAAAAATTGATTAAGTTTTTTTTTTAAAGTTGAATTTTCTTTTATTTTTTTAGACATGGGAGAAAGTTGTAATAAAGGGTCATTGGGTCAAAAAGTGTCTTGTAAGTACTTTACATGCGAACTAGTTATATGATCTGTGCGATGCCGCGGATCATTTTTTTTGTATAAAAAATATCAAAAAAATCTAAGATTTAAAAGTGTTGGGTCTTTCTGCAAAGCTATACCCAAAAGTCTTGAATTTGGCTACAACACCTGACCTAAGAGTAATATTTATAATATTAATAATAACATTAAACTTGCATGACCTAAGTTTAAGTGGGTTTGGTTGCAATACCAGATCCAATAGTCTTGGATGTAGGTCTAACTGCAAGGTCGTGTCATAAAAGTGTGATAATTAAATAGAAAAAAAACAAAGAAAAAAAACAAATAGAAACAAAAAAACTAATGAAGAAAAAGGAAAAAAATTATGAATTAATTGGGTTAACCCTTCAAAGCAGGTTAACTCGTCAAACCTTGGATTCGTGTCATGAAAGTTTGATAACTAAATAGAAAAAAAAATTGACAGGTTACCCATAATTAATTAGGCTAACTCGTCAAACCAGGTTAACCCGTTAAACCCGGAATCCGTGTCATGAAAGTTTGATAACTGAAAAGAAAAAAATTAAACATTAACAAACTAAATTAAAATGAAAAACATTACTTAAAAAGGAAAAAAAACCAAAACAAACAAAAGGCATCAACCTTTTCACTGTGGATTGCACTGTCAAAGACATAAAAAAAAGCAAAAAGAAAAAAAATTCTTCAATTAGCCAAACCTAAGATAACTAAATAGAAAAAAAAGCATCAACCAATAACTAAGCAGAAAAAAATCATATTAATGAACTAAATTAAATAAAAAAATATTAATTCAAAAGAAAAAATAACAGAAGAAAAAACTTATAAGAAGAAAAAAACTAATGAAGAAAAAAAATAATTTAAATTAATCGGGTTAACTCGTCAAACCTAAGATCCGTGTCATGAAAGTTTGATAACTAAATAGAAAAACTTTTAATATCAACAAACTAAATAAAAAAATTAATTAAAAAGAAAAAAAAAGTATCAGCCTTTTCACCGTGGACTGCACTGTGTAATCCACAGTGAAAGGCATAAAAAGAAAAAAAAAGCAAAAAAAAAAAACTAAAGGCATCAACCTTTTCACTGTGGACTGCATACAATATTAAAATATGAAATCGGAAGAAAAAAACTAATGAGAAAAGAGAAAAAAAATTTGAATCACTTGAAGTTAACTCGCTAAATCAGGTTAACCCATCAAATCTGGGATTCGTGTTATGAAAGTGTGATAACTAAATAGAAAAAAGATTTAATATTAATGAACTAAATTAAAAAGGAAAAAGCAAAGAGAAAAAAACATATAGGAAGAAAAAAAACTATTGAAGAAAAAGAAAAAAAATCTGAATCAACTGGGTTAAACCATCAAATATGGGATTCATGTCATGAAAGCCTAATAATTAAACAGAAAAAATTTAATATTCAGAAACTATAGACGAAAAAAATAAACTAAAGGCATAAGTTTTTTTACTGTGGACTGCACCGTGCAGTTCACAGTAAAAAGCTTAGAAAGGAAAAGAAAAGGGAAAAAAACAAAGTCATACGCCATGGGTTAATTTTTTTTTCTTGCATAAAAAATATCAAAAAAAGCTAAGATCTAAGAGTGTTAGGTCTTTCTGTAAAGATATACTCAAAAGCCTTAGGTCTACCTGCAACGTTTGACTGAAGAATAATATTTATAATATTAATAATAATATTAAACTTACATGACTTAAGTTTAAGTGAGCCTGACTGCAACATCGGATCCAGGAGCATTGGATGTGAGTCTGGCTATAAGGTCATATCATAAAAATATGATAATTAAAAAGAAAAAAACAAAGAAAAAAACTAATAGGAAAAAAAAACTAATGAAGAAAAAGAAAAAAATCTGAATTAACTAGGTTAACCCTTCAAACCAGGTTAATCCGTCAAACCTGGTATTCGCGTCATGAAAGTCTGATAATTAAATAGAGAGAAATTTAACATTAAAAAAACTAAACTAAATGAAAAAAAACTAATTAAAAAGAAAAAAATCCGGATTAACTCGTCAAACCAGATTAACCCATCAAACCCGAGATTCATATCATGAAAGTTTGATAACTAAATAAAAAAAATTTAACATTAACAAACAAAATCAAAAAAAAAATATTTATTGAAAAAAAAACAAAAATGAAAAAAAAAAACGACAGTTCTATAATATAATAATAATAATAATAATTATTATTATTATAATTATAATAATATAATATATTAATAAGGGGAAAGCTACAAAGCTTTCCCCACACCTTTATAGTATTACTTAATGACTCGAAATGTATACCGAATAAAAAGAAAAGAAAACACCAACAGTGAAAAGGTATTATAATTGGAAAGAACTAGATAAGTCGTTTCTATTATGTCATGGGTCACGTTAATTTTTTTCTAATATAAAAAATAATAGTGTAACTCAAGTAATTGTTTAAATAGGTTTAATAAGCTTGGTTAACTTAATAATATGATTTTATAAAAAAAACCACGGTGACAATAAAAAAATTACAATGACTAATAAAAAAAATAAACGCTTACTAATATTATAAAATTATACATTATAAATATTTTTAAAATGTCTTAAAGATCTTATTTGATAACAAAACAAAAATTAAATAAAAATGAGATAATCTTATAAAAAAAATAAAAAAAAAAGCTCAATCACTGGTAAATCAAACGCGGAAGGGAGAATTGAATAAAAAATCAATTTTAAAAAAGAATAAAAAAATCTTGCTATAGTAAGCATGCCAAACTCGCGACTAGCTTACAAGGATGGGATAATTGCATAAAAAAAAACTCAATAAAACAATGGAGGTGTTACACGGAAACAAAATAATAAAAGGTGAAACTGAAAAAAAAAATCAATTAAAACAACATTGAAAAAAAACTCGAGTAAGCTTGTGATAACTTGATTAATTTGTGACCCGGGATATAAAATCAAGACAATCTTTTAGAAAGGAAAGTAACAAAACTCATGAAGCTGAAGACCTAATTAAAAAAAAATTGAAGGATAAAATTGTAAGAAAAAAATCATTTTTTTAAAAAACAATCTTAAAAAGTAGACCGAATTCAAATCAAGCTAATCTTTAAAACCTATGACTCAATTCATGAGATTGAGTTACCTCATAGAAAATAAACTCAAAAGAATCATGAAGCAAAATTTATAATCATCAAAAATTAAAAAAACAAAACAAATAATAATTAAAAGAACGAAGATTAAATCTGATATAAATTTAAATGAAATAAAAAAAATTAGAGATCAAATTGAAAAATAAAATAAATCAAGAAAATGATAAAAAATAACAATAAAAAAATAAAAATCAAATATAATACAAAAATTAAATGAAATAAAATAATAAAAGATATAATTAAAAAAATTAAATAAATAAAAAATAATAATTAAAAGAATAAAAGTTAAATATAGTATTAATATTAAATGAAATAAGTGAATGGCAATTTCCCCCCTATTTTGCACTTCTTAGCTTGCCTTTTGGAGTGCAAAATTATTATTATATTGTAATAAACTAATAATTCATAGTGAAACGATTCTTTGATAGGAGAGGGACTCAATCCATCAAATTAGTAGGAGAAGGGCTAAATTCAACCAAATTGATAAAGTACAGGGACCTCAACCTCTAATTAACCTGACCTTAAACTGGCATGTCGTTTATGCGCATGGGGTGACATAAACCATGTATCCTTGCATATAAAACAACGTTGACGTGTTCCTCCTGGTAACTAGGTGCCCTTGTGCTTCAACTACCATGCTGCCTGGCAACAGTACTGCTCATCAAAACCACTTACAGAGAACAACATATATCTAAATTCACACTTCCTACTTGCTTGTTTAATAGTTATTTCACCCTATCTCAAAGAAGTGTACTTTTCTTCTTCTTCTTGTTCTTCTTCTTGATTTTATTTTATTTTTTTTGATTTTATTTTATTTCCTTTAACATATTGTTTGATTGATTGCCAATATGAAGTGAGAATGTTAGGATCAGTTCATTACCTCGATTTCTTTCAGTTTCTCTTCTTTTTCTTTCAATCAAGTTTGTATTTTATGAATGCTTGGATTCTAAATTATCTTAATCTGTTTGCTTTGAAATGGAGAGAATTTGAAAATTAAAGTCTTTTCTAGCCTCTGGTTATCGAATTTACATAGTTTGATGGGTAGATACTCATTGGATTCTTCGAATAATGGAGAAACCTTTTTCATTTCTCTTGCTTTTATTGTTCTGTTTCGCAGGATTTGATGCTGTTTATGCCGATAACAAGTAGCTTCATTGAGTTTCAGTATCCATGGCTGTAAATTAGAAGTGGGTTATTAAAGGAATTGAAAAATAAGGATAACATGAGTAGGACACGCAGGAGTAGTAATTTATGTGATGATAAAATTGCTGGCAAGGGATCCTCTACAAGTCAAGGACCCAATGAGGTTTCTGATTATCTTGATCATGAGATTGCTCAACTCACAAAGCTCAGGTCACGGCCTCACGAACTTTTGAGCAGGGACGTGCCTGGCAGGTCGAGGCTGCCCGTCTCAACTATGAGAATGTTGGTTGGTCGAGAGGGTAATTATTCCGGAAGAGGGAGATTCTCATCTGCAGATAGTCGTCATGTTTTAAGTCGATATTTGCCTGTTCATGGTCCTTGCACGGTGGACCAATTGAATAGTCGGACTTATGTTTCTCAGTTTTCAGATGATGGAACTCTATTTGTTGCTGGATGCCAGGTAACATGGGGCTATCAGTAAAGTAATTACTCTTGAGCTAGCATTACGCTTCATAAAGATTTGGTGATACTTAAATTAACGGCAGTGTCTGTATTGTTGTTTTTTAAGTCAGTATATACGTTTCTTTTGCCACAGGGAAGCCACATTAGGATATATAATGTGGATAAGGGATGGAAAATTCAGAAGGACATTTTAGCCAAGAGTTTAAGATGGACAATTACCGATACATGTCTTTCGCCCAATCAGCGCTACCTTGTAAGTTTCTGATGACTCTAGTTGAAAAAAAAGTGGATATATTACTGAGATAGGAAGTCAATTATTATAGTATAGTTCAGTGCATTAATGCAAGTTCTCTGGGCTTAGTTGAAGACTTCTTCTTCGGTGGATCACATCTTTTTAAATACCAAACATAAATTTTCTTCAGGGTCTGTCTTTATTTCCTGTTTTAATTGTTGTAGCTCTCATCTTGTTCAACATACAGGTTGGTGGATTATCCGCCTGCCCATTTCTTGATTGTTCACATGTGCTTCTGTTGTGCTTGTGTGTGTCTGTGAGAATGTATGGTCATCTCTCTATGCATTTTCTTATTCAGTCTCTTTGTGTGCTGGATTGTGTGGATGCCTTTTATGGATCATTATGGACACGGCTCAAGTGCTCCCTTGTAATTTCTTATAGTTGCAGCCTTAAACAAGGGTTACTTGGTTGTTTTAGGTCTTATATCTTTTTTGGTTTTTTATGATGAGTCAATTTGTCTAATGTCATACTGCAACTTAGCCCATCTTTGGATCCGGGTTCATTGTGGGCCAGCATAATTTTATCAATTGTGTAGAGCTCATCCTTGTTCCTGAGTGTAACTATGCCACTTTCCACTGGAGATAAACTGATCTGTAGACTTGACATGCAATACAATTTAATTTTATAACATGGATGAAGTGCTTTTTCATTGTTGATTTCATTAAACTTTAATGTTAATTGTGCAGGTGTATGCTAGTTTGTCACCTATTGTCCATATTGTGGATATTGGATCTGCTGCCACAGAGTCACTAGCAAATGTAACGGTATGTCTGCCACAAGTCATACTTGTTTGTGGATTTTTTCCTTGGTTTCTATAATATGCGGGTGTTTGGTCAAAGGCTAATATCTTTTCAGCTTCTGTCATATTAACTTTATTTTTACGGAACCATGCCTTTAAACTGTCATCTTGGAATCACTGTGTTGTCTAGCTGTCATCAATGGTGATAGATGGGAAATTTTTTATTCCCTGCTAGGGATGTCTATTTAATTTACCCAATGATTGTATTGCATGCTCTCCCCATGGATTGTGGTTCTGTATGATGTGCATTGTTCTGTGTGTTATAGGCACCATTGTCTGGCTAGGTGATATTTATCATTGTGAGTTAGTCCTTGTTCTTGGTGAGGAGCCCTGTTATCATGACTATTAGAAATCAGGTTATGGTCATAATGCTTGGGATCATCCAATTCAGTAAGTAAGATGCTCATTGGAGTAAACCACTTTGCGCTACAGAGAGGCAATCCTGCACCTTGAGCTATGGCTTACTCAGTTGTCCTCTTATAGACAGCCAATTTTTTTTCTTGGGAAATTCAATGATTATAACACGGTCCTACTTTTGTTTCTTCATTGTTTTTATTGCCACAAAGTGATCAATTAATATTTTCATAAATTTTACAAAGCAAATGGCCATTGGTTTCATTCACATCAAAATTTCTATATGCAGGAAATTCATAATGGTTTGGATTTTTCTGTCGATAACGATGATTATGATGAATTTGGGATCTTCTCTGTGAAGTTTTCAACTGATGGGCGAGCTTGTAGCTGCAAGTAGTGATAATTCAATATATATTTATGATCTTGAAGCAAATACCTGCAGTCTCCGAGTTCCTGCACATAAGGTATCATATTTGTACATTTCATCATAAGAAGCTTATAGGATTTTGAAATTTAGTGGGGTCATTGAAAGTTAGAATCTGTTGCTTGTTTGGAATTGGTTGATGAGGTGCAAGTTACATCTAGACAATCTGTAAGCAACATTCATCTTGTATTACTACTTGGTAGTTTTAGTTTGTATACATAAATGCTGCTAAATTGTCTATCTGATTCCTTTGAAACTGAAAACGCATACCCTTGCCTGCCTATTGACCAGAAGATTTATTTGCTTTGCAAAAGACAATATCTTGTTTCATTCTCAATTTTAATTGTTAGAGAAATTAGTTGCATGGCATATTCATCAGTCCATATTTTAGAGTAAGAAGGCAGCAAGCCAAGACGGTTCTAAAGAAGTTTAAACTAAATCATACAAGTGAAATTATTTTTCTTTTCTGCTCAAAAGTTGATGCATTGTATTCTTTTTCTTAATTGCTGTCTTTCTCCCCTTCTTTATCATTTCCCTTCTCTGAATGCAGGGTGGGTCTATATTTCGGTGAAATACAGAACTAAATCATGCAAGTGTATAATTATTTTTCTTTCCTGCTCAAAAGTTGATGCTTTGTATTCTTGTTCATACTTGCTGTCTTTATTCCCTTCTTTACCATTTCCCTTCTCTGAATGCGAGGTAGGTCTACATTTCAGTGAAATACAGCGAACATCTGTGAACTTTTTTCTTGGCAAGAGTGATTAAAATGAAGATGTTAACACAGTATATTCTTAAATTTTTTGGGCTTTCTCTCAAGCAGGTTTTGGTGTTTTGGATATATCATGATCTGATTTGTGTTGCTCCTGCAGTCTGATGTCAACACAGTATGTTTTGCGGATGAAGCTGGCCATCTCTTGTATTCGGGAAGTGATGATAACCTCTGTAAGGTGAAAGCTATTCTTTAGCCTTTAAAGATTTAGGTCATCTTGTTCCATAGTGCTACCCAATATTCATTCTGGTTTAAACAGTTTGCAGATGCCTCACTGTAGGTTGAATAGAATTTTTATTACTGGTGCCTTGGAAGTTACTTTATGCTAGTATTGTCAGTTTGTCACCAGCTACATAAAGTTAACATGAACCAGGCCAATTTGAATAAATAATGATGCCTTTTCATGCTTGCTGAAATTTAACATGGCACTGACTTTGCATCTCTTAATTGGTTGCTTTAATGAAGGAACTTTCATTTGTCTTTTACTTTAATTTCTGCAGGTGTGGGATAGGCGTTGCTTTATCTCAAAAGGAAAAGCAGCAGGGGTCTTGATGGGACATCTAGAAGGCATTACATTCATAGACAGCCGTGGAGATGGGCGTTATTTTATTTCTAATGGAAAGGATCAGACTACCAAACTATGGGATATTCGAAAGATGTCCTCTAATGCCAAAGAGTAGTAATGTTACTGCTTCCTCCCCCTTTCACCCCATGCAAACTTGCACACACATATTCCCTAGATGTTTACTTACATGTTTTTTAATTGCTTTCCTCTAAGTTTATATTACCATGCTATAAGTTTGAATCATTCTTGTTAGGAGTTGATCATTTGAAATTCTTATTCCATGTGATGAACTTGTAGTTAGCACTTTCTGTTGGTGGATGAAGCTTGGGTGGAGCCAAGTGGGACTCAGATTGATGCTAACAGTTTTCAAATTGTATGCCTTGTTCAATTTATTGTATATGGTTTGTATTGTGTCTTTAACAGACAACGATTTTCTATTTTGCTTATTCTGCTTAGCATATACCTGAAACTGTCAAATCTGGGTTTGGAGTTAGGACGGAAGACATTTACTCTTACAATATGTCATCTCAAGGGTGCAGCATCCTCCAACTTGGCTTTGGAGGCCTCGCTCCTCATCTTTTTATAAATTGTTTTCAGAATGAATAAACTTTTTCAGAAGTTTGGATTTGCAGATAAAGGCAAATGGACTTTTTGATGATGAATTAACATGTTAAAGGTTTGGGGTGGGGGGTTGGGGATACACATATCTAATTTAAATTGCTTCATGCACCTGTGTATTGTAGATCTGGGGTAGGGGGTGGGCATACACATTTCAAATTTAAAAATTGCTTCATGCACCTGTGTATTTTTAGAGCTGGTTTGAGTTTACAGTGTGAAAAGACAGAACTACGTGCTTAACCCACCAAATTTTGGAAAAGATCTGATTTACTTGTACCAGAACTGATTGATGCTCTCCTGAAATCAATTTTGCTGCTGACTTGCCTCTTTTCAAACAGCACTCCAAGGCTTAGAGATTCTGACTGGGATTATAGATGGATGGAGTACCCACCCCATGCCAAAATCTTGAAGCATCCTCGTGATCAGTCTGTGACCACTTACAGAGGTCATTCAATCTTGCGCACTCTCATTCGCTGTTACTTCTCTCCGAATATAGGTACTAGTCAATTAAATTTGGCGTAGTTGCCTCTGCAGATATATGTTTTAATTTCAGTTGTTGAAATGCATTTTTTCTGTCTTGAATTTCCTGTAAAGCCAGGCTTCATGTTGGTCAAAGGATTGACCCAGGGTGTTATTCTTTCTGGTTGTCTCGATTTACTGTCCAGACTACCCTAAATTTAGTTTCTCAGAAACACAAAATAACTTGATGTTTTACTACCTGGTTGTGGCAGTTGAAAGTTTTCCATCAGTAACAGATTTTACCGTGTCAGTATTCAGTTAAGTTAGATAAAATTTGTCTGATGAAATTGGCTTCTAGGTAGAATTGGACAGGACCTATCACGCACGCTGCCTGCTCAACAGCTTGTTTGGTTTGGGGCTTTGCTTTGTCATGATTATATTTTGTTTATGGTATTGATGATTGCAAGGGCTTCACCAATGATTATTCTGTTGTTGCAGCACCGGCCAGAAGTACATTTACACTGGATCTAGCGACTGTTCTGTTTATATTTACGATCTGGTATGCATGTGATATTAGCTCTCTTCTTCAAAATCAACATCTTATTTCTCTGGTAATGTTTCAATTAGTAGTTGATGCAGAGAAATGAGGGAAGTTTGTTATTGTTTTTAGGTAAGTGGAGCCCTAGTTGCAACACTCGATCATCATGAAGGTCTTGTAAGAGATTGTAGCTGGCATCCTTTGTACCCTATGATAATCAGCTCTTCTTGGGATGGTGTCATTGCCAGATGGGAATTTCCTGGCAGTGGTGAAGCCCCTACTCCGGTGGTGAGACGAAGGTCAAGTCTGAGGCGGGATCTCTAGGAAGACCACTCAGTTGATTGTTCCATGCATGATTTTTGCCACTTTTTCCATAGTATGTGATGCATGGCTTTGTGTTAGTCACGGTCACTCACGAGGTCACTGCTTCAAAACGAAATAAAACGCAGTTGGTGAAGGTAAAAACAACAGGTTCTTTCCTGTTCTGTGCCATTAATACGGCCTGTATATATGTATGCCTTGTGACAACAAGCTGTGCTTCATCACATTGTTCCTGGTTGCAAACTGCATTATAATCCTGCAGCCTACACTTTCTGTAATCATACTGACACTCTTGTCTTTGGAAAAGAAGCTGCTCCCATGCGTGGGAGAATAAAGTGAATGAGTTACATGCTGCTTTGTTGAAATCTCTGGGTTTGTAGTTGGAAATATTTTGAGAACCACATTATAACTTATTTTAGTGTTAAAATAAAATAACAATAATAATAATAATAACCTCTCAATCTAAAAAAAAAATGAAATTGTTTTTATAAGAAAATGAATTTATTAAATAGTGTTTGATTATTATTATAGTAACAGTTGAATAAAGAAGAATTGTCTATAATTTCTGTTTTAAAAATAAATAAACTTATTTTAAAAGTTATTTTAGAAGAGATGTTTTTTTTATCTCCAGTTGGCAGAAGAAGGGATATAATTGAACAAATTAGTCATTCAAGTCCCAATAAGTAAGAGCAAAAACTGTTATTACGAAACCTGAAAAGTAACTCGGTTAGGTTTTAATTTTGTTTTTTTAATAGTTATGAGTTTGAGTTTTTTTAAAATTATTGAAGATTTATATAATTATTAATTTTAAAATTTATAAAATTAGTTATAATTATTAATTTTAGAATTTAAAAAATTAGTTATGATCGTTAATTTATACACAAGCTTCGATACACATATTAATTAAAAAAAAAAACTGTTATTACGGAGTTTCTTCTTTAAAAAGATACAGTACACGCGCGGATCATCTACAACTTCAGCTTTCACACTCACACACGCTGACACTGCTCCAGTCGTCCTATTTAGCGCTCAGAAACCAAATCCACCCGACAAAAACTCTCCTCTCCCTCTAAGAATACTTAAGAAATGGCATCACCGACAACAAGAGTGACATTTCGGCTAGTGGTGGCGATTCTAGTAGTAACGCTCGTCCTCTTCTACGCCGGCCGCCCTCTCTACTGGAAAATCTCGGCCACTGTTCAAGAGATCCGCGAGAACAAACGCACCGTCAAACAAGGTCAGCCAGCCACCAAGCAGCTCTTTCATTAAATTAATTTGATTGAATGAATCTGTTAATTGAGAAATCTGTGTTACGTTACAGGCATTTCTCGGTTTGTTTACGAAGCGCAGAAATCGGTTGGCTGGTTTCACGACGAGTTCGATTCTGGAGCCCGCGAGAACAGGAGAGCGAGGTCACTCTTTTAATTTAAGCTTTTTAGGTTTATGATCATCATCTGAAAGCTTTTTAAAATAAATTGCTTGGTTTGAGCAGATCCGCTTCTTTGTTTGCTCTTGTTGTAGTATCAGTAACTGTAATCCAAGGATTTTATTGAAATGATAGTCAAACATGTAGCCCCCAATTTATTTATTTATTTACTATTTTGTTGTGCTGAATTTAAATACATCAGTAAAATTAATAGTGTTCTTTTTTATATTATTATTATTATTATTAAGACTTATTACATTGATCAATTCTTCAAAAGCATGCTTTAGTGCTAATAATAGCCAGAACTCTATCAACTCTTCATATCCGTCCTCCATTAAAGCCTTGTTTCAAAAATATTTTAAAGTTTTTTTTATTTTAAATTAATTTTTTTAGTATTTTTATATAGTTGCAATGTCAAAAATAAATTTTAAAAAATAAATATAAAAATATTATTTTAATACATCTTTATACCAAAAAAAAAAAACATTTACTGCCAAAATACTAGATAAAAATTAAAACCTCAATATTGGACCAGTCTTCTCTCTTCTTGATAGCTATTGACTAATTGCAAGTATGTCAAGGCCATCACCTAAAGTTGGCTGAAATCTCAAATCTGACTCACCAATAACCCAATTAATCAAAGAATAGAAGTGCTTGTTAATACGGCTTGGGAAAATAGTAGTCCTCTAACTGTATATGCTATGTTATGAGTGAGATTTTAAATCAATTTATAAGAAATAACATTGATGTGTTTTTATGTATTATGATTTCTTCTGGTTGTGAAATGAAAAGATGTTTATGTGTTGGATTAGTCGAGGTATGCGCAAGTTGGCCAGACACCCATGTTAATAATAAAAAAAATGTTTATGTTTAATAAAATAAATTGAAAGATATAAGAATTGATATATTAAAAAAGAGTTGTGAGTACTAATTAAATATTAAAATAGAGAAAGCAAATCTTTCATGGTAGAAGCAAAAGATAGATTGACATGCAAATATTTTATATTAGCTATCATTTTTATTTTGTATGTTTTATTTATTTTATTTTAAAGGCTAATTGTTGTTGCTAATAATAAAAGATTTTTGTTTTTATAAATATATCATGTGTCATACAACTAATTTATATAAAATATAATTGAAAAAAATTGGAGACAAATTAAAATAACCTCTCCAAAGAAAAATTATGAAACTAAAAAAATATTTCAAAAAAATTAATCACTATTTAAAGAAATAAAGCTAAACCAAACAATTTAAAAAATAAAAGGTTCAGGCATTACTCAATATTTAAATACAAAATATCAATGCAAAGAAAAAACACACAAAAAAAAATCATGCGATGATGGACTTTACAAGTCAGTCCACATGCTTAGCATTTATTAAAAAAAATCAAATGCGCTTGGGCTTGGAAATCTAGGGGGAGAGTGGATAGTATGATCTAGGCGATTGAAAAATTAAAATTCAAGTTTTTAGATATTCAAAACTCAATTTTCAGCTTGTTGTCACCTGAAAATGCTTCAAAACACAACATAAACCTCAATAAACTAATTTTCAACCCCAAATACATTTCAGAAATTAAAAATCAAATGAATAAAAACAATTACTTGTAGCATCCTATAATTTAGTTTAAATTACAATTGCCTACCGAATTTTTAAAATTTTTTTTTAAAAAAAAGTAGTTTGCATCCTCGATGAATATAAATTTTCAAATTGAATAAAAAGACCAAGCTATTTTTAAATATAATATATCCGGAACTCAAACAAAAGATAAATAAAAATTTCTCTCTCCTCCAAACACAATTTCTTGCTTTTAAAATGCCTTTTTTTTCTTTTCATAATGATATGAACTCAAATTCAAATTAAAATCTAATGTTTCTAATCGACTTTTCTCTTCTCGCGTTGTTGGAATCTCTCTCCTTTCTTAAAAAATAATTAGTTATATATTTTTAAAAGCCCAAAAAAAACCCAAAATTAAAGCTTAGATAGAACCCTAAATTTTTAATATTTGTCAATTTATTGGTGAAGGGAAATTGATTCCAAGCAAAACATATAAATACTCATTTTTCTAGAAAATTCAAATATTTTCTGGTAAAATTAATCTCTATATGATCTTTTTAATTCTCTATAAATCCAACTTTTATGGAGTACTTATAAATTTTTTTTTTAAATCTTTGAGTACTCGATTAAGATCGAAGCACCACCACTAATCTGATGACAACAATGATGATTACGCTTGCCCTTTTGAGTTTGGGAGTGAATTCATAGTCCTACATTCCCTTTGTAAATTACGAACAACAACCTCTGTCTTAAGAGAAAGAAAGAGATCCCTTTGCATATTGAGTAGTGAAAAATGATAGTATAGAGAAAAAGTTGATTGGTTGTTTACCAGTTAACAACATAGGATGTTCAGCATTTTTTCTCTATACATGAAATTCAAAATTCTTGACCAAGCCCTCCTCATTTTTTAGCTTAGACTAAGGGCGTAAACTCATTCCAGTGAGGCTTCAAACCTAGACATTATCTCCTTTTTTCTCGAGCCAAATCACTAATGGTAAATTCTTCTATTATGATTTTAAGATTTAAATTAAATAAAAAGCCGATGTCTTGCAGAAAACAGGTGGGGTTTCTTATGCACAATGGCAATAAAGATCATCAAAAATCAATCTTGACATAAGATTGCAAAACATTGAAAGACATAAGGAAAAAAAAGATGGTGGATTTGGAGTTCGACTGGATTGTGGGTTTGGTGAGGTTGTGGGTTTATATATTTAGAGATGGTGGTTGGTGAGGGATTAAAGGAAAAAAGGAAGGTGGCACTTGGGTGTGGTGTTTAGGGGAAGAAGATGGCTAGAGCTTCTGTTTTTTTTTTTTTTTTTTTAATTCAATGGCAAATTTATAATATTTAATATAACAGTTTTTTAATCATTAAATGAAAAATAATAGCAAACATGTAAGTAATCAAATAATTTTTGTTGATTTTTTTAATATGTCAGGTACAAGATGTAAATTGTTATGCGCACATCAAAGTTTAGGATGCAAACTATATTTTTTTAAAACTCGGTAGGCAAATTCAATTTCTACCAAATTATAGGATGTTAGGGGTAATTTCCCATAAAAAAAACCAAATAGACCCTTTTTGTTTTTTTTTTGTTATAGTTATAGGGAAACACCATCTACATTGAGCTCCTCTCGAGAAAACAAATCCATTCACAAAAATATTGGCCTTTTTGTTGTTGAAATATGGTCATCAGAGCATTTTATCTCTCTTTAAGAATTTTCAGTGTCTTTCTTTTTCATCTCTCAACATTTAGAAACTAAAATGTTAAAAAAAAATAAAGTATGGAATCAAAACATGAATTTTCAAAATAACAAGGACCCATAGATATGAAATCTAAAATTTGAGGGATCAAACTAAAGTTTTTGTGTCAAAATCTAAATGAGATGTTTTTTTTTTTATCAAATGTAATCCATGTTCTTTCAATTTCAATTTCAATCTTAATTAAATTTTTATTTCACAAAATCAAAGTCTAATTCATCATTGAACACCTCTCAAAACTCAAAACATGCTAGATAATACAAATTAGAAGAAATGTAAAAACAATGATATCGTAAATTTTAAAAATAAAATTGAAAAAAAATTAAAAAATCGATGACCATAAAAAAGAAAAGCATTGTTCAAAATAGATAATGCAATCTATAGCAACACGAGTCTTGAGTTACTGTGATTCCATGCGTAGTGATTTCCCCATCTATTTTAGTTTATTTTTTAATTATTAGATCAAAACTATTTCATGGAGAAAATTTTATAGAAAACACATAAAGAAAAGTTTACGAAGAACACATGAAAAAAGTGTATACTTTTTTCATTATTGAGAAATATTAGAGGACAACAACTGATTGTCTAATGGTGATATGATATGAATGTTATACATGAAGGAGATTATTTTTGTTGGTGTAGGTGTTGGCTTTGTTCACTTTGGTATTTTGTAAGGTTCATTCCATTTTTTAAAGTGATTTTCCTTTTTTTTTTTTTTTTTTTAAGTTGTCCACTTTGGTCTTTCATTTTTTCAAGACCATGTCCTCCATCTTGAATTGTCTATTTTTGACTTTTGAATTATGATATTAGATTGTCTTTTATGTGTAAGTCTCCTATTTATTTTTTTAACAAAAGTCGTTAATCAAGTGTTTTCTAGTAGATACAGATTTGTCTAAGTGTTTTTTTCCACCCTTCTCAGGAGAATAGTACAACATTTTGTACATGAGACATTTGATCTCAACTGTTTTCATGGCCTCACTATCATAAATAAGGAGAAATGATGTTTTCTTCGTGGAGGATTTCTTGGTGGTTCTGTATTCATAAAGGATTTAATTAAAGAGATTTGACCATTTTCATTTTGCTTATTATTTTTTTAATCAATTTATGAGAATCATGTTTACGAGCTCAATTTGCTTGTTTGTTTGGGGCTGAGACATACAGGAGAATCTATGATTTATATATAGCATATAACAATGATTCCTCTTATTTTTATTATCTAACTAAGTCTCGTTGTTTGTGATTAAGACTTTTGACAACCTAAAATTACAAATAATGTTTTTTTTTCTATATGTAAGAGATGACTTTGTCAGCGGTTATCATGGTCAAGACTTTAACATATACCTAACTGATAAAGTAATCCATAACAACTAAGATAAACTAATTTTTTTCCCCAGGTCTTGGGGAATGGTCCTAACAAGATGTCCATCCCTTGTCGAGAGAAAGGCTAAGGTGAGGTGATGACAATCATTTCTACTAAGGGTTGGTGGTATAGTAGAGTAAATATTTAACACTTATCACACATTTTAACTAGTTCTTTCATATTTTGAATAGGCCAATAGAAGTTTGCTTGGGTTATTTAAGGTGTTTTAAGGCCCTTGCACCCATGTATACGCCACGAACCCATACATAAATCTCCCCAACACATCTTGGCTTTTTTTTAGAGACATACACTTAAGGAGTTGAGTTATAACTAACCTTATATATAGCTCACCATCTATTAAATAATATCATGCACATATTCTTGTAAGGTAGATGACTTCATTCCTATTTAGGGAGAGATCCATTGTCAACAAGTATGGTTTGATTTAAATTATTTAATCTTCATCATTGATAGTGACTTGGACGACGCCTATGAGTTCCTTCTCATATTTGATGTTTAGCATATTTAGAACTTTTATCCAAACATAAAAAAAAAGAGCTCTATAGAATCAAAGATTGTCAATTTTAACAAAAGGTCAACTTTGTATTCTTATGCTTAAACAAAATGTCAATTTTAACAAAAGCTCTATAGAACCATAAAAGGTACATTTGATTCAATTCAATTTTCATCCAATATTGACGAAAAATATAAAAGAACTCTTATAGATTTGGAAGTGGTGTTCAAAAGTCATGCTCTTTATTAGTATATCATTCATACAAGCTTTCATGTCATTGACTAGTTTGTCTTTGAATTATCGATTCACCATCCTTTAAGAAGTGACTTTTGTATTTTTATGCTTAAACGACATGATCTTATAACAAAGTTTTCCCTTATTATCATGGAAGACATCCTTTTTTGTTGCTTTAAGGTATATAGAGATTTGGTGGTATTCTAAGTTAGCATATGAGGAGCTTGAGAACTCAAGCTCTTCGTGGTGTCTATATTGTCAACTTTTGGTAAGGGAAAGTTATGCTTTAGAAAAGCATTGTCGAGGTTGATGAAGTCACTTATCCATTCTCCATTTACCTTCTTCACCATGACCATATTGACAAGCCATTCGAGATATATCACCTCCCAAATAAAACCTTCTCCTAGGAGTTTATCCATCTTCTTAAATATTGTCTTATCTTTTTTCACTAATTTATTCCAGTGAATATGAGGGAAAAAGGTTCCCTTTCGACTTGTGGATGACCATGTAAGATTATTTAATATAAAATAATATATATTTTATTAAAATATTCTTAATATGTTATGATGTATGTCGGTCATTTTATATCTTAAAACCACATCAATAAAATTTAATCAAATACTATTTAATTATTTTAAACTCTTACAAGTACACATTTCATTCATTGCTCATCTAAAAGTTTTTTTTTTTTAATTACAAAACCCTAAAGAGCTTGAATACTCATAAAATGATTGGTCAATTATAATGACAATCATATAATGTCTAGACAAACGATCCTCTCATGCGCAGCAGCTTGCACTAAAACCTTATTGAATAATGTCTCTCTTTTTTTTTTTTTTTTTTTTTTGGGAGCCAAGGATTGGTCAATTATAATGACAATTCCTAGCACAAAAAGGTCAATAATGATAATGGTATCCCATCATTTTTTATTTTCCATAATGGACTCCCAATGGTGCTCGATCATAACTTCATTACGTGGCCTTCCTTCATTATTAAGGATAATAAAGTGACGTTTGACTAAAGAGCTTGCTTTTCTGGTAGAATGAAATTCAAGTCATGTTGTTATTAATGTAATAATTATTAAAAATTTATATAATTATTAATTTTAAAATTTATAAGATTAATTGAAATATTCACAATTTGATCTAAATAACTATATAAATAAATAAATAAATAAATAAAATTTTACCGAGATGTTCTACAAGTGGTAGAAAGCAAAGCTTCTTTTAGTGCACCATTGCAAAACACAAATAGTAATGATTATGTAATCTTCTATTCTACCTTTAATTTTGCTTTCTTTTTATATCCTTTTAAGCACTCTATTTATCCAATAAAGTCTCTACATTCACTCAATTGTTGGAAAACAACTTAGCATGTTGATATTGGTGCATTATTAAAGCCGTCATGATCTAATCTGAAAAAATTATAATTTACAGTCTAATTTAGATTGGATTTTAAATTGAAGAGAAAATTAGTATTGACTCAATGAAATCTAATTAATCAAAGGAGTTTTAAGTAATTCAATTGACCTTATTTAAATTTAAAATGGTCAAGATCAATAAATTAAAAACAATGTATTTTTAATAGAAATAATTGATGTAGATTATTTTAATAACCTATTGCACAATACACAAATAATCTAGACTCTTTTGTGATTTAGATGCTGTTTGGTAATGTGGTTGTAGGTGAGTTCACCCGCAGCTACACATATCAGTGTTTGGTAAAGAAAAAAAAAAGTAATTTTGCTTGGTAGGACCCACCAACTTTGTAGCCGTGCCGCAGGTTTTAGAGAAGCAGCATTTTGCTACTTGTGGGAATTTTTAATGCACAGTGGAGTCATGCTTCATTGTCGCACTGTTCACTAAAGTGAACAGTCTTTTTTCTTCAAAAAACCAGTGCAGTTAATTGATTTAACTCGCACTGTTCACTGTTCACGTGAACAACAATTTTTTTTTTGTTTTTTAAAAAAATTAGTTTAAGGTGAATTAAATTTACTCGTACTGTAATCTCAATTTTATTCCTGATAATATTTTACTAAATTTTGTAGTTCTTGTTGGATGAATTTTGTACGTAATAGAATTGTAGATAATTTAATGGAACACTAATTTTTTTTTTATATAAAGTATGATTAATTTCATGATGTAATAGCAATAGTTAAATTTACAATATTTAAATTAAAAACTATAAATATTAATATATATATTTTTAAATTATTTTATAACCTTAATTTCAAAAGCATCCTTAACCAAACACATTAAACTATTTTTTGTTCAATCTTAATTTCAACCATAATTTTAACCAAACATATTTTTCACCCAATCTCAACTAAAAATATTTTTTATAAAATAATTTTTTTAAATCACAATTATAACAGTTACCGCAATACCAATTATCTAATCCGGGAATGAGATCCGACAAATATGGATATGCAAGTCCCAACTCGAACCATGTGGGAAACGCATAACAAAATGACATACATACGTAGGAGCGCACAAAGTCTTTGATTTCAAGATTTGCCAATCGCTGACAAGAGTTTAGCTGAGGTGTTATGATTTTGGGTCCCACAAAAATTAAGCATCGCTTGTCTATCAAATTAGGGTGCGTGTCTACTTTGGCCAGCGTGGCATCAATGAATCTTGGACTTGTCAATGGGGAGGCCCCACACCAACTTTCCTCGGATTGCATCGTAAAAGAGAGAGAGAGAGAGAAGAGGTTTTTAGATTATCACCCATCAAGGTTTTTTCTTGTCCTTTCCTTTTGTTCCTTTGGTTCTTTGTTTTTTTTTTTTTTTCTCTAGACATTGTCGGTATCTAAAATAAGATGAATTTTCTAACAGCTTTGATATATAAATAAGATAATTATTTTCTCATTTAATATTTTTTTTATATTTTTATTGTTAAAGAATAATATAAATCATATCCTCGAGACCTTATTTAAAAAATTAAGCTATTAAATGAGACTCTAATATATGATTTATATGTAAGGTCTCGGGAATATAATTTATATTATTATCTAATATGTTTTTGTTTAAAATACTTTTAGAATGCATGTTATTGTTGATTTTGATGAAAAAGATATAATGGATGAATACATGAGAAAATATGAATATTAAACTTATGGTTATGATTAATTAATTCTTGAGGATAAGACTTAGTTTTATATATAAAAAATTTACCATTTTTATTTGAATCATCAAGAAGATTGATTTCTTAATAAATAATATATAGTTTGATTCAAAAATAAATAAATAACTAAAGAATAAAGTTTTAAAATTAAAAATTAATTTTTATTTCCTTTCTCCTCCATTAATATATAATTCATCTTCATTGTACTCCATTTTCCTATGTTTGATAAATATTCAAATTAGGATATGTATATAAATAATAAGGGTTATGCTTGGTAATATATTTATTCAAAAACTGTTATTTGTAATTGTATTGTTGTCTTAATTAGAGATTCTCAAAGTCATAAAATTAAAGCCGAATTTGTTGAGAAAATTATAAACTTTAAATTCTAAATTATGAAGAAATATATAAAGTCAATAGTATTAATATTAGTCTCTTTCTCTTAATTTCTACTGTTGAAAATAATGCATGAAGCTGCTTATATGAGAACTTAAACCAAATCTTTGTAATCTGGGAAAATCTAAACTGTTAATTTCTTTATGTTAATTCTGACTCCTAGCTAACTAGGAAAATCAAAACAAGATTATGTACCTTAACTAGGAAATAAATTCTAATATAACTAGGAAATAAATTCATGATCATCATGCTTGATTCTAGCTAGTTAATGTTCGATCACAATTGATTCATCATGGTCAATTATTATCTAATGCGGTTGATTCTATTAGAAAACCTTGTTGATGCATCCAAACTTGGGTGTTCGGGTCAGCTTCCATATACTTTGACTAATCCCACAAGTCCTGAAGTTAACGATCATGTAAGCCTCTAGTGGTTATCAATATTAGCAATCACATGACTTGAACCTGAGACCACAGGGGAAGCAAACTCCTTGATTCTAAATTTTTACCACTAGACCGCCTACTAGATGGTTTGACCATAACAATTTTGATTTCTAGTCAAATGCATATTGAAAAACACTCAGAAAGTTCTCTTATTGCATCATCAACATCTTTTTCAATTTGTTTCACCTTTGAGTTTCCAATTGGATCATCACCACTAGACTCTAGCCCCACGTATTAATTTGTTCTTCAAGATTTGTTTCAGACTCTCCAGCTCATTGGTTTGTTCCTTATATAAGTAAGTATCTTCAATTGTCTTTGATCAATTATAATTTTGTGGGTCAGCCAATATTTCTTCTTCTTGCATGTACTTGTCAATGTTTTGAATTATGATTTTAGTCTCACCATCTGTTTTCATGGAGAGTAATGTACGTACTTGATGGTATCTGATTTTGCTATTCTAATCTTTTTTTTTTTTTCCAAGGATTGTCTAACCTGAAAAACCCTCATTTTCTTCTAATGCTTCAAGACCTTGAGAATCAGTATAGAATGCTTGGAGCTTCTTTGATTTTTTATTAACCATTTATTTTCTTATCTTCAATTGTCTTTTTTTTCGGTGAGATTTTGGAGCTTTTAGTCTCATCATTTGGATTTTGAATCTTAAGATGTGTTTGTTTTCTGGAAGGTGATTTTTAGAAAAATTACTTTTCAAACTTTTCTGTATTTGTTTGTTATTAGAAAAGTTGATCAACAAAAAACACTCTCCAGTTAAAGAAAAATTTGGCTTGGTTTCCAAAAAAATATTTTCCTTTTATTTTGGGTGGAAAATATTTTCCAGAAGTTGTGAAAATTTAGAAATGTCATATTATTTGCTGATTATATCAAATTTGGTCCTCAAACTTTTGATTGCTATATATATATATATATATATATATATATTGTTTTGAATATTTTCATTTCAATTTCATCCCTTAGAATTTAATTTTTATATTAACTTTGGTCCTCATTTTTATTTTGCTTTTTCCTTATCATTTTTTAATTGAAAATTTTTATCTATCAAATTTGGTCCTCATTATTTTGATTGTTACCTATTTTATTTGAAATAATTTATGAAATATTAATTATTATTATTATTTTAATTTCTTCATCTTTCAATTTTTTTATTTTTTAGATTTGATTTCTATTATTGTGATTATTATTTATTTTATTTGAGATAATTTATGTAATTATAGTTTTTTCAATTTCATTTTCATTCAACTTTTTAATTTGTAAGATTTGTTTCTCATTATTTTCATAAACTTGAAAAAAATAAAACATTAATAAATTATTTTTCAGCTTATTTTTCATGGTATAACCAAACACTGAAAAATATTTTCCAACTTATTTTCCATTATAATGCCAAACATTGGAAAATAATTCACTTTTCCGGAATTCACTTTTAAAAAAGAAACTACTTTCCAGCAAATAAACGGGCCTCAAACAGTATATTTTATCACTCTTTGTGGGTTAATCTAGACAGAAAACAATTTCTTTGTCTGATTTTTATGGGTATTTTTTTTTTAATTTTATCCAGAAGATCTCTTTGTGGGGTTGATTGCTAGTACTGTTGAGATATTTCACATTTTCCATTCCATATGTTGCGAATAGTTGAATAGTATAAACAATTGTGATTATATATATACATGTTCCCTTAAAGCGTGAATGGTTAAACAAGATCCAATCTTGACCAATTCACCAAGCCATAACATGTCCACATTCAAGGCCGACAAGATGCATGGAGCACTCGCAACTGGATTTTCCAGGAGGATATTCAAAGGAAATTATAAAATTGGGAAGGAACCAACAATGGCAAGTCGAAGCACGCCCGCCTTACACAAAAAGAAGTATCTTATAAGATTTAAAGGCATAGTTCAACCGGTCAGGTCTTGAGTTTGTTCTTCAAGTTTCACAAACTTGAGAGTCACTAGAGGCTTACATTATCATTAACTTTAGAGCCCGTAAAATTAGTCGAGGTATGTACAAGCTGACTCGAACACTTACGTTAATCTAAAAAGGCTAACCCGAACATCCATGTTTTCAGAATTAGTTCAGGAAAAGATTTACAAGGGTATATCCAAATTTGTGATTGTGCAGTTTTGGACAACTCAATTATATTTAAAAAAACTACAAAAACTTATCTACGAACATTATTTTTCTTTGAGCTTAGAAAGTATTGTTATAATTTTTGTGATTGTAGTTTAAAAAAAATAGTTGTAAGAGTTTTTTTTTAATCAAGGTCTTAAGAAAGAATTTTCAGCAGGGTTAATGCAAAATTATAATATATTGATTAATCAAACAATTAAATTAATTCCTCCATTTGAACATGACAAAATATTTTTTCTTTCTGAAAATGAGAGAATCCGATTTGGAGAAAATGTGCAACGCAGGAACTTGAATTGTGAGCATTCTTGGCTCTCTAATTATGTCTGGCAGCTCCTTCTCGGGAATCAAAACAAAAGTTGATCTATAGAAAGAGGAAGCAAAGTTAAAATTAGGGAAAAGTAGTGTCAAGATATTTGTCAGCGTGATTACTGGACATCCACACAGGATTTGCTTGATTGATCACGTGGTAACACGCTGACAATATTCAATCATGCAAAAACATGAATAGTTAATTAGCAATGATCACCTCACGTGGTAACCAATGATGACATAATCCAACCCCATGATGTCTCTAGCTAGCTGCTTGTATTGGATTTTTTACTCTCAAGTACTCTTCAATATATTGATACTGATAGTCTGATACTCTTTCTTTTTTCTCTCTTGTGATTTCAAAAGGTCCAAGAATCTATTCTAGTACTGGTAGTGAAGACATAATTGAATCCTCCTTGTCTCTTCTTTTGCTGCTGCTCACAGATATTAGTCGTCACATGTGAATATTATTACCTTTAAAACCATTTTATACACCAGTTAGCTATTACTTCAAGTCCTTGTCTATCTTCTGTATCTCCTCACTTCTTTCTTTTACTACCTTCATTATATTAAAGTAAGAGAACCATGGTTTTAGTTGTCATGTTCTTATGTTTTTCTTCTTCTTGTTTTGTTTAAAGCACCGGATGGATTTAACAGTTTGTACTTTCTGCTGTTTTTGCAGTTTTTGGAGAGAATAAACTTGTGGATTGTGATTGGAACAGTACAAAATGTTGCAGATAAATCTCTGGGTAGTTGTAGTATTGATTCTAGGACTTGTTAGAGGTAATTTGCACACTGTGGAGGGAAAGCCACGCCGGATTCTTTTGGATACAGATGTCGATACTGATGATTTCTTTGCTCTTTTGTACCTCGAAGCTTAACAGATCAGAATTTGAATTGGAGGTGAGTCCTTTTGCTTTTGTTATATACGTATACATTCATTTTCCAGCTTTTGGTACTGTTGCATAGAAGTTACAGCTGCATATGATCAATGAAAAAGTTGTTAGGTCAGAGTTCAGTTTTGCCATAATTCTAGAATCATTAAATAGTTGGATCAGAGAAATCTTTTCATTTTCTGAAATGGCATAGTCAAATTAGATTATAATCCTTAATCTCAGAGAACCTAATCAACTAAGCTACAGTTCAAATTGCATGGACTGATGCAGGGCATACCGTGAGGCAAATCTATGACATGCTTTACATGATGGGTCGCGACGATGTATCTGTTGGAAAGGGAGGTGAGGGTGGAATAACAGAAAATGGTCGGTCACATACTTCCAGGTGCATTCAAGCGAGATGAAACCCTGAATTGTACTTTTATGACAGCTTCGCTAATATAGGGAAGTGAATTTTAAGAGAATCTCTTTGCATTTGCTAACCCTTTAGTTTTCAGCGATTATAATGAACATGGTACTGATAGGTAAGATCTCATATCAGGGAAATACAACTGCAGGAGGTTGTAGATACTGACAAGCTATTCCTGTAGATCGTCTTGGAGGACGATTAGATATTGATGCTAACTATGGCGTTCCTGCCTCAGGTACAAATTTTTTATGCGCTGACATGTGAAAAAGTTGGTAGGCACTGGTTACTTCTAAATATGCCCCTCGACGCAACAAATACATACCAGTCCAGTAAATGAGAATTTCTTCAAGGCATTTTAGCAGAACCAACACACATACGAGGCACAATACTGCTTCCCGTCCTTGAAAATGGCTCCTCGTGATACCTGGTTTGATGACCAATTTTATACAGTAATGCTTGTTTCCACACTTTTTACCATTTGAAACCTCATATGAAATGTCATATATCTTTTTCATGCAGAAAGGGAGAAGTAGAACTTTTATGATCATAATTTTAATACATCTTTTGCCGAGCTATTTCATGTGGGGCTCCTTTATCTCTGGTATGGCAGTTTCTACCATGCGTACATCGCATAACCACTACTAAAAAATGTATTAATTAGCAACTAACCACTTCGTTGCAAATAAAACTAAAATCAGTTGCTAAAATAATTTAGTAACAAAATTAACAACGGCAAATATCCGATACAAATTTGTCGTTGCTGATTTTTTAGCAATGGATTTATCCATTGCTGATTTCACAGCAACAAAAATTCTGATGCTAACAATCAGCAACGGATAATCCGATGCTGACAAGCTAGCAATGGATTTTCCGTTCCTATAATCAGCAACGGAAAATCCGTTGCTGATTCACAAAACCAACAACGGTTTTCCGTTGCTGATTGAATAATTATTTACAATCAGCAACGGAAAATCTGTTGCTCACAATATTATTTTTATTAAATTAATTTTTTTATTTATCAAAATAAATTTTAATTTAATTAATTAATTATTTATGGATAATTTAAAAGTTGTAGAATATAACCAACATAAATTAATATTAAAAATAACTGTATCACTAATAAAAAATGGAATAAAAATAATATTCATATTATAAAAATTTAGTTAAACTTGCATTAATACAAATAAGTCGAAATACAATAAAAAGAAACAACAAAAGATACAATCATGGTGCTGGTTGTGAAGACGAACCATGATATTATGGATCGACACAAGATGAATCAAGATATAGTGGTCGAGGTGTAGGTCGATAAATTGGTTGAGATGCGGGACCCATAGGTGTCATTATCTGGGGAGCCATAGGTGGTGGCATTGATGGGGCCAAAGGTGGTGGTATACCTTGGCCAATATTTGATGTCCCACCATGGTATCCAAGATTATTCACAAGATATTCTTTCATATAATCCATCTGCCGTTTCATTTCAAGAATAAAATCATCCTTTTTCTTTATCTCCTCTTCTTTATTCTTTATCTCCTTTTGCAATGCCCAATACGATGAACTAGGATATGATGACTCCACCGAGTAGGAATGTGATGAAGAGCTTGTACTAACTATAGATTTTGGCATACGAGGTGCACCATATACCCTACCCTTTGTAACTCCTCTTGAAGCCACACACCAAGCTGCTCCATCAAATGAAGGATGATTTTCCCGATTAGTTCCATACTTTGAAATCATCTCGATTTTATAATTTTCCTATAAATAAAAACATGCAATACTAAATTCATTTGAATGTTAAATAATACTTAAGTTATATAAATAAATAATCAAATAAAAATACATACAACTATTTTTTTAGACTTGTTGTCGACGAAGCTACCAGACTGCTTGGTACTTTGATGCAAAGCTGAAAAGACATCATCCTATGGAGGTTCTTTTCCATCAGCTTCCTCTTGCTTTCAAGATTAATAAATATTATAAAAGATAAATATAAAAATTTTAATTCATTATCTTAAGCAAAAAAAAAAAAATCCTTACCATGTTAGCTCGATATGAAGCAAATGACACTGTTCCTCTAGAATAAGTGTTTATTTTGCCATCTGTTTTTGTTAATCGATTCCTCCTAGCAGATTCGACCTCCTTTGAAATTCAGGGGTGGACCAAACATCTTTGATCATTTGATTACAATCATCATTGTTTATCCAAGCAGGACCTTTATCAAGGCAATCTATAATATTTGTAGTATTTTCATTTGACATGGCTTTCTTACGAGCTTGTGTCAATTGTTGATTCAAAGCAATCTTAGCCTTATATTTCCAAATATTACGAACAATTTACTCATCTTCCTCAGGAAAGGAATATTTTTTCTACTAAATAATATATATACCAAGTAAAAAGAGTGCACAAAATTTCAAAGTATGGAAATGATTAATCATATTGTGCTATCTTGTTCAAAATTTGCAAGATTATGTAATAACTAAAGAAATTAAATGATATTAAAGCGTAAATAAGAAATAAGAACAAATTAGAACACAAATCAATACCCCAACACATCAATAAAGTAGTCTCAATGAAAGAGCAAATATATTTTCTTTTGAACCCAAACACAAACAAATTACAAGAATATTATAAATAGGGTAAAAAAGAATATGGCAATTAGTGTTGGTTCTTACTTTAAACTCTTTAAAAAGTTCATCCCTGCACATTGAATCTACTTTTTTCCAATAGTGCCATGTTCCCTTAAAATTGGACCTCAAAATATCTTCGATTGCACGTCCACACGATGCGTTATTGAACCTAAAAAAATATAATAACAAACTTTTATTAAACAAATAATTACATAATAATAAGTAATTTTTTTCGTACCTGAAAATATAACCTTAATAAATTAGTTTTTAAAAATTTCAACTTACTCTGTTGTTCCATACAAACAAAGCTTTTTTTTTTCTTGTCATTGGATCTATTTGTATGTCAAAACCTTTCCTTTTAACACTTCGATCATAATTATATAGAGAACAGGTTGAACCGTGGTTTGATGGGACACCATCTTGATCCTCATCATATACACCTCTCTCATCACATACACCTCTCTCATTACTACCATCTCCCTCATCTTCATCTCTAATGTTCGCATCATCATCAATATCACCATCATCACCCTCAACTCTCTCATAACTCCTATATGCATTATGTCCTCCATAAACAAGTTGGTTATCTCGAGAGAAACCTCCTTGAGTTTGAAGCAAATTTTTGAAGCGAAAGCCCTCACAAAGTTGACATGCATCAACCCTCCCATAATCATATTGAGGAGGATGTGTACTCCCCAAAGTAGGTATATAATACTCCTCTGTGTTCTGATATACAGGTTGATGAAACGTGGATCCTTTGTTATTATGCCTTGATGAAGTTTGAAATGATTTGGATGAAGTGGACCTGCCACTCGTTGAAGTGGACTTGTCACTCCTAGAATCTAATATGAATCCTCATCGAGACATGCTAAAAACCATAAAAAAATATATGCATTACCATCAATAATTATTGAGTTGAGAAAATATAAAACCAACCAAACTGCACAATTATATCAAAGAAAGAATGCAAAATTGTTTCCTTTGTTCTTCATACAGGTACATATATATCATTGAAGAAACAGACATGGATAGAAGCTAAGCATAAAAATAAAAACAACATGAATTAATTAGTGGTTCTAAATTCTGATTTAATAAAAGTGTTTCAATTAGCATTTCTTGCTATGTCATTCAAATTTTGATTTTAATAAATCTAATCAGTAATTTAAAAAAAAATTAACAATAAAATCCATAATTTTTAATGAATTGAAAAAATAAGAAAAGAGAAATTTTGACTAAAGAACAATTTTTTTTGGATTTTAAATATTTATTTTTTTACAAATATCTATTTTTATGACTACACAATTAAATAAAAAATTTAAAAATTTATTCATATAATAATATCAAATATTCACATGTGCATCTATACTTTGCTTCTTACCATCACAGAATACACGGCAGGTAATATTAGCCATTATAGTAGTTTCTACTTTGGTGGATGCCTAATATCATTCTGATTGACTGTTGATATAAACTCATTTTCATTTATGATATCTTGAGAAACGGTCCATTTTACTATAAAGTCTCAAAACTGCTGTCTAACCATCGCAAAATTCTTCCTCTGCCGAACCTAGTCAACCTGCTCCTGATGATGAAGCAGAGAATGGGGCCGAACCAAGAGCTGGGAAGTCAGATCTAACAGAACCAAGTCATTCAAGTCTATTAACCAAGCTGGTTGCGCAGGATTCGTCGAAAAAAGGCAGCTTTTAATAACGTTTATTATATATTTTCATAACAAATTAATTAATTATACAAGTTTTTATTTTAACATGAAACCTGCTCATGAGTGAATAAACAGGATCAACAATATCCACATTTCAATTCATTGCACCAAAACACGGGAAGGGAATTAAGCACCAAAATAAACTACCTACTTGTCTATCTGCACTGGCAATATGAGGATTATATTAGAGAAGCAGGAACAAGCCTGTAAGCAGGAACAAAAACTCCTACTTCTTTGTATCCAGTGCTATCTTCGTAGGAATCTGGAAGAAGAACGAACCTGTGCTTCAAGAAATGGTTTCAAAGGTTAATGAAAATGATATATGTAATGTAATCCATAACACACACTTGAATGAAATAGCAAATAAATAACATTGAAAGCCTAAACTTGTCAAGTAATATGAGAAAATAATATGAAATCATCCATACATATAATAAAGATAATTCATTACATATACTACAAGATATAATTAACTCGTGTTACTCATCATTATCATCACTCCTAACCATGGCATCATCGTCACCACCACCGCCATCATCATCATTATCATTATCATCTTCATCTTCTTCTTCTTTAACCCTTTCATCTTCTTTTCCCGAATTTACATCAAGCTGAAGCAATTCATGTTGACTGATTTCTTCATAATAAGATGATTCAACAAGTATATTTGGATCATCAAGTGTTTGAGTAGGAAAGACACGACATGGTTGAGAAATCTCATCCGATTGATCAACATCAAATGATCTCACATTGTTTTCATCTTCAATAAATTCACCCATGTCAACATTATAACGACTTCTAGCAGTTGTCTTAATAACCGTCCACCATTCAGAGGATTTATTATCAGGAGGATATATAAAGTAGACTTGTTGACATTGTTGTGCTAACACAAAATCTTCATTTCCATGTAGTCGAGATGTATGCTTGATTTCAACCAAACCAGTCGAACGATGCACTCTAATCCCTCGTTTTGTATCATACCAATTACATTTAAACAAAAATAACTTGCACTTACTCCCCAAATATTTTAGCCGAACAACTTCTTTAAGCATTCCATAATAATCACATTCATTATCATTATAGCAACTTCCTTTCACACAAAGTCCACTATTCATTGTCTTTTTAAACCGACCATAACTTTGAGTGTGAAATTTAAAACCATTCACATAATACCCATTATAACATTTCACTGAAGTTGAAGGGCCCATAGCAAGTCCAAAGAGTTGATTTTCAATTGCATTAGATTGATATTCCACCTAGCATAATAGTTAACTCCATAAAAAATATTGTTTTAAAAGAGATTAATAATTTTTTTAAAGTAAATATTGACATAAATATAAATTAATTTTATTAAAATACTTACATTATTTTTTAACTAATTTGGAAAGATCTTTTCGCATAAATTTTCAATTTCAACATCACTCGCATGTGGTTGTTGTGACTTTAACTGTTGACGACATTGCCTAAAATTTTAAAATGTTAAAGTTAATAATAAATTATCATAAATTAAGTACAAAATAATATTTCATACTTACTCTAAATAAGGCTTCAATTCTTGACAATTGAATATCACATAGTTATGCGCAATTTGCATTTCAGTATGTGATAACTGTCTTCTGTAAAATTTTTTGGATAATTTTTTCCTTGGATAGAAAAAAATAGAGAGATATCCATCTTGACTTTTAAGGCCACCATCATCATTTTGTGGAACTCGATTCCAAATTGTTTGCACGTCATCACCAAAATAATGAGATGCAAAATTGGTAATTTCATCAATCAAGTATGCTTCATATATGGAACCCTCAACTTTAGCTTTATTGGTCACTTTCTTCTTCAAATAAAACATATACCTATATCATTTATGTTAGTTAGTTTCTTTTTTAAAATAAAAATGGAATAAAATTAACATAGTATCAAAACATACCGTTCAAATGGATACATCCATCGATATTGAACAGGTCCACCAACTTTTGCCTCATAAGGTAGATGTATCGTCAAGTGTTCCATGGAGTCAAAGAAGGATGGAGGAAAAATCCTTTCAAGTTTGCAAATTATTTCAATTATATTCATCTGCATTAACTCCATGTGTTGGACATTTAAATTTGTAGTACAAATGTCTCGAAAAAATACGGATAGTTCAGTTAATGCCTCCCACAGTAGCCTAGGTAAGTAAGGTCGGAAAGCAGTTGGAAGAAGTCTTTGCATGAAGACATGACAATCATGACTCTTCATCCCCGAGACCTTACATTGTGCCTCTTTCACACATTGTGAAATGTTTGAAGCATAACCATCAGGAAATGATAATTCCTTCATCCATGACAAAACTCCTTGTTGTTGTTTCTTATGTAGATAATAAGTGCCTTTAGGCTTATAAACCCGACCACTCGTATCTTGTTGCAAATGTAAATTTGGCTTCTTACAATACAACTGAATATCCAACCTAGCCTTTAAATTATCCTTGCTTCTATTAGGACAATCCATTACTATATAAAAAATATTGTCAAAGAAATTTTTCTCAATATGCATGACATTAAGATTATGACGAATCAAATTTGTATGTCAATATGGAAGCTCCCAGAAAATGCTCTTTTTCACCCAATTGTGTTCAACACCAAAGCCATGAATTTTAGCATTATATGAGGAACTTCCATTATGTCCCTCAGTAAACTTGGACACTTTGTTTAACATTTCCAAACCAGATGCACGAGGTAAAGGAGGGAGCCTTTCAGTTACTCCTTTCAAAAACTTATCTGATTGACATCTATAAAGGTGGTTCATAGGTAGGAATCGTCGATGACAATCAAAAAATGTAGTTTTCCCTCCATTTTTTAATCTAAAGGCTTTGCTATGCTCCATACAATAAGGACAAGACAAATTGCCATGAGTACTCCAACCCGATAACATGCCATATGCTGGAAAGTCACTAATGGTCCACATCAAAATTGCCCTTAATTGAAAATTTTCCTTTCTATATACATCATATGTTTCAACACCAACAAACCACAAATTATTTAACTCATCAATCAAAGGTCTTAGGAAAACATCAAGCTTTTTTCTCGGATTCTTTGGCCCAGAAATCATCATTGACAAAAACATGAATGGTCTAGTCATGCACTTCCACGGAGACAAATTATAAATAGTCACAATTACTAGCCAACAAGAGTATGTATTTGAAGACATGTCAAATGGACAAAACCCATCAGTGCATAACCCTAACCGAATATTTCTTGGATCTGACGTAAAGCTTAAGTGGACACGATTAAACTCCTTCCATGCCTCCCCATCAGATGGGTGCACCATAACCTCATTACCTGACTTATGAAAATGATGTCATGTCATGTCTTTGGCATGATATGGAGACATGAATAGTCTCTGAAGCTTTGGTGTCAAGGGAAAGTATCGGAGTTGCTTGTCCGCCTTATTGGAACCTTTACTAGTCGGATTTCTAGGTTTGTATCGTGAACTTCCACAAAAATCACAATTTATTTTCATTATATCTGCCCCATAGGACAACATGCAGTAATTAGGACACACATCATATTTCTCATAACCAAGTCCAAGTGGCCGCATAAATTTCTTAGCATCATAAAAATGTGATACCAAATTTTCATCATTAGGCATACAACTTTTTGTAAAATCAATAAATTTATTGAAGGTTGTCTGAGTCAAATTTAAAGTTGACTTCATATTAAGCAATTGTACAGCAGATAATTTGGTTTGCTTGGTACACCCATCCCACAAAGGCTCCTCCGTAGCTTTCAAAAGTTTATAAAAATTAGTTGCCTTCGGATTTGGAAGTTCCTCTGCTACCACAGGACTAGACACATGTGCATCATTAACCCCCATTGCATCCATAACCAGATTCCTATATGGATTTTCTAGACAAACATCATTCACAACATGACTAATTCCAATTGATGAAGGTTCAGCCAATATTGGTTCTGGGACATAAGGCTCCCCATGTACAGTCCAATTTTCATAACAAGGTAAAAAACCTTTTGTCAATAGGTGCTTACAAACATCATCTTCCTTTAAAAACTTTTGATTTTTGCACCTCACACAAGGACATCTAATTTTCCCCCCTGATATATTTTTATCAATTGAAAACGCAAAATTGATAAATCTTCTAACACCGGTAATGCATTCAAGACGAAGATGACCATCCATAAGACGACGATACATCCACGATCGATCATCCATATTAATCTAATTAACATGATAACACCAACAAGTATTTTAGAAATAAGCATACTTCCTTAACAACCAGTACTTAAACAATCATTTAAAATAAAATATGTACCACATAAACAAACTTTAATATTTAACTTTGATCTACCGAAGTAATCTATCTTGAAATTAATATTAAAAAAAATACTAAAAATATTCATATTAATACAAACTTTATTTCTTTTTATGTGTTTCTTTCTTTTATTCTAGAAACCCTTGGCAATACTGTATCTTTGTATGCTTAGCATCTATTTTCATCGGGATATCTTTATTTCTAATAAAATATATTACTATTTTTTCCATTTCTTTTTTCTTTCTTTCATTTTTTTTTTTGTTTTTATCTCTCTCTCTCTCTTTCTGGGGGTTTTGCTAAGCCAATTTTACATGGAAAATAGAGTTTTTTTTTTTTTAAATAATGTGGATTATAATTGATTGAATGAGTATAAATTAAAAATAATTTTTATAACAAAAAATATTTCTAAATTAAAAGTAAAATAGTTAAGACTTCTAATTCAATTCATTTTCACATAAATTTTAAGCATTAAAATTGAATTCAATTACATAATTGAATTCATTTAAAAATTATGTTAAGGATTTAAAAATACTGTTATTTTTCCATTTCGTTAAGGATATCTCTTTCCTTCATGTTATGATATTCAATCTCATGATAGTCATTCAATTTTGTTCCTGTCTTTTGATACTGATTCTATTCCTCACTCAGCTTCGACATGACTTTTCATTTTTGTTTGATTTTGTCTTGTCTCCTCAATTACATGTGTAGTGTTAAATTAACTGTCATGGTTTTGATCATTGTAGAAAGTAAATTTAATCCTTTACATAATTTAATCCTTAAATATTGTTATTTAAAAATCCTTAAGAAAGCTGTTGGTGATTAAGCATTTAAAAATATTGTTATTTATCCATTTTGTTTTTAATTATTAGAGTAAATTATTATTTTATCCTTATGTTCTTAGTGAAATAATGATTAGTCTCTTTGCTAATAGTTCCCTTTTTTTAGTAGTGATTTGATTACAGCAAGAACACAAGGTTCTAATTATTAAAGCAAATTATTATTTTATCGTTATGTTCTTAGTGAAATCATGATTAGTCTCTTTGCTAAAATCAGATTTTAATAGTCCCCTTTTTTAGTAGTGATTTGATTACAGCACAAGTTTTTAATTATTAGAGTAAATTATTATTTTATCCTTATGTTCTTAGTGAAATTATGATTAGTCTCTTTGGTTTGAAAAAAACTCAATATTAAATTCTTATATTTTTTATATTTTTTTGCCATTTGTTTTCTCATAACAATTTATTTTTTTTTCTAAGATCTAATAAAAAAATTTCAATCTTGAACATATGTTGTTCAATAGCCTGGTATTTTTAATAGTGATTGAACTTCCAATCATGGGATCAGAGGAGCATGTTTAGTTACTTTAGATATTTTTAAGCTCTTGTTCAATAGTTTGATATTTTTAATAATTTCAGATTTTTTTGTATGTTCTGTTTCTTACTATTTAAGTTTTACCCGCTGTAGAGTGACCCGCTGTAGAGTGACCCTATGTTGGTTGGTTATACCAAAGGGAGAGATGGAACACTTACTGAAGCTTTATGCACATAAATAGTTCTTAATTCATTAAATCCAACGTGGATTGCAAAACACACTATTACATTCTAGTTTGAAGTTGTTCAGACGTTGGTGTAAGTTCTGTGCCTGTATCTCTATATTTTCCTCAACCAAATATGAGTTTTAATGGTTTCACTCTATTTTAATCTGTGTAATTTACCACAGGTTTCATGCATATGACGTTGACACTCAATTTCATAACATAGATGTAAAGGTAACCCTTTAATAGTCATGTATACTTGTTCCTTTGTTTCTGCTCTTCGTTTAGAAAGAAATAGGTTTAACCATGATTTTCTTATTTGTAGTTTATTATAAAAATATCTCCCTAACAAAGTTAATTTTCTTTGCTAGATCAATATGTTTGGTCAATAATAACTCTAAAATAGAATTAAAATGCCTAAAACATAAAAGAAAAATAACATAAAATCTATGATAACACAAGAAATCCAAACAAAATTAAAAATATATTAGTCAAGCATAATCTTTCAAGCCTCATTTCAGATTATATACATAATGGATGAACCAACAACACAATTTGAACTGGAAAAAAAATGGAATTAATGGTTGTTAATATTTAGCCCTCAATTCAGTAATTAACTTTTCCATAGTCTGTTAAAGTTCAAAAAACCTATTGATTAACTGTTCTAAATACACAGCGAAGCACCCAGTGAGAATAATCTTATGATACAATTTTCTGTTAACCATGTGGCATTTTTTCTTTATTATGTTTTTGGCAGTTCGATGGGTGAGGGTTCCTAATTTAGTTATACCCTATATTTATGCTTGATGATGTATTTCTATGCAAAAGGGGGAGAGAAACTTGTGTTCATATATACATAGATTTGCACTGACTACAGTTCATAAATCCTAATTTTATCGAATGAATGGCCTAAAACAATTATTCAAAGCATCGATCAAAAAAATTTTGTTACTTGTGTTCTTGAGTTTTGGGCAAGCAAGATGAAATCTACATGGCAGAAGAACACCTGAGATTCAGAAAGTTAGGTTAAGACTTTCTAACCTAAGTTTAATTGCAAAAGAGAAACAAATAAACCCTAAAATTAATTACCTAAATTATTGAGGAAAGTATGCAACACCTAACCCATATACAAAGAGTGGGGGTAAATCAGGATGCTCGATGGTGATATTGATGGGTATAGTGGGGTGTTGCCATGGGTCTGTGTTTTTGAGGGTTTACAAAGAAAGATTGAATCTGTTGTGGAAGTTGGAGACGAATGAGAAGAAGATGAAGAGAAATGTTAGGGACAAAGGAAAATCAGATTGATGAAGAGAGAGTGCTAAGTTAATTGTTTTTCTACTGTTATGGATGTTATCAGGGGATGAAGGGGATATTGAAGAGATTCACTGCAAGTTAATTAACATTTTTTGGCCAGTTGTTTGTTTATTTGCTCTATTTACGTTTCTGAAGGGGAGAGATCAGTGTAAGTTTAGGATTGCTAATTAACGGTCGAGATTATCAAAGCTAAATACCCCATCAACGGTCTGTATAATTTTAATTTTAGATTAAGATTTAAATATATTTTTTTAATCAGCAACGGATAGTTCGCTGCAAATTTTATGTTTCCTTTTGCAACGGATTTTCTGTTGCTAAAGTCTGTTGCTAATACTAAAAAAATAATAAATATGCAATCCGTTGCAAATTCGTTACTGAATTTAGCAACGGAATTATCCGTTGCTAAAATTAGATGCTAATAGTCCCCTTTTTTTAGTAGTGATCCAAAACAGAGAAAATGAATTTGCTGAAATGGAGTATATGAACATAACTGTGGTGACTTCAAATGAACCGTATGGGATATATGATTGCTCGAACCCACTCTTTGATGGCCGTAAAGTTTTGAAGTTTAATCTAAAGAAAGGTGGAGTGCATAGTGGTCATGTTCAGACTGGTCTTCGAGATCCATTTTGCGTTGTGCAGAATGGGAAAGGAAAATGCTGTTGGTGGGAGAAACCACTAGTGGTGGCTCTGATACCAATTATTGGGGATTTCTGCTCCCCCTTGCGGAATGGTGGTGTTCATGATCATTGCTCAAAGGAGGCTAAGCACACTGACACAATATTTAACGTGGTTCAGCAAATCACCTACATCCACGGGAGAGATCGATATTATTAGAGATAGAGAAAGAATACAACACACGGAGGAGGATCACATCCACTCAACTCCCATCTCTCATTGCTACATAGGGCAGCAGCTACATACAGCAGCAGGGCTGCTGGTGGCAGCCCTTCTCTTTCTTTCTCTCATCTCTCTTTTGTTCTTGCTCTCTCTCTCTCTTTGTGCTGCACTCTTGGTGTCTATTTATAGGCTTCAATGACAGCTCCTCTTGCTCTTTTGTCAACAATGGTGGCTGCCAAACTTACCAAACTTTGACATTAGACAATGGTTGTTGGCTGCCACCAACAACCCACCGTTGTAGCCTCCTTCTTTGACAATGTCAAGGGGTTGCAAATGCTGCACCAGCAACCCTCTTTGACTCTCACATGGCAGCCATCTTCTTTGACAATGGCAGCTACATAATTGGCAATATTCCAACAAATGCAAGGTAAATCACTTTCTTTAGTGGAAACACACCAGCCAACTTCTGTATTTAAAAGAACTACCTCTCATTTCTTTTCAGCTCACCCACCAAACGGTTTGCTTGTTTCTTCAATCCAATTGGCTTTGGCATAGGGAAAATCATTTCCAGCTTTGTTCTTAAACTTTCAGACAAGCTCAAGTCCTTTGGTTTTCATGAGAGTAAGGCTGGCATGTCTATATTTGTTTTTAAAACAAAAACAACTATATTGTATACATTCTCTTATACGATGATGATATCTTAGTAACTGGTTCAAGTTCAGATGCAATCCATACTGTAATTCAATCTTTACAGAACAAATTAGCTGTCAATGATTTGGGTACTCTAAATTACTCCATTGACGTAGAGAGGCACTTCGAAGCCCAGAGGGCATTTATTTAACTCAACAAAAGTATATTATTGATTTACTTAAAACGAGGTAACATGGACAAAGCCAAACCTTGCAACAGTCCCATGACTTCGAATAGTTATCTTAATTCTACAGATGGAAGTCCTTTTGAGGATATCACACTACTAAAAAATGTAGTAATTAGCAACGGACTACTCTGTTGCAAATAATACTAAAATCCATTGCTAAAACAATTTAGCAACGGAATCAGCAACGACAAAAATCGAATGCAGATTTGCTGTTGCTGATGTTTTAGCAACGGATGATTTCGCAGCAATGAAAAATCCATTGCTTAGAATTAGCAACGGATAATCTATTGCTAACTGTAAGCAACAGATTTTCCGTTGCAAAACTAGCAACGGATTCTCCGTTGCTCATATTCACAATCACCAACACATTCTTCGGATAAAAGAGCTGGATTACCGGATGACAGCAATAATGACATGCTCGGCACAGGCTAGGAATGCCAGTGGTAGCTGTGCAACAATAACTCAACGCATCGTGACTTAATTTATTCATTGTAAATCTGTTACTGAATTTAGCAACGGATAATTCCGTTGCTAAATTCAGATGCTAATAGCCCTTGTTTCTAGTAGTGATCAGCACCTCTACCAAAATATAGTCGGAAGCATGCAATATCTTGTCTTTACACGACCTGATTTGGCCTTTGATGCACACAAAGTCAACAAATTTATGCATAAACCTCATGATTCCCATTGGCTTGCAGTCAAGCGCATATCACGTACACAAAGTCAACATAACATATTGCAGTTTCAACAGGCATGTTCATCACAAAAACTAGTGATTTCAGACAACGAGCATATTCAGATTCAGACTGGGCAACTAATAGAAATGATTGGCGTTCAGTTGGTGCATACTACATTCACATAAGTTCCAACTTGATCTCTTGGAGTTGCAAACAACAACCTACAGTCGCTAGAAGTAGAATACAAAGCAATAGCAAATGCAGCTGCTGAACTTACTTGGATCAAATCAATACTATCTGAACTCGATCGGTCTACCTCTAAAACAAACTCCGATTCTATGGTGTGATAATATTGGAGTAACCTACCTCACCTCCAATCCTTTATTTCATGCAAGAACAAAACACATCAAAATAGATCTTCACTTTGTTCGAGATCAAGTTTGCAACAAATAACTAGTGGTTCAATTCATTTCAATCAAAGATCAGTTAACAAATGCACTTACCCAGTCATTACCACCAATCAAATTTAAACAAGTCCAACACAATTTGAATGTTCGTGATCTATATATCCTCTAGATTGAGGAGGAGGTGTGTAGAGAGTCAAGTTGATGTTAGTGAAATCAAGGTAGAATACCCAGAAGATAAGAGAAATCTTAGCAGTAAATTAGGAGCCTAATAATAAGGAAGATAAGATCTTTAGCTGTAACAAGTTCTTAAAATTGTATTCTTTAAAATAGGAATTAGTTGTATTTATAGTGATACACGCACACAGACACACAAGTGTATAAGTTGAAAGCATTGAGATTACTCTCAAATACCCTGCATCTAGAGCTTTTCTTATATCATTGAACCAATAATTCACGCAAAAATAACTCATCATATTTTGTACTTGACACATAGATAGAAAACAAAGGGTAGCATATATAGGGAACCAATGGAAATATACTTTCACAAACTTGGTGCTTTTTTATGTTTGTAAACCGGTACCTTTTATTTTATCAAGATGGGATCAAAATTGGAATTTTTTCTCATATTAGCACAGTGGCCGAACTTATTTCCCAAACTAGCATAGTTTGGAAAATAATCCTTACTCTAGCATAAAAACAATGGTCACGCATGTAGTATTAATGCAACTTATAAGTTGTGCATTTACTATATGCGTAACAACTAGTCAACTAGTCGTGCATGTAGTAAATGTGTCACCTATAGGTCATGCATGTAGTACATGCATGACCACCCGGTTAATTATTTTGAAGATAGTTTTCTATTTCTTTTCTTCTCCTTTTACTTCTTTCTACCCTGCTTCTCCCTCCTCCATATGACACTATCAACTCATGTCAATTGATCTCTCTCTTCACCACATAAGGCTATATTTCTCCCTTCCCCATGAAAAACCTCATCTTTCTCTCTCTCTTTCAATTGTTTGTTCTTTCTCTAGCCATCCACCCGAGCAACCACAGATCTCTCTCCACTATCGCTGCCACCACCACCCACAAGCTCCCAATTTAACCAATTTAAGGTATATTCGCCTTCCCCTATATTATCTTGTTATTTTACTTACTTGGCTAATTTGTGAATTTTTTAGGATAAGGGTTTTAGGATTTAGATTAGGGTTTTTATTGATTTTTTCTAATTGAACTATAATTTGAGATTAATTTAATATAAAATTAGTTAAGTAATTGTATACATTTTCTTATTTAGTAAGAAAAATCGATGAATCATGTTGTGTTGATTATGTTGGTGTTAGGGTTTTAGGGTTTAGTTTATTGTTTTTGTTAATTTTAGATTTTTTTAATGTAACTTGAATAATTTGCTATATTAACAAACACTACCAGAAATTCCATAAATAGCAACGGATTTACCGACGGAATATTTTTGTCGGTAATTTGAGGTTGAAATTACCGACGGACACTTTTCCGTTCGTAATTCAGTCGGTAACTATCGACTGAATATTTTCTATCCGTAATTCAGTAGGTAACTACCGACGGAAAGTTTCCATCGCTGACTTGGAGGTTTTGGCGGGTTATTTTTCCAACGGAATCATTGACGGATTCAAAAAAACAACCCGTACAGTGACTTGACCAGTTCGCCATTTAAATTGCTGACGGAATACCAAGGGATTTGAAATGGCAGATCCGTACGGTGACGTGTCGATTTTCCGTCAGAATCACCAACGTACTCACTGACGGAGGTTCCGTCGGTGAAACCATTGAAAAAAGTTAATATATGTCAGCTCTGCCGAACCTCTCCTCCCTTATTTCTCCTTCTTCTTCCTAATCCCAACTCTCCCCATTTGCAAATAACCAATCCCCCCTCCCCCCCAAACAAAAATCTCTCTCATATCAGCATAACAAGTTATATTTCTTGAAGTTTTATGGTCACAGCTGTCGCATCCTCGCGGTGGAGTGGCGATCCTTGATTGATTTCGGGGTCTTTTGTTTTATTGTGAATAAGGGAGTCGCCACCTAGTATTATGGTCATTAGAAAACCTAACTAGTCTTTCAGAGATTCTAAGGCAAGGGACTGGTTGCGTAAAGGGAAGGTATTAGCACCCCTAGTACGCCCTACCTAAGGTAAGCTGCTTAGTGTTTGGTTTGCCTTATAATTGCTATGGTGTTGGTGTTTTCCTAGGATACGTTTTGCTATGATGAATGGATATGGGCTGAAAGTTTAAAAAGAAATAACCCTTGGTCAATGTGGATCACGCCCTTAGATATGTCTACAAAGTACCAAGGAGAACCAATGCAGACCTCTTGAAATCTGTGTTTGATTCAGATTAAATTTATTAAGATAGAAATCTAAGGAGATTTCATGTGCTTTAAAAGCTCATTTTTCCCTTAGTATTTAAAGAGTTTGCGACTCGTAAATCGCAAGTAGGGAGGATAAAGATTTAGAAATCTAAGAAAATTTAGAGCGCTTTAAAATTCTCTTTTTGTCTTAGTGTTTCATACTTTTACGGCTCATAAACCGTGGAGTCAAAAGTTGAAATGTCCTCAATTATAATTGAGGCTTCTTTCAAGGATGTGTGATGACTTATTATTTCTAGAAAATTATTTTGGATATTTACCACTTAGGGTTTCTTTATCCAAATATTAACAGTGAATAATAACAAATTATTCCCAATAATATTTTGGATATTCATCCCTTAGGGATTTCTTTATCCAAACATTAGCGGTGAATAATAAATGAATTCCCCCCAAAATAAAATTTTTGTATTTTTTGGAATATTGGCCAATACCCTTTGGAGTTTTACAAACATGTTGTAAAATCCAGAAATGCAAGAAAATAATTTTTGTTGTGTTTAAGAAATCCATGCGAAAACACATTTTCAAAACTTTCAATATTTTTTTAAAAGAACGTTCTAAACATGGTAGGATATTGGCCGTATGCAACACAAAAAATCATTTTTTATATTAGTCAAATTCTTAAGGCTTTAATAAATCATCTATTAAATCCCATAATATATGTAGAAACATGTTCTCACATTTTCACGAGAAATACAAGATGATTTTATTTGTCCTTCAGATACTTGACCATATACAAATTAAAATATTAAATTTATTTTTTGTCTTTTTTTATTTTTTTAATTCACTAACATACATAAAAAAAATACAAACAACACACATCCCTTTTTATTATGTTTTTTCTTATACACCCATATGTAATTACAAATAACAAAAATTAAAAAAAACAAAAAAAAAACAAAAAAAAACACATCACACAAATAAAAAATTACAAAATAGCCCCAAAACAATCTGGAATTACATGGAAGGCCTTCAACACCATCGGAACAGTGGCGGCATGTCTCCTTCACACGCCCTCGCCACTGGCGGCGCGTGGGTTCGTGCGCCGCCGCAAGAATTCACGCAGACAGGGGGTCTGTAACAGTTTCCTCATCTCTTATCTTCCCTGCCCGTGGTAGGTTTCACCGTGACCTGCAACAAGAAAAGAGAAACACAAGCAGTTTGTTTTAAGTTTTTTTTGTAGATCGGTTTTCTTATGCTTTCCATTCCGATCTGCTGATCTGGAGTCGAGTTTAGTGCACGCGCTGCCGATAGGCCAGACGTATGGATGGCTAGATCGGCGATTTCTCCTCTCCTCCTTCATTTCTACACCGGTAGTGTCGCCCACCACTGCCATGGCTGGGAGATCGGCGTCCTTAAAGTTTCGATTTTCTGGCCCCTTCGCCCTTTCTTGGCTGTCTTTTAGGTGGAGTTTGTGGAAGCCGGTGAGCAGGGATGCTGGTCTGTGGTGGAAGACCGGCCTGGGTTCTGTGTGAGAGTGAAGATCTATGGTCGCAAAAGGGAAGGTTTGTGGAAGTGAGGATGTTCGAGTGGCTGGTCTATGGGAGAAGGAAGGAGCTGGTCTTCGGGTACTAAAAAATGGCGATGGGGAAGAGAGGGAAAGAGCTGGAGGAAGAACTGAAGGCTGGGAGAGAAGAAGATTGGGAAAAAAAAGCAAAGGGGACTTGAGCGGCTGGTTTTTGGGTAGAGTCGGCGGAGAAGGGAGAGATAGGTTTAGGTTTAGGTTTTTTTTTTGTTACCCTCTTATCTCTTAAAAAAATGCTCTCCTTTGTAAATTTTTCTCCTCCTCTTCTGCATATGGCTGGATGTTCACTTATATAGAAAATCTCTACACGTTTCATTTAAGAAAATATTGCAATAATTATTGCAGAGATTGTCTTCTATAATCAGCACCAACAAATCCTATATATATGGTATTTTTTTATTGCAGTGATTATTTTCCATAACCAGCATGAATCAAATCATATATCTATGGTATTTTATATTGCAGTTATTATATATGATTCAATAATTATCTCTTTAACATATTGTTTCCTTAACCCTGATGCTATATGTTATCGCCACATGTAAACCCTTATTATTATTATTATTATTTTTTATTTGAAAATTTGTCAAAATATGGGTCAAAAATTGGGTAGCAACAATAGCATCTCGTATTCGATTTACCGATGGATTTTATCAATTTTTATAAGTAATTCTATCTTTTTAAATTTTAACATTTAATTAAATGTCAATTTTTTTTTTAGTTTATGTATTTTGTTAGTAGATGTACATGTTTTATTGTTATTTCTCAAATAAATTTATAGTATATGAATGTATAATTCTATACCTGTTATGGTTTGTTTTAGATTTTGTAAGATTGTATTTGTTTGTAAATTGTTAAAACTTTATGGAACTACTGAAGTACATGTGCTATTTTGAAATAATTAATAGCTTGCTTAATGGATCCATTTAAAGTTTTATCAATGGTATTGCGGAGTGGTAAATTCCGTAAATTTATATATTTTAATTTGTATTGACGTTGATAAATGATAATGAATATTTAATATTTATGAGAAGTTGTGAATGGAAGAAACGGTGGTTGGGTCTAATTCTAGTGCTAGCAACGTGCATGAAGCGGCAAATAACAACACTAATCCTTACAGAAATATGGTTATGAATCCAATGAGAATGAATCAAGGTAATGTCAGTCAATGTCCAATCGTAGAAGAAGAACCTAATGTAGATGCAGCTAGGTTTTTTGATTTGTTGAAAGATTCTGACGAACCATTATGGGATGGCTGCACGAACCACAGTGAATTATCAATCGTAGCACAGGTGTTCACCATCAAGTCAGATCACGGGTTGAGTGAGGCCGGGTATGACAAGATTATTGAAAGGGCAAGAAGCATTTTACCTGAAGGGAACAGGCTGAAAGAGAACTTCTATGCTGCAAAGTCCATGATGAAACCCCTCAGTTTAGGATACCAGAAAATTGACATGTGCCCTAACTTCTGCATGTTATACTACCTTGAAAATGTGAGATGACCGAGTGCATGACATGCGGGCATTCCCGTTATAAACCTAGAACTGGCAGGGGAAAGACTCTAGTGGCATATAAAAAACTTAGATACTTCCCGATCACACCTAGACTGCAGAGGTTATTCATGTCACCAAGGACTGCTGAGCACATGACATGGCACCAAGCACATGATGCGGTGGATGGAGTGATGGTGCATCCTTTTGACGGCGAAGCGTGGAAACTTTTTAACAGTGTGCATCCTCACTTTTCAGCAAAATCAAGGAATGTGTGTCTTGGGTTGTGTACAAACGGATTCAACCCATTTGGGTCATTTGCTGCTCCTTATTCTTGTTGACCGGTCATACTCATAGTTTATAACTTGTCACCGGGAATGTGTATGAGGCCGGAGTTCATGTTTTTATCTACTGTCATACCTAGTCCAAGCAGCCCGGGGCGGAATATAGATGTTTGTCTTCGATCGTTGATTGATGAGTTGGCGCAGTTGTCGTCCTCCGGAGCTCTGACTTATGATATATCGAGGAAACAAAATTTCCTTATGAGGGCGGCTTTGATGTGGACTATCAATGATTATCCAGCTTATGGAATGCTTTCTGGTTGGAGCACGCATGTCCATACTGCATGGAAAACAACAAGGCATTCATGCTAGCAAACGGAGGTAAAGCTTCTTTTTTTGACTGTCGCCGTCACCTCTTGCCACTTAATCACAAGTACAGAAAGAACAAAAAAAATTTCTTTGTTGGCAGAGTTGAAAAAGATGTTGCATCCCCGCGTCTTTCTGGTGAAGAATTGCATGATGTTGTCTCAAAGTACGGTGACATTGTGTTTGGCCTTCAATCAGGTAAGCAAAAGTTTCCTGGTTTTGGTTTGACCCATAATTGGGTAAAGCGAAGTATCTTTTGGGAGCTTCCTTTTTGGAAGACCAATCTGCTCCGCCATAACCTTGACGTCATGCACATCGAAAAGAACATGTTTGAGAACATTTTCAACATCGTCATGGATGTGAAGGGGAAGACAAATGACAACATCAAGGCTAGATTGGATATAGCTTTATACTGTAACTGTAAAAATATGGAGTTGGTTTATGATGAGTCACGGGTCGCAAAACCAAGAGCAAGCTTCGTGTTAGAGAAAAACGCACAACTGCTAGTCTACAAATGGCTTAAGAGTCTGCGTTTTCCGGATGGACATGCATCGAACATTTCAAGGCTGGTTAATATAGAGGACTGCAGATTGTATGGAATGAAGAGTCATGACTGCCATGTGTTTATGCAAACACTCATCCCATTAGCTTTTCGTGATTTGTTGCCAAAGGGAATATGGGATGCACTCACGGAGATCAGTCATTTCTTTAGAGATATATGCTCCAACAAGTTGAATGTTGATCACATTGAGAGGCTTCAAACAAATATCGTCAAGACACTATGCAAACTTGAGATGATATTCCCTCCATCATTTTTTGACTCAATGGAGCATCTCCCTATACATCTACCGTTCAAGGCAAAAGCTGGAGGACCGGTCCAATATAGATGGATGTACCCATTCGAACGGTTAGATATTACAGTTACAATGTAATTCATATATAGAAGTATTTTCTATGTTTTTCTTAATTGAAAATACTTGATTAATTCAATCCAGGTACTTTTTTAATCTCAAGAAAAAGGTTAAGAACAAGGCGCATGTTGAGGCTTCGATATGTGAGGCCTATATTGTTGAGGAGATCTCAACAATTATCTTGTACTATTTCAAACCTCATCTGAGAACGAGAATCAATCACATTCCACAACATGATGATAGCGGTAAAGTGCTTCCAGTGGGAACTTGTCAATATTCTCCAATACTAGACAACCTACACCTAAAAATGTCGTAAGAGGAAGATATTTGTCGGAAGAAAATGAAGTCTTTCAAGTTAGTGTGCTGGTTGAACCATATCGAGTTGCTCCTTCGATTGAATTGGAAGAAAATTCAAATTTTCATGTTTTCGATGATAGTCTTGTTGATGTTGACGCAGAGGAGTTGAATGTTGTTTTGAGCCTAGCAGACAAGCAAATGTCGATGAAGAAGATGATATCCATATTGAAGATTGCGATGAAGGTGATGACAATTCAATTAATGACAAAGAAGAAAAAAATTCTAACTAACAATCAAAACGAAGCCCTATGTAAAATCCTTTCTTTCATGTAATTTAGATTATGGATGATATATTTTGTAACACGAAATATTTATTACTTGAAATAAATACTTGAAATGCCACAAGCACGAAATAATTACTTGAAATAATTATAGATCATGGATGATAAATTTTGTAACACGAAATAATTACTTGAAATGCCACACTCACCGACATCCATACCGACGGAATAATTCCGTCGGCATTTCACAGAGAGTTCAAAAATAATTACTTGAAATGCCACAATCATCGACGCCCATACCGACGGATTACGTTCGTCGGTATTTCACAGAGAGTTCAAAAATAATTACTTGAAATGCCACAATCACTGACGCCCATACCAACGGATATAAGTCTGTCGACAGTTCACAAAGAGTTCGAAAATAATTACTTGAAATGCCACAATCACCGACGCCCATACCGACGGATACAAGTCCGTTGGTAAGTTGTCGGCGGGTCAATATTACTGACAAAATTACCGATGGACTGTCCGAATTCCAAAGGGGTTTGCATTAAATGCATCTCTGACCGCGTCATCTTACCGACGGACCACGAAAAATTTGGAGGGTCATTACAAATTTTGGTGCAAAATTTAAAAAATACCGACGGATTTTTGACACTTTACCGACGGAATAAAAAATAATAATAACTAATTTTATATCCATCGGTGAATCTGTCGGTAAAACTGCCATATAAGTTCCAGCAACAGCCCCTTCAGTTCATTTTTTCTTCTCTTCAGTTTTTCACCTTAAATTTCGATTCTTTTCCTCTCCGTTCTTCAAAGTTTTCACCTGCAATCTCTAGCAAGTTTTCTTGTTAATCTTCATCAATTTAAAAGGTATGTGTTTCTTCTATTTCATTTTACTTTAAGGGTTTTTTTTTTTGCTTTTTTTTGTTATGTTTTTTGTTTTAGTGTATTTTTTGTAATGTAGATAAAGTATTGAATTCAACACATTATTAAAGTAAGCATATTTCATTCCTAAAGTCTATAGGTTTTTTTTTTGAATTTATTGAATATTTTTTATTGTTGTATTGGCATAATTATTATTAGTTAATTTGTTGACTATTTATTGTTAATGTTGAATTTACCTTAGAATTAGTAATTGAATATGTTGGAATAATTATTAATTTTACTCTATTATTGCATGATTTGTGCTTAATTTTTTGCATTTATTTTTATTGTTATTCTAGAGTTTTTTTTTTAATTTATTGTTTTGTTGTATTGGCATAATTATTGAATAATTTTTTGAATTGTAATTGTTAATGTTGAATTTACCTTAGTATTAGTAATTGAATATCTTGGAATAATTGTTAATTTTACTCTATTATTGCATGATTTATGTTTAATTTTTTTCCATTAATTTTAATTGTTAGTCTACAGTTTTTTTTTATTGAATATATTTTATTGTTGTATTGGCATAATTATTGAATAATTTGTTGAATTGTAATTCTTAATGTTGAATTTACCTTAGGATTAGTAATTGAATATGTTGGAATAATTAGTGTAGATTGGGTCAATTGGTTGTGGTGTTTGTTAATATATGCAGGTTTGTGGATTTGGGTAGTATCCAGTATAGGGGAGGTGCTGTCGAATTTTTTTTAACATTTAAATTTAATTATATAATTATTTGTATAAAATTGTGGAGATGCGTAGAATGAAAACCAGAGCTAGTCGCTCATGTACGGTCGCGCAGCTAGTTCGTCTAGCAGCGATGATGATATTTCCTTAGGTGCCTCTCAAGAAGAGGCACCTACACCACCTGCGTCATCAACCGATGTTGCCTCTTCCAGTGCTACTTCATAGCGCGGAGGCGGGGTGCCTTCACAGCAGAATCAATTTACCCGCAAATATAAGGCACAGTGGAAGGACAACCTTTTAATGTAAGATTGTTAAGGTTTTATTTTTAAAAAAAAAATTACAACGTAATTTATGAAGTAATCACTATTTAAGTTATTTCATTTATTTTCAGGTTCATAAACATTGAGGCCGCTCGAGTAATATCATCGGCGTTTAAATCGTCGATGGAGATTCCATTGTTTCAATGGAGTCAGATATCCTAGCATCCTGAATGGATGCCTCAAATCAATACATGATTTGACAAATTTCGTGTTAATTTATAATTTTCAGCTTATTTCTAATAAATTTTTAATATAATTGTAAATAAATTATAATTTTTATTTAAACTTGTTTATTTATATACAGCACAAATACTGCTGGGACAGTGAGCATAACACTGTTGTGAGGAAGGTGTGGGAAAATCACGCGGCAACTAGGTAAAATCGAAAACAATACAAGAATTTTTTTCGACAAAAATTTATGTTTCAAAATGTAATTTTTGGTTGCGGGAAGTAGGTTGTGTGATTTTTGGTATGGAGCACAAAAAAGGGCAAAAACAACCACGAGGGATAGGGGTTTCCAAGGCTGGAACGATGTTGCGGTTTGGAGGGATTTCAAACCGATATACATCCCGGAAGATATATGGCCGCACTATCTTGAGCACGTGATGTCTGAGTGGTTCACACGATGCTCACAGTCCGGTGCTGGCAACCAGAATCGGCCACTTCATGGCTCAGTGACAATGCACACTGGCGGCTCCGTTCCGTTTGCTGCACATGCGAAACGGATGGTAAGATTAATTTAAATGAAATATATCCTTAAATTAAGTTGTTGTTAATATATCTTTTTTCCATTATAGGCTGCGTCTCTTGGACGTGAGCCGAGCCCGATGGAGCTGTTTGTGGAGACGCACGTGCGGAGTCAAGACCGCTAAAAGGGGGCGCAACAGTTCGTTGATAACCGTGCTCAACATTTCATGGTATGTTTGTTCAACCATTTTATTTTGTAAGTTATTATGTTTATTGAATTGAATATGATGATTACTTTTTTTATTTTCAGGAGACCTATAATAATCGGTTGAGGGACAGATACGGGGATAATATTTTGACTCATTCGGAATTCGATCCGGATTTGTGGATGGAGGTTGGATCGTCAAGTGGACCCGATAAAAATCAGGTTTACGGGCTCTCCAACACTACGGTCGACAACTTGCAGTCGACTCGTAGTGTTTCAACCGTTGGGAGCTCCCAATCAATATCGAGCTCCTAATCTAAGGAGTTTGTGGACTTGCAGCAACACACAGCTCAGCTCACCGAGAAATACAACCACCTATCAACGGAGTACGCACAACTCAAAGCATTTCATGAACAACAAAGAGCGAAGTCTGAGCAAATCAAAGCGTCTCAAGCACAACAAAAAAAAGAGTATTAACAACAAAAAGCGGCTTATGAACAGCTTCGCGAAATGGTCATGAACATGGCAACACATAGTGGAACACGTGCACCTAATCCTTTTTGGTCATATAACCACCAGCCTCCTCCTCCAGCTCCCCTCCTCCTCCTCCAGCTCCACCTTTATATTAATTTGTAATAAACATTATTTACCTTTAAAACTTCATTTAATATTTTTTAAAAAAACATATTCAGTTTGTAATGAATATTATTTAGCTTTGATTTTTTTTTATGTTTAATATAAATTTTATTTGCATAATTGGTTTGTATTACCATTAATTTATATAGTTTTATATTATATATTCTAAATAATTTTTTAAAAACAAATTCAGAAAAAAAAAACTATTACCAAGGATTTTACCGATGGAATTAATCCATCGACATCTGACAGTAGCATTCACCGACGCATTTACAGACGGATATATTCGGTCGATATTTTAAACACTCACCGACAGCCTTACCGACGGACTTAATACGTTGGCATTTGACAGTAACTGCCACACTTACCGATGAATTTACAGACTGATATATTCGGTCGGTATTTCATACACTCACCGACAGTTTCACTGACGGATTAAGTCCGTCGGTAAATCACGATATCATTGACGGAATGAAAATCCGTCGGTATATTTCAAGCAGGAATCTTTTTTTTGGCGCGCAAATTCCGTTTGTAAAACCATCGGCAAATGGTTTTTTTTGTTTTTCCGTCCGATATAGCGACGGAATGGCGAATCACCGACAAAGGGAAAGCCGACAGACATAATCTGTCGGTGAAGATGTCGGTAAATAAATCACCGATGAACTTCTAATCACACACCGACGAAATGTTTCCGTCGGTAAAACTGTGAAATCTTGTAGTGAAATTAACATTGTCTTTTGTTATGATTTTCACAGAACATATCTTATATAGTGGGAATTTTATGTTATTATGGTGGTAAAATCATCGATAGCGATAATGATATCATTTACCATAGAGGAAGTACCGAGTTATGTAGCTTGAGATTAGACAGTTCATTTGAAGGATTTAAAAATTTAGTGTTGAGGAATTGGGTGGAATCTAGCCGAATTTGATGTTGGGTGGTGGCCATCTGAATCATTATGTTGGTGTGCCCACTACTAGTGATATGAGATTTAATGCAATGGTTGAATTAATCACCATAAATGGATTGCAAATATTAGAGCTCTTTTTTTAGTAGAAAACCTAAAGTAGACAACTCTTCGAATTTAGAGTTGACTCCGGTCCTAAGTTACAATTAAAGGACCACAAAATCATCACAAGCAGTATGTCCATGTAAGACAATTAGTGATACAATGAACCTAACATCGATTCAAGACATGGTACATATAGAACCTTGGTTGGGTATGGTAAAGACTCCATATTGTTATGATGAATCTAAACCGAGTGATGAGAAAAATGATTTTCATGTTAATGATATAGTTGACAAAAATGAGCAAGGTGAGCCAATAAACCAAACAATAAGACCCCTTGTTCTTGAATTTAAATATGTTAGTGGGTCTGCTCATATGATAAACTTTGATTGGGCTTTGAGTCATAGGAATTTATGCTTAAATACTGAGTTGAAGGTTAGACAAATGTTCTGAACCAAGATTGATTTAATTAATGTAGTTAAATGGTGACATGTAAAAAAAATCACTTTAATATAAAGTACAACGTTTAACTATAACTTATGTGTAGTTACATTGTAAGCATGAAGCATCATTTCAATGATATTTGCGTGGGGAATATCAAAAGAATTCTAATTCATTTAAGATTTCAAAATTGAAAGATTCCCACACATTTCACAATCTAATGGTTATGAAAGTCGACCATCATGTTGACTCTTATTTTGTTGCTACTATGTTGTTGACCTTTTTCAAACCTAAAATAAGTATTAAAATTGTAACCATTTAAGAAACTATCTATAAAGACTATTTGTATGATGTATTGTATAAAAATTCTTGGTTAGCTAAACAAAAATTATTGGAGAGGTTGTTTGGATCACATAAGGAGTTTTGACGACACTCACTTATATGAAAAGTATAAGGCAAAAATCTTGATTGGTTATGCTTTAGCTGGGAAAGAAATGAACAGTAACTGGAAATGGTTTTTAGATTTGATTCGCTGACATGTCACGGGTAGACGTACTAGATTGTGTATAATTTCAAATAAACATGTGGAAATTAAGAATGTTATGTCATAGATATGGACCTAACTAGATGGGTATCATCGTTATTGTTCTTGCCATTTTGTGAGTAACTTCAACAAAAAAAATTAAAAGATGTGGCATTAAAAAAACTATTAGATAAGATGTGTTAAAGAGCCTTTAAGACATAAATTTGATATTATATATGATGATATGGTTGACAGGAATGATTAAATCAAAGAATGGCTTGACATTGAACTGAAAGAAAGATGAGAACTCTCATATGATGATGGTTATCGTTATGAAAATATGATCACTAATTTGTCAAAGATTTTTAACAATGTCTTTAAAATTGTTCGTGGTTTGCCTATAACAACTATAAAACAAATTACCTTTTTTTAGGATTAATAAATATTTTGTTGATCAAATAGCTACAATTGATGATTGCATTAGTCGTGATGTATTGTGGCCCTCGCAAGTGCTTGTTGAACTTATTGTTGATGCATCAAAATCAAGATAACATGTTGCAAGTATATTAAATCCCAAATGGTGTTTTCAAGTCGAGATCCCCTAGTAATTGGTTGTCGAAGAGAGGTTCAATGAAAAGTTTGGTTTAATCAAAGAATATATATGTGTGGTAAATGGTAATAGTATTATTGACCATGTTCACACCTTATTGTATGTTGTACATTGCAACATGTTGACTTTGAAAAATTTATTGACACTTTATTTTCTAATACCAATTACAAAAATTCGTATGGTTTTTATTTCAAATCGTTAGCTAATATTCCATCATGGTCTGATTATGCTGGGCCAAGAGTTGAAGGATGTCCAACTAAATGGAAAGTTGAAAAGGGTCAACATATATCCACTCGTCTACATGATTATACTAGTCATAATAAAAAAAAAAAACAATTCAAAGCGGACAACATAAGAGAAAATTTTTGTTTTAAATTGAGATTTTTATTTCATATCTCTATATTAAGTTGTTGTTTTTTATCCTTTTATTCTATATCCTTTAACATTTTTACACGGGTATATGTCGTGGTGCGAACTAGGAGAAGTGGATCTAGGTCAAGATGTTGTGGCATACGAGAGGACAAGTTCTCATTATGTTTAGGTCTTGATGATTTCTTGGTCTTGCGATTGCAGTACAAGCATCAATTTGAAGATATTTGGGCTCGACGAGTAAGTTAATTTTTTATATAACATGGTTATATGATAAAATTTAAATGTTGTTAATACTTATGTTTATATTTTTTTAATGAAAATCTTAGGGTGGTCTGGTTAAACCTCATTATTATGCCCCAATAGACCTAGATGACCGTGTTTGTTCTTATGTCACGGTTTGATTTCAACATTAATAGAGAGGTGGAGGGGAGAGATCCATACATTATATTTTCATGTTGGAGAGATGACACTAATATTACAAGATATTGTTATACCAGTCAACCTTCTGATAGGTGGAACTCCTGTTACAAACCCCACAATTTTCAACAAAGATGATCTATATATTTGTCTATTAGGATAGGTGCCACCTCCTAGGGGATATAAAGGGGATTATATTAGGTCGACATGGTTGAATGAGAGTTTTAAGTCCCCACCAAAGGGTGCTACAAAGATTGTATTATATTATTATGATAGAGCATAATTAATGCATATGTTTGGGCCCAATCTTCACCGATTTGACAGACAATGTAGTTCCATGTTACTTTCTTCCACTGTTAGATAACTCTGTTGTCATTCATAACTATAGTTGGGCTCAACGATGCTTGCATATCCATACCATTAGCTTTGCCATGTATGCATGTCATACAAGAAACAAATCGGCGGATGTTTATTATTTCTATAGATATAATTTTATATTATATTTATTAAATATTGTTAATTTAAGTATTTTTTTTCATTTCCTTATTGTGAATATGAAGTTATGGTCAAGAGAGCATCTTTACATCGGTCATCTTGATGTTTGGAGAAATCAGATACTCGACATTGTTACGAGTGGAGCTCAATAATAATAACTATGAACACATTATTAAATTTAAATTTTCTATGAAAAAATGTCTAACTTAACTATTTAACATGTTAGATGGGTTGGAGAGAGGTCTAGGCATTTTACACAAAATCTCACTCATATTCACGAGTTCTATCGAGACAAGTTGGATTCACATGAGCCTCACCATATATGCATGAATTCAATTATTCATTTTCTTATTTAACTTTATTTTTGGTTTGTGTTTTTAATATATATGTTTTATGGTTTCATAGGTGATAAAGACATCGTATAACGATGATTTGATTGGAAGAGCATCTTCATTATGCATGAAGGGAAGTGATTTATGGTTAGTGGTTCATATGCATTGTTTTTTCATAGTTGAGGTGCATTGTCTTGATTGGGTAATGCGTCAGTTTAGATTGCATCAACACATACCTGATGATGTTGACACACTTGATGACTTTCATATTGTTAATAGTTGAGGTAAAGAGGAAGATGATTGGTCGGTGATTCATATACAATATGTTAATTTGTGGCATGCGAGGAGAGATCGCTTATTTACAGAGTAGTATCCCTCTATTTGATGTCAATTTATGGAAGAGCATCTTTATTATGCATGAAGGGAAGTGATTAATGGCTAGTGGTCCCTATATATTGTTTTGCCATAGTTGAGTTGCATTGCCCTGATCGGGTAATGCGTCAGTTTGGATTGTATCAAAACATACCTGATGATGTTGACACACTTAATGACTTTCATACTGTTACTCGTTGAGGTAAAGAGAAAGATGATTGGTTGGTGGTTCGTGTATAATATATCAATTTGTGGCATGTGAGGAGAGATCGCTTATTTACGGAGTAGTATCCCTCTATTGAATTAGATCTCTACATGACTTGGTACATGAATATAACAAGGTGGTCATAATAACACCATAAGACATGTTACGAGACATCCACGTGACACTCCATGTCAGCCAGCGCATAATCTGAATAATTATGATCCTCGTGAACCAAGATATAATAGATTAGGATGTATGAATTAGTTTTTTTAACATGTAATAAAATTCTTATTTATATCTTATAAATGATAATATAATTTTTTTTAATATATTAGGTGAATTTTCGAATACGCGAGGGTCCAAAAACTACAACCGTAGTTCATGATGCTATCAACTATGTTGCCTGTGACGCTTTCAATACTTTGATCTCATCATATCATTCTTTACTTAATATGCAAGGGTCAGAGAGTTGCAGTTCAAACGCGACCTCATGCACTTATGGTACTTGCACCACCATTGTTTTTCATTGTTTGTATGCTAGAGTAAAAATTATTTTCCCAACCAATTTGAAAAATAAATCCTTAATAAATAAAAAGAGATTTGGTTCAAATTTACCTCATGTTTTAGTCAATGTAACCCATTTGAATTAAATTGCATTAAATTGTAAAATGACTACTAATTAGAATTTTGGGAATGCTTAAGATATAAAAGACATTAATTTTTTTACAAAAAAAAATAAAAAACTAATATTTTCAAAAATCTTATAATGATCTGTCATTGAAATTGTTCAAATGTTTAAGAAATAAAAAATAATTTGTTTGAAAAAAGAATTTTGGGAATGCTTAAGGAATAAAAAATCCATACAAGCACAACATGATTAGTTAAACAGAACCTCCCGTAGGAATTAACATACAGTAATCCTCCCATTTTTACTGGCAGCTTTCCTCGTCTTGCATTGCATTGCATTGACAGGCTTAAAAACTCAATTCTTCCATAGGAATTGACCCACCAGCTGCCACAATCTGTTGCTCCAGCTGCAACAGACACAACATTGCATTTGAAAAACAAGAACACGATTATAAAAGAAGTTCAGCAACTATATTTCTTTAAATAAATGAACATTTCATTGAGCAAGAGTACAGTGACTGTACGCACCAAAAGGTGAGAGTTTTAAGACACCACCAAAAGGTGCTACAAAGATTGTATTGTATTATTATGCTAGAGCATAAATAATACATATATTTGGGGCCAGTCCTCACCAATTTAACAGACAATGTAGTTCCATGTTACTTTCTTCCACTGCTAGAAAACTTTGTTGTCATTCATAATATATATGTTTTATGGTTTCATAGGTGATAAAGACATCGTTGATGATTTAATTGGAAGAACATCTTCATTATGCATGAAGGGAAGTGATTTATGATTAGTGGTTTATATACACTGTTTGTCATAGTTGAGGTGCATTGCCCTAATCGGGAAATGCATTAGTTTGGATTGCATCAACACATACCTGATGATGTTAACACACTTGATGACTTTCATGTTGTTAATAGTTAAGGTAAAGAAAAAGATGATTGATCAGTGATTCATATATATATGCCAATTTGTGGCATACAAGGAGAGATCTCTTATTTGCAGAGTAGTATCCCTCTATTTGATGTCAATTTGTGGAAGAGCATCTTCATTATGCATTAAAGGAAGTGATTAATGGCTAGTGGTCCCTATACACTATTTTGTCATAGTTGAAGCGCATTGCCCTAATTGGGTAATGCATCAATTTGGATTGCATCATAACATGCCTGATAATGTTGACGCACTTGATGACTTTCATATTGTTAATCGTTGAGGTAAAGAGGAAGATGATTGGTCGGTGGTTCATGTATAATATGTCAATTTGTGGCATGTGAGGAGAGATAGCTTATTTATAGAGTAGTATCTTTTTATTGAATTAGATCTCTACATGACTTGGTACATGAACATAACAAGATGATTCATAATATCATCATGAAACATGTTACGAGTATGTGACACTCCGTGTCAACCGATACATAATCTGAATAATTAGATCCTTGTGCACCAAGATATAATAGATTAGTATGCATGGATTAATTTTTTTAACATGTAATAAAATTCTTATTTATATCTTATAAATGATAATACTTTCTAATAAATTAAGTGAATTTTCTAATACGCGAGGGTGAAAGAGCTATAGTCGCAGTTCGTGATGCTATCAATAATGTTGTTTTTTATGCTTTCAGTACTTTGTTCTCATCATGTTGTTCTTCACTTAATGCAAGGGTTAGAAAGTTGCAGCCGCAGTTCAAACACGACCTCATGCACTTATGCTACTTGCACAATCATTGTTTTTATGCTAGAATAAAAATTATTTTCCCAATCAATTTGAAAAATAAATCCTTAATAAAAAAAAAATTTGGTTCAAATTTACCCCATTCTTTAGTCTATGTAACCCATTTTGATTAAATTGCATTAAATTGTAAAATTACAACTTATTAGAATTTTAGGAATGCGTAAGATATAAAATACATTAATTTTTTTAGAAAAATTAATATTTTCAACAATCTTATAATGATCTGTCATTGAAATTGTTCAAATGTTATAGGAATAAAAAATAATTTTTTTGAAAAAAAACTTTTAATTTTGAGATATTGAAGGAATAAAAAAATATTCAAGATACTTGGATAAAAAAAATTTAAAATATTTTGAAAGTATAGTTATGGTTATTTTTCAAAATACTTTTCACTTAAAAATGTATTAAAATAATATATTTTTTAATTTTTAAAAATTATTTTTAACATCAAAATATTAAAAAAATCTAAAAATACTAAAAGATAATTAATTTAAAGCAAAAAAACAAATAAAAAAATAAAATTTTAAAAAAAATATGCACTTTTAAAACGCAAAATCAAATCTAAATCTTGTCAAGCAAATGATAAATCTTGTCAAGCAAATGATATTGCGATAGTTACAACGTCGACATTAACATCTGGAAATTTGTATGGGCAAGAATCCATGCCATGAAATCACATCGGATGTGGCTCTTGAATTACATTAATGAGCAGACAAAAGTATTCACTGGTAGATTGTCTGGCATGAAGAAGAACAAAATATAAAAGAAAAGCATGAAGAGCACATAATGATAAGTGGAAGTTGATGGTACTGTATCTTCATAAGAATTCATACAAGCACAACATGATTAGTTAAACAGAACCTCCCGTAGGAATTAACATACAGTAATCCTCCCATTTTTACTAGCAGCTTTCCTCGTCTTGCATTGCATTGCATTGACAGGCTTAAAAACTCAATTCTTCCATAGGAATTGACCCACCAGCTGCCACAATCTGTTGCTCCAGCTGCAACAGACACAACATTGCATTTGAAAAACAAGAACACGATTATAAAAGAAGTTCAGCAACTATATTTCTTTAAATAAATGAACATTTCATTGAGCGAGAGTACAGTGACTGTACGCACCCTGATTAGAGCTTCAAGCTTGCTCTTCACGAGACAGTAATCCTGTTTCACTTGCTGCAGGCATCTCTGGCACCTGCAATCCAAGTAACCGAATACATATAATTGAAGCATTAAATATCGCATCACATAAAAATACAAATCCTGGGGTTCAATAGCTAACTGAGAAAAAAAGAATTGGAAAGTACATTGATGCTAAAAAGTAAAACAATCTGGAGAATGAGGTAGAGGGAAATAACTCACCCTTCAATGTTCTGTTCCTCACAGAAGCTGCGGAAAGCGATGCAGTCATTTTTAACTCTCTGTGCACCTATGCTGTATAACACAAAATCCATTTTTTCAACCAAAGTGAGCTAAAGAATCCATCTTTTCTCAATCAAACAAAAATGAGCTAAGAAGAAGGGGGAAAATATAATTGTTAGCATTCTGCGTCTAATTTTCCAGGTCGTGTCTTAGATCTGAACTGTTTTCTGTGAGGTTCAATGCTCTTCATATGGTTTTAAAGAGGACATGATACTTATATCAACGATTGCTTGTTTTAGTTCTATAGGAAGCAAACATATACCTGGAGCTGCTACCCTTCAACTGGTGAACATGAGCATCAACCTTTTTGAAGTCTACACTTTGCTGTTCTCTATAAAAGAAGAGGTAAAACAAAACCCATTTCGAAAAAAAAAATTGTAGCAATATAAAAATACAGTCAGCTAGCTAGAATCAACCATAACCAAAAAGGAAAGCTCAGAACTTTTAATCAACATCAAGCAGTTCAGATGTTTGAGAGAGAGTGAGAGAGTCTCCTTACAAGGCAAAGGTGAGATCACTCAGAAGCCTCTCAGAATCTTCAAAGAAGAGAGATACCACTTCAGCAACAAAATCTGGGTTGCTCTCGTCTTGCAGAAGCTGAAGCTGTTGAAACTGGGCATCCAGAAACCCCTTCATCCACCCAGAAAAAGAATAAGAAAACTGAAAAGCAAAACAAAAAACACAGAATACAAAAACAACAGAGATAAGAACTATAAAAAGTCCACAAATTTTTTTATTTTTTTTGCACTACCTCTCTAAACAAGGACTTGGTATATTCAACCCATGCTCTCTGCATCTGAACAACCTCCATCCCTTTAAAACTCTCGGACAAAAAGAAAGAAAGAAAGAAAAACACAGTGCTTTCTTAAGCTACGACAACTCAACACAGCTTTGTGGCTTAAATTTACAGATCTTGTGGGAGTTATTGCACAATAAAAGTGGGTAACAGAAATAGTATAAATGGTATGGAAACGGAAAGCTTGAAAGGGATTTAGTGGATTTTAAAGTAGAAATGGAAAGATTTTTGTTTGCTTTTTGGCTATCAGGTGAGTAAACCTTTTGAATCCCTTCCTCTCTGGATTTGTGCTAATAATGCTTGTGTTCTATTTTGAGTCTTTTTTGCACCGATATAATTAGCTCTCGTGCTGTACCATCTTGTAAAGCAACCCCAACCTTATTCCATCTTCTTCATCATTCTAGCTTTCCTTCTTGTGGTATTCCTTTAAAAATAAATAAATAAATAAATTATTTCAATTTGCAGTACAAACTATTGGTTCTGGTTACAAGTTCACACATGGGGTTTGACTGTGACTTCAACCATGTAATATAACACTAGTTTGATTCCCCTGGTCTGCGGAATGGAGCTTCTTTTTTTTCTCTACACTTAAAAAAGTATGGATGCTATTTTTAATGTTTTTTTATCATATAAAAAAATTAGCTATAAACTAAAAAGTTTGTAAATGCATTTATAAATAATAATAAATTTATTAATTTCAATGAAATATTGAGTTGAGATATTAAGATATTTATAACAAAATAAACATATCTCCGGCTAAAATTTTTTATTCTTGTCATGATTAAGATATACTTGTAAATCAAACATATAAATTAAAACTACATCTCAAATGATAATTCTTAATCTTAATAATTAAAATACAATGCTTTACTTTTTTATTTTATTATTTTATCTCCGTTAGGCGAATCTCGTTAACATATATTTAATTTCTCAAAAATATAAAGTTGAAAATATTAATATCAACATAATCCTGTTGATATTTTTAACATCTATAATCTGAGAAAAAATACATAACATCACATGCTGTCGATATCAACATAATCCATGTAAATATCATTAGTCTAAAAGTTCTGGTAAGCTAATCAAGTTCTTAATAATATTGATATCTACATAACTCTGTTGATATCACTAACTTCCATGATCCAGAAGAAAAAAACAAGCACCAAGTAATGTTGATAAGAACATAATTAATGTCGATACCAACATAATTTATATTTGATAATTCATGTCTATAGGATAATCAAGTTCTTATTATAATCGATATTAATTTAACCTTGTTAATATTATTAATTTTTATAATCCAGAAGAAAATACAAACATCAAGTAATGTTTATATCAACAAAATCCATTTTGATATCATTAGCCTCCAAGTTTCACTAGGTTAAACAAATTATCATTAATACCAATATCAACATAACCCTATTGATACCATTAACTTTCATTTTTTTTTGAAAGAAAACATAAACACCAAATAATATTGATATCAACATAATCTATATTGAAATCATTAGCCTCCAAATTCTAGTAACCTAATAAAGTTTTCATTAATATCGATATCAACATAACCATGTTGATATCATTAATTTCTATGATCTGGAATAAAACACAAACACCAAATATCAAGTAATGTTAATATCAACATCATCCATGTTGATGTTATTACCCTCCAAGTCTCGATAAGCTAATCTAATTTTTACTCGACATGTTTTCCTTTCATAAGGTTAAGTCTTGATATAAACAAAATTTTATTGATATCATTGGCTACAGAAAACTTGATGGCTAATCAAGTCTTGTTTATAAGTTTCCTTGATGTACATTTCTTTCCTAACATGATCGGAAATAATAATAATAATAATAATTCATATATATATATATATAGACATTAAATATCAATAAAAGAAGACATTTAATTCACTCTTTTTGAAAATTATAAGGACAACACGTTTTCACTGCATGTCAATTTAAATCTGTCACCTAAATGCAAAATTGCCCAAATTATTATGTACTTGGCATTATATCGATAACTTTTTCTTAGTTATAATTACTTTGCTTTAAAAACTGATTATAAGTCCAATTAAGAGCTTCCACTTTTCTAGCTTTTACCACTTTGTTTTTAAGCAAAGTAATTAAAAATGTCAAAAAGTATTTAAAAAAGATTTTAAAAATAGTTTTTAACTTTTAAAAATGAAAGGTGTTTTTTATAAAAGTAGGCTAAAAGTGTATTAGATTCTACTTCAAAAGATGTTTTCTATGATGAAAGACTGCATATTATATGTTATTTAAACATAAAATAACCTGAACTAATATAAAATTATAAAAACATTTATAGTGCATTATATATATATATATATATATATATATATATATGCAAACATGAAATCAAATTAAATATCATATAAAGATTCTATAAAAACTAAGCATATATCCAAACTTATATAAAAATTTGAAACACCTAGGGATGAGCAAAAAAACCAATAAACTGATTAAACCAAGAAAATCAAAAAAAAAACTAAACCATGAAAAAAAAACTGATTATAATATTTAAAAAAATTTAGTTCGGTTCGCTTTCGGTTTTATAAGCTTAAAATAAAAAAAACTGAACTAAACCGAACTGGTTGAGTTAAGAAATAAACTAAACCGGAAAAAAACCCATTAGAAAGTCCAAAAAACCCCGAAAAACAATATAATTTTTAGTTTTTAATATAAAATAACCAAACCGAACCTAAACTGGTCGGTTAGAACCGGTTTGGTTCGGTTTTGGTTTTTTTATATATTTTATAAAATTTCAGTTTAGTTGTTTTTATAAGTAAAAATCAAACCGAACCGAAAATTATCACCCCAAACACCATTCTAGCATGTATACTAAACATATAATATATTAAATTAAAATTAAAATTAAAATTATATAGCGTATTTACTTGTTGAAATACTTAAAATATAATCAAGTTATATTATTGGGCTATAAATAAAACATATACAATAAGTCTCTCAAGATTTTAACAATAATACTTTATTTATATACACTTCTAAACAAGATCCACATATCAAACAAAATTTGACTCAAGTGTCTTTCTACAGTAATGTAGTGATGGAGAAGAGTTTGAATAATATACAAAGATGGTGCAAAAAACTCTTCCTTCAATTTCCTTTTACAATGGATGAAAAGAAACTTATTCCATAAAACAAGAATTAAACATGACAGTTTTGACTTTAAATCAAGAATTTTTTTAGATAAAAAAACTAGTTAGGTTACTAAAAATATTGACCAGACTTTGATCATAAATTAGACATATTAATGGGCTAGCAAAAAATAGCTCTTCATGGGCCGAAACATTATAAACTCAAATCTAAGCCCAGAGAAAAAGGTGAGAAGGAAAAAAAAAATTTTTATAACCCAAAATATTATACTACAATAAATTCAAGCCCAAACTAAGTTCGAGTTGAGCAATGCATGTGTGACTTTGTTCATGATCTAGACATACTAATAAACTAACAAAAAAATAATTTTTCATGGATCAAAGAATTATAAACCTAAGTCAAAGCCTAAAAAAAGTTTAGTAACAAAAAATAATATTTTATAGCCCAACAAATCATTTTACAGTAAATTCAAACCAAACTCAGGCTTCAGCTAAGTGGCAAGCATGTGATTCAAGGCTCAAAACCCACTTTGCTTAGGTATTCTTATGTTTTAAAAGTTTAGGTACTTCTTGTACACAATTTTAACTATTCACATTCCCATTAAATAACTTTAAAAAAAAAACTTATTTTTTTCTTACTTGAGATAGAGTTTTAGAGGACTTTTGAGTTTCTCAAAAATATATAAATAAATATTATTTGAAAAAACTTTTTTGTTCATCCATAAATTATTTTAATCATGATAAAGAAAGTCTTAACCTTTAAAAATGACTGGATTTCATTTTTAATTTGTCCTTAATCAATCATATTCTTAAAATAATTTTTCCAACAATTGCTTATAATTTATTACAAATTAATTGTAACTCTTAAATCTAATTAATTAATTTATTTATTTCCTCCATTCATCTAACAGGCCACAGCTGTTTCATGTTTCAACTCTCTAATCAATTCCTCCTTTTTAATTTCATCATTTCAGAAGGGACAGCTGGACAAAAGACATGCTCCATTCTCAGAGGTTGTGGAGACGGGTCTGGCTTGCTTTGCTTGTGACCTGCGAGGTGTGACAGACACCGACCATAAACGTGGAGAGAGGAGAATCCTTGCCAGTTTTATTCCCTCTTTTCAGGGCAAACGAGGAGGTGTGGTGTGTGTTTGGTCAATGGCTAATATTCTTCTCTTTTCATGATTCGTAGATATCGTTGAAGATTGCAACGGGTTGCAGCGGAGATTCTTCTCATGTGATAAGACATGATAGTTATTCCATCACTTCAGATTGCCAAATCCTTTCGTTTCACTGAAAGAGAAGCATCATCTTCTCGAGTCTGAAACTCATTTCACTTGAGAAAGAAACTGGTCTTTTCAAGACTGAATTGTCACTTCTCAAGAAAAGATTCACCAATGGGATTCGATAGATGCATTAACATTTGTTGAAAATGAATAAGAATCCAACGAAAGGGAGAAAGAGAGTGAGGATATTTCACTTCTTCCAGATCAAAACACTTTTTTCTCTCAAGCACCCGTTGAAATCTTAAGCTTCAAAGAGGGGGGGAAAAACAGAAAGCGAAGAACTATTGAAGCGCATATGCTAAATGCATTTTCTGTATTTCATTCATTTCATAAAAGCTGGCTGTATCTACAATGAGAGGAAAATACAACTAGCAAAATACAAAATGGATCATTTTCAGCAATGTCTGCAGGATTGTAATTGAAAAGAAAAATCAAGTGCAGCCCCCTACAAAGACCATCAACCAACCATAAGGAAACCTACAAGGAGTGTGGAAGGCATATCCTAACATACCTTAGAACTCCTCCTACAATATCCAGGAAGGTCCGGTGACCCAACCGTGTACTCAGTGTTTTTGGTGCGTTCTCCAAGGGCTGCCCACCTCTCACAACTTTCATTCTGATCAGTGCAATTCCCACCAGCTTCCACGTTCTTGTCAGATGAGTCTACATGAATCCACTTTGTGGCAGACCATTTCTCACCTTCAATCACAGGGCATCCTGCGTGAAGGCTGCTTATGTCCGGAACAGCAGTTGGATGCAGACTGAAGAAAAGAAGTGCATCCCCTCTACGTGGTTTCACTGAGTGTGCAGATAAGAAGACCAACAAAAAAAAACACATTAACTGAGTGCAAATGCAACTCAAGGAATACAATTTATAAAACCATTGTAATCTATGTGGTGGCTCACCTGCAATTCCGTTTCTTGCACATTCAGATACGTCTTCGTGACTAACATAAGCTTTACGACGTGTATGCTCCTGATTGCAAATTATTCTTCAAAAATCTTGAGCTTATTCTTCTTGTAGAGTATTATGTGTTGTGGTAAATTTAATCTAGAAGGTAAAGGAAGGTAACCACCAACCATCACTTACAGTCACCAGCTGTCAACTGCCTCAAACATCACTTGCAGCCAGCCACCAGCTATATGTGCCCTGCCCGTCACCACACTTGAAGTTTGATTTTTTCTTACTTTCAATTTGTGTATAAATAGGCAACTAAGTTTATACTATTATGTGTGGAGAGATTACAGAGAAACACCAGAGAAAAAGAGAGGGAGTGTATTAAAAGCTTTTGTTTAGTTATTATAAACTTATTGTTGTTGAAATAAAATAGTGTTTTATCCCCTCTGACTGTTTCAAAGCCACCACTAGTGGTTTCTCCCACCAACATGAAACACTCAAAAGGGATAAAAAACACTGTTTTATTTCAACAACAATAAACTTACAATAACTAAACAAAAGCTCTTAATACACGCCCTCTCTTTCTCTCTAGTGTTTCTTTCTAATCTCTCCACACATAATAGCATAAACTTAGCTGCCCATTTATACACAAATTGAAAGTAAGAAAAAATCAAACTTCAAGTGTGAAGGCGGCTGGCGGCACAAAGCTGGTGGTTGCCTTCCTTGACCTTCTAGATTGAGTTTACCACAACAAATTCCCCCTTTAAACTCAATCGAGGGATGTCAAGCCAAGCATGAACCTCAATCTGATAAATATTTCTCCCTTCAATGGTTTTGTAAAGATATCTGCAACTTGATCATTTATCTTGCATGATATGAGTTCAACTTCTTTGTTCTTCACATGCTCTTGGATAAAGTGATGACGTGTATCAATGTGTTTACTTCTTTCATGATACACTGAGTTCTTTACTAATGCAATCGCTGATTGATTATCAATATAAATCTCTGTAGGATTTTCTTGAGGAAATACCAAATGCTTCAGCTTTTTCCTTAACCATATTAAATGGCATACAGCTGAGTTGGCAGCAACATACTCAGCTTCACAGCTTGATAACGTTACTATCGATTGCTTCTTGGATGACCATGTGAAAGATGTATCTCCCAAGAAAAAGACAAATCCCGTTGTGCTTTTCGTTTCATCCAGATCTCTACCCCAATCACCATCCGAGTAGCCAACAAGATTGAAGTTTTTACTTGAGGTATAAAACATACCTTTATTTGTTGTTCCTTTGATGTAGCGAAGAATTTTCTTGGTTGCATTCAAGTGAGACTGGTCTGGTGTCTCCATGTATCTGCTGATAAGTCCAACTCCGTAGAGTATATCTGGTCTGGTACATGTCAAGTACCTTAAGCTTCCTACTAAGCTTTTGAAGTAAGTTGGATCAAGATTTCCAACTTTACTCTTCCTCAATTCTACTCCATTCTCAACTGGAATTGATACCGCATTGCAGCTTTCCATCTTGAACCTTTCAAGAATATCTTTGGCGTAACCGCTTTGGGATACAAAAATCCCTTCTTTCTGCGTTACTTCTAAGCCAAGAAAATGTGCCATTAGACCAATGTCTCTCATCTCAAACTCCTATACCATGCTTTTCTTGAAGTCTTTAAACATGGTAGGATTGTTGCCAGTGAATATCAAGTCATCAAGATATAGGCACGCAAATAATATGTTGTCATCTGCTTCTTTCTTCACATATATTGCATGTTCATATGGACATTTTTCAAATCCATTATCTTGAAAATACCTGTCAATTCTGGTATTCCAAGCATGCAGAGCTTGCTTGCTTCAAACCATAAAGGGCTTTCTTCAACTTGTATACTTTGCTTTCATTTTCAGCTTCAATGTATCCAAGTGGTTGTTCAACATAGATCTCTTCTTCTAGGAAGCCATTCAGAAATGCAGACTTCACATCGAGTTGATAGATCTTCCATCTATATTGTGCAGCTAGTGAGATCATCAGTCTGCTGTCTCTAGCCGGGCTACTGGAGCAAATACTTCTCCATAGTCTATGCCTTTTCTCTGTTTGTAGCCTTTTGCCACTAATCTTGCTTTGTATCTTTGCACTTCTCCTTTTGCATTCTTCTTTGTCTTATAGACCCATTTGACACCTATTGCTTTCTTGTTTTCTGGTAGATTAGTCAGCTTCCAGGTATCATTTTTATCAATGGCATGTATTTCCTCTTTCATTGCTTCTATCCACTTCTCTTCTGTAACAGCTTCATTGAAGCTAAGTGGGTCATTATCTGCAAAGAAACAAAATAGAGTTGTATCTTCCATGACTTGAGTGTCATCGTACAACTCTTCTAAATTTCTCATCCTTCTGATGAGGATGTTGATGGTGGTATTGATAATGATTCTGGTGTATTTCTCCTATTGAATACAGGGAATTTATGTACCAGACTTTGACATTCAGTGTTATAGTGCCCAAATTGATTGCAATTATAACACTGGATATTCCTCTTGTCACGGTTATTGTAACCGCCTCCTCTTCCTCTAGGAGTAAATGCTTGTTGTCCTCGACCTCCTCTGGTGGTGTTTCTACCACCTCTTCCTCTGAAACCTGTATTCCAAGATCCTCTTCCTTGAAATTGCTGAAATCCTCCTCGTGTTTGTTGACTTCTTTCTTAAGTGGTATATCCACTTGTTGAAGTCTCTCATTGCTCATATCTGTCTTTGAGAGACAACTTTACTTGTAAGGCATGCTCAATTGCCTTATCTCCATTTCTTTTCACGATCTTTTGCTCATGAGCTTGCAAAGAACTCATAAGCTTATCCACCGTCAACTTGTCCATTTCTTTGGACTCTTCAATAGCAACAACAACAAAATCAAATTTTAGATCTAGGGATCTCAAAATTTTCTCAGTAATCCGAGCATCTGTGAGGGCTTCTCCATTTCTTCTCATCTGATTGACTATCACCATAATTCTTGAGTGATAGTCAGAAATAGATTCTGAGGCCTTCATTTGCAATAATTCAAATTCATCTCGCAAAAATTGGAGACGAATCTTATTGATTCCACAAGACCTTTGTATTTTTGTTGGAAAGCTTCCCATATCTCTTTTGATGTTTCTGCGGAAGCAATGATCTCAAATATTGCTTCATCAAGACCTTGATAGATGATGGTCTTTGCTTTGTTGTCTTTCTTTCTATTGGCTTTGAGGACTTGTTTTTCTGCCTCATGTAGAGTATCTTCCACTTCTTTGAACTCCGGTTCATCATAACCATATTGCACAATCTCTATATGCTCTTGTGAACCAAGAAAGGCCTTCAATCTGATACACCAACTATCATAGTTGTCTTTGGTCAGCTTCAGGATGAGTGTTTGTGCATTTTCGGTAGCTATTTTGCTCTTTGAATGACTATATCACCTTCTAGGAGTTGAATTTGTCAAAACGAACACTGTAGATGGATTTGAAATGCTCAAAACAGTAGGGAATCGGTCCGAGTTTGTTGAAAATGGGTAAGAAATGTTCTGAACCGGTCAGGAAACCGATTATGGACGTCAGGCGGTTCGTTAGGATTGAACCGGGAATATTCTCTTGGCTTGGCTAGCGGCGGCTTAGGCGGCTCGACGCGACAATAATATGGCGCGCGTGTGGCTCAGTCTTCTTATTCCTCGGGCGCTTTACCGGTGGGTGGGGTATAGTGACTGCTCAAAACAAGCGGTGTGGGCTACCACTTGCTCCGATGAAATTGATTTTTACACCAGTGAGTTCGAATGGATGAACCCTACACCGTGGAATGATCAAAATGTGTTTTTGACAACTTTGAAAATTCAAGTATATCCCAAAACTCTTCTGCTTTTCTGACGAACGGGCTCTGATACCAATTGTTGGTGGGAGAAACCACTGGTGGCGGCTTTGAAATGTTGTGGTAAACTCATTCTAGAAGGGCAACGAAGGCAACCACCAACCACCACTTCGCCCACCAAAATGTTAAACCGCCTCAAACACCACATCGCGGCCAATGCCACCCCTTCACACTTGAAGTTTTATTTTTTCATACTTTCAATTTGTGTATAAATCCCAAAAGTTTAAGTTATTATGTGTGGAGAGATTAGAGACTAGAGGAGGGAGGTATTAATAGCTTTTGTTTAGTTATTGTAAGCTTATTGTTGTTGAAATAAAACAATGTGTTTTATCCACGAAGTGTTTCATTTCAAAGCCACACAACCGAGGGTTTCTCCCAACAACAATTGGTATCCGCCCCAGCCACGCCAAAAAAAAACAAGAGAGTTTTGGGATATACCTGAATTTTCAAAGTTGTCAAAAACACATTTTGATCATTCCACGATGTAGGGTTCATCCATTCGAACTTAGTGGAGCAAAAATCAGCTTTATCAGAGCAAGCGGTAGCCCACACGCGTAGCCGACGCGCCCCGATGAAGAAGACGACTGAGCCACACACGTGCCATATTTGTGCCACGTCAAGCCGCCTCAATCGCCGCCAAGTCGAGCCGCTAGCCAAGCCAAGAGAATATTCCCGGTTCAATCCCAACGAACCGCCTGACGTCCATAATCGGTTTCCTGATCGGTTCAGAACATTTCTTACCCATTTTCAACAAACTCGGACTGATTCCCTACTGTTTTGAGCATTTCAAATCCATCTACAGTGTTCGTTTTGTCAAATTCAACTCCCAGAAGGTGATATAGTCATTCAAAGAGCAAAATAGCTACCGAAAATGCACAAACACTCATCCCGGCCAACCAAACAAGAGAAAGGTACCCATGAGGGGGTGGATCGGGACATAAGGCCTTTCTTGGTTCACAAGAGTGTATACTGTTTTGAGTATTCCGAATCCATCTACAGTGTTCGTTTTGTCAAATTCAACTCCTAGAAGGTGATATAGTCATTCAAAGAGTAAAATAGCTACAGAAAATGCACAAACACTCATCCTGAAGCTGACCAAAGACAACTATGATGGTGTATCAGATTGAAGGCCTTTCTTGGTTCACAAGAGTGTATACTGTTTTGAGTATTCCGAATCCATCTACAGTGTTCGTTTTGTCAAATTCAACTCCTAGAAGGTGATATAGTCATTCAAAGAGTAAAATAGCTACAGAAAATGCACAAACACTCATCCTGAAGCTGACCAAAGACAACTATGATAGTTGGTGTATCAGATTGAAGGCATTTCTTGGTTCACAAGAGCGTATAGAGATTGTACAATATGGTTATGATGAACCGGAGTTCAAAGAAGTGGAAGATACTCTACATGAGGCAAAAAAACAAGTCCTCAAAGCCAATAGAAAGAAAGACAACAAAGCAAAGACCATCATCTATCAAGGTCTTGATGAAGCAATATTTGAGATCATTGCTTCCGCAGAAACATCAAAAGAGATATGGGAAGCTTTCCAACAAAAATACAAAGGTGCTGACAGAATCAAGAAGATTCGTCTCCAATCTTTGCGAGATGAATTTGAATTATTGCAAATGAAGGCCTCAGAATCTATTTCTGACTATCACGCAAGAATTATGGTGATAGTCAATCAGATGAGAAGAAATGGAGAAGCCCTCACAGATGCTCGGATTACTGAGAAAATTTTGAGATCCCTAGATCCAAAATTTGATTTTGTTGTTGTTGCTATTGAAGAGTCCAAAGAAGTGGACAAGTTGACGGTGGATAAGCTTATGAGTTCTTTGCAAGCACATGAGCAAAAGATCGTGAAAACAAATGGAGATAAGGCAATTGAGCATGCCTTACAAGTAAAGTTGTCTCTCAAAGACAGATATGAGCAATGGGAGACTTCAACAAGTGGATATACCACTTAAGAAAGAAGTCAACAAACACGAGGAGGATTTCAGCAATTTCAAGGAAGAGGATCTTGGAATACAGGTTTCAGAGAAAGAGGTGGTAGAAACACCACCAGAGAAGGTCGAGGACAACAAGCATTCACTCCTAGAGGAAGAGGAGGCGGTTACAATAACCGTAACAAGAGGAATATCCAGTATTATAATTGCAATCAATTTGGGCACTATAACACTGAATGTCAAAGTCCGGTACATAAATTCCCTGTATTCAATAGGAGAAATACACCAGAATCATTATCAATACCACCATCAACATCCTCATCAGAAGGATGAGAAATTTAGAAGAGTTGTACGATGACACTCAAGTCATGGAAGATACAACTCTATTTTGTTTCTTTGCAGATAATGACCCACTTAGCTTTAATGAAGCTGTTACAGAAGAGAAGTGGATAGAAGCAATGAAAGAGGAAATACATGCCATTGATAAAAATGATACCTGGAAGCTGACTAATCTACCAGAAAACAAGAAAGCAATAGGTGTCAAATGGGTCTATAAGACAAAGAAGAATGCAAAAGGAGAAGTGCAAAGATACAAAGCAAGATTAGTGGCAAAAGGCTACAAACAGAGAAAAGGCATAGACTATGGAGAAGTATTTGCTCCAAAGAGCTGGCTAGAGACAAAGACCGATGATCTCACTAGCTGCACAATATAGATGGAAGATCTATCAACTCGATGTGAAGTCTGCATTTCTGAATGGCTTCCTAGAAGAAGAGATCTATGTTGAACAACCACTTGGATACATTGAAGCTGAAAATGAAAGCAAAGTATACAAGTTGAAGAAAGCCCTTTATGGTTTGAAGCAAGCAAGCTCTGCATGCTTGGAATACCAGAATTGACAGGTATTTTCAAGATAATGGATTTGAAAAATGTCCATATGAACATGCAATATATGTGAAGAAAGAAGCAGATGACAACATATTATTTGCGTGCCTATATCTTGATGACTTGATATTCACTGGCAACAATCCTACCATGTTGAAGACTTCAAGAAAAGCATGGTATAGGAGTTTGAGATGAGAGACATTGGTCTAATGGCACATTTTCTTGGCTTAGAAGTAACGCAAAAAGAAGGGATTTTGGTATCCCAAAGCGGTTACGCCAAAGATATTCTTGAAAGATTTAAGATGGAAAGCTGCAAAGCGGTATCAATTCCATTTGAGAATGGAGAAGAATTGAGGAAGAGTAAAGTTGGAAATGTTGATCCAACTTACTTCAAAAGCTTAGTAGGAAGCTTAAGGTACTTGACATGTACCAGACCAGATATACTCTACGGAGTTGGACTTATCAGCAGATACATGGAGACACCAGACCAGTCTCACTTGAATGCAACCAAGAGAATTCTTCGCTACATCAAAGGAACAACAAATGAAGGTATGTTTTATACCTCAAGTAAAAACTTCAATCTTGTTGGCTACTCGGATGGTGATTGGGGTAGAGATCTGGATGAAACGAAAAGCACAACGGGATTTGTCTTTTTCTTGGGAGATACATCTTTCACATGGTCATCCAAGAAGCAATCGATAGTAACGTTATCAAGCTGTGAAGCTGAGTATGTTGCTGCCAACTCAGCTGTATGCCATTTAATATGGTTAAGGAAAAAGCTGAAGCATTTGGGATTTCCTCAAGAAAATCCTACAGAGATTTATATTGATAATCAATCAGCGATTGCATTAGTAAAGAACTCAGTGTATCATGAAAGAAGTAAACACATTGATACACGTCATCACTTTATCCAAGAGCATGTGAAGAACAAAGAAGTTGAACTCATATCATGCAAGACAAATGATCAAGTTGCAAATATCTTTACAAAACCATTGAAGGGAGAAATATTTATCAGATTGAGGTTCATGCTTGGCAGGACATCCCTCGATTGAGTTTAAAGGGGGAATTTGTTGTGGTAAACTCAATCTAGAAGGTCAAGGAAGGCAACCACCAGCTATGTGCCGCCAGCCGCCTTCACACTTGAAGTTTAATTTTTTCTTACTTTCAATTTGTGTATAAATGGGCAGCTAAGTTTATGCTATTATGTGTGGAGAGATTAGAAAGAAACACTAGAGAGAGAGATGGCGTGTATTAAGAGCTTTTGTTTAGTTATTGTAAGCTTATTGTTGTTGAAATAAAACAGTTTTTTTTATCCCCTCTGAGTGTTTCAAAGCCACCACCAATGGTTTCTCCCACCAACATTCTGTACACCTCCCTTTCTCAATGCTAGTGAATTCAATTTTAGAGAAGTGATTGCACAATTAGGTCAAAGCGAATACAACCAATGTTGTAGCTATCCCAAGAGATGTGCTAGGCCTATCAGCATGTATCACATGCAGACAGCCTGATCTGGAAGGTGTTTGAGACTAAACCAAATTCTCTAGCACCATAAAAGTTGAAGTTCTTGCAAAATGGAACAACACAAGCATATATACAATGAGAAAGAAAAAGGCACTTGAACTGACCTCAGCTGAAGGGAAGACCATTTCACCACCCTTTTCAACATCTGTAAGATACACGAGTACAGTTGCCAACCGGTGTTCACCACGGTCAACATTAACCTTGTCAGCAAAGTAATCATAGCGGGGATCATATTAATTTCTGCCCATGCTCAGATCTCAATAATTGTATGTCTTCCCCATTCTCTGACCAAAAGAAATACAGATCACTGTCACGCCCATTTGTTGGAGAGGGAGGGGGAGAGAAAATCTTAATTATTGCACATGTTACATATTATTATGTATTTTGGGAGCAAGCAATGTTAAAAAATTTCTTGCAAGAGAATACAACAGAAAGAAGCAAACAGTATAGCAACTACAGGATATTATAACTCATATACCAAGTAAGAACAAGCCATTAAACTATACACCACGACCAAATCTCAATAGAATTTCTCACATTCATGTTTTTTCTTGTTTCTTTACCAGTATATTATGATTCATGTATTTGAAAGCAGAGCTTTCTTTGGAGCTGAGAGTTCAATTTGGCAGATCATTTATGCTCATTCTAAATATGATTTTTTAATAGCGAAGTTCAAACCTAAACCCCTATGAACTGCTGAACTCCAAACATATAGAGCATCACTTGCAAATTGCATCCAAAGGTCAATGACAATCAATATTAGGATTTTGAATATATAAAAATCTTAGAAATTAGATAGCACTAGGCATCAAAAGTGTGAGGCATGGCCTCTTGAAAACAAGAAGCTTCTTAATAGGCTCTTCTATTACACTCAAAAAGCTTTTTCAAGCAGTATGACAATGAGTAGCAAGAAATTACTCCCTCTGTTCCGAAAAGAAAATAGTCTATTTTGGCAAATCCAATTTGCAAATGCTCCCCTTTTCATTCAAATATGCTTGTATTACTTATAGGCAACTCACAATCTTAACCAATTTTCTTCTGAATTCAATTTATTGGAACCGCCGCCATTAGGACATTGTTGGTAATTCAATGATTATTATCCATCTACTTTTAAGTGGCAAGAAATTAAGGGAAAAAGAAAATGGACACCACCTTGATCAGCTTCTAATGAAGCAAGCTTGAGTATGCTAATATGCCCCCTTGATCAGTTGGAAGCCTGCATCCCGCTGACTATTTTTAAGGGAAAGAGGGAGTTCATGTTTAGCAAAGTAGAAATCATATCAACAAAGAATCCCATCTCTTCCATGCAGGAAAAAAGTGGTATTATTGCAGGCTAGGAATGATCTTGACACAAGCTATATATGGCCTCATGCAGCAAGGCGTGGCCCTAGCTTTGAAGGCAGAAATAAATGGCACTATTCCAATCCCAGCATCCTAAACAATCTTAGAGATGAATATGCAATTGAATCTGACTGCTCAGTATGTGAATGTTGTTGAAGTGAAAACTTAGAAATAACAGTAAAGTTAAATAGTTCTCGAAAAAATTAGGATACTAAGCATTCTTCATATTATAGAGCACAGCACACCTTTTGGGAGAAAGTCCAAGTTGCAATCTTGTCCTCTGCACCTGCAACAATTGGATCCTACAACAGAAAAGGAAATTAATTAAATTACCTTACAAAAACATAAGCAAAATCTAGCTAGTTCGATCCTCCGACCCAAAAAAAAAAGAAAAGAAAAGGCGCAGACAGTAAAGAGGGAGTGGATAAAAAAACAACCTTTGCTTTAGAGATAAACATTCCAGAACTGGTTCGATCTTGGCTAAGTTTACTCTTTCCACTCAAATTAGCAGCCACTGCTGATCTTTTCAAAAACAGAGAGAGAGAGAGAGACCTTGGCTTGACTTTGGCAGGGTTGATAATGGCGCTCGAAGTACAGAGGTAAGAGCTGGATTTATGCAGAGTTGCAGAGATCGTCAGTAGAAACAGGAACTGGAGGGGGTAGATCGAAGTAGCCATCAAATTTGAGAGGATGGAGAGCGATATTTTCTGGGAAAAATGTCAAGATTTTCTAGGAAAATCAAAGTGCGTGACACTTGCGTTGAACTTAAAACGGCGACGTTTATTAATTTATAATAAATTAAATAGTACACACTAACACGCATGATTCATTAGCTTAGCAGAGTAGAATTTATTATTTAACTACAAGAAATTGATTCGAGAATTTGCTCCGTTTCTTAATTTTTTAGGTTAGAACTTTGAGATCTCTGTCCAGAAAAATTCATTTTTTGGAAATAATAATTCATGAATCCATCAAAAATAAACTTTTTTTTATGTGCTGAAATGGTAAACGGATGATCACAGTATTTGAATTGTGAAATTCAAAATTAAATTCATGGTGGATTTTTACAAGCTAAAGAAATGTCAAGGAACACGTAAAATATATGTGAGAGGTTTTCAAAGTTTCTTCCAAGAGCTTTTTCCAGGAATTTCATTGCACTGCCTCTCTTGTTTTTAAATATTAATGAAGGGGAAGGAGCGAGAAAGTGGCTTAGAACACTCGCATTGCTCTTTTCCATGATCTTTACCAACGGGTAATAGATCTGATGATGCATCATGAAAACAGCGTAAGAAGATTCCTATCATGAATTCAACCTGATTAGAGAGACAAGAGAGAATTTCTAACAGCCATTTGAGCAGCAGTGCAAGAGGATTTTGGCATCAAAAGCGAAGGGGAAAGGGCAGTGCTCATTTCTTTTTCATGTAAATTTTCTTCTTCTTTCTTTTTATGACAGGAGCATTAATCGCTATACTTGTACTGGCGGTGCTCTTCGAGCATATTTAGATCAAACACTTTACATGCGAACAATTACCTTTCATTTCATAGCAAAGAAGATATTACACAAATGCACAATCAACACTTGATGCCCACGGTGTAGCGCGGACACCACAGCTAGTAAGAACTACACATGACAGAGAATTATAATGATACATGAAGCAAGCAAGCATTACCAGGATAGAAACGTGTTTACATGGTCTCAACAGTTCCTTTCCTGGCTTTCATTTTTTTCTGCTTTTCCAAACTCTTTTGGATCCAATGGTGAGTCTTGTTAGAATAAAGATTCAGGAGAGCAATGACATCCTGGGGTCAACACCCTGTGAAGAGAAAAAGATATGGTTTAGATCCCAGAACGGCTCAGAACAGCCACTCCCTCCTCCTGTTGATTCGGATCATCAAGGCACTCAGTTGATCGCCCGTGTTCTTCGGACTTTTCATTACAGTTGCTCAAAACCACCTCCATCTGTTGATTGAGATCGCTCAGATACTCTGTCGAATCGTTTTCATCTGCATCGTAGAGGTCTTCAATCGAGGGTGTCCTTTGTCGTTGCTTTAATTCTTCAAAACAGCTTTCATCTCCTTGCAAAACCCTTACAACCTGCAGAGAAATCTAGCTTTTAAAAAACCAAGGAAAAAAAAACAACTGTTGAGGCATTTCTAGGGGAAGAAAATATACTTGGCTCATTTGAGGTCGCTCTGAAGGAGATAGATGTATGCACATAGAAGCTGTACATGCCAGACGATCCATCTGTTCTGAGTCATAGGCATCTGCGAGGATTGGATCAACAAGCTCCTGTATGCTGTTATTCAGTAGCAAAGGCTTGGCCTGACAACAACATTGGTCAAAACTGCATAAATTCTTGGTGGAAATACAACATAAGAGACTTGAATCACGCAGAATCAGAAAGAAGCAGCATACATACCCACATTACAAGACTGTGCTGTGAACTATCTAAGGCTTGCCTTCCAGTAATGAGCTCTAATAACAGAACCCCGTAAGCATAAACATCTGTCTTCTCATCTACTATTCCATGCATGAAGAATTCCGGAGGAAGGTAACTGTCAAGATAAGAAATGAGATCAGATTGCAAGGCTAAATAACTTGATGATTCAGAGACCCTGTCCAAGTTTTGGATTACAAACCCAAAAGTGCCCTCAATTTTTGATAGGGTGTGATGAGACCACTCCTCTGGTAACCATTTTGCAAGCCCAAAATCTGAAATCTGAAATAATTTGAAGTTCCGAATTCAGAGATTAAGGGGAGATCATTTAGGCGTTGCATATTACAGCAGTAAGAAGTTAAGTTTCAGGTTTCAAAGCTAACCTGGGGCTCAAGATCCTCTGTTAGCAATATATTGGAAGCCTTGATATCTTTGTGGATGATTCTCCTCTGGCACTCCTCGTGAAGATACAGAAGGCCCCGAGCAGTTCCAAGGGCAATTTTATATCTGATTCGCCAGTCCAGCTTTTCCTTGGGGCCTGGCAACATTTGGTAGGAAACAAATTGATACATCATTTTGGTGGAAAACTTGTGGAGATATGAACTTCACAATAATCTGGATAATGAACAGACCATAAAGTAAAGATGCAAGGCTCCCATTGGCAGACAATTCAAGGACAAGATGCATCCCCCCTTCAACCCCATATCCAATAACTTTGGCAATATTAGGATGGTCAACATGGACTAGAATCCCAAGCTCCGATAAGAAATCGACTGTCATATCTTCTGGTGAACCTCTGGTCAGCCGTTTAATTGCAACGAACTGCCCATCTCCCAATTTCCCTTTGTAAACTTCAGCATAGCCTCCTTCTCCAATTAAATTTTCTTTATGAAAGAAGACAAGGTATCGTAAGCATATTGAGATCGAGACAACCACAACTACAAGTACTACAACATAGCAAAGAGTACATTGTATTTGGAGTTGCAGACTTTACCGCGGAATTCGGTAATAAAGTTTTTGAATCTTAACTCAAAGAAGGTGAAAAGGGATACGAAGCACAAATATAATTTCTGAAAGAAGCATAAACCTTGGCTAAAAGTATCAGTTGCAGCATGGAGCTCTGAGAGAGAGAAGTTCTTCCAAGAAGATTTGAAATGGCAGAATTCACCATCTAGTGGAGAAGTTAGAGTTGGAACAATCTCCTCTCTGAATCTTCTGCTTCTGCTTTTCCGTTTACTTAGCTTTGGTGTACCTTTCTTCAGAGGAGGGAGGGGATGGCAGCTCGCTGCAGGTCCCTTTTTAAATACACGAAAGAAGTCACGCCAGGGAGTGGTGGCATTCGGTTGCCCTTCTGAGCCTGAAGTGCTGGCCCTGGGAGAAGTTGCTTCAGATTCATAGCTATTTGAACTGCTTGCCTTGGAAGAAGTTTCAGATTCTATGCTGACAGAGAAATCTTCTAGAACTCCTCTTGGAGAGGACTCTTCTGTTCCATCCTTGGTCTCCTTTTCCTCCTCCTCCTCCGCCTCCACGGTGAAGGATTTCTTATCTGATACAGAAGCTTTCAAATAATAACAATAAGAAAACAAATCGACAGAGTTGCATCAAACACGAAGGAAAAGATAGTAACAAAGTATTTTACCATGAGATGAAAACGAGTCAGCAAACCTTGATCTCGTTAGTCGTTTGCGCCGAACAGGAACAGCTTTCTTTTCTTGATTTTCTTCAATAGTGTCCTGGGAACCATTGCTGCTAACACAATTTTGTGTCATTAAAACAAAACAGTGATTGCGCGAAAAACCCAAAGGATCCAAAGCAGGTTAAAACAACTCATGATAACAAAAAGGCCAACGATTTAGTATGGAGATAGTGAAATATGACAATATTATTATGTAACATCTGACTGAAGAAATTGAAAGAAAACCATTGCGAGACACCGTCTGTAAAACAACACAATACATAGGCGCCTAAAATGACAGTCGAAACGACAAAAAACTTCTCCCATCACCAAATTCTTTTCATTATTTATCTATAACAGTCGAAATGACACAAAAGTTCTGGTACTAATTCATCCACAACAATGTGGTAACTCTATACAATCTGTAACATTCCTAAACTCCAATTAGAACCAGGAAAAATAAGGCTGTAGAGGATATGAAGAAAGTACCACAAAGAAGCTGAAGGTTGTTGGACATCTTCCATGATGTTTCGAAGAGGTGAGCAAAGCAAAGAGACGATACAAAACCAATAAGGAAACGGAGGAAAAGCGTGTGAGAGAGACAGACAGACAGAGAGATGAAAGTAGCGGTTGGCATGATTTCTCTTTGCTTCTCTAAATATTCCCCATTACTTGTTTTTGACACTTCTTCACCTAATTTGGATGCCCTAAATTCGGCTTTTATCTGTCATTGAGAGTTTCTCCCTCCCTGATTTGTTGTCGATTGCTCTATAATAAATTTTGAGCTTATCAGCTTAAATTTTCATAGATAAAATTAGTAGATTGAAGAAGGCTTGTAAGCAAGCACGTCCTCTTAGTCTGCCGGGAAGATCTCATTAGTGCTCTCTACTGGGTTCTTGCCACGTTAGTATAAAACAATTCCTCTCTTTAACCCGGGAAAGGAATAACCGAATCAAGGGAACGGCTGGATTCTCTTCAAATTAAATGACCGTTTGATTGGACAGAACAATAAAAGCACCAAAAGTAGTCGTGCCTTAAGTGGTGGACGATCTAATCCCAACAACCAAATCTTTTTTTTTTTTTTCTCTGGGTTAAATTCTTGGGATAAAAATAATATGAGTTTCTTAAGTTCTTTCTAAATATATCATGTTATGGTGAAAAGATGTGTTCTTAACATTATCAGGAAAAAATAATAATAATCTTAGATTGACACAAAAATATTCCTCACCCTTAAATAAAAAGAAAGGGCATTAGGTTTTTATTTGAAGGGTCAAGGTATGGATACCTTAGGTTTTAGACTATTGTAGATAGATGTTCCAACATAAAAAAAATTCTAATGCGATGCAAGCGTTATTAAAATAAATATGAGACTTGACTATTGATTTTAATAAACTTTATTAGTTTAATAACACAAATAAAAAAAATACAATGGTAATAAATAAAGTGAAAAAATACAACAAAAAAAGGGTAAAAAAAACTGACCCAAACTCATCTAGGTTAGTACATAAAATATATGACTTGGATGAGATACTAGGGCAACCCCGTCAAAAAAATAATAATAAAATTATGAAACTTAATTATAAAAAAATATCATGGGACGAAACTGGAAAAAAAATTTCAAAAAAAAAACCATAAGTCAAACTAGATTAATCTACTAACCCAACAATCATGGACATAAAATTGGGATAACCCCATGGAAAAAAAAGCGAAAAAAATACATGAAGACCAATTCTCAATCAATTAAATGTTAATGGATGAAATTAAAATAAAAAATTAATTTTAAAGAAAAGCAAATGTTGAAGGATCTCATCCGATAACGAAGAAACAATTAAATGAGAATGCGATAACCTCATAGAAACTAAAATGAAAAACGTTTAAAGATCCATTTCTAGCAAATTAAATATTAAAGGTGAATATATAATCCAAAAAAGATAAAAGATAAAACAAAAAAAGAAGAAGAAGCTCGATTCGAGTCCACCCGGATCAGCAAGCAAAAATTGTGACCTAGTTGTGATACCAGGATAACTACGTTGAAAGCAAATGGAATAAAACTATAAAATTTAATTACAAAATAACTCAATATTGAAGGACGAGATAACCCAGATCATTTTTAAAATCAATGAAAAATTCAATAGAAAGCAAATAAAAGAAATGACAACGTCTAATCTATAATTAAATAAATATTGAATGATGAAACTAAAAAAAAATATGAGCTTAAAATAAATCAAGCAAATCTGGACGAATCTTCTAAACCTAAGTTAATCTCTTAAATTCATAACCTGTGAAATCCTAGACCGGAACTCAATGAAGAAGCTTAATTCTCAACCAGTTTAATGTTGAAGAATAAAATTAAAAAAATTAATTTAAATAATTTTCTTATGTAAAAAAAATAGCAATCAAAAGAATGCAAATCAAATCTTATAGGAAAAAAAACACAAAAGGAGAATGAAATCTCAAAAAAAAAATTCAATTTTAAAAATTATCTCAAATCAAGAAAATAACAATCTAAATAATGAGAACAAAATCTTACAAATGAAAAAAAAAATTAAAGAATGATGAAATTAAAACAAATTCTAATTTTATAAATTATTTAATGTAAATTAAATAGTAACCAAAAGAATAGTAACCAAATCTTAAGAAAAAACAAATTGAAGGACTTCTTTGAAAGTTTAAAGGGTCAAGCATACAAATCGATGAGGAGAGAGAAAAGAAGAGAAAAAATAAAAGGCTATTAGCACCAAATCAGAGACATTGACGACACACGCCACCACATTATGGAGAAGTCACCGAGACAATTCAAATTCCACCGCGACAAGCTGTGTTTGGTTAATGAACAACGTTGCTCGCAAAAACGCATGTTATGCGTGCATGTGACTGTTTTTTAATAATATTTATATTTATTAAATTACCAAATAACCTCTAAATAAACTTAATTATAACAACAAAAACCATAATAAAAAAAGAAAAACAGATGACATCTTAAGATACTTTTATAATTAAATCATTTTACAATGATTTTAAAGATAATTAAATCTCTTTAACGTGTAAAAACAATGTGTTAAAACCCCTTTATGTACTTTTTAAATTCAAATCTTAAAAGAGAATTTATCAAATTCTTCTAAATACATCATAGCGGGGGGAGAGGCACGCCCTTAAAATTATATGGAAAGATTCCTACTCTTGATTAACAAGCAAACTGGCCCAAGAACACTCTAATCATCAAATAAAAGGGGAAGGGAAAAAAAAACATAAATTGGAGCTAAGAAAATAAGATGCCAACTTGGTAACATCATTTGAAGTTAAGAGGAATCAAGGAGAATAAACATATAAATGAAAATGAAAGATTGACAAAGAAGCACCTCAATTATCTGGAGATTGATGTTTTCTGCGCTGGATAGCGCACACCACAAGAAACGCATTGCCTGAAAGCCTTCCCTTCAGGTTGTGAAAAGCCTTTCTTGCAGCAAAATTTGTACTCTCATTATCTCATAAACCAGATTTCTTTTCAATCAAGCCAAGTATTTATTGGCTTTTTAATTAATAAATAAATAAACATTTCATTTTTTTATTTTTTTTAAAGAAAGCACACAATTTCCTACTAATCCTGGAATTACAGACAGTTATAATCCATCTTCTTATTATGTTTAGAAGCCATACACTATAAAATTTTAATTTTTTTTGTTCAAAATAAAAAAAAAATTATATTTTCATATTGTTTTAATATTCTGATCTCAAAAATAATTTTTAAAAAATAAAAAAAAAATACTTTAAAACATTACATTACAGAATCAAAAACATGTCTTAAATAATTACAGAATTACGGTGCTCATGTTTCCCGCCTCAATAAATGAAGAAATTTCCATGCACGAAGGCGTCTAGGTCTCAAGATGCTTCTCTACTGTACTCCTCAACCACCATTTTCTACGGAGGGAAGATCATGGCAATTCAAAAATAAAAGGAATAGGCCTAGGCCTACCTGATCATGCTCCTTCATGATGAGAGGAATCATGCATGCGGACCAGATAGTGCAACAATGTTCAAAAGTGACGGATTTGCTGCTGAATCTGTTATCGATAAAGAGATGGAATGCAAGCAACAAGAAGAACGTACACACAAGATCTTTGACATTTGCGGCAAAAAAGAAGAAGAAAAGAACTCTCCTTCCTGGTGTAATTTTATTGTACACTTTGTACAATTCATTGTGGACAGGCCATTCGTAAGTTTTACTTTAATCAACTGTTTCGACACCAGAAGAATATCAAATTGAAGAGTACCGAAGAAAAGTCTCCACTTGAAAAAAATAATTTAACAACAAGAGTGCAAAGTTGTAAAACCAGTGCTTGCAGGCTTTGGATGCAGTTATGGCGAAATATATTCAGTGAACATTGCGAGTGATCAATCCCTCGAATATCGTGTAAAGATCCTTGTTATCTGGACCAAAAATTTCCTCTGCCTTCCTTAGGGTCTCCTGAGATTTTACAGAGAGTCATGGAAGAAAACTGATATCAAGTGAAGTTAACAACAGATTGTGGTAGAGAAATTTACCTCTTTTGTTTGCTTGTGGGAGTTCAATTCCTTAACGTTTGCCAAAAAAGCACCAAACTGCTCGTAAGACAAGCGGGTCCTGATCAACAAAAGAAGAAATTGCATTTGAAGAAAGAACGCTACCCAGATTTATAAAACTAAATTTGCATGGGTATTGATTATGATGTAATTCAATGCTGCAGATTTTATTAATTGTGCAACGATTCAAGTTTTTTCCCAGTTAAAACTCACCTGACTTGGCGGAAGAATTCTTTGCCATCAACTCGAGTTCGTCCTGAACCATGCAAAAACAAGAACTAATAAAATGACGTAACAAATTACATGAAAAATCCCAAAACAGTTTTAGGTAGGCTCATAAAAATGCCATCCATTGTCTTTGGCTGTTCTCCAAAAAAAAAAAAAAAATTGAAAGGTATGCGTACATACACTGTATTGTTAACCATATCTGGTAACAAATACGAAAACCATCGCCAGAAAAGGCAAAATCTACACTAATCAATCCATCTCCATCTTTGTCTCAAGGAAAGACTTAAAATATGGCTTACTTTAAATCACCGATTACATGATTTATAATTAACAAAGAAAGTAAATTTTTAGGCATAATTTTTTCCTTCTCATGATGTGACATCAAATGTAAAACAAGTTGCTTGAATTCATATAGTGAAGCTGTTCAGAATCCATTGAAGACATATACAGTCATCACTGATTCATTTTTTCCAACTAATCCCATTGCTTCCTTTCATTTCCCGGAAAAAATTGCAACTCTGAGTCATTAAGTTCAAAGAGCTTTAAAAGTACGGGGTTCAAATCATAGTAACTGGCCATTTGACATGGTATCCAAGGCATGAGAGATCTGGCATCTGTATCAATCAAATTCTGCATAAACCTTATTCTAAAATGAAGTTTTAGAGCTAACCAGCTTGTGATCCTGCGTCACTTGACATAGAACTATGTTGGCTTGAGGACAGAGAAGAGAAGGCAGAGGATCTATCGTCCATGCTTCTTGTGATAGAGAATGACATTGATTGTCGTTTTGGAGACACTGGTTTAGATGTCCTTGTGGGAGACACGGAAGCAGAAAAACTAGGAGGGGAGCCTGGAGGAGTAAACCGGGGTGTGTTTGTTTGGGATGCTAGCAGAATCTGTGGTATGCCAGGTCTTGGAGCTGCCATGAAAATAACGAGATGAAGTAACATAAGTACTGGATTAGAAATTAAGTCTGGTGGGTTTTTGTGTTAAGAATCAAGCTTAAAACCACAAACTTGTGGCATACCATCTGTCTCACGATCCTCTGCAAATGAGTTTCCCATTTCTGGAATCTTGCTTTGTATTGAAGAATATCTTGAAGGTGGAAGGGTGGCATCATCTTCTGAAACAAATTAAGAAAAAAAATGACAAGTCAAATACTGCCAGACCAACTTTTTCTTTAGTACAATAAGAACAACTCATCACAAAATTGGTGACAATAAACCTCCAGGCAATTCTATATTCGTCCTGTGAGACAAATCAATGTAGAAACTGCGACGTCCAAAGTAATTGGAATGTTTAATCAAACATTTTACACAATATACAAGCATTTTTTTTAAAGCACAGGCCAAATATGCCATTAATAAAACCATCATAGAAACCTCGAAATGAGATGCTTATCCTATTGTAAGCAGAACTCCAGTAGTAAATGAAAGCATCTTAAAGGCCTTGAATTCATCAACAAATAGGAAAACACATACCATTTGGTGTAGGCTTGGCAATGATCTGTGGAGCTCCTGCCTGCCACAAAACCAGATCAACATCACCCTAAAACCTCCATACATTATTTCACAACAGTTTTCTTGAAGGAGCAAAGATAAAACATTATTCATCATCCAAAATAAATCTGTAGGATAACTTACCGAACTTTCTTCATCCTCTTGAAGTGACTGCACAAGCGTCTTCCTAAACACTTCCAGCTGCACACATTCAAAAAAATTAAATCCAATCCCTTCACATTCCGGTCTTAGGCAGATAATCCACACCCGAACCTGGGCATTCATGATTTATCTAGCAAATACTATTCTTCGGCAGTGCTTTTTATAATTTTAAAAAGAATGCAAGGCTCATATTAGTTACGTTTCGCCGCGGGTCGAATAATGTTTTTAGCGAAAAAAATAAACATGCAAGCTTTTCAAATGTGTTTTTTGTGAAAAAAAAATATATAATTATAAATCAAAAAGCCCATGTATGCATTTAACTAAGTACAATGAGAACCATATGTGCCAATAAATATAAAAAATAAAGAGTTAACATGTTTATCCAACTCGTCTTGCTACAGATCCAATAATTTTTTTTAACACAAAAGAATTAATGTATAGGTGTTATTAACATGTTTTTTAATATTGAGTAAAAAATATAACCTTAAATCAAAAATATAGTAAAAATCATATATATTAATAAAAACATATAAAATCTCAAACTAATTTTTAATATAACAATAAAATAAAACAATGTTACAATTACTACAATTAAACATGATTTCCTTAATTTTTTTAAAATAATTTTTCAAAAAAAAGAAGTAAAGAAAAGGAAATTAAAAAAGAATAAAGATAAAAATAAAAAAATGATATAAATAAATTAAATGTAATATGATAAATATTTAAAGTGTAAAAACTAAAAAATATTTTTTTTTCAGAAAACAATGTAAAGAAAAAAATAGAAAAACTAAAAAAAGTATTAAAAAATAAAAATAAAATAATAATGATAATTAGACAAGTATAATAATAAAAATATCAAATATAGAAAGAAAAAATATATAAAAAATAAAAAAAAATACAATTGGGACGACAATGTCAGCTACTATAGTATAAAAAAAAAATTGGTAAAGTGTATGTATAATATAATATAATATAATACAATAATAATAATTTAGACGCAATTATAGCCAGCCAATTTCGTTAAAAAAAAAGAAGAAGAAATTAATTACCAAATTATGTAAAGCTGGATTAGTTTGAGGAGCAACAAAAATCTGCAATTAAGCAAAGCCGTAAGTTAATTACCTTAGAAACATCTCTCTGAAGCCTCTTAACAGTGTTAGACAACGACGCATTCTCTTTCAACAAATTCTCCTAAACAACAACGTCAAGGCAAAAAAAGTCAAACAACAACAATAAAATCCAAACAAACCAGGTGAAGAAACCGGGGTCGGACCTTCTCTTGGGTAGCCCGGGAGAGCTTATCGGAGGAGTCGGAGAGAGAAGAATCGAGAGACTCGATCTGAGCCTGGAGGTGAGCAATGAAGTCGTCTTTCTCGGCGAGCTTGGCGCGAAGAAGGGAGGACTCGGATTCAAGAGCGGAGACACGTGTAGAGAGGGCAATAGAAGTGATCTTGCGGGCCACATCGAGTTGTTGGAATGGATCGGAGGGTAAGACTTGCAAGACATCCTCGGGAAGATCGAAGGCGGAACCACCTGATTCCTTCGATAGCATCTTCTTCTTCTTCTTCTCTTCTTTCTCGGTTTTTGATGGCTTGTTTTAAATTAATTTTTTCCTTTTATTATTATTATTATTATTATGAGTGAGACGGAGAGCTTTTACTCTTTGCATGTACAGACATGCGGTGACAGATAAAGGAGGATTGGGAATGGATAGGAGGAGGAGGAGGAGTTGATAAGAGACAAAAAAAAATAATAAAAAATTAAAAATAAAAAAAAACAAACAAACAAACAAACCAAGAGACATACCCCAACCATTTTTTAATGGGTTGTTGAATCTGCATGAAGGCTCTTTTTACAACTTTTGCCACTTTGAGCCCATGGCTTTAATTTTTGTATTGATTTGGGGTTGCTATTGCCATAATTATTAAACTCCAGCTATATTTAAAAAAAAAAACGAAAAACTTGTAGCTTGACTTGATTAATCTAATGGAATTAATTTATGATCCAATTAAAATTTAATTTAATTTTTAAAAAAATAAATCTTCAAACAACATCAAGAGCCTAGTTGAGTTATACGGCTTGTTTTTTTTTATTCTTTCTCACTTTATATATATTGTCGACCACAGGTTTGGTTTTTTAGTACATGGTAATGTGTTTCTCGAGAATTGTTATAATTTAAAGTATTTTTTATTTAGAATTATATTAAAATAATTTTTTAATATATTAATAAAAAATATATGAGTTGGGGACTTTCTTCTTCGTTTTTTACTCGAAAAAAACATAAATAAAACATTTTAATTTGTTAATTTATAAATACAAAAACATCTACGTACATTACCTTCTCTAACATTAATCTTTTCCATATATTAAATTTTTTTTTTTGCACATGTATTTTTTGTAAAATATTATCATTGTACAAATTTGTGTGTATGTATATTTGAATTAATCTTTAAATGAAGTCAAATTATTGTAATTATATAGATAATTAATAGGTAAACTAAATAAAAAAAATATAATTGACTTGATAATTAAAAACTTGATATAATTTTTTTTTTTTTACAGTTATAATAATATATTATCCTGCTACCTCTATCTTGCTGCTACTATGGTCATTATTTATAGATGAAAATGGGTGAACAGACCTCTTTATTTCCAGCCTTAATCAAGGTCAATAAATGAAAAATAAACAACCTCAATTCCTGCCCATTTTTCACTACTTTCAAACCTCTATTTCATCTCTCTATGGCCTTGTTTATACTCGTTGTAGCAGGTATTTGTAGAAGCTTGTCTCCACATTCAGTAGTCTTCGCACTTGATTATCTCTCACCTGGAGATAAATGACACAACTTTAGCTCCCCATCCCTCCATTTCATCTCACTTCGGCCTTGTCTCTACTCATTGTAGCTTGCTTGCATTTCTTTGAGTTTATCTCCACACTTGATAATCTATCACTTGGACATAAATGACGCAACTTCAGTTCCTCATCCTTCATGGGCTAATTCTCACTTGATTTATGTCTTTAGATGGTGTGCTCATCGAGCATCTTTACATTTCATGTCGGCTGTATTTTCCTTGATAGCCTAGTGATGAACTCTCTTCGAGTATTACAATATCATCAAAAGCTCACTGCTCTTGTAAGATCTTACTTATCCAAGACCATGCGCATCCCCTCTACTCCTACTAAAGAGTCGTGTTTTACTACTCAATAAGTCATTCTCTCTTCATCTAAGAGTTCAGTCAACTCTTCATTTTACGATGGAAACAACAACTATGAAAGTCAATCAACACTGCTCTTCATACTTGGCAACTTGTGCTTAGTCGAACCATTGACTTTCTCTCATTCCCCCACTCAAAATCATACACGACCAGAAACTCCTTCCATTTTCTACCATATCTCTAAAAACTTATAAGCACTACCTTGATTAAGTGATAAAAGATCCTCTTGGGTGGAATTTTTTTGGTAGTTTCATAAGCATCCTCTCCTCAACCTGCCCATGCATATATGGAGTACTATCCAGCACCAACCAACTCTGATTTGATTTCTTATTCATTATTAGTGTGTAAGAAACATTTCATCACCCTTTTACAAGGCCTTGTTGACATACAACAACCATACAATTTTCACTTTTATTGTTTGTAAACACTTATTGGAGAGATCTTCACTAGGGAGTTTTTGGTGTTTATATCGAGGCCTCAAAATCTAACAGCTTTATTATTGCTTCAGTTTATCCCAAGCTCGTTATCATTTGTCTTACCAGCCTACATCTGTTTTCTCCACTTAAATCTTTCCACACCTCACGATATCTAGAGCACCCAATTCTGCCTTTTTCTTACGGTATAAAGCCATGTCAAATCATCTTTGATAAGGCTAGGTTTTTCAATTGAATCCCTTCATTAAACAATTCAACTCATAAGCTCTTTGGATCACTACTATTTGTTAGCAAAATATAATTCAAAGTTTGTGCCATCAAACACTTTGATTCCAACAAACACTATTTATTCTTCAAAGTCATTTCTTCCTCTTAAACACCATTGTTCACCAAGATGACATTAAGTTTCTCTATATCTAGTTAATCCCTTCTTAAAGTGTGATCCACCATCAATTCTAGATCTGGACTATCAGAGTTGTTTGAAATGTGATTTAGATGATTTCAAATGCATTCATAGCTAATTTATCTAACTTTTTTTTTTATTTAAACAACTATTACTTATTCTCCAAACCCATTGCTTTCTTGTAAACATCATTATTCACCAAGATGACATTATATTGCTCCATCTCTAGGTAATCCCTTCTCAAAGTGTGATCCACCATTGATTCTGAATACGAATAATCAGGAATCGTAAATTGCATCTAAAATGATTAAATTAGCTATAAATGAATCTAAAATCATCTAAGTTGTATTTTAAACAGCTCTGATTTTATCAAAAGAAATCTGACTTGGTGAATGACTTAGATTAAGCAAAATAATTTGATTACATGTAGGATTAACTACATTTATATGCTCTCCTCTACCAACATTTTCGATGATGGGACCCATCTACTAACATGGTTGATGATGTGTATGTTAATGTGTCATGATGATTGAACCATAAAGCTGGTGTGAAACCCATATGGTGGCAGCACGACACTGACCTCGTAGTTAATGTGGATGGGTTAGGTATTAACTAAAATGATTTCACAGGTCACGAATCTGGGTTTTTAGGTGAAGAAGATGATCTACATGTAAGGCAATTTATTCTCTGTGTGGAGGGGTAACTGCACATACAAGGCACGTGGAAAGCTTCTTGTTGGTGTGTAGAAAAGCATGCAGACTTTTTAGGTCTTCGTTTTGCATGTCATTTTCACCATTATGTTCGCCTTGGCATCCTTTTTCCAGTGGTGTATTCAAAACATATTTTAGATCACTTTCATTTCTAGAAATTGATGTTAAAAACCAAGAGATATAATTTTAACATAGTTCAGTTGCCCATGTCTTTAGAGCAACCAATTTCATTATATATAGATAAAACTACAATCTACAATAATGAATGCTCACCCACTCTCTGTAATTGCCTTATATTTCTCTTTATCTCTTTGCCTTACTTAATGTTGCAAACTACTTCTGTTGGCTCTATTTTGCTATTACTAATGTCCACTGTTTATAGTTGAGAATAAGGGAATACAACTTTCTATTTTCAACATTGACTATGGTCGATAAATGATTCACAAACCACCTCCATTCCAACCTATTTTTACTACCTTCAAGCCTTTTTTAGATCATTCTAGCCTTGCTTCCAACCTCATTTTATATGGCATTTACTGTTTATGTTGGCTCTATCTTGCTATTACTAATGACCACTGTTTATTGTTGAAAATTAGGGGAATAAACCTTCCCACTTTCAACCTTGATAATGGCCGAGAAATGATTGATAATCCACCTCCATTCCAACCTATTTTTACTACCTTCAAGCCTTTTTTTTAGCTCATTCTAGCCTTGTTTCTAGCCCATCATATGTGGCATTTATGTGAGTTTGACTCTTCACTACACATACATGACACCTTTTTAGTATAATAACTCTTTCATTGATGAAATTATATAGTATTAAAAAAATAAAAAATAAACACATGAAAAATAATTTATTTTAATTAATTATGTTCATTTAGTTAGTTATTTTTTATTAATTAAGAAAAAAATTGATCATTTGATTTTCACCTCGAAAAATTTTAAAAATCAAAGAGTTAGTACACATCCTACAAAGAAACGTGTGTCAAGCATTCTACGGAAACTTTGACAAAAGGGTATTATTTATGTGTATTAACCAATAATGTTATGAAGAAATCACATTTATAAAACAAAATAAAAAATAAATGGACATAATCAATACAAAAAAAAGGGTGAGGCTCTAATAAAAAAAATATATAAGAGTACAAAGACCAAATCTAGATAAAAACCATTTTAAGAAACAACCAATCAATTAAACAATTCTTCATATACACAAGTGAAAAAAAAAGTCTTCTAATTATCAATAAATTTTTATTTATTTTATTAAAAAAAACTATATATTCATGCATTAACAAAAGCTAATTACGAGCGAAAAACATTATTCAATGTGAGAAGGTTCATTTTTCATTGTAATATTATAATGGCTATTTTACCCTTTCCTAAACAAATCAATGAGCTGACTATTGGGGAATAATACAGTCTTTCTGTAAGGTCCATTAGTCATTATCATATTGATTAGAGACAAGAAAATCTTTTCATATTTTAAAGCACGGTAAAATAACTAAATTACCATTAAAAGTATATTTTTGTTTAACTGGCGTCCACAGGTTTTTTTTGTGTTTTCATTGTGGTTTTTTTAGTTATAATTAAATTAGTTAAGAGAAAATTTAGTAATTTAATAAATATAAACTATAATTAAAAAACCAAAACTAGCTAGCATGTGCCAAACATGCATTTGAGAGTGGGTGACGCTAGCGACCAAACATATTCTTTAGCCGTGTCGTTGGAATCATCACGACGTCATCTTTCTACGCGTGACATCGATGATGAGATGGTTTGTCATCGATGATTTTTTTTCATTTCTCTCTCTTCTTTCCTCAAAATTCATACTGACCATTCAAAGTTTCGTGATGTCTACTTATTTATTGATATTTCAATTTCAATCTTTATTCTTTTGATTTCTAATTTTTTTTCTTTGCACTTTTGTAAAATTTTGAATTATTTTTAATTTCATCCTTCAATCTTGATTTGTGATATGTTATTTTATTTTCAGTTTGGTTCTCATTATTTTTTTTTTTTATCCTTTTGTTAAATTGATTTTGTTTTCACTTTCACACTTCAATAAAAAGTTCTTAATTGTCCTCTAATTTACTTTTTATCTCAATTTTGATCATCATTCTTTTAATTATTATTTTTTTTCGTTTTGGATCCTTTTGTATCACTGATTTTGTTTTTTTAATTTTATCATTTAACATTTGATTGGTTGGGAAACGGGTTTCGTGGTTTTCTCAAATGGTAATTTTCTTCATTTTCTTTTCTTTCAAGCTATCTTGATCTCATGATTTGGACTGGATGTTTGACGAGTTAACCCAGGTTGGCTTGACCCTTTTTATGAGATTGCTTTTAAAAAAAGAAATTTTAATCTTTTTTTGTTTCCATCCTTCAAATTTTGGTTCTTTTTTAAATTAATCTTCATCATTTTTCGTGTTTGATCTTATTGGGTTATCCCATTAGCATTATCTAGGTCACCGAGTTCAGTCGTATTACCTGGATTTGATTGTTTTTTAGGTCTTTTTTATTTGTTGATTTTTTTTCATTTCATCATTCTACAATTGATTTGTTGAGAATTAGGTTTTGTGATTTTTTTTTATTTTTTTTCCATTGACGCCAATATAACCTGGGTTACAGGTTTGTCATGCTCACTTGGGTTGACTCGGGCTGAATTTTTTTTTTTATCTTTTTTTACCCAATTTTATCCTTACGTATTTAATGAGTTAGAAATTGAGCTACATTATTTTTCTTCTTTTGAAGAAAGGCTTTTTTTCTAGGTTATTGTAATCATTTTAGTTTGATCCATTTGTTGTTATTTTCTATTTTTTTATCATCTAATTAAAATAAAATTAACTTATTTAATTTGGTCACGTCTATAACCCGAGTCACAAACTTTTCTTCCTTTTAAACACGTTTACGAAACCTAACATCATTTTTACACAAAAAGATAATAATAATCCGAGTCCACGGAGTTGCATGGGTCCACGGATCTAGTATGGATCTAATTAGTATTACACATATCATATCAATTTACATGTTTTTTTATTTAAAAAAAAAAAGAAAAAGATCAAGAAGACGGTTCCAGCATTCAAATCTTACTAAATGATTCGATTGTTCTAATTTAATTGCAATCATGTAATATGGATTTCAATTGAATAATTAATAACACATTAACTAAGTTGATTGATTGAGGATAGAATAGGAGGTAATTAAACTATGAGCTTAGTTAAAATACACACACCCACACGTGTGTGTAATAAAAAGATGAAATCATGAAATATAAGATATGCCATTTACACGTGTTTCACAACCACAGAGACATTATCTCTAGGCCTTGAAATGGGCTGTGGATATTATGTGAGCCTTAACAAAGAGGCAAACTAGGGCTACTACTCTATGGAGCCTTATTCTTTTTAAAATTTGATGAATAATAAATAAAATATAAGTATTATTAAATAAAACTTGAAACCCGCCTAAACTTAACATGGAATGTATATTTATATTGTATAAATATACTTATATAATATTTAGAATTTTTTTAATACAATATGATATATAAATGTCTTAATATTGACATAAAACACATATTTATCATTTAATATAAATATACATGCTTCAAATATATATATATTAATTATTTTATTTTTTATTAATTAATAAATAATGATAGATAATTGATACTTATTCAATACCCGAAATTTAATTGATAATTTATGAATATTTAAATTTTTTATCCAATAAATAATAAATATGGTATAAATATCAAGAAAATCCATCCATTTTTTCAAAGGATGCCATGAATTATTCAAATTATAGACATTGGATATTGACTAATCTTTAAGACTTTTTCTTTCCCTTATTTTGTTTACCCCAAAACCAATCAAGACTTTTGATCTCAATAAATCATCATAGTTAAGCCTTTATAAATTAATTAATACTCTTTAAATTATGAAAATTAATTAATTAATCGTGATTAGGAAATATTTTTAAAGAAAAAACTTAGCTTTCTTTCCACAAACATAATGTTATTTGAGAACTCAATTTTAAAATGTAGTAAAACCCCAACTTTAATCACATGGTTCATGTGATAAACTACCTGGTTTGCTCTCATGTAATTAATTATTTCACGTTCTAATTTATGGAAATATTATAATAATTTTTATTTTTATAAATGATCCGGTTAAGATTTAAATATAAAAAGAAATTAATCACGTCATGCAAAAACAATTTTTGGTTTGGTTGTTTGTGTGGGGACGTGGATAATTAATTGCACGGAAACTTGGTGCCATTTATTTATTTTTAGTGAAAACTTAGAAATTAGTTTCAGAAAATTAAGTCTGTTTCCACCAATTTTGCAAGAGTAATTAATGTGGCAGTTGAGATTTTTTTTTTTGGCATATTTTCCTTTTCTTCTCTCAAAAGTTGGGAAGAAAGTGAGCAGGAAAAGGTTTGAGTCAAAGCTCACAGGCCACGGAGCTTAATTGCAACACCTTGGCATGTTGGTAAATATATTAGACTAGTAAACAATAGTGTTTAGTTTATTATAATAAAAATATAAAAAATTATTCAAAGCAAGTCCATGGTATATATAATTTTAAATTTATAAATATGCAAAATAAAATTCAAAATATACATTAATAGTTTGCATACTAAGCAATATATATAATATCAGAGTCATATCATAAATACTAATAATAAAAACAGCAATGCTTAAAATAAAATAAAAAATGATATTTATTTGTTAAAACACATTAAATAAATAAAACTTTTGTTGTTATCAGGGATAAATCATTTGTCTTTGTCCTTAAGATTTTATTTCTCCCCACTTGTTCAACTACGATGTTTGTAATATTTCTCTCAACATTTCAACAACACCACCTTAGTTTGGATGTATTTCTAAATAAGATCTTTAACCAAAATAAAAGAATTTAAATATATCTCCACAAAAGATGAACCTAAACTCTAGATTTGTGAGAAAAAAAAATCAAAATATAAAGAGAATGAAAACACTAAAGATGAGGTGAAAAATGGTGAAAAAAACCCTGAAAAATTCAAGTTAGAAACTCTTTTTTCAACCCCTAGTGAATTTTGGAAGCTAAAAGGTTGAAAAATTAATTCGCACTATTTTCAATCTTTGCTTAACCACCATAAATCAAGAATTAAATATAAGAAAGCTAAGGGTTCTTTGAGTAGAAAAACCAAAGGTTTTTGTAGATTAATTTTTTATCCATTCATATTTTGTTTAAAACATGTTATTATACAAATCTCCAACAATCCTCCCACATGAACAAAAATTATCTCACTGATCAATTAGGCTGCTTTTGGACCGTCCAAGTCGACTATATCATATTAGGACAGTTTCTACATAGTTTAATTTTAAACCTAAGACTATTTTATGTCAATCCTATTCTTATTTATCAATTTCATCCTCATGTTTTTTTAATCTCATATTTATCAAGCTGATTGAGTCATATCGAAAAAAATCTCATACAGCTAATTTCAAACTCAAATTAGATAAGAAACTGAATCATGAGATTTTAACTTTAATTAAATTTAATAAAAATATAAAATAATTCTCTACAATATAAATATTTATTTTTTAAGTTCAAATTTTTTTAGTACTTCTCATAGTGTAGTAACAACTTGTAAACTAGTTATAGCTAAGGCACATCGCTAATTTATAATGCTTGTCGCACCCGATATCGCGGCGGCCTTAAAAATTAATTCTAGATTGTGAAAAAAGAACAGATTTATAGCATCTTGTTCTTTTAGGAAAAAAAATTTCTTATTTGAGGAGTCGCCACCTAGTATTATGGTCACTAGGAACCCTAACTGGTCAACAGAAATTTTATGGTTCGGGACTGGTTACATAAAAGGGAAGATATTATCACCCCTTAAACGTTATGCCTAAGGCAAACTACATTGCTGTTTTTGTCTTAAATTGCTAAATTTTATTGGTTTATGTTCTGATGATTTATCCACAATATTCCTGACTCTGGCGTCAGTAAATATTCAACTACGAATAATTCCAACTCTGGCGTTGGTAACTATTACGTAGCAATAAAATAAATTAGATCAATATTTTTTTATTCCTGACTATAACACTAGTGAATAAAAAAAACAAGCTAAATTCATTTTATTAAGCGTTCACATATTTAATTAAATTAGTGTTTTTATTCCTGACTCTGACGTCAGTGAATAAACCAATAAAACAAAATTTTATTTTGTTATACATGCACATCTATTTTTTTTTATTTTTCTTGCTAAATAAAATAAAATATAACGAATAAAAATAATATAAATTTAAACCAGTATTTTATTCCCGACTCTGGCGTTAGTGAATAAACCAGTAAATTTATATTATTTTCATTCATGCATATCCATATTTTTTTATTTTTTTTCTATCTTTCTATTTTTTCTATTTTTCTATTTTATATGTTTTGGGGCCCAGCCCACATGTGCTGGGCTAGATCCAGCCAGCCCAGCCCAGTCACTCGCAAAAACCAGTGACCTGACTGGGCCATACAAGGCACGCGTGATCTAACTCATGCGTGCATGGCCCTTGTTACTGAATTAAAAATAAACAGCGAAAATGAAGTAAAGAAAAACGGGAGAAACAGAGCAGAAGACGTACATGGTGCGTTTGCAGAGAGTTTGCGCGAGATTGCTGAAGGCGATATTTCTGGTCCAAATTTCCTTTTACTCCTTCTGCTTGTCTTCCCCGTTGTATTCTCTTCATGCGTCTCTGTTTCAGCTTAATTTTCTTCGTTTTTTTAATGCTCTATTTTCAGAACAACGTCTCCCTCTCTCTTGGCTTGTTTCTGGTTTCGTGGTTTTAGGTCGGTACTGGTGAGGGAAAGGTTTACTTCTGTTGTGGGGTTCTAAAAAAAAGCTTAAAAATTAAGCTGGTGTCTTTGTGTTTCTCTCTTCTGGTTTCGTTCGTCTTCCCTCTCTCTCCTGCCAACCTCCTCCTCTTCGGTACTGCTCGGTTTATATAGGGCTCGACGAGTTGATAATGGGCGGTAGGCTAATGGTCGGCCACCATTAAGGCGCCCATAACTGAAACCAACGGACGACGATTACTGCTGCAACGTTCCTCCCTCCATTACTGCAGAAACGGTCACTGGCTTAAAGGAGAAGAAGATGAACAACGTCCCTTTCAAAACGACGCCGTTTGGGGATAAAAGGTGGCCATTTTACGTTTGGACCCCTACAGTTTCAAAAGTCTTGTAATTAAGCCCCTGGTTTAAACTGTAATTGGCCCCTAGATTTCGGCGCCTTTTACACGTTAATCCTTTGACTTTAATCGGATGCAATCGTGCCCCCAATTAACCCCAAACTTTGCTATTTCTCAAATTAAGTTCCTAATTTCATTAATTTAATTAAATCCAAAGTCCAATAAAGTCTAAAACTTATCAATTCTCCAATTAAACCCTTAATTGGATTAATTAAATCAATTTCAAGCTTAATTAAGTCGATTTAATTGATTAAGTTATTCGACATGGTTTTAGCAATTTGAAATTACTTATCCTTCATATTTGGAATAGAAAGAAAAAGATGGAGAGGACCCCAAAAAAAATTAGAATGTACTCTCGTAGGAAAAAATAAATAATGCTAACTACTTTCTTTGTTCATAATTGATTTGATTTTAAATACATTATCTATATTATTACAAAACTGAAGAACACGAACAACATCTCATTTCAATATCGAATATACTACCTCTTTTCACTATTTTTTTTCACTTTTAACTTTCGTTTATTAAAATTGATGTGTTTATGAAAAAAATTTATATTCCAATCTCTTTAAAATTTTGAATCCAACATCGCATGAAAGTGTCTTTCTTTCTTTACGTTGCCAATAATAACAAGTATAGTAGAGGTGAGAAAAAAACCGAGAAACTGATTAAACTAAGAAAACTGAAAAAAAATAATAAAAAAACATTATGTTTGTGGAAAGAAAGCTAAGTTTTTTCTTTAAAAATATTTCCTAATCACGGTTAATTAATTAATTTTCATAATTTTGGGTGTACTCTATAGTGTAAATTTACACCCTTTCCAAAAACCGATCGGTTCGGTTTCGGTTTTACAAGCCTGAAATCGAAAAAACCAAACCGAACCCAAACCGAAAAAAACCTAACGAAACCGAAAAAACCAAGCAAAACTAAAAAACCAAACCGTTTTGAACCAGTTTTTATTCTAAAAAAACCAAATCAGACCGAAACCGGTCGGTTTGACCGGTTTTGGTTTTGTTTTTAATTTTGATTTTGTTATTTTTATTTGATAAAAACTGAACCGAACTAAAAATAATCACCCCTAAATTATAGCATGCGCACAAGTTTCCAAGAAATTTTGAAAAAAAAATTATAGAAGTGGAATTGCGAAATGAATTTTATTAATAAAATCTAAAGTGTGAGAAAAGTATTGAAATTCAAGTCTGAATTGAAAAAATGCACTGATGATTTTATTATTTAAAAAAAAAAAAACTTATTAGCATTGGCTTCTAGGGGTAAGACAAACTTTTAATAGACTTATTAATCATTATAAAGATGATTAGGAGCAGCATAATCTTTCTACTTTTTGTTCAGTAACATGTTTTTCTTATCCTTAAAAGCAAAACTCGATCAACTAGCTAGCATTTTCGAGCTTTTACTTTTAAAAAATACAATAAAATAACTTAATTGGTCTTAAAAATAAAATTTCCTTAACTAGACTCAATGGACTTTTTCATACCTTCATCTAAGACTGAGCATTTTCGGTTCGATCCGATTTTAGATCAAAATAAACAACCAAACCAAATTTTTTTGAACCGAACTGAACCGAAAACCGGTTCAAACTGGTTAATTTCGGTTTGGTTTTTTCCACTTCGAAACTGATTCAAATCGAAATTATTCCAGTTGAGTTTTTTCTGAGCTTTTTATTGACCATATTTTTCAGCATTTTTATTTTTGTACTTGCTTCTATTTTTCAGAAAATCAACTCCAATTTTTGTTTTGATAGATCATTTTCCAGAAGTTAAACCCAACAAAAAAATTACACAAAACAAAAGGAAAGAAAAGAAAAGAAGTAATTTGAGTGCAAAAAAAACAAAGAAAAAATCAAAAGTTATTCAAACGTAAAATCATTAAAGAATCCCATGGTCTATGAAAGACTTATACAAAGCATTATAGATGTCATTATTTGACAGGGTCAGAGAAATCCCATAACCTTCTCCATATGATTAAATAAAAGGGGTCAGAGCCCTATGAGAAAAGGCTTAACTTTAACTTAAAAGCGCAAAAACTAAAATTTTGCATTCCAGCCATCTAATTCTAGCATGATTATAGATTATAGAGCAAGGAGAGAAAGGGGCTGGTCCCATAGCCCATAAAAAAATGTTCAATTACTTTGACTCGAATGGCACACCAAGTATATCCCTCCAAGTTAAAGACTGGCACTGTGTTGAACATCTAGAGCCGGACCGGAATGGAGCGCAAGCCCAGCCCGATCCCGGTTTTATGATTGGGGTTCGAACCTGGTTTAAGTTTGGGTTAGAAAATATGTTATTTATACTCTCTTTTTTCAAGTGCTAGCCTGTTGAGGCCGGTTGTTTGTGTTTGGACTTTGGAAATGTTTTATGATTTTCTAATCGGTTAATTTGTTTTTTTTCTCGGTTTGATTTTTTCGGTTAATTTTTTTCTGGTTTTCTCAGTTTAATCGGTTATTATGTTTTTTTGCTCACCCCTGCCTTCATCCTACCTTTTTGGTTATTACCTAAAGAAATGCAATTTAATATTTTAATAAATATAAACATAATAATAATAAAAAAATAGTTGGCACGTGTGTTTCATACACCAGTGAATAAGTTGCCCTACAGTATACAGGTTATGCATGCGACAACTTACGATGGCTAAAAATTAATTTCCTTGGTGTTTTCCGAATAATTAGTAAGACCTCCATAATTCAATAATGCATGTAGCTAAATTTCTTTTAGCTTGACATCAATTGACTTTTCTTTTCTTTTTTCTTCCTTTCTTAATTTTCGCATATAATCTTCGGAATCTTCATATCAATCCTTTAATTTATTTTTTCTTCAAATTTGGTCTTCGTTCTTTTAAATGATATTTTTTTTAGCTTAATGAATTTATAGAATTTGAATTGTTTTCAACTTCATCCTCCTTTGATTTTTTTTTAATCTATTAGATGTGGTCTTTATTATTTTGATTTTATTTGAGATGATTTTTAATTTTTTAAAACTAAACATGTGTTATGTTTTTATCTTGCTGAATTTAAATATTTTAATTTTATTTTAATCATCATTCTTTTGATTTTGATTAAACAAATTTGATATTTTTCATATCAGATTTTATCTTCATTTTTTATTGTTGTTTTTAATTTGGCAAAAAATTTCATTTGATATATATTTTTTTAATTTCTTCATTCAACATTGAATTGGTTAGAAATTAAGCTTCTTAATTGAGTTCAAGTATAAAACTTCACGAGTTGTGAATTTGAGAGACTAACTCAAGATTAAGTTATTCACCCATGTTTTCTTGTTTTTTTTTTCTTTTTTTATACTCATGTTTTTTTAGTTTCATCTTTCAATGTTTTAATTTAATTAGAGACTGGGCTTCATTAATATTTTTTATTTGTTTTCTATAGGATTTTCACAAATAACTCAGGTTTTCTTGGATTATTTTTTTATTTTTAATTGTTCGTTAAATCTATTTTTTTAAAAAAAGTGTTTTTGAATTAAGTTAAATTAATTGCTTAGATATCACTTTTTTATATATATCTTTTTTAATTAATTATTGTTTTTATTTTTTGCTTTCAATATTTAGTTGACTAGAATTGAATTTCCTAATTTATTTTGATTTGTGTTCTACAGATTAGTGCCGGTCTTATACCTCAAATCACAAATTTTATACATTAACCATAGTATGTCTAAATCAATACAATATATCAACCTCTCAATATTTTGTAAAAAAATTATATTTTTCAATATATCATCAACTTGATATTTAAAAAATACATTTTTACTTCCTGACATTTAACATTATTTTGAAGATCAGATAAAAAAAAAATCCTATCTACGGTGCAGAAAAGTACTTGATTAAAAAAACAAAAAAAAACGTATCTAAACTGAAGATTTGCTTATTATCCTATACATTATTTTATTTTTTTTTCAAACCATGATTTCCTTGCTTTAAAAAGTTGCAATTATATTTATTTATTTAAAAAAAAAAAAACAAGTGCAAAGCAAGTGGCCACGTCGCCATGCCCTTTATCGAGACGATGAAACATGTAAATAATGAATAAAGATAGATAGAATGATGACCTGTACATGTGAAGTGCAAAAGCATTGCTTTTGCTTGAAAACATGAATTATTTAGATTAAATATTAAGCCATGACTCAATCTGTCGGAATGAGACTACCCAACGTGGACTAGCAATGGTTTTACAAATTGTTAAATGCGCAAGCAATATTGCATGAATTTTCTACAAAATCATGAGGTGGTTCTAGTTTATTCGCTAATTTAATAATAATAATAATAATAATAATAATAATAATAATAATAATAATAATAATAATAATAGATTTGTATAGGAGCCCCGTTGGGTAGATAACATGAAATATTATATAAAGGAAGATGAAATTTTATTTTTATTTTATTTTTTAACAATGCATAATTATTATTAAAAACATCATGTATTTTGAGTACCATTAAACTCTCTCTATACTCTATAAAATTTTATTTTACATACTATTTTTTAAATAATTAATTTTATTTTACATATAAAATCAGAAATGCACGTGAATTTAATAAAAAAAAAACTAAAATATTTTAGGTTTGTCATAGTGAAATATTACAAGTTTGCAAGCAACCATTTTAATTTCTTCCTCCTACCATTAAGTGTATATTTGTTAAAAAATAATATAAATCATATCTTGGAACCTCACCTAATAGTTTAAGTTTTAGGGTAGAGATGGTTCTTTAATATGGTATCACAGCTTTAATGACCAAGTGGTCACGAGTTCGAATCTCATCATTCTCATTTATTTAATAAAAATTAAGCACAAAGTAAAACAGACATGTGCAAATTTCAAACCCAAAAAATTTCACTTGAGAGAGTGTGTTGGAGAATAATATAAATTAATATCCATGATTCTTTGACAATATTAACATCATTTTATCATTTTCTTCCTCCTAAATACCAACATTTTTGTATCTGTTGCTATATACCAATCAATTTTATTATATTCTTCGCTATTTATATATATGTATTTTTTCTTCTTCATCTTCTTCATATTGCCACCATTTCTACATATTCTTCTTCTTCTTCTTCTTCTTCTTCATAATAATAATAATAACAACAAATAATTAAGAGGTATAATAATTTATTACAAGATAAAAATATCAATAAATTTTCTCTATCAATTTCATAAATGGGCATAAAAAATATTAAATTTGAAATAGAACATTAACAATGGATCATGAATGAGCATAAGATTTATTTAGATTTGAAGGGAAGATTCAATAAGTCATCTGGGCATAATTAAAAACATGGGGAAATGGAATAAATATACGCATAATTAAGTCATGATTATATGTAAATGAGTCAGTCATATGTGTTATTTAAGGATGTTTAGGTAGAAGAAATTAAGGTACTCGAATTTATATGTGATTTCTAAGATAAAACAGAGAAACAAAAGAAATAATTATGCACGTGGAACGAGAATATGTTAGAGTATAAAATATTAAAAATGAGACAAATTAATGCTTGGGAAGCAGAATGAGAATTTTAAGGTAATTTTGAAAATAGACTATGATTGTAAATTAAAAGGTGGCATGATTTAAAATCTATAAACTAAATACTGGTGTGAATTTAATATATTCCAAAGTTATAAGAAATAAATTAGATCTAAATGGGTTCTACTCAATCATAAATAAAAGAATAATTATGATGAGAGAATGATAATTAAATCGAGGTGTTTACTGACTTAGAAAAACTTAATGAATAGTTAAATGAAAATGTATAATATAAAAATTACTATTTGGAATCTCATAAATTTTAGAGCCACAGGTTTACATGATCGTTAATTTCAGAGCTCGTAGGATTAGTCGAGGTACATGCAAGCTGGTTCGGACACCCATGTTAATTAAAAAAAAATGAATAGTTAAATGAAAATGCATAATATAGAAGTCACCGGTTCGAGTCTCACAAACCTTAGGGCCGCAGGCTTACATGGTCGTTAATTTCAGGGGCCGTGAGATTAGTCGAGGTGTACGTAAACTGGTCCGGACACCTACGTTAATAAAAAAATAAATAGTTAAATGAAAATGTATAATATAGAAGTCACCAGTTTGAGTCTCACAAACCTTAGGGCCGCAAGTTTATATGGTTATTAATTTCAGGATCCATGTGATTGGTTTAGGTGTACGTAAGGTGGCTCGAACATCCATATTAATAAAAATATATATATAATATAGAATGGATATAAGTTTCAACCTCTTAAAGAAAGATTAATGAATAATCTTATTGGTATAATTGACAAATATTATTAGTCTAGGTGATGCAAACATTGCAATCTTAATGTTGAATATTATCTGACGGTTGAAAAATACTTTCCTTGAGAAACAAACACTATAGAGGATTAATTTTACCATGATAATAAATGGAGGTTGATTTTCTTAATGTTTTTTTGACCAATTTCCTGCATGAAGTCTTGATATTTTATAAAGAAATATGTGCGACTCATATGCTAATAATTCTGGTGCCTGAGCACCACACCGGAAACGAACCCACCCACGACAGCATCATCAATCCCTATTAAACAACCCGGCCCCGGTGGCCCCCACCTTAAAATAATTTCAAATGGACAGATAGAAACGGACAACTAACCCTTGGCTGGTGCATCCGCAAACGCCGTTATTCTAGTTCTGTTTCTTAACAAGAAAGGACAAGGACAACTACAAATATATCCTCTACTATATTTTCATTTCACAAGTCAGTCCCCAATCTTTAAGTTTCTTCTTTATTTGGCTAGGCTTTTCAACTCCGTTAAGCATACATTTATTATTCTTGAAGATCAAATTCTTACTCATATCTTTTATTTTTTTATAGCACATTTAAGTTTCACGTGTATTAGGATAGAAATAATATTAATTTTTCTATACGATGATAAAAAATATTTCATGCATTAATCGAGGCTAAATATCTTTTTTTAATAATATATAAGATACATTTTTCATGTTAGCATTATGCATTCAAATAAATTTAATAATTTTTTTTAAAAAAAATTTGTAGAGAATTTTAAAGTATTCCAGGAGTAACTACTCCACGAGTGAGATAAATAAGAGAGAAAATTAAAAAAAATATATTCTTAAGTCTATATAGAAATATTCCTATCACATTTAATTTAACGGATTCAAATCATTTATTTATATTAAAATGAAGTACAAGTAATTGTAGTTATTTCTAAAACACTTTAAAATTCTCCAGATTTAAATCCAAGATAAAATTATAATGATTTTTCAAATATAATCACTATTACTACATAAAAATTTTAAAATTCATTCTAATAAAAAAATAATATCATGAGCATAACTAGATAACACTCTATACTACATTCAAGTATATCCCAAACCCAAGAAACAACAAGAATTGAGCCAAAACAAGGAAAAGTCAAAGATCGAGGAGTGACTTGTCAAAAGAATTATAAATTGAGGACTGGTTTTATAGTTGATATTAAAACAGAACCCCACCCGGTCAGGGTCATTTACGCGTAAAAATAATGTAATGAATAAGGAAGGCCGGTGAGAAACTCTCCTTTACAACCATTTTCTACTCATTTTCTTCTCTATATAATACCAAGGCAAACCCTCCTCTCTCCTTCACAACCATTTTCTACTCATTTTCTTCTCTATAAAATACCAAGGCAAACCCTCCTCTCTCCTTCACAACCACATCTCTCCCCTCCTCCCCTCCCTCCCTGTTAGAGGAGAAAGAAAGAGCTCTCTTTCTTGTGTAGTTAAGGTATTATAATTGTTGTTTATTATTATTATGGGGACTGAGGTTGCAAGGCCACAAGATTGCCTGATTGAAAGAATCAGAGTTTCTCCCTGTCGTCGGAGAAATTATTACTATGGAAACGGAAACGTTTCTAACCCTAACGCTTATAGCACTAACAGCTACTGCAACAACAGCAACCCTAGGTTTAACAGAAAATCAACAGCGGTTCGGTTTGAGAGATCGGGCCAGAGAAAGAAACAACCAGAGCCGTCGATTTCAAAGAAACCAGGCACTGTTGATGATCTCAAGATCCCCAGGAACAACAAGGTGATGGAGAAGGTTACGATTTTACGGAGAGGAGAGTCGCTAGACACGAAGATCAAGAGCAGCGAGACTGCGTCCTTGAAGAAGGAACAAGGAAATGGTGGTGATTTTGTTGTTGCTAGCACGGACCGATTGGGTCCGGACCCCAAGGTGGTTTCAAAACAGATCAGGATCGTGGATCTGAGGTCTCCGGTGAATGGAAAGTGTGATATGTACGCCGGATCGGCTTTTGCAGTGTCCCCGGCGCCGAGTTCGCTTCCTTTGCCGTCTTTTTCGAAGAAGAAGCAGGTTTCAATTGATGACTCGGCCACCAGAGATCTAAGGCGTTTGCTTCGACTCGAATGTTGAGACCCGGTTAGCATCTTCGGGTCCGGATTCGGATCATCTCTCTCTCTCTCTAGCCCCTCTCTGTTTCGTCCTTGTCATGTCTCTCTTGGTTTGTGAAGATCGGATCCTCCCGTGAGTTTTTTAAAAAACGGGAGGCGGACCTGAAAATCAGGGAGAATATGGGGGCGAATTAGCTAAACTTCTGGTAATTAGGGAGTTGTCCAGGGCTGAGAAATGAAAAGGAGGAGGGAATTGGGGGCGAGTGTTGTAATATTGGGGGAGTAGGGGGGTTGTGAAGGAAGAAAATAGTGAAAGTTTGTGGAATGGTGTGAAGTCTTCGTTAGGCCTAAAAAGGAAAGACTTCCCTTCCCCCTACTTATGTATTTTATGTAAAATCAAAATCAAGTTGAAATATACTGTCGGTTACCTTTCGGACATCTTCTTCTGTGTTAATAATAATTTATTTGTAAAAATAATTATTTCCTTGTGTTTTCCACCATCAATAATTAAATTAAGTTTTATGGTTCCTACGAATATCATATTTATTTTTAAAAACATATATATATTATTTATTAAAATTGATAAGAATATAAATAAAAATATTACTAGGAGCATCTTAAAAATATCTCTTCAGCTTCCTCACTGATGTTTTAGTATTGTGATGGTGATTTTTTTTTAAAATATTTTTTATTTGAAAATGAATTAAAATAGTATTTTTTATAATTTATTTTTAGTATTAGTATATTGAAATTAATATATTAAAATAATTTAAAAATATAAAACAATTAATTTGAAGTCAATAATAATAAAGAAATTTCTCTAATAAGTGAAAACAATGACATTCTTTATTTATTTATTTATTTATATAATTGCTTGGATGTATAATTTTATTTTCTTATAAGACATGAGAAATGATAGCTCATTTATGCCTGTATTCAGTATTTGATTTCGCTCACTCCAAATAGAAAGTTTCCACTTAAATTGACAAATTTTTTAATATATAAAAAAAACCCTATTTTTCTATGATTGTAGGGAACATGGAGAAAGGAAAAGAAAGAGAATGAAATTTCTCATCTTTCATTTTTATCCTCAAGGGTGAAAAAAGAGTACCAGAAGCTATGACAAGGCATGGTGTGGCTGCATGGAGGAGGAAGAGTCTAATCTGTTTGTTTTTATATTTTAAAAAATTTAAAAAAATTAATTTTTTTAATCTTTTATTTTAAATTAATATTTTTTTATATTTTTAAATCATTTTAATATACTAATATTAAAAATTATTTTTTAAAAATAAAAAATATTATTTTAATATATTTCTAAATAAAAATACTTTAAAAAATAATTCCACCAACCAACCAAATAACAGGAAGATTTTTCACTATTTTCCTGGATATTATCTGTTTGTGCTCCTTTTATTTGAGTGGAGAGAAGGAGGCGGAGCAGGGGTCCTCCGAAGCATATACGGTGTTGTGTGCCATTGGGCAGATGAGATAGAAATCTCGTCCAGTTTTCGGACTGTGGGCTCCTCCACTTTAAAAAAAAAAAAAAAGGAAAATCCCAAAACAAACGAATTTAGTGAAAATGTGTTTTTTTTTCATATATATATATATATATATATATATATATATATATATATAGAAAGAGAGAGAGAGAGAGAGAGAGAGATCCATCCACTAGAGCTAACGAGCTGGGAGTTTATGGTGGAAAATAAACGAGAAGGCCGAAGTTAGATAGATAGGGCTCATATTGCTTGCATTGAAAGAAATTTTGAAGCAAGGCAAGGGATTAATTAATTAGAAAGGAGAGGGAAAAAAATAGGGTTGGTGGCACGCACCTTTCTCTATAAATTTATTTGACCCTGCATTTCCATACAGTAGAGGGGTCTAGGTTGCATGTGCTCCCTGATATGCATATTGTCCTAGTTAAATGCTCTGCGCGATGCTGCGGGTTAATTATTTTTTATATTTTAAAAAAATCAAGATCTAAAAGTGTTAGGTTTTTTTACAAAGTTATACCCAAGAGTTTTAGGTTTGGTTGTAACGCTTGACCCAAAAATAATATTAATAATAACATTAAACTTGGGTTAACCCTTAGTATAAAAGTGTCTGGACTGCAATACCAGATCCAATAGCATTGGACGTGGGTCTGGCTGCAAGGTCATGTCATAAAAGTGTGATAATTAAATACATTAGTTAAAAAGAAAAAAACAAAGAAAAAAACCAACAGGAAGAAAAAAACTAATGAAGAAAAAGAAAAAATATATGAATTAACTAGGTTAACCTTTCAAATCAGGTTAACCCGTCATACCTAGAATTCGCATCGTGAAAGTTTGATAATTAAAAAGAAAGAAACAAATTAATGGGTTAACCCAAAATTAACTGGACTAACTTGTCAAACCAGGCTAGCCTGTCAAATCCGGAATTCGTGTCATGAAAGTTTGATAACTAAATAGAAAAAAATTTAACATTAACAATTTAAATTAAACAAAAAAATTAATTAAAAAAAAAACAAAAGGCATCAGCCTTTTCATCGTGGATCGCTTTATGCGATCCACGATTAAAGGCATAAAAACAACAAAAAAACAAAAAGAAAAACTAAAGGCATCAGTCCAGAACTAAGAAAAAAATTTAATATTAATAAACTAAATTAATTAAATAAAATTAATTAAAAAGAAAAAAAAAAAGAAAAAAACCTCTAAGAAGAAAAAAACTAAATAGAAAGAAATTTAATATTAACAAACTAAACTAAACGAATAAAATTAAAAAGAAAAAAAAGCAAAAAACAATTACAAATTAACTCGTCAAATTAGGTTAACCCATTAAACCCGGGATTTATGTCATGAATGTCTGGTAACTAAATAAAAAAAAAGTGAAAATTAACAAACTAAACCAAACAAAAAAAAATTAATTAAAAAGGAAAAAAATTCGGGTTAACTCGTCAAACCATGTTAACCCGTTAAACCCAGGATCTGTGTCATGAAAGTCTGATAACTAAATAAAAAAAATTTAACATTAACAAACTAAATTAAACAAAAACAATTTATAAAAATAAAAAAACAAAAAAAATTGATGGTCAACCCATAATTAACTGGGTTCACCTGTGAAACCAGGTTAACCCGTGAAATCGGAATATATGTCATGAAAGTTTGATAACTAAATAGAAAAAAATATTAGCATTAACAAAGAAAAAAATTAATTAAAAAGCAAAAAAAAAAATTTCTGGGTTAACTTGTTAAACCAGGTTAACCCGTTAAATCCGGAAAACGTGTTATGAAAGTCTCATAACTAAATAAAAAAAATTAATATTAATAAACTAAATTAAATTAAACAAAAAATTTTGTTAAAAGAAAAGAAAAAGAAAGAAGCAAAAAAAAATCCCGTAAGGCATAAAAAAAGCTAAAAAAATGAGACAACTTAAAAAAAACCTAAAGTATCAGTGTTTTGCTGTGGACTGCACTATGCAGTCTACAATAAAACACTAATCCCTTTTAGTATATGTTATAATTAATTAAAAAGAAAAAAAGCAAAAAAATATTTCAGGTTAACTCGTCAAACCTGGGATCCGTGTCATGAAAATCTGATAACTAAATAAAAAAATTAACATTAACAAAATAAATTAAAAAAAAACTCATTAAAAAAAAAACATAGAAAAAAGCAAAAAAAAAAACTCATAAAGGCTAGAAAACAAAAAAAAAACAGAAAAAAACAAAGAAAAAACAGAAGAACAAAAAAAAACAAAAAAAAGAAGAAGACAGCTCAACGTTTCACTATGGATTTGCACAGTGAAGTACTGAGCAATTTTAGTTTATTGTCAATTAACAAACTAAACTAAACGAAAAATAATTAATTAAAAAGAAAAAATTTTTGGGTTAACTCGCCACACCTGGTTAACTCGTTAAACCCGGGATCCGTGTCATGAAAGTTTGATAACTAGATAAAAAAATTAACATTAACAAACTAAATTAAATAAAAAAATTATTAAAAGAAAAAAAAATGATGGCCCGTGAAACCAGGTTAACCCGTGAAACCTGAAATATGTGTCATGAAAGTCTAATAACTAAATAGAAAGAAATTTAACATTATCAAACTAAAGTAAACGAAAAAAATTAATTAAAAAGAAAAAAAAGCAAAAAAAAAATTCTGGGTTAACTCGTCAAACCATGTTAACCTGTTAAACCCGGGATTCATGTCATGAAAATCTGATAACTGAATAAAAAAAATTTAACATTAACAAAAAAAATTATTAAAACAAAAAAAACAAAAAAAAACCCTAAAAGTGTAAAAAAACAAAAAAAAACCGTCATGAAAGTCTAATAACTAAATAGAAAGAAATTTAACATTAACAAACTAAAGTAAACGAAAAAAATTAATTAAAAAGAAAAAAAAGCAAAAAAAAAAATTCTGGGTTAACTCGTCAAACCATGTTAACCTATTAAACCTGGGATCCGTGTCATGAAAGTCTAATAACTGAATAAAAAAATTTAACATTAATAAAATAAAAAAATTATTAAAACAAAAAAAAGCAAAAACCTAAAAGTGTAAAAAAAACGAAAAAAAAACCAGCTCATCTTTTTATAAATAGAAAGAAATTTAACATTAACAAAATAAAGTAAACATAAAAAATTAATTAAAAAGAAAAAAAAATCTAGGTTAACTCGTCAAACCATGTTAACCTATTAAACCCGGAATCCGTGTTATGAAAGTCTGATAACTGAATAAAAAAATTTAACATTAAAAAAAAACCTAAAAGTGTAAAAATAAAAAAACAGCTCATAAAACTCTAAAAACGTTAAAAAAAGGCTCATCTTTTACTGTGGACTGCACTGTGCAGTCTATAGGAAAAGACTGAGCTCTTTTAGTTATATCTTAATATTTTAGTTTATCTTCTAGAAATGTAATATAAATATAAATATATTACATTATATGCATTAATATATTGATATTCCTTAACATTACAAAAAATAAAAAAAAAACGCATATTACTATAGATTGGAATAATAGAAAGATGAAATTATCATTGCCAACAAAACTTGTTAAGCGTGCGGTTAGGGGCATGATTGTCTTTTACATGAGATATATTTGACATTAAAGGAATGATCGGGGACAAAATAGCTTGTTCAAGTTTTTTTGCTACAATTTAAATATTGATTTGTCCTTCAGGATATAAAATTTTAACCTTTGGGTTGAGGCTTCTTTTATCTTTTCAAAAAAAATGTGAAACATTGAAGTTACAGCCATAGCCCTAGGGGAAAAAATACGCATGAGTTGAGGGGTTTCTCTATCCTTTTCTTTTATTAAAACAGTGCATACATGAAATTATCATTGGGTTTTTTTTTTAAAAAAAGACAGCATATAGGGGTGTTTTAGTCATTTCCATATGATTTTATTGTAAATATTAGGTCAGGTCAGGGGTAATTGGGTATTTGTATATATATAAATTATTATTTATATTTAGAAATGGTCAGCGGGTGCTTGAGCACCGCACGATGGCGCTGTCCATGGCTTTTAGATGGAGCGTACGATGTTAAAACAAAACTGAATGCTGCCTTTCAAGGCGACGTTCGATGCGCCTTGCCACCCCAAGTACAGTGGCTAGGTGCGTGTGCCGAGGCAGATCACAAAGGAGCTGCGACTGGGGGTTTTTCCCTCCCTCCCCTCTTTTCTCCTAGAAAATTGTGTTGCCCATTGAAAAAAAAAAAAAACAAGAAGGTTTGGATATTTGTCCTTCAATTGTCTATTGAGTTAATTGTTTTTCAATTTCATCTCTTCACAATTGATTTTTGTATCAAATTTAATTCTCATTGTTTTAATTATAGTGTACCTGGTCTTGAATTATTTACCAAGTTTTTTTTATCAATTTCATCTCTTTGTACTTGGTTTCTATATTAGATTGGGTACTCATTTTTTTAATTGTGATGTATTTGATCTTGAATCCTTTATTGAATTGATTTGTCTTTGAATTTCATCCTTTGACATTTTATTTTTATATCAAATATGGTCTTTATTTTTTTTATTGTTATTTTTAGTTGTTTTTATCCTTTACTAGATTGAAATTGTTTTTCAATTTGTTTTATTTTATTTTTGTTTCAAATTTAATTCACTTCCTTTTTAAATCTATATTTTTTAAATCATTTTTTTAATTGTTTTTCAGGTTCATCCTTAATTATTTTGGTTGGTAATGAGTTTTACATTGTTATTTTTTCAGATTTGATTTTTAAGTTGTGATCCGGTCTCATGATTCATATATATTACAAAATTCTAAAAGATATTCTTGAGAAGGTAATTAATTATAGCAACCAAAATATTCTCCAACATACAACTGTATCAACTCTCTTTTTTCTTGAGAAGGTAATTAAGCATAGCAAGTGATTAATTAAATTTACGCATCAATTTCAGACAGAATATTCTCCAAGAAATCCTTAGAATACTAAAGAAAAACGAACTACAAACTACATATTATAAATGTCACCGTCATCACTAAATGTTTCCAACACGTTTGATGAAAAATTTAGTTAGAGATCATTTGTTGGTATACCAAAAAAAATAATATTTTAAGCTTTGCTAAATATTTACTATGATTTATGTTTTGTTCTTGATCTTAGTTAGCAATGTGTAGTTCGTTTCCAAATATTTGTTGACGATCCAGAATCTGTGTGAGAGCAACTTTTACGTTTTTTGAGCTTCTAAAATAGAACAAAATCCAATGCTTCAAGGTTTGGATTTGTAAGAGATGGCGCCACCCTTTCGAAGAGTAAAAGCAAGACTCATTTTCTTTTGCTGCACACCATTGATTTTACGTAGAAGCAACACTCTCTCATGCTCAGCTCTCTAATATTCTAATCTACACAAATATTCCTGTACGATAGATATCCCAGTGTCTAGCTAGCTATATATACTTGCAAGGTGTGTTTCAAGAATCATCAGCAAAAAGATTAAGCACAAAACAGCAAGCACATAGCTAGATAGACAAATGGCCACTAAAACCAGAGAAAGCTCCATCCAGGACAAGACATTTTCAGGAGTTGGAAACCTCATAAAGCTCCTCCCAACAGGAACAGTTTTTATGTTCCAATTCCTTAACCCTGTCTTGACCAACAACGGCCAATGCCACACCGTTAACAAGTACCTGAGTGGCATTCTCATGGGCCTCTGTGGCTTCTCTTGCTGTTTCTCTTGTTTCACCGACAGTTACAGGGGCAGTGATGGCTGGACTCACTATGGAATTGCAACCATGAAAGGGCTTTGGCCATCTTCAGATTCTGCTGGGTCGTCCGTGGACTTGTCAAGTTACAAGCTTCGAGTTGGTGACTTCGCTCATGCTTTCTTTTCCTTGATCGTGTTTTCTGTGTTGTCCCTGTTGGATAGCAACACAGTCAAGTGCTTTTATCCTTCTTTCGAGTCCACTGAGAAGGTGTTGCTCATGGTGTTGCCTCCTGCCATTGGTGCAGTTTCGGGTACCGTGTTCATGCTGTTCCCTAACAAGCGCCATGGAATTGGATACCCTTCAAGTGATTCTTCACAGGATTCTTAGCGATGATGAATACATCTATACTATAAACAAATAGGTTGCAAAAGTCTTGAAGAAATTGGTTCCTGATTTGCAGCTCTGTACCCTGAGAATGCATCTTCGTCTTTGAATTTGTATGATTGTTTAAGAATAGAAGATCAGGGAGGAATGGATATATCATTTCCCTTCAATATGTATAATAAGTTTGTATTTTGTCACAATAAGAGGTTATGCGAATTGTCTTAATTCCATCTGTAAATTTGAAGCTGAAGACTAATTCAGCTCAACTTCGCCTAAGCAGGACTAATCAATCAATCCTTCCGTGTATGATTGTTTAAGATTCAATTCGTGTTTGGTAATGAAATGTAAAGTAAAATATGTTAAAATAATATTTGTTTTTTAGTTTTATTTTTATTTTTGATATTAACATATTAAAACCATTGAAAAACATCTAAAAATATTAATTTAATATTTTTTCAATTAAAAAACAATTTAAAAAACATATTTAACCACACAATAAGTAAATGAAAAGCAACTTATTATCTAGATATCACATGTTCTCTTTGCCTTGTATTCTGTTATCATGCACTAGTAATAGGGTTGCTTTATTATTCTCTTTTATCACTAGATTTGCATTATCTTTAACCTTCTTGGTTAGACTTCAGCAATCCCTGGCATAATGATCTCTCTTTGGAAAATTATAGCATTTAACTTTCGATTTATCAAACCTGGATTTTAGATTGTCCTTGTCAGTGTAATCAATTGACCAGTTTGCTTCATGCGGTCGATTGGTTGACCTGTTGAGGTTGTCACGACCTCCTCTTCCAAATCTATCTCTTCCTCCTCTTTTGCTTTGTCAACATCCTCTACCCCTTTGAGAATATCCAGAATCATCTTACTTTGAAAAAAGTGTTTGTGCACCCATATTCTTTTGAATTTCGCTGACTCTTTCCTTATGGACTTGTAATTTTCCTATGAAACCTTGGATTGAAAGAACATACATATTTTGCGACTCCTCTATCAAGACTACCACATAATGGAACTTCTTTTACAGCGAGTGTAGAATCTTCTCTACCACACGTGTCTCTTTCATCTTCTCCTCATATCTCTTCATTTGATTGTATATAACCAATTCTCTTGCAAAGTATTCTAAAATATTCTCTGATTCAAGCATATGTAATTTTTCAAGACATCACATAGCTTTTGTAGACGTACTTTTCTCACATTATCAGCTCATTGGTTTGATTCTTGCAAGACTTTCCATGCTTGTTTGGTTGTGGTTGCATTAGCCACTATCTCAAAAGTGGCATCATTGAGACATTGGTGGATAATTGTTAGTGCTTATTGATCCTTCCTTTGTGCCTTTTTCGATCACAACTTTTTTGTTGGACTGAAGTCAATGTTTCTCCATCTATAAGCTCATCAAAGCCTTTTCAACCGTCTCTTATACATCTTGAAAACCTAGCTAAAATTTTACTCGAATACACCAAGTTTCGTAGTTGTCCTTTATCAACTTAAGACATTAAAGTGTGAAGTTTGGACTGACCATGTTAACTAAACAAACCTAAGGTTTGATACCATTTGTTAGAAGAAAGATAGGTGTGGTATAAGATAAAAAACAATAATGCAATGTCAAAAACTTAAGAACAAGAAGAAGATTGAGAGGAAGATATATTTTTATTAAGTGTTTCTCTTTAAACTCTCTTAGATATTCTGTCTCTTTTTGTACTACTTAATAATGCTGAATTACAAACTATTTTTGGGCATAAAATCCTAAATAATCAAGGAATTAAACCAATACAAGAAAATTTTAATATGAAGAGGAAATGTATTCTTCCAATTGAATCGGTCCACTGTTTCTCAACCGGTCGATCAATTTATTTAATCCAACCGATTACTCAGTCTCAACCGGTTGACCTGTTTCCAACCAGTCGATCAATTCAACTAATTTTTAGAAATCAGTTTACTTTTAGCACATCCCACTTCATACACATCCCTCTTATTCAAGTAAATGTCATTCTTCTCTAAAAAAGTTTGAGATTGACTTTATAATTAGAGAGATCAACCGAATTATCACCCTCTATTTGAACTTGTGAGTGTAGTTCACCCATTAGGATCAACTATACCAGCCCAGTTCAGCTTGTGTAAAGGAAGAATGCTAGGAAATGGGAAAAAGTCATTATTTTGGATAGTCTAAGTATGTGTTTGACATTGTGGTAGCTTTTACGGTTGCGATTTGAAAAAAATAGATTCAAGATCATTTTTAGTTGTTGTTGGTTGGGTTAAAATATGTGTTTGGTTAAAAATACAGTTGAAATTGTTGTTAAATAAAAAGCAATTTAAAGGTATTTGGTTAAAAGTGTTGTTAATAATAAAATTACTAAAAAAACATGTAGTGATTTTTTAGTCTTGAATTACATTATTATGCACTAGATTATTAATATGTCATTAACACAACAATGCGATATTAAGATTCTATTTTTATTCTTCTATTAAACTAGCTACATTCTTATCATGAACATGATCCATTCGAGAAGATCTCTGATATCCGTTGCTTTGATAGCCTGTAACGACATCGGTTAAAAAATCTTCTCTTCTCTAGAGCTAATATTTGAGTTATTAGAGACTTGAAACTTGGTTGGCTGTGTTAATGCAAAATAAAAGAAATAAATAACGTTGATATGCTTAAGGTATTGTTAATTTTTGTTAGTTATCGAAAAAAAAATCCAAGAATTACTTTGAATTTTTTTAAAACAAATATTATCCAATTGTTTAACTATGAAACTTGACAAACATCTTCATGCATGTATTCCATGCTTTCCTAGCTATACTTCTTACTACTTCCTTTCTAGCTAGTATCCATCAATTTCTTTTTAATTGCCCATTAATTACCCTTTTATTAAAGATTTTGCTATACTATTTATTAAGAGCTCATTTTGGTGGTATTGTCAATATAGTTTTATGCTTTGCTTGCTGGGCTCCTCTAATTGCAGTCCCTTGATAACCCTCACCTCCTTTTATGATGTCAGCTTTAACCATATGATGATAAGAAGTGCGTTGAGGGTGAGATCACCTGGAACAAACTTGCACGGTGTGTTTGGAGATGCCAAAACGTAATCCACACTTGTGCCATACTTGCATGTTCCTTGCACATCTAGCTCAACCTAATTTATGGCATGCGAGCTTTATCATCTCGAAAGAAGAAAAAAAGTGCTGTGATTGATTAAGTTTTGGCAAAGAAACCGAGACAAGGTTGATTAATTACTTTGGCCTTTTGCAATGATGCCTACTGGCTCGCATTCCCCCCTGCATAGTCCTTCGCATCTACGCATCCTTTTCCCTTCAGAAACTTTGTCACTTCGATCTTTGGTGTTGGCTTTCCTATGTCCTCGTACTACTGGAAAATCCATAATGGCGGGTTAGAAGAAGTAGAAAAAACTAGCATCAACGTAGTAGATTATGAAGATATTTTTTATGAAAATTTTACCTTGGCAATGTCCATCCATCTCTCTGATGAGCAATCTGATCCATCAAAAGAATTGATACCTCCTGCCTATCTGCCTCAGTCTCCAATTTTCATCCAAATGGGCTAACTGGGTGCAGTAAAAGTCTACTTCTCCTGCCCATGGCACATCAATTGTGGCCTTCAGTACATTTCTGCATTAAACACAAGGTTAATTTTGCCTTTGTGCTTTAAGTTTGAGATTCTTAGGAAGAATATTTGCCAATACATTTCTCAAAAATCAAGTTGATGCTTGTAGAGAGAAGTAATTCATCTGTTTCAAGCTATGACAACACGTCCTAGAACATTCAGGCTGAGGAACTCTTCACTCGGCCCAGGTTAGTGGGGGAATTTTTTTTTAATGAAAAGATATAATTTTAGGTTTTTACACTACCAGAGATTCGCTAAATACTAACGGATTTACCGACGGAATATTTCTGTTGGTAATTTAAGGTTGAAATTACCGACGACAACTTTTTCGTCTGTAATTCAGTCGGTAACTACCAACGGACCCTTTTCCGTTCGTAATTCAGTCGGTAATTACCGACAGAATTACGGACGGAAAAGTTTTCAAATTAAAAAAAAGGCAGGTCGCTGACATGGAGGCTTTGGCGGGTTATTTTTTTCCAACGGAATCACCGACGGATTCAAAACGACAGCCCGTACAGTGACGTGACCGGTTCGCCGTTTAAATTGCCGACGGACTCACCGAGAGATTTGAAATGGCAGATCCGTATGGTGTCGTGTCTATGTTTCCGTCAGAATCACCGACGTAATCATCAACTGATATTCCGTCGGTGAAACTGTCGGTAAAAGTTAATATATGTTAGCTTTGCCGACTCTCTCCTCCCCTATTTCTCCTTCTTCTTCCTAATCCCAACTCTCTCCATCTGCAAACAACCAGCCCCCCCTCCCCCCCAAAAACAAATCTTCCTCATTTGCCGACTCTCTCCTCCCCTATTTCTCCTTCTTCTTCCTAATCCCAACTCTCTCCATCTGCAAGCAACCAGCCCCCCCTCCCCCCCAAAAACAAATCTTCCTCATATCAGCACAACAAGTTATATTTCTTGAAGTTTTGTGGTCACACCATCCGTGTTCTGATTTACCGAAGGATTTTATCAATTTTTGTAAGTAATTCTTTTAAATTTTAACAATTAATTAAATGTCAATTTTATCATTTTTTTAGTATATGTATTTTGTTAGTAAATGTAAATGTACATGTTTTATTGTTATTTCTCAAACAAACTTGTAGTATATGAATGTATAATTCTATACCTGTTATGGTTTATTTTAGATTTTGTAAGATTGTATTTGTTTGTAAACTGTTAAAACTTTATGGAACTACCGAAGTACATGTGTTGTTTTCAAATAATTAATAGCTTACTTAATGGGTCCGTTTAAAGTTTTGTCAATGGTATTGCGGAGTGGTAATTTCTGTAAATTTATATATTTTAATTTGTATGGACGTTGATAAATGATAATGAATATTTAATATTTATGAGAAGTTGTGATTGGTTTGTTGGATAATCTCGAGGTAAAGTAATATTTTTGCAAGTTCATTTACCTAACTTAGTTAATTAATACATTATGTCATCATAATTTTATAGAGGTTCAATATAAATCATGGATGATCGTTCATGGATGTATCGAGATTCACCCTAAGGATTGCAGAGAATGGATTATTGTAACAGGGTTCAGGGTTTTATTAATTTCGCAACATCTATTTCTATAAATTTTACTGGAGGCGGTATTAGGTGTCCATGCAGGAAGTGTGAAAATAAAAAGTATCTGCATCAAGATGTTGTAATGATGCATCTTCTACACAAAGGGTTTATGGAGAATTACCAGTGTTGGTATGCACATGGAGAAGTATTTGTTAGCGAGAGTGAGAGGAGAATGGAAGAAACAGTGGTTGGGTTTACTTCTAGTGCTAGCAACGTGCATGAAGCGGCAAATGACAATACTAATCCTTACAGAAATATGATTATGGATGCAATGAGAATGAATCAAGGTAATGGCAGTCAATGTCCAATCATTGAAGAAGAACCTAATGCAGATGCAGCTAGGTTTTTTGATTTGTTGAAAGATTCTGACGAACCATTATGGGATGGCTGCACGAACCACAGTAAATTATCGACCGTAGTACAGGTGTTCACCATCAAGTCAGATCACGGGTTGCGTGAGGCCGGGTATGACAAGATTATTGAATGGGCAAGAAGCATTTTACCTGAAGGGAACAGGCTGAAAGAGAACTTCTATATTGCGAAGTCCATGATGAAACCCCTCGGTTTAGGATACCAAAAAATTGACATGTGCCCTAACTTCTACATGTTATACTACCTTGAAAATGCTGAGATGACCGAGTGTATGATATGCGGGCATTCTCGTTACAAACCTAGAACTGGCAAGGGAAAGACTCTAGTGGCATATAAAAAACTTAGATATTTCCCGATCACACCTAGATTGCATAGGTTATTCATGTCACCAAGGACTACTGAGTACATGACATGGCACCAAGCACACCATGCGGTTGATGGAGTGATGGTTCATCCTTCTGACGGCGAAGCGTGGAAACGCTCTAACAGTGTTCATCCTCACTTTTCAGCTGAATCAAGGAATGTGCGTCTTGGGTTGTGTACAGACGGATTCAACCCATTTGGGTCATTTGCTGCTTCTTATTCTTGTTGGCCAATCATACTCACAGTTTATAACTTGCCACCGAGAATGTGTATGAGGCTGGAGTTCATGTTTTTATCTACTGTCATACCTGGTTCAAAAAGCCCGGGACGGAATATAGATGTTTGTCTTCGACCGTTGATTGATGAGTTGGCGCAGTTGTGGTCCTCTGGAGCTCTAACTTATGATATATCGAGGAAACGAAATTTTCTTATGAGGGCGGCATTGATGTGAACTATCAATGATTTTCCAGCTTATGGAATGCTTTCTGGTTGGAGCACGTATGGGAAACTCGCATGTCCATACTGCATGGAAAACAACAAGGCATTCACGCTAGCAAATGGAGGTAAAGCTTCTTTTTTTGACTGTCACCGTCGCTTCTTGCCACTTCATCACTGGTACAGAAAGAACAAAAAAGATTTCTTTGTTGGTAGAGTTGAAAAAGATGTTGCATCCCTGCATCTTTTGGGTGAAGAATTGCATGATGTTGTCTCAGAGTACGGTGACATTGTGTTTGGCTTTCAATCAGGTAAGCAAAAGTTTTCTGGTTTTGGTTTGACCCATAATTGGGTAAAGCGGAGTATCTTTTTCGAGCTTCCTTATTGGAAGACCAATCTGCTCCGCCATAACCTTGACGTCATGCACATCGAAAAGAACATGTTTGAGAACATTTTCAACACCGTCATGGATGTGAAGGGGAAGACAAAGGACAACATCAAGGCTAGATTGGATATAGCTTTATATTGTAACCGTAAAAATATGGAGTTAATTTATGATAAGTCACGGGTCGCAAAACCAAGAGCAAGCTTCGTGTTAGAGAAAAACGCACAACTGCTAGTCTATAAATGGCTTAAGAGTCTACGTTTTCCGGATGGACATGCATCGAACATATCAAGGCTGGTTAATATAGAGGACTGCAGATTGTATGGAATGAAGAGTCATGACTGCCACGTGTTTATGCAAACACTCATCCCATTAGCTTTTCATGATTTGTTGCCAAAGGGAATATGGGAAGCACTCACGAAGATCAGTCATTTCTTCAGAGATATATGCTCCAGCAAGTTGAATGTGGATCACATTAAGAAGCTTCAAACGAATATCATCGAGACACTATGCAAACTTGAGATGATATTCCCTCCATTATTTTTTGACTCAATGGAGCATCTCCCTATACATTTACCGTTCGAGGCAAAAGCTGGAGGACCGGTCCAATATAGATGGATGTACCCATTCGAACGATTAGATATTACAGTTGCAATGTAATTCATTTTATATGTTTTTCTTAATTGAAAATACTTGATTAATATTTCAATGCAGGTACTTGTTTAATCTCAAGAAAAAGGTTAAGAACAAGACGCATGTTGAGGCTTCGATATGTAAGGCCTATATTGTTGAGGAGATCTCAACATTTATCTCGTACTATTTCGAACCTCATCTGAGAACGAGAATCAATCTCAAGAAAAAGGTTAAGAACAAGGCGCATGTTGAGGCTTCGATATGTGAGGCCTATATTATTAAGGAGATCTCAACATTTATCTCGTACTATTTCGAACCTCATCTGAGAACGAGAATCAATCGCGTTCCACGGCATGATGATGGCGGTGAAGTGCCTTCTAGTGGGAACTTGTCAATATTCTCCAATACTAGACGACCCACACCTAAAAATGTCGTAAGAGGAAGATATTTGTCGGAAATAGAGTTCAAACAAGCACACAACTATGTTCTATTTAACTGTGATGAGCTGAGACCTTTTATTCAGTAAGTTTATACTAATTAAACTTTGTTAGTAATATACTGTTAATTATATATTGTAATATCATATACTCATTATCACTTGCAGGCAACATCGACAATATTTGCTCTCCAATAACTCACAGCTGACCGAATCTCAGATCTTTCAATTACAAGATAAGCAGTTTGCCACGTGGTTCAGAACACATGTAAGCACTATCACAAACTCATTCTAACTTGCAAAATTACTATACTTATGCATGTCATTACGAGATTCTCGTTCATTTACTGTTTATTGATGTACATTACATACAAGGTTTATCAAATGGGAAGGAGTGCACCTAAGTCATTGTCTTCACTAAGCCTTGGGCCTGAAAGAAAATGTAAGTGCTACAACGGGTATTTTGTCAATGGATATGTTTTCCATACTGAAGAATACGGGCAAGGAAGAAAGACATACAACAGCAGTGTTTGTGTTAAGGGATCCACTAGTAGTGAGTTAGAAGTTGACTACTATGGTAGATTAGAAGAGGTCGTCGAACTGCAATATCATAACGAGCAGAATATAGTGTTTTTATTCAAATGTTATTGGTATGACACGACTGACAGAGGAATCAGAGTTGATCCGCACTATGGTCTGGTCGAAATCAACTCAAAAGCTAGACTCCACAACATAAATGATGTCTTTGTTTTCGCAAAGCAATGTCAACAAGTTTATTACACATACACCCCTTCATTTAGAAAGGATCGATCAAGAGTGGATTGGTTATCCGTTTTAAAAACGAAACCCCAGGGTTGTGTCGAGGTTGTTCAGGATGAGAACGAAGACACAAGTGTGCGAGATGAAGTCTTTCAAGTTAGTGAGGTGGTTGAACCATATCGAGTTGCTCCTTCGATTGAATTGGAAGAAAATTCAAATTTTCGTGTTTTCGATGATAGTCTTGTTGATGTTGAGGCAGAGGAGTTGAATTTTATTTTGAGCTCTAGCGGACAAGCAAATATCGATGAAGAAAATGATATCCATATTGAAGATTGCGATGAAGGTGATGACAATTCAATTGATGACGAAGAAGAAGAAAATTCTGACTAACTACCAAAATGAAGCCATATGTAAAACCCTTTTTTCATGTAATTTAGATTATGGATGATATATTTTGAAACATAAAATATTTATTACTTGAAATAATTAGTTGAAATGCCATAATTACAAAATAATTACTTGAAATAATTATTGATCATGGATGATATATATTGTAAAATGAAATAATTACTTGAAATGCCACCATATCACCGATGGACACACTGACGGACTTAAGTCCGTCGGCATTTCACAGAGAGTTCGAAAATAATTACTTGAAATGTCACCATATCACCGACGGACACACCGACGACTTAAGTCCATCGGCATTTCACAGAGAGTTCGAAAATAATTACTTGAAATGCCACCATATCACCGACGGACACACCGACGACTTAAGTCCGTCGGTATGTTGTCGGCGAGTCAATTTTACCGACAAAATTACCGACGAACCGCGCGAATTTCAAAGGGTTGTGCATTAAATGCATCTCTGACCACGTCATATTGCCGACGGACCACAAAAATATGGAGGGTTATTGAAAAAATTGGTGCGAAATTCAAAATTTACCGACGGATTTTTAACACATCACCGATGGAATAAATTAAAATAATAATTAATTTTATATCCATCTGTGAATCCGTCGGTAAAACTACCATATAAGTTCAAGTGACCGCCCGTTCAGTTTATTTTTTCTTCTTCTTCGTTTCTCACCTTAAGATTTCGATTTTTTTCCTCTCCATTCTTCAAAGCTTTCACCTCCAATCTCTAGCAAGTTTTCTTCATCATCTTCATCAGTTTAAAAGGTTAGTGTTTCCTCTATTTCATTTTACTTTAATGGTTTTTTTTTGCTATTTTTTTGGTTATTTTTTTTGTTTTGGTGTATTTTTTGTAATGTAGATAAAGTCTATAGTTTTTTTTGCATAATTCATTGCTAAAGTTTATAGATTTTTTTTTGAATTTATTGAATATTTTTTATTATTGTATTGGCATAATTATTATTAGTTAATTTGTTGAATATTTATTGTTAATGTTGAATTTACCATAGAATTAGTAATTAAATATGTTGGAATAATTATTAATTTTACTTTATTATTGCATGATTTGTGTTTAACTTTTTCCATTTATTTTGATTGTTATTCTAGAGTTTTTTTTTATTTATTGTTTTGTTGTATTGGCATAATTATTGAATAATTTGTTGAATTGTAATTCTTAATGTTGAATTTACCTTAGAATTAGTAATTGAATATGTTGGAATAATTAGTATAGATTGGGTAAATTGACTATTGTTAATATGTGCAGGTTTGTGGATTTGGGTAATATCCGGTATAGGGGAGGTGCTGTCAAATTTTTTTTTTACATTTGAATTTAATTATATAATTATTTCTATAAATTTGTGTAAATGCGTAGAATGAAAACCAGAGCTGGTCGCTCACGTATGGTCGCAGCTAGTTCGTCTAGCAGCGAGGATGATATTTCCTTAGGTGCCTCTCAAGAAGAGGCACCTACACCACATGCGCCGTCAACCGATGCTGCCTCTTCCAGCAGTACTTCACAGAGCAGAGGCGACGTGCCTTCGCAGCGGAATCAATTTACTCGCAAGTACGAGGCACAGTGGAAGGACGACCTTTCAATGTAAGTTTGTTAAGGTTTTAGTTTTTTTTTTAAATTACAACATAATTTATGAAGTAATCACTATTGAATTTATTTCATTTATTTTCAGGTTCACAAACAATGAAGCCGCCCGAGTAATATCATCGGCGTTTAAATCGTCGATATATGGAGATTCTATTGTTTCAATGGAGCCAGATATCCAAGCATCCTGAATGGATGTCTCAAATCAATGCATGGTTTAACAGGTTTGAGGTTGGTATTAATTTATAATTTTCAGCTTATTAATATAATTGTAAATAAATTATTATTTTATTTAAAGTTGTTTATTTATACACAGCACAAATTCTGCTGGGACAGTGAGCATAACACTGTTGTGAGAAGGGTGTGGGAAAATCACGCGGCAACTAGGTAAGATCGAAAATAATACAAGATATTTTTAGACAATTTTGAAATGTAATTTTTGATTGCGTGAAGTAGGTTGCGTGATTTTTGGTATGAAGCACAAAAAAAGGCAAAACAAAACCAGGAGGGATAGGGGTTTCCAAGGCTGGAACGATGTTGCGGTTTGGAGGGATTTCAAACCGATATACATCCCGAAAGATATATGGCCGCACTATCTTGAGCACGTGACGTTTGAGCGGTTCACACGACGCTCACAGTCCGGTGCTGGCAACCGGAATTGGCCAATTCATGGCGGGGTGACAACGCACACTGGCGGCTCCGTTCTGTTTGCTGCACATGTGAAACGGATGGTAAGATTAATTTAAATGAAATATATCGTTAAATTCAGTTGTTGTTAATATATCTTTTTTCATTAAAGGCTGCATCTCTTGGACGTGAGCCGAGCCCGATGGAGCTGTTTGTGGAGACACACGTGTGGAGTCAAGACCGCCAGAAGGGGGCGCAACAGTTCGTTGGTAACCGTGCTCGGCATTTCGTGGTATGTTTGTTCAACCATTTTATTTTGTAAGTTATTATGTTTATTGTATTGAATATGATGATTACTTTTTTTTTTAATTTTCAGGAGACGTATAATAATCAGTTGAGGGAGAGATACGGGGATGATACTTTGACCCATCTGGAATTCGATTCGGATTTGTGGATGGAGGTTGGCTCGTCAGGTGGACCCGATAAAAATCAGGTTTACGGGCTCTCCAACACTACGGCCGACAACTTGCGGTCGACCCGTAGTGTTTCAACCGTTGGGAGCTCCCAATCAATATCGAGCTCCCAATCTAAGGAGTTCATGGCCTTGCAGCAACACACTACTCAGCTCACCGAGAAATACGATAACCTAAAAGCGGAGTACGCACAACTCAAAGCGTCTCATGCACAACAAAAAGCGGAACAAAGAGCGGAGTCTAAGCAACTCAAAGCATCTCAAGCACAACAAAAAGCGGAGTATGAAGCGGCTCATGAACAACAAAAAGCGGCTTATGAATAGCTTCGCGAAATGATTATGAACACGTCAAATAGTGGAACATGTGCACCTAATCTTTTTTGGTCGTATAACCACCAGCCTCCTCTAGGATCTCCTCCTCCTCCTACTCCTCCGGCTCCACCTTTATATTAATTTGTAATCAACATTATTTACATTTAAAACTTCATTTAATATTTTTCTTGAAACATATTCAATTTGTAATGAATATTATTTAACTTTGTTTTTTTTAATGTTTAATATAAATTTTATTTGCATAATTGGTTTGTATAACAATTAATTTATATAGGTTTATATTATATATCCTAAATAATTTTTTAAAAACAAATTAAGAAAAAAACTATTACCAAGGATTTTACCGACGGATGAATTCGGTCGGTATTTTAATCACTCACCAACCGACTTACCGACGGAATTAATCCGTCGGAATTTAACAGTAGCTTCCACCAGTACCGACGAATTTATAGACGGACAGATTCGGTTGGTATTTCATACATTCACCGACGTCATTACCGACGGGTATTTTCCGTCGGTAATTACAATATCACTGACGGAATAAAAATCCGTCGGTATATTTCAAGCGGGAATCTTTTTTTTTGCGCGCAAATTCCGTCTGTAAAACCATCGGGAAATTGTTTTTTGTTTTTCCGACCGATATACCGACGGAATGGAGAATCACCAATGAAGGTAAAGCTGACGGATGTAATCCGTACATCCGTCGGTGATGACGTCGGTAAAAAAATCACCGACAAACTTATAATCATACATTGACGGAATTGGTCCGTCGGTAAAACTGTGAAATCTTGTAGTGTTATTTTTAAGTTTGAATGGGTTCACGAGGTAAACCCGCAATCCAATTCTTGAATCAGATTGACTCCTGATTGGACTTTATAATTATAATTCCAAGTTGTTTATTTATAAGAACAGCATGAAACTTTGAAGTGTTCCATGATCAATTTCTGATAGTCTCTACATATCCATTAGAAATTTCAAATGCAAACTCGTTGCCTTCATAAAAAAAGAATCTAGTAGTTTCAAACAGAATTTATTTGCATGTTTCGTATAACAGTGAAAAGTGCAAGTACCTGAAATCTTCATCATTGGCAATCTTCTGAACTTTCCACCTTTCGGTTGGCCACTACGACAAAATAATTTATTTACATGTATAGTATAACAGAATTTATTATTCAATTGTGGTGCATCTATTAATTTAATTTAAGTATTTGTAAAATAAATAAATAAGAAATACAGATGTAATCTAGTGTCAAACACTATTTCATATCAATAAAAATACTGATAGATTGTTCATTTCACACAGGTATGCCAACGGGTGGTGTCCGTTGGTATATTTTAGAGGTGATGAGAACTATTCCTCTTTTCTTTGGCATTGTCTATGATATTCATTACACACGGGTATATTGACAAGCTATGTCCGTTAGTATATTTCAGAAGCGATGAAAATTGTTCTCCTTCCCAAGTCGGTGATGTCAATTAAAGGTTTTAATGTTTCCAACGAAATCACTGATGAAATAAGAATTCCAACGCGTTGGTTATTAATGCATTTCTGACCGAGGTACACATGTCTGATTGTTGACTGTTTACTATTTTACCAACGAAATAACGAACAAAATTAAAAAATATAGAGGGGTTTTTGTAATTTTTAGTGCGAATCAAAAATTTCAATTTGACTATACAGACTGAATCACAGATGAAATATTTAAAAATAATAATATTTAATTTTCCATCGGGAATTTCGTTCGTAAAACCTAATATAAAAGCTCTACGAGCACAACAAACTTCATTTTTTTTTTCTCTCAGCTTAGAAACTTAGTTCTTATCTCCTACTATTCATGGTCTGCTCTTCTATTTTGTCTCTCAAACATCAAGGCTAGAACTCAAACTTCCTTTCTCTCAACACAATCAACATGTATTTGTGGGTTAATTTTTTGAAGTATTTTCTTCTTTTTTGAGATTTTTTAATTTATTTTCATTTTTCTTTTGTATTACACCTAATTCAACTTTAAAATTAAGCATGCCATTAAGGTAAGAATTTTTCATTTCTTATTCATCATTTGTTTTTGCATTATTTTTTCTTTTTGGTCTTTGTTTTTGTTCAATTATTTGTTCTTTATAATTTTATGAAGTAATGTTGTGTTGAATTTTAGTTGTTATTGAATAGAGTATTTTTTATTATTTTGTTGAATTTTAGTTATTATTTTAAAATTTGTTGTTCAATTTTAATTAAATGTATAGGATTAAATCTAATTATTCTTTTGTATTGTATTCCATTTAGAAAATTTTTTTGTTAATTTAGGATCACAAGTATTAGCATTTAGAAATAATTGTGTTGGATTGTAGTTGTTATTGAAATACATGTTTCATTATTTTGTTGAATTTTAGTTATTTTAGTTATTTTATTTATTTAATTTTGTTGTTAATATTAAATTAAATATGTTGGACTAATTTTAATTATTATACTGTATGTATTCCATTTAAAATAAATTCTTGTAAATTTAGGATTACAAATATTATCATGTAGAAAATGAGAATTTTCTATGAAATTGAATTATTCAAAATTGTTGGTAGAAATTGAATAAAATCAACTGGTTTATGACATATATGTTGTCTATTTGCAGGATTAAAAATTTCAGGTAGCTTATTGTATAGGGGAGGTGCTGCCAATTTTTTTTTTAATCAAAATTGTTTATTTTTTTCTGTAAATTTGTGTAGATGCCTAGGGAAAAATCAATTGCACGTTGTGAGCACAAGATCATTACTAATTCTTTTAACAGCCATAATAATAACCACGAGTCATTAGGTGCTGACATGACCAAAAGATTGATGTCTTCTCCCAAGTGCAGGAGTGTCGAAGTAATAAATAACCCGGCAAGACCGGGGTCGAACCACAGGGAGGTTTATTGTATAAATTATAGTTAACAACAATACAGTAACAACAACAATAATAGTAGTAATAATAATAATAATAATAATAATGAAGAAGAAGAAGAAGAAGTTGATGAGAACTTTGAGTTGCAAGATTAACGTAAGGATTGAACAATGATAACAACAAATGTCAAGGTTAGAGGATCCACTAATGGTACGTCAAACAAGTTTAGTATAAACCTTTTTTATTCAATTGGAAACCACACACAAAGGAGGTTCCAATCGGATTATAAATTGTTAACATGATTACATTAGTTATCTTATTCGAATAATGCTAATACTTGTAAATGTTGTCAGACATTCATGATTATAACTTATGTTAACAACAAATCAAGTTCCTTTCATAGCTCAGGTGTCGGTTATACCATACAGTATGGGCTATGAAAGTGCCAAGTATTTGTTGTACCAAGTGTTATACAACATAAATCTAGATTAACCATTTCACAAGCAAAGTATTAAAAGTGAACAAGATAACAAATATAAAGCATGTTAGTATCCAACATTAAGGTCCATGTTAAGTTTATATTATACTTATTCTTACACCATTAGTGTACCCTTTTCACCTTGACATAATTAACTTAGCAACACATAATGAAAGAAAGAAACATAAATAAACAAGGGAAGGAAATGAAAAGCATAAGCAAGAAATTAATATAAGCAAAACTTAAGCATTACAAAACATAAAGAAAGAGCAAGAGCATGATCTTAATCTGAACACCAAGATGCCTAAATACATGGCAAATGCCTCCTTTTATAGGCCAAAATTCAGAACTATTGATTTGTTGACTAATTGATGAGTGGGTGGCCACATCTTGACTTGGTGACAATCCTTATCTTCTTGTCTGCCAAAAACGTCATTGATGACGTCATAATTTGAACAAACTTAAATCATGAAAGTTCTAGAGAATTGTCTCATCTGTCCAGGGTAAAAATTTGAGATCATTTGGACTTCTAGAACTCGAGATATGGGCTGAACACTAAACAGTGTCTGGGTTGCAGGACAGATTCGGACTTCTTTGTTGTTGCTGCAATTTGGACTTGAAAACGGCCTTTTTAAATCTTGGGCTCCACATGCAAGTTGTAGGCCTATGTCTTATCTTTCCATCCATATAAAATGGACCTAAATCCAAGATCTGCAGCTCCAGATATCACCCGATTACCGAACAGTGTTCAAGTTTGGACTACACCAATCATCTCTTTTCTAAGTTTGGCCATCTCTTTGTCCTTTCAATTTAAGTACTTCAACTCATCAATCAATTTTTTCATTTATGTGATAGGCCTGCATTTAAGATGAACATTTACCATAAATTAAAGGTGTCTTATATTATTAGATATGTTAGTATAAAACATGCTTTAGTTAAGGAGTTATTGATACTTCAAGTGCAAAATAATGATATAGAACCTTGATAAAAATGCACTTTTAAGTACTAATCAGGTGCCGACCAAGAAGAGGCATTTGAGGCACATGCATCGACTCACAACGTTACCTCGTCGACTGCAATGTCACAACATAGAGCGGGGGATCCCTTCATAGGGGGATCCTTTCACTCGCAAATACAAGGCGCAATGGAAAGATGATCTTTCAATGTAAATGTATTTTTCTTTCATAACGACATGATTAATAATTTTTGAATAAATAATATTTCATTAAATTTATCCAATTTTAGGCTCACAAACATTAAGGTTATCCAAATAATAATTTCAGCATTTAAATCGTTGATGAAAATTTTATTGTTTTAATGGAGCCACGTTTCCAAACATCCAAAATGGAAACCGTAGGTTGACGCATGATTTTCAAGGTTTAAGGTTAGTATTAACTTAAATTTTTAATTTTTATTATGTTAATTTATTTACTTTATTGAAATTACTGATTTTTTTTTTAATTTTTACTGCAAGGGAAAATTTGAGTGGGATAGAGCAAATGATAATGTTGCAATGAGGATTTCAGATAATCACGCTGCAACTAAGTAACATCGAAATCAAGATAATTTTTTTATTCCGAATATTAAAATTTTATTTTTCATTTACTTATAGATAATTCGTTTGAACCATATAGGTTGCGTGATTTTTTGTACGATGCACAAAAGAAATTCAAAAAATATACGAAAGAAAACGATCTAGTAGGTTGGAATGGCGTAACGGTTGGGAAGGATCGTATGCCGCTATACATCTCGGAGACTATATGGGCAGCATACAATCAGCACGTGACATCCGAGTGTTTCACAAAACGATCATAGACTGGTGTGGGGAACCGGAGTCGATAAATTTACAGTTCCGTTACCATGCACACCAACAACTTTGTTTTGTTCGTTTCGCATGTGAAGTAGATGGTAAGATTTGTTTTAATTACATTCATTTTTTTAATTTGTTGTTTTTTATAAATATATTTAACTAACAATATTTTTATCTTGCAGGCTACAACTCTTGGATATGAACCAAGCTCAATGAAGCTTTTTGTGGAAACGCATGTGTGGGGTTATGCACGTCAAAAAGAGGTGCAATAGTTTGTCGATAGTCAAGCTCAATACTTTGTGGTACATTGGTTTTCAAACATTTTATTTATTTTTTATTTTTTTTCTTAAGTTATTTTTTTTTTCTTAAGCAAAAAAATCCCATATCTCACATTCCTTCATCGAAAGCTTGGAAAATACATGTGTATATTTGTTAAAAACAACTTTTCAATCAAATCATTGGAATACTAAGAAAATTCTAGAAATATTCCAATAAAAATCCTAGCATTTAACTCATATCAAACTTAAATAAAATAAATATCAAACCAACATAAATCATATTACTAAATAGACAAGCCGATGACTAATATAATTTTGACAAGATTGATAATTAAAAAAGATACCACAATTCTTAGTTTTAATAATTCAAAAGATATCACCATACAAATCATACAATAAGAAGTTGCAGCTTTAAAATAAGTTTTTGACAATTGCATAAATATTAGTTATAACTTTCATGCATAACTTGAACTCTTTAATAATAAATTACCAGTTCATCTATTTTGTAAACCATTTAAAGCATAACTCTTTCAGATATCTAAAAAAATATTACACTAAGATTAGGATGATCTACAAGCCATTCAATCATTCCAAAAAGATTCGATCTCCAATTCCAATTTTCTCATTGTTTCAATTATCTCGACTAGCTTCTAAAGTTGATAATTTGTGTTCATAATAGCTTGTGCAATATTATTCATTGCACATGTCATCACTTTAAATTCTGAAGAATAATCATTTATCATTGGTGCTTTTCATTTTGTACCTTTTGAAAATGAAGTTCCATATAATAATGGAGTAAATGATAATAGACCTCATGTACTTGCTGTTGAAGAAAACTTTCACAATCATAAGGATCAAAATTCTTTAAATGAATCTCATTATTTGCATGCATCTCATCAAAATCATCAATATTCATCTCTTTTTTTTCTCTTTCTTTCCCGTATTTTTGAACCTTTTTTCTAGCATTCTCGACTTGAGCTTTAGTTATATCTTTCTCATATATCTCTCTAAGATTATCCTAGTGATGAAGAGGTTTTTCTTAAATAAGCCTTAACTTAGGATTGAACTTGTAACAATAAATAAATAAAATAAACAAGTTAAAACTATTATAACTAATAAATATATAATAATGAAAATGCAACAAGTGAATTATAATATTCATAACTTCAAAAAGGATTTCATCACCTTCTCTAGAGCCTTAACTATTTTAGTTGTGTCATTTCATCCAATTCCACTTTTCAATTCAATTTCTTTTGCAAAAATCATTTGCTCGTTATGAGTTTTCAAATAATTCAACACTTTTATCATATAGATGCCAAAAAATATTTTTCATCGATTTCAGCTATCACCTTCCTATAATCTTTAGAAAAAAGAAAAAAAATTCTCTTTCTTTTAACCCTTATTATTTTGCTCCGTAAGAATTTCAAGTATCATCCCATCCATTTTTATAATCCATCTTAAGTATACATCACCATCATTTCCACATTCTATCTCAATAACATCCTCTACATCTATATTACTATACATCTATATTACTACCTATTATTATATGACATCATGTAACATATTCTTTAACTTACATTACTCACTAAAAATAAAAACAAATCAAAAATAAAAAATCTATAGCTATAATAATGCAACAATGGTTCAATAGACATTATAAAAAGAGTACATAAAAGTGAAGCATCTAATCTCAAGTTCAGGATATTTATAATAACTAATTCAAAGTAAAATACAAACGATATATAAACTCAAATTCTTATCAAAAGCTATGGTAAAAAAGATAAGTTAATGTTGAGATGTGTAATCATGCCATATTTGTGCAGTCATAGTCTCTCTCATAATCCCCCAAGTCCATATTCATGTATAGCAATTCCTCTATAAATAAATTTACCCTTAAGTTAATTATTCATGAGGTCTTTATCAACTTTTGCAATAATTTCTTCATCTAGATCAAAATCCATTAAGAAGTTGGGTAAGATACAATAAGCTAAATCAATTTTACACACTATATCCACATCATAATGTGAAATCTATGTTGTAATTGAAAATATTAACTTCAAAACACTAGAAGCCATTTCAATTGCATTATGCAATGAAAAATGTATTAAGTTGAGTAACTCTTTTGGGTTCTCGAGAGGATATCAAGAATAGTCTTTCAAGTAATTTCAAATACTTTAATGTGGAGCGATAAACCCTGATCTCAACATATATCAAGCATGATCAACTAAATAGAATTTACCTAAAAATACAATTAGAAAAAATGACTTCAAAAACTTTAGGTAATATATTTTATTCATTATTAAAAATATATATGTATAAAAACTAAATACCTTAAGGAATATTTAGCTTATCTTCTCTATTTAAATCATTATCTGAAATTATTTAGTCTAAGTTGAGCTCTTCCACCCAAAAAAGACATAAGTGAATTTCAAGTTAAAAGTGCAAGCAATCAATGCATTCATTGTAGGTTAACTTTTCCTTTCTTTATACATTGGTACATCTTCTTTGAGAACCTTAACTTGGATATTTGTTTCATATATATATATATAATTGATACAATCTATAAAATCTTATTTGTATTAATAAAAATGATTGTATGAGCAAAATAGATATTGTTAAAATAAATATATTTACATAATAAAATACCATAAAAGATGGATAAAATCTTTCTCCATTGTTAAGTATTTATGCTCGGATTGTACATCCATTTGGTTGAGCTAAAAATTGATCTTTAAGTGTTATTAGAGCTCCAAGTTCTTGGAAAAAAACAACAACTAACAATCCCAGTGCTTGGCAAGTCATTCCTCGAATACATTGTATTGACTATCCCTAGGAAGTCCTGTTAGTAAATGATTGGTTTTCTAACACGAGACATATATATGTCGAATCTTGCAAGCTACACAACCCAAAGAAGCAACCATGTCTGATATTGCATTTCTTTCATATCATCACATTTTTTGCCTACAATTCAATAAATATACTTATTGAAGAGTATTGATAGGGCTTGTGATTCATTCAGGAGGCTAATAGACTTAATTTACCTATTGTTACTCTTACTTAAAATACAGGAAGGAATGAATAATTGTTGTACCCTTTTGTTGTTGTATGCTAGCTATAATTTGAACTACTATACTTATTTTTAATTTATACCCATTCATCAATCAACCATGAACCGCCCGTATTACCAAAAAAAAAAAACCCCATCATCCACGCATGATTAGCTTAAAAAAACCAAAAAAATAAAAGAAAAGAAAGAAGAAGGAAATGAAAGATTAATGACATATATTATGAGGAAAAAGAATATCTTGATGAGGCAAGATTGATGTCAAGTACAGAAAGAAGGGATATTATGCTGCCAAGAGTTTTTATAGGAAAAAAGAGGCGTAAAAGAGAGAAGAGTACTAAAGATAAGGTTTGTGTTAATATGCAAGTATTGTATTTTTTGAATATTGTTTTTAAAAGAGATTACTATAATAAATTGGAAGGTATCCCTTTTGCATCTTTTTATAAATTGAATTCAAATTAACATTCTTAAAAAAATCCAAAAATATAAAAATATTTTTACCTCTTTAAATTGAATTCAATTTTGAGATTCAACATATCGTTAAAGGTTTTATAATTTTTATTGGAGTTTAAAACAACAACTTTTACATGATGAAATGAAAGTAATGTAAGTTTATATATAAATAAAGTACACTTTATTTGATTTTTTTTCTCTTGTTTTTTATAAGAAAAATATTATCGGACTAGCTTACTCGCAACTAAATTTTTTTAACTATCTTATGGATGCACCCTTGTATTGACCAAGTGTATTAAAACCTTTCTTTTTTTTCTCTCTATTTTTTCTTTAATAATTCCTACCAGACAAACAGATGACTATGGCTTCTAAAACATGCACAAAATGACAGGCCTTTTTACATTATATGAATCTCTTGGACTTTACAAGTAACTTGGTGAATACAGGTTCCAGACGAGGAAGCGGTAGAGAGCTCACAAGCTCTGGTCCACTTTTCCAATATCAGGATGCAGGAGTTGACCTTTATTTACACTTCTATCAATGATGCTTATTGTACAGCAGTTGCTTCATTCATCGTAAATTTACAAGTGGGTAATGTCGGCGAAATGTGCTCTTGGAAAGCAGCTGCTTCTGTTGAAGCCTGTTTCACACTGCAACCTGTGCAGCTGCTAGCCTTGCAATGGGGACCCTGTCGAAGTGAAATGGAGTCAGGAATTTGGTTTATTTTGATGGTAGTTTGGACTATTTGGAAATGTATAGTCTTTGAACCTGAATGGAGAGCACGAAACATAGTCTAGTCCTGCCTCCGCGAAGAATGCCACAGAAGAAGGCTCCCCTCCATGCTCTCCACATATTCCAACCTGTTCATCAATTGTCAAGGAAAAAACAAATCAAATAAGATTCTGCCATGGGTTTTTCCTTCTTCAATCAACACCAAAAATATATAAAAAAAAATAAAATGCACAAATAAATCTCATCTGCTGACACAACTACCTGTTATCCTGTAACATACTGGTTCTCTCTTTCAATATAAAATCAAATGGTGTTAGAACATTAAAAAAAAAACCCTGTGTCTACTTCAAAGATGGGCAAGAACATGATTCCATCAGTACAACTTACCTTCAAGCTTGGCCTAGCTGCACGGCCCCTTTCGGTGGCAATCTTGATGAGTTGGCCTACACCTTTCTGATCAAGCACCTGGACGCAGAACATCTTGGTGGTTATTGTCAAGCAAACAGTTCTAATTATTCTGATTTAATCCACATGAAGAATTATCTTCATTATTAGATCAATATCAGTGAAGCAAGTGAGCTGGAAGATGATGTGACTAACCTCAAAGGGATCGCTTTGCAAAATGCCCTTTGATAGGTATATGGGGAGAAACTTGCCAACATCATCTCTACTATATCCAAATGTCATTTGCGTGAGATCATTGGTTCCGAAGGAGAAGAACTCCGCTTGTTTTGCAATCTAACATTATCAAACAGCAAAAATAAGACGACATATGTAATTGACAAGAACCTCTGGCAACAAAATTGCATTTCTTTATCAAAGACTACAAGTACATCCCAGTTGTTTCCAGCCCCAAGTGCTAGAATCAAAGTTGAAAGTAATAATCAAGGTGCAACATTTGTCTTAACATACCTCGTCTGCAACCAAAGCAGCTCTAGGAATCTCAATCATGGTCCCCACCTTATAGCTTAAGGTTACATCCATTTCAGAGAATACTTTCTTCGCTACATTCCTTATTAGAGTCATTTGATGCCCTAATTCCTGCAAAAAAAGCCAAGTTATCAGGAAGTTTGAGTGCTTGGTTTTAAATAAATAAAATCCAGTGAAGTAGAAGGGATTCATGCCTGCGGGGTTCCAACAAGAGGAACCATTATTTCAGGAAGAACGGTGACACCCTGGTTGCTCATTGAGACGGCAGCCTGAAAGATAGCACGTGCTTGCATTTCAGTGAGTTCTGGGTATGATATCCCTAGCCTGTTCACATCAAGTTCCACTTGTCAACATTCCTTGACTAAAATTACTAGTTTCTCTACTTGCGGTTAAAAGCTGAGCTGTGTAAATGCATGAACAAGGCTGCCAATTCGGCAGGTCTTTTTTCTTTTTTCTTTTTTGTCCCTTGTGAATTGAAAACAAAAGCATAGGATAACACATCTAGGATTGGCTACACACTTGAATATTGAGTTCGGTTAATGAAACGTTAGTGAAAACAATAGATGGAAAGTACATATGAAGAACCACCAAACCTGCAGCCTCGGAAACCAAGCATAGGATTTACTTCTGATAATTTCTCGATTCTTGAGAGCACTTCATCTTCCATCATGCCAGTCTCTGTGGTCAGCTCACTTACAATTTGTTCCAGATCACCTTCTGGCAGAAATTCATGGAGTGGAGGATCCAATAGACGGATTGTTACCGGAAAGCCTGACATGGAAATACAATCTTACTTGTGTACCAATAAAATAAAATAAAATAAATTAGAGCCTGCTCCTTTTTCTCTAAGATACATGCACCCAAAGCAGATGAAGCAACCAAAAAACTTTGATATTGTATCCAATTTCAATGGTCCAAAAAGCATATAATTAGATATGATTCCAAAAATCCAAACGGCAACAGTGGAAAGTACCATCCATTGCACGAAAAATCCCCTCAAAGTCTGATCTTTGATAAGGTAGTAATAGGTCTAGTGCTGCCTTCCTCTGCTCTGTGGTAACTGCCATTATCATCCTTCTCACAGCCTTTAATCTCTCATCGGACGCAAAGAACTGAAACATTACAAACAGAATTTTTTTTTAAAAAAAAAATGTAACCTCGCTGTATCAATGCAGCATGATATGGATGGCATCAACAGAAGAATGTTGTGACAATATCGGGGGTTCCTCAGGCTCATTTAAAATGCTTTTATATAATACAAGGAAATGATTTATTGATGGTAATTATGACCATAAGAATTACCATGTGCTCTGTCCTGCAGAGTCCAATCCCTTGGGCACCATTGTTTCTTGCTCTTAGTGCATCTTCAGGAGTATCAGCATTTGCCATGACCTATTACACCATCATAATACTAAGTCATAAGATAGATTCTTCATTAACAAATAATGATAGATGTGAACCTTCTCTCAGTTGAAGGGCACCTTGATGCGTCTTATTTCGTCAGCCCAAGACATAAATGTCTCTAGATCACCACTTAGAGCTGGAGGAGATAGTGGCTGTTTCCCCAGTACTACTTCACCAGTCGATCCATTGAGTGAGATCCATTCTCCTTCACTGATAACAACATCCCCAATTACAACAACCTGCATCATCAAATCAACAAATATGTTGGTAGAATCCACTCTCCATGCGAAGTAACTATTGTGTGGTGGCAGAGAAGTAAAAGATCACCTTCTCGGCATCATTTACATGGATATCAGAGCAGCCAGACACACAACATCTTCCCCAACCACGTGCTACCACGGCAGCATGAGATGTCATTCCACCTCTGGCTGTCAAGATTCCAGCAGCTGCATGCATGCCACCAACATCCTCTGGGCTGGTTTCTGTCCTTACCTTCATTCATACGAACAAGTTAAGATCCCGACATTTGAATAGGCTAGGGAAGTCAAATCACATAGCAACGATAATATTTTTCCAACATTTTCACAGTTCATCATTCTTTGGAACTAGCTCAAGATCAAGCATACTGACAAGCAGTCGTCATAAAGTCATACGAGAAGTTGTAATTGAAAGTGCGCTCTAGTTATATTAATATGGATGTTCAAACAAGAAGGAAAATTGTACCATAAGGGCACTTAGAAGTGAGTCAATTGAAGATACTGAACCATTGACAGCAAGCATGTTGAGCAGTCACATGATGTCAAATGGAAGAATCATCCTCAAATTTAATTTTCATGTTGCTTCATTTTATAACAACTGTAAACTAAGCAATCAAAATGGTCGCCTTGTTTCAGACAATGTTATTATAAAAATTTATTTGGCTCCCCATAAACATATTAATATTGCCAGAAGATCGAGCTTACCAAAATGACACTTTTTCCCTGTGCATGCCATTCTTCAGCATCATCTGCACTGAACACTACCTGCCCCACTGCTGCCCCTGGTGATGCAGGCAAGCCTGTCGCGACCACTTTGTCTTTGTAAGCAGATGGATTCTCAAACTAGCCAAGATTTTAACCATTTGCGTGAGTAAAACTTACGCGTGTGAAAATTATCAATATATATATATATATATATGGGCACTATATAGATGCATATTTACTTGTGGATGAAGAAGTTGGTCGAGATGCTGTGGCTCCACCATCTTAATTGCAGAGCAAATATCAACAAGCCCTTCGCTAACCATGTCTACAGCTATCTTCACTGCACCTTTACCAGTACGCTTCCCGGATCGGCATTGCAACATCCAAAGCCTGTTTTCTTGAACTGTGAACTCAATATCCTGTATGTAGCAGAGATTACCTAGGTTATTTCTTTTTTTCTTTTCACTTTTCATTTCTAAAATCTTCCAATACATGCAAGGGAGAGAGATCACCACTATAGAAATATGCTACTCAGATACAAATCATGTAAAATAAATTCGACTTGATGAGTGAACCACCTAAAAATCACATAAATTAAGAATTATATGACATGAATGATCAAAGGCTTCAAACAGTGAATGAAATTTTACCATCATATCTTTGTAATGGCGCTCTAGAATTTCACAATTCTCCACAAGCTCATCGTAAGCTTGAGGCATGCAATTTTTCATTGTATCCAAGTCTTCGGGTGTTCTAATTCCAGCAACTACATCCTCTCCCTACACAAAACCAACCATGCTAAACGGTAAACATCACCTCATTTGGTTAGATAGAATGAGACTGGTGTTATATAAACCTGAGCATTGATTAGAAATTCCCCGTAGAGCTTCTTTTCACCAGTGCTTGGGTTTCTAGTAAACAGAACACCTGTTCCTGATGTATTTCCCATGTTCCCAAAAACCATGCATTGGATGTTTACTGCAGTTCCTTTTAATCCAGTAATTTGATTGATGCTTCGGTACTTGATGGCTCTTGGGCTGTCCCAAGAATCAAAAACTGCGGTCATAGCTAACTGCAGTTGTTTTTTTGGATCTGAATTTAACACAGGTAGAATGTATGAGATCAAAACTTGTTCCGGGAACAAGTATTAGAACTTTATTTGGTAAAACTTAGTACCTGATGGAAACTCTTCACCCTTCACTTCAAGGTAGACTTTCTTGTACTGCTCCACAAGTTCTTTGAGATCAGCAGCTGTTAGATCAGTATCAAGCCTTACTCCTTTTGATTCCTTCATCTTTTCTAACTTCTCCTCAAATGATGAGTGTGGGATTCCCATCACCTTTAATTGAATAGCAGTAGATATTAATGAAGTGAGTGACATTAATAGGAGGTGACAGATCTGCTTCAGAATCAACAAGGTGTTGTATATTGCACAAAGGGAGCAATTTTTAAATGGTGTCTTGCGACCGCGGGCACCAACACATTCCCAAAAATAAATTTAGAAGTTTAGGAATCATATGCCAATGTTTGAAAATGACTCAACAAGCACTTACAACATTTCCAAACATGTCTAGAAAGCGCCTGAAGGAGTCATAGGCAAAACGATCTCCACTTTTCGCACTCAAACCAGCAACCACTTGATCATTCAGTCCAAGGTTCAGGACAGTGTCCATCATGCCAGGCATTGAAATCTAGACATGCAGATCAAATTCTAATTAATGTCAAGGACGGTATAAAATCTAAACAAAATGGAAGTTACAGGCATAATCATCATAAGCAGACCACAGAAGCTGAGTGCTGTTGCTTGAGTGGTTGCTCTATATAAACTTAAAGTGGAAAGTCTTACAGCAGCGCCAGAACGAACAGAGAGGAGGAGAGGTTTGGAGGGGTCACCAAGGAAGGCTCCCATGTCCTTCTCCACAAATTTTAAGCCTTCCAATATCTCCTCCCATAAACCTAGTGGCAGCTTGTTTCCTATCTGCTGATATTCATGGCATGCTTCTGTTGATATGGTGAGTCCAGGTGGCACTGATAAACCAATGCTTGCCATCTCTGCCAGGTTTGCTCCCTTCCCTCCCAGCTAAAGTAAACACACAAGTAGAAGTTGATATTGGAAAATTATTTCTGCATTGCTTATAATTTAAAATACAGCTGTAGCATTAACCTTTGATAACAGTCAAACAAGTTTAGTCGGGTGCTTACCAGGGACTTCATGGTCTTGTTGCCTTCGCTCCTTCCTTTTCCAAAAGTAAATACTCGCTGCGTAAATCAGAGAAGATATGAGTTTCAGCCTTGCAACTCTACGATTAAATTCCATTTGTCAGGCCTTTTTTCAGCCGAGTAACATCTATTATCCATCGCTTCATGCAGTCAAGGCTGTGCAACCACTAACTTAACAGTGTTATAGCTTCAGGTTTTGAATCTTGGCATTAACTAGCATGAAGCCATGAACAAACTATATGGTAGACACTGCAATATATAGGATTACCATGTTCATGTTCATGTTCACGTTCAAAAGACAGTAATAATAATAAAATGATGCATCTTTACTGGTTTCATGAATTCCAATTATAAAACGTTGTCTAAAAACGCACTGTAGGCTGACTGGACAGCACCCTGGCCCATTCTAGCCTGGCGGTGCGACCTACCTCCTCTGGTTCCATGGAGGTAAAGTAGGACTGTTATAGCAAAAAAAAAGAAGGCACAAGTAGGCCCATTGCCACGTGACAAGCCCAGATGCAGCCCTCAAAAAGTCGAAACAACAAAATGTGATGGGGATTCACTATCCATCAAGATTTTTCAGGAAAGGAAATGGTTTTGAAAGAATATTTATTATTATTCGCTAAAATCAGCATTATTAACTACAAAAAAGGTTTATTTTTGTTGATTTTATAAATTCAATATTTATTAAATCTTTTAAAATATATCAAATTGATATACATATTTTTTTAATTGCAACTTGATATCGGCTAACAAACAAGTGAATTCGAGAATATCTAACATCATCGAAATGAAAAGAAAAGAAAAAAAAAATCATCGCTAGTCTTGAACCATAACCAAACTCCCATCATCCAAGCTAATTGGAGTCGTAGAAAGAAAGGAAACATGCATGCAAAGAGGAGAAAGAAGTACCTTTGTAGCGATGGGTGTTGGGTCTGACACAGCTGGGATACTGCTACTGATAGTTTGTGCTCGGGTTCTGTTCTGCAAAGGTGGCCTGGAAATGTTACTGAACCCATCATTGTTGTGGCTATCCTGACAGGTGCGGATCCCATAAGCTCGGCCACCCCGGCTCAACCGTATCATTGAACGGTCTTCTCTTAGGAGCAAATCATTCATTTCCACATACTTCGCCTTGTACAGCCTCCGCCTGCTGCTGTATAACCTTGCTGGTGCACTAGTCCTAATGAGCATATCTTTTATCGTTGACGACATCTTCGATCTATCTAATCGCCAGTCGATGATTACTTTATTAATATCAGCTTTAAGAACCCAAATAAATGAAATGAAGCTGATGGTGATGGTGATTAGTTACTGGTTCATTTCTAGCTGGCTGGCTGGCTGGCTAGAAGGAGTGTTAAAGATGAAGAGCGAAAGATTCATGATGCTAGCTGCTAGTGATGGAGATCAAACCAGGTTCCCTGAAAGATCCAAAGAGAAAGATGGGAGTTAGTTATTGTGGACCTGAGGAATTGCGGAGCTAATTAGATAAAAGGTAGCTAGCTTCTTCGAAACAAAAATGGCGGTTGGTGTTTTTTTGTGTATTATAAAATTAGTTTTTGAGACAAACCAAGGTATGATAGAGTGACACGAGTGGACAAGAAATTAAGGTTATACATAGAGGTTAAATCGTTGCCCATTGGAGCTCAACTGCTAAGAAATTTGACTCTCTCTCGCTCAAGCTTGTCTGGAGTCAAACAAGAGTGTGATCAGAAATGAATTGGCCATGTCCATCACACCCACCCATGAATTGGCCCTGTGCATCACACCCACACTTGATATTTGTAATTTTCGTGCCTGCTTGAATCTGCCCTATTTATTATAAGTTGTTTTTCTTTGTGATCTAGTCATGTTTTTTAAAAAAATTACAATTTTTTAGTTTTCAATAAAATATTTTTTATGTTTTTAGATTGTTTTAATTTATTAATATTAAAAATAAATTTTAAAAAATAAAAAATATATACCATTTTAATGCATTTATAAATTAATCAAAAACATTTTGAAAAACAATTTTTATTTTATACTTCTTTTAATCAAATATAAAATATTATTAATACGAAGAATGGTTCGATCCGAATAATTTCACTATTTTATTTTTATTAATGCTTTTATAACGTTGAATTATCCTCTTCTATATCATGAAAGTCATAATTATATAAATACTAATTTTCTTATCGCATGATTCAGAATATTTTTAATTTCAATAAATAGTGTATTTGTTTATTTATTTTGAAAAACAAGTATTTTTAGTCTTAAAAAAAAAAAAAAACATACACACGGAACAGAACGAAGTGAATGAAAGTGGGGCCATCTCCCCATCATTTCTCCTCCTTACAAAAATATGAAGGCGCTTCGCTTTATCTCTCGGCACGCATCTTAATAACCACGCGTGTGAAAGCAAACATATCCACTCGGCCTTGGGAGAAGAAAGACAACTGCCCTTTGCCTTTTTTTTTTCTTTCTTTTTTTCTAATTTTAATAGTTTGACTAATAGTGAGGAAAATACATCAAATTCAAGACTTTTTCTTGTTCATTTTATGTCATAAATATTACTCGCGTAAGAATAAGGCTAATTCTACTATCCCAGAATATCGTTCCCCTCTTAAAATGTTTTTGTGACATCCAATTTGTTAAGAATATGTAACTAAATTTCTGAATAATATTAAAACAATTATAACAATTTAAAGTTTTTTAAAAAATTCATAGAATTATTTTTACACATAAAAAATATTTTCTTAGAAGAAAACATATAATATTTATTGTATTTATAAATTAAAAGAATAAATGTGATGAATTTAAAATTAAAAAGTATTAAGAAAATAAGAAAATAAGCTTTGCCTGGACCTTAGTCGAGGCCCAGCCATGAAACAAGACATGGATATGTAAGTCTTTTTCTTCATTGTTGCTGTCGGATTTTGACTACTTCAACAGATCTTGGCTATAAGTCCATGGCAACACAAAAAAAAAAGTTTATTAAAAAATACTTCTAAACTTTTATAACTCTTTCAAACTCAAATATAATCTCAAAAAACAATTTAAACAATCAATAAACCTCGAAAAATGATTTGTGATGGGTAAATATTTTCGACTCAATATTTTTATGCTTTGAAAAAAACAAAATCTATAGATAGCGTGTTAGCTCAATTGAATGTGAGTTTAGCAAGATGTGATACCCAATAAACTCAAGTTTAGCCATGAGTTGGGTCCAAGTCATCGCAATTCTAGCAAAATATCAAACCCAATGTACTTGGATTCAGCCATGAACTGAACCCAAGTTACCGTGGATCTGGTAAAACGTCAGATCCATTTCCTTTAAATTTGGCTATATATCATACCCAACTGAACTTAGAGATCCATGTTAGGACCATATGGTTCTATATACATGAACTATTCATGTAGGAGGTAATATCTATCTACATCTATAGATGTATAAAAGGTCTTTCAAGGAGCTTACTATATTTTTCATCTCATTAATAATGTATAAGGGATATTTATCTCTCATTATTAATGATATGTAAGGAGTATTTATTCTTTATTAATGATGTGTTAGAGATATTAATTCATCATTAATGTTATCAAAAGCAAAGAACTTCCTAATCTTTTTTTTTCATATAGAAATAACAAGGTTCAGGGATTATAAATATTCGGTGAACCACCCAGGTAGAAGGTTCACAACCATTTCTACTCTAAAAGTTCATGTATTTCAGAGTATTAATCATATCCAGGAACAAGAACAAACACTCATGTTTTTAGAATTTAGCACTCTTTCTTTTATTTATTATCTTTCTCATTTAAAGTTATCGACTTTATCATTAAAAAGCCTTTTAAGTCTCAACGATAAGAACTGTTTTTACAGGTATTAAGACTTCTATTATTAGCCTTGTATTTCCTGATCTAAGAAGGAAGTTAATGACATAAAAATTTGATTAACTATTATCTAAATATTAAATAACCTATTCCTTGAACATACTGAATTTTAGATCTTTAATTTGAAAGATTTTAGATCTAAAATTTCAAATTCTTATAACTTTTAATTTTAATGATGAAATGGTTTAATGTTGTTGTCAATCTATATCTTAAAAGTGAAATTCATTGCTTGATGATAGGTTTAGTTCAATTGCTTCACGAAAAGTTTATCTCTATTCCTTTTATTATTATTAATTCTTTTTAAATTATATTTAATTGATAGAGAGCTTTTTTAAAAAAAAACAAGCAAGTTATTTTTTTGTGTAATATTAAATTGAATTGTTCAGACAAATTTATATAATCTAATAATGTTTATTTTAATCACATGGGAGAACAACATTTTAATACAATGTAACGTTACAGTAGTAGGCATCCAAGAGTAAAATAATTATTTTAAGTTATATTTTTTTTTCTAAATCTCGGTATCTAAAAGTCCACTGAACCCAACCAATCTGGTCGAGCCGAGACGATCCACTAAAGGGTAAAGTTCTCCCAATGATGGTGTACTTCATTCACAAGACTTGAACTCGAGACCTTACTTAAAGGGAACAATCGTTGAACCACTTGAACTAACCATCATTGGTATTTTAGGTTACATTTGTTTTGCGTAAAGTATTTTACAGGGAAGGAAATGTTTTCCAATTTTTTATATGTTTGTTTTTGAAAAACAATTTACAAGAAACTGGTTAATAAAAAATATTTTATAGTCAACCTTCAGATTGAGTTTATTTACTAAAAAATATTTTTAGCTCCTAAAATTCCATAAAATATTTTACAAATAGTAATTTACTTATAATATCATCTAATTATTTTAATCATAACCACCACCATCTTGCCACCACCTTGGCTCCTCCACCACCATCATTAAAAACTATTTTACATGTAAAATATTTTATGAATAATAATACAATTATAATATTGACACACTATCTCTATCATCGCCTTCATCTCACCACTATCATCTTCTTCATTGCCACATTTGTTTTACCACACCCACCTCCTTCAGCACCATCATTATCACTTCTCATCCACCATTATTTCTAAATATCCATCATTAATTAATCAAATGTTTTTTAAAAAAATTTAAAATGATATATTTTAAAAACAAACATTGAGATGATAACATATTGAATTGACACATGCTTCATAGTTTAAATCGTTAAATTTGTAATCCAGGTCATGGACTCAATTGATGTAATAACTTTGTTTTTTAAAATTATTTTTTACTTAATTAGATGATAACAAAAAAAAATAAAGGATTAAATTGAAGGAAAAAAATTAAAAGAACAAAAAAATAGAAAAAATTTTACCAAAAATAAAGAATGAACAAAGGTAGATTCAAACTTGGGCAGCAAACTTTAGAAATATAATAGCCTTTCTTCTTAACCACTCAGCCAAGTACATTCACTTCTAAAGCTGAGCATTTCTGGTTCGGTCCGATTTTGAACCAAAATAAACAACCAAATTGAATTATTATTTTTTAATTTTTTGAACCGAACCGAATCAAAAACCGGTTCAAAATGATTAATTTCGGTTCGGTTCGGTTCGGTTCGGTTTTTTTCCCTTCCAAACCAGTTCAAACCTAATGGTCCTCTCTACTTCTCCTGCAACCTCATGCAGCAGATCCTAAGTTGCTAGTGGTGAAGACCCATTTGGGCTTCCTCGGCTAGATCCTTGTCTACAACTGCACCTGCACCCAACTGCACATAGCGTTGATTGAGACGATCCAAACAAAACCCAACCTTGCAAATCAGACAAAAAACCCAAGACTCGAACATTAGCCCCAGAAAACATAATCACAGAAACTAGAGCAAGTTGTCATACTTTATAAAGAAACATAAAGGAAGCAATACCTTAGTCTTTTTAGTGCTGCAAGGGAGGTCGTTTCTCTTGAAATCATCTTCAAGGGTGGAGTGATCCATTTGGTGAGTTAACTCAGCCAGGTAATTTTCTTCATCACTCTCTGTCTCAGTAAAGCTAACGACGACCAACTTGTTTTGCTTTGATTTTTCACTAGCCAGAGAGTGAAGGGAGAGAGATGCAGACAAGGGAGGGGAGCAGGGGGCGGCCCACCAGCCAAAAAGTAAAGTGAGAGTGAAATGAGAGAGATGCAGACAAGGGAGGGGGGCGGCAGCTGATGACTTAATGTTATTCTAGGGTTAGAAAGCATGGTATTTATACTTGCTTTTTTTTTTTAAGTGATGGCTGGTTGAACCGGTTTGGTTCGCTGTGGTTCAATCCGTTTCAGAATTTAGAAACCGAAACCAAAACCGAACCGAACCGGAATTTTTTTGTGATTTTTTAATCGGTTAATTCGGTTTTTTTCGGTTCTGTTTTTTCGGTTATTTTTTTCGGTTTTCTTAGTTTATCAGTTTTTTTGCTCACCCCTATTCACTTCTACACGCACTTTGTTGTAAACCATAAGCTCTCTTTTCTTGGAAAAACAAAAAACCCACGTGTTTCGCTGTAAACCATAAGCTCTCTTTTCTTGGAAAGACAAAAAAACCCATGTGTTTCATGCTTGTGTTATCCTTAAATCGTTGATTTAGCAATTAGATCACATTTTTATGTCAAAGTGAGATCCCATAAAATTAAAAATTAAAAAAAACTAATCATCTAGGTGGTGATCAAGTAGTAAAAGATTGAGACCAAAAGGTTTGCTTTTTCTGTAGTCTCATGTTCGAGCCATGTGGTTGCTCATATGATGATCACTAAAGGCTTACATGGTCATTAACTTCAGGGCCCATGGGATTAGTCGAGATGCGTCCAAGCTGACCCGGACACCCACGTTAAACTAAAAAAAGAATTAAAAAAATTAAAATTAAATTTCCATATATGACCCCAAAGATTGAGAATAACGTCGTTGATGATTTTGTTTATTTTTCCTTTTTATTATTTTTTTAAAAATTTAAAATATTTTTCCATCCCATCATTTAATATTTTGTTAAATAAAAAAATAATTAAGTCAAAAACACCATACACTATTACTCTCCCGTGATATATTTTATTAGTCCAATTCTATAATGAAGTAAAAATATTTTTTTTATATCAATTGTTAAACCCAATGGAATCTATAATTTGAGTTATGGGTTTGATGAATTAAGCCGTGAAAATTAGAATCTATCTTATATATTGTTGTTTTGATATTAAAAAAAATATCATCTTAATTTTTTAAAAAAATCAAAGTATATTCTTTATTGATTGTTCAATTTATTTTTTTTGACCATTAAATTAATTAGATGATGTCCTCATAAATTAATTTAAAATTAAGGTTAGGTAAGGAGTACAGAATTCAAGATTGATTTATAAGTTAAATTTAATAATAATATTAAATAGTTTATTAAGAAGTGGATATTGTTTTCAGGTTCATTTATTTTTATTCAGCCTACACTGCAGCGCAGGCCGCAAAACCAGTAAGCCTATGAATAATCCTTCTACACGGAAAAGATTGTAATTGGCCCCTCTACTACATGCACGAGAACATTTGAGACCCTCAAGTCTATGTTTGGCAGTAAATTCTATTATTAATTGAACTAAACGATATACTAAAATGTATCAGAGTTTTACTATGGATTGTGCAGTGTAATTTATAGAAAAAAAACTGATATATTTTTTTATTTTTGTGTTTTGTTTTTTTCTTAAAGCTGTTTTTTTTTGGTTTTTTAAAGCTATTTTTTTCTTTATTTTTTAATGAATATTTTTTTGTTTAATTTTTTTTAATGTTTAATTTTTTTCTATTTAGTTATTAAACTTTAATAGCACGGATTCCGAGTTTGACAGGGTAACCTGAATTTTTTTTGTTTTTCTTTTTAATTAATTTTTTTGTTTAATTTAGTTTGTTAATGTTAAATTTTTTTCTATTTAGTTATTGAACTTTTATGACACGGATTCTGGGTTTAACAGGTTAACCCGACTTAAGGGTTAACCCAGTTAACTTGTAATTTTTTTCCTATTCGGGTTATCAAACTTTCATTTCCCCAAACTCCGGTGTTTGATGGGTTAACTTGATTTGAAGGGTTAACCCAGTTAATTCAAATGTTTTTTCTTCATTTGTTTTTTCTTCATGTAGGCTTTTTTTTCATTGTTTTTTTCTTTTAAAATAATCTTTTTTTTGTTTAGTATTTTTTTTTTTGCTTTTTTCTTTTTTCTTTCTTTTTAATTAATTTTTTTAAAAATTTCAGTTTGTTAATATAAAATTTTTTTCTATTTAGTTATCAAACTTTTATAACACAGATCTCAAGTTTGACGGGTTAACCCAGTTAATTTAGATTTTTTTTATTTTTCTTCATTAGTTTTTTTCTTCCTATAGGTTTTATTTCTTTTTAATTAATCTTTTTTTGGTTTAATTTAGTTCATTACTATTAATTTTTTTATTTAGTTATCACACTCTAATGACATAAATCTCAGGTTTGACGGGTTAACCTGATTTGATGGATTAACTCAGTTGATTCAGATTTTTTTTCTTTTTCTTTATTAGTTTTTTCTTCCAATTTTATCTTTTAATGTTATAATTTTTTTTGTTTTTTTCTTTGTTTCTTTTTAATGAATATTTTTTTAATTTAGTTTGTTAATGTTAAATTTTTTTCTATTTAGTTATCAAACTTTCATGACACAGATTTCGAGTTTGACGGGTTATCCCGGATTTTTTTTTCTGGTTTTCTTTTTAATTAATTTTTTCATTTAATTTAGTTTGTTAATGTTAAATTTTTTTCTATTTAGTTATCAAACTTTTATGACACGGATCCCGGGTTTGACAGGTTAACCCGGCTAATTCTGGGTGAACCCGTAAATTTTTTTTCCTATTCAGTTATCAAACTTTCATGACACAAATTTCAGGTTTGACTGGTTAACTTAGTTTGAAGAGCTAACTCAATTAATTCAGTTTTTTTTTCTATTTCTTCATTAGTTTTTTTTCTTCATGTATGCTTTTTTTTCTTTGTAACCTGATTTGGGGAGTCAACCTAGTTGATTCAGATTTTTTTTTCTTTTTCTTCATTGATTTTTTCTTTCAATTTCATCTTTAAATATTGTAATTAACTATAACTAAAAGGCATCAATCTTTTTTCTTCCAATTTCATAACACGAATCTCAAGTTTGACGGGTTAAACCAGTTGATTTAGATTTTTTTTCTTAAGTAGTTTTTTTTTTGAATTTCATCTTTTAATATTGATTTGATTAAGAATTAAACTTTATGATTTGTTTTGTTTACTGTTCATTGGATTATTGTGATCTTATGAGAGGATTTTACTGTACCCCTCCTTGCAAAGCTCTATTTATCGGAATAATGCTTTGCTTTATTGTTCTTTTGCTTTTCAATTAATCTTTTGTTTTAATTTCATTCTGTAATATTAAATTTTTTTCTTTTTAATTATCACACTTTTATAATACGATTTTGCAGCCAGACCTATATTTAAGGCTCCGGATTTGATATTGTAATCAAACTCACTTAAACTTGGATCATGCAAGTTTAATATTATTATTATTAATATTATAAATATAACTTTTAGATCAGACGTAGCAGAAAAATCAAATACTTTTAGGTATAGTTTTATAAAAAAATGTAACATTTTTAAATTTTAATTGTTTTAATATTTTTTATATAAAAAAATTAACTCACAGTATAACATAGACCGCATTTCTACTGATTTAACTAAAGATTTTCAATGATTTTGATATCTTATCAAAACTATTAAAAAATCTAATGTTTTTGTAATTTATTGGGAAAAGGGCAAGGCAGACGTGGGTCCCAGACAGTAGGAGGTTAAAAAGGATATTTAATCAGAGAATAGAGATTTCTTCAGGCCAGAACAAATGAATGATCTACAGACTCTACATCCACTCGATGAATGAATACAAGAATCACAGGCAGGACAGGAGGCCTTTTCTCACAAAATGGATATACAAATAGCTCAAGCCACTTGGCTCGGTCTGGGACCACACAGGAAATGCTATCATGCCCTCTCTCAAGTCATCTTATCTCTTTTTCGTTGCTGTCAGCTCAGTCCACTTCTTAATCAATGAGTCCCATTTCTGCAGAAAGGATTCTGTAGCTCAAAAACTCAATTCCCATTTCTCAAGCTGAAATAGCAACTGTACTCCTCATCCAAGTTGAGCATTTCAACATTGGCAAATGGACAGTTCCTTCCTTCCCATATTTGCAATTGCCAACTGACAGAAAAGCTGACAAAAACACTATGAGCAGACAGCAGACCCATCACAAAGGATATCTATACGCCAGTTTTTGCCCTTTACGAGGAGAGACGAGAGTTTATTATACCCATCAACTTCTCTTGTTTCAACTTAAAACATCCCTTGGAAGCTGAAAAATTTTCACCTACAGCATTTTTCTCAACTGTTGCAGGGCATCTATCCACGGAGATGACCAAGCAATTTAGTCTAGAATTTCATTTCAAGCTTTGATTTTATGTTCTATGAAATTTAAGGGAAAGAAGACACAAAATAAGGGGAAAGCACTTTGTGAAGCATAAACATTGCAACTGTAAGCCAATTTGATTGTCTTTACAACTCTTTCCAAAGGTTTAACTCTGATGCATTATTCAAACTCCAATGAGTCCCGGATTTGTTACTCAAAACACTCAACTCCATAACAAATTAGGATCGAGCATAGCGTACAGGAACGCGCAGCTGGATGGGACCCCTACATGAAGGGCAGTCCTTCATCCCTTGTTTCTCATGGAGCTCATTGCATGTTGTGCAAACCACCTGATGAGCACATGGTAGAAAAACTACGGACATCTCTTCCGAGAGGCACATCACACATTCCCTTTCTCGTTTCACACCTCCCATCTCAAAGTAGTCATGGAAATCTGTGGCCACTTCTGAGATACAAGGGGTCCTCGACTCCTTCTGTGCAGGGCTACTTTTTATATCTGCAAGTCTGCTAGCATAGCTTCCATCAATTCCCCTTCGAAGCGCTGCAATTTTTGAAGAGTCAGTCTTCAGTCTCAATTGCGAGATCTCTTTTTCAAGTTTCTGAATATCATCCTTGTATTTCTGCAGATTGGTTTCCGCTTTCAATTTGATCATGTCCTCCTTGGATTTAGCTGAAGCCTCGATGTTTTCTCTTTCTTTTCTTGTCGCACTGGCCTGCATGAGTACTTCTTCCTTTTCCTTCTCTTCCTGTCGCCATCTAGCCTGATATATTTTTCATTTTCAATGAGAAATGGCTAAAGTGTCATTACTGGAAGCATCTATCACGAATAGAAGGTGATCTGTGAAAACCAATTGGCAATGCACACTAGAGGATTTTTTTTTAAAAAAAAAGAATCGAATGCAGATGTTTAAGAGGACATGGATAAAAAAAATTTGTTTCAAGGGTGAGGTGGTCAGGCAAAGACAAACAAAAATGCTCCTTGGAACACAGACAAGAAAAGGATAATGAAACGACAAAATAAACTCAGTTTTGCGAACCAATTTGAAGTAAGAACATCTAGAGGACAATCCAACCAGACATTTTGTTGTTCAGTTTTTAAGCAGCCAACGGTGCAAGACAAGGAAATACAGTTGAAAAAAATCTGTTGACAAAATCTTGATCACCATAACCCAAGCATATATATATATATATATATATATATATATATATATATATATATGCTTGGGTTATATATATGAGATCTATGTTAATGTATATCTGCAACGCTTTAGCCCAATGGTGTATGTCGTGTACATCTGTCAATGAACACAACTGCATGCAACACAGCACAAGTGGAAATGTAGTAAAGAGTCTCAGATCAGGTATCAACCTGATTGAGCATTATTCACGATTCCATCCATAATTCTTTTTCAGAGCAGTGTCACAACCTATATCAACCATCTAAACTATGCACCGCATGGTAAGTTACAATGTTTTGAAATGGTCAACAGGTTGGGAATGAGAAACCTGTCACTGGCTGCACCACTCAATGATTGACCTAACACGCCTGTGCTACATTAAAAATCAAATGACTGGCAGACCATTGTTACAACATATCCAGTGTGTAACCTCTGAAAAAGATGGAGAAGGAAATTAGTGCCAAATTCTCGGAAGCATACCTCATGCTGTTCCTGTATTTGTTTGGCCCGCTCAAGATCCTGTAGTAGCTGTAAAAACTTGCGTCTTTCAGTCGCAAACTCTTCCTGAAGCAGAGTTTTTTGCTTCTCCCATGACTGAAACTTCATTAGTGTTTTCTTCTCCCTCTTTGATACTTCCTGACAGCTTGCAGCAGACTCAGTTGCACGTAACTTGGCAGTCTCCATTTCTTGCCTCAACACAGCATTCTCCACCTCAAGCCTCCGGACAGCAGAATTAGCTCTCTCCACCTTCCCGCTGGCCTTGCACAAAGCATTTTCCATCTCAGTAAGTTTCTTCATGGTGCTTTCCTCCAGAACTTGCTTCTCTTTCTTGAGCCTTTCAACCTCTTCCTTCTCATGCCTTAGTGACTTAAGTTCAGCCTTGTCCTTACCCAGCCTTCGAGCAGCCTGCATAACCTTTTGATTTGCCCATTCTGTCCATTCTTGGAGCTGATTTTGTAGTTCCTGTGCCCTGGGAATAAGCTTTCTAATCATCTCATCCTTCCTGTCATGGGGGACCCACTGCGTCAGAGACTTGTCATATGATATCCCAGCATAACTAGATTTAGGTGCCTCAGCACTACAGCTAGCAGGAATTGAAGTTGAGTTGCTTTTTGCAGGCAGTGAAAGAGAAAGTTCAGTATCGGCAGCGGATGATGCAGGTGGGGTATTGACTGCAGGTAGAGCTGGCAGGGCACTTACTGGGGCTAATGTGGATGAGATATCAGTCTTAGGGATAGAAGAGCCTGTACTAGAAGATTCTGAATTAAATGCTGCTTGCGAGGGGGGGCTGCTAGGAAGATTCAGGTTCCTGTTATCTTGAGGCACATCAACTCCCATTGCCTTGCTTAATCTCAATGAAGCATTCTTCATGTTAACAGAAGTAGAGTCTGAAACAGATTTTAATTTCTTGTCCAAAATTAAACCACCCAAACCACTTAGTTTCCCTGCTCTTGAAGCTTTAGACCCATATGTCCGATAACTCTTCTCCTGATGGAGTGACTTCTGCCGAACTATGTAATCTCTCTTATTACCACCAGAATGGACCTTCTTAGTAATTACAAACTTTTCTTCCAATGTAGTACATTGAGAAGATCCCGCAATGTTGAAGGATTTATCGATAGGATCAACTGTAGAATCTGATCCCTCTTTATCTGAGACTGGTCCATTGAGAACAGCAGAGTTCTTAGGTTTTGTTATTTTGGGAACTGCTGTCTCGTTAGTGCTTGCCTTGGATTCAGAACAAGGATTTGGAAAATTTAGCTCAGAACATTTGGGTTCTGGTTTTGATTGAGGTTGGGTGGAAACAGATGAGGCCCCATTTGAAGCACCATCAGCAGCAAAGCTGCTCGAGGGATCACCATCCATTGCACAAGCATGGGAAACATTCATGTCACAAATCAACAAGCACCACATTGCATCTCCAGTGCTGAAGAAAGGCCGGACTTCCCGAAGAACACAAACCAATTCTGCCAATACATACTTTCCCAGCTGTTGTAAATCCTCAAAACAGTGCTCTCTTGAAAGTTCAATATCTTGACCGTTCCTAAGAAATGCTAAGGTATTATCCACTATATTTGAGACAGTATCTTTACACCCATAACAACGACCAGACCTCAAAATGGCCTTCCTAGCCTCTTCTTCAGTATAACCACAAGCAACAATTTTTCTAATAGCACTCTTAAAGATTGCATCCAAATTGCTCAAAACAAGTTCTTCTAGCTGAGATTCTGTAAGATCACTCCAATCAGCATCATGGGATTCCTCTGACTCTACTCCCCCTCTAGGCTGGCTTGGCCCAACCTCAGATGAACCTAAGGCACTAGACAATCCAAGGTCAAGTTTCAACCCATCAGAATGGTCTTGGTTTGCACCACACATGTCACAGGCACTGGACATCCCATGACCCAGGGTGGCTTCAAATTTCTCAGCAGAGAATTCGTAACCCTGACACTCATTCTGAGCCGAGGACATAATCTTACTCGAGTCACCCAAAGGTGGATCAGCATGGAACTTCCTCTTATTCCTGGTTCCCTTTTCTTGGATTGACGCCAATGGCGACACCTGACTGGAACAACTACTAGTGGCTTTAGCAACCATTGATGCCATTTTAATCTGCAAACAAACAAAACAATATCTTTCTATCACTCAAACTTTATCAATCAACTATTCGTCAACCCTCAATGAAAACTAATCAAAATGCATCAAGATGACAGAATGAACATTGAATCTCAAATTCAATATATATATATATATATATATATATATATATATATATATATATATATATAAACAGCTAAATAAGCCAACAACTGCAAATCAACACAAATCAAACAATAAAAAAAATCATTTCTTTACGTATAAACCCTTTTATCTCACTATCAAGGAATAACCCACATCATGAATCTCAAAATCAATCAAGAACAAAGAATTCCAGATACAAAAAATCTAAGAACCAATGAATTAATAACAAACCCAGTTGAGAATATCGTAACACCAACCATATTAATTTAAACAGGAATCAATGAATGGATCAAAACACCTTCAAAAAAAGAAAATTTACCAATTGAGGCAAACACTAAATGATATAAATTAAAAAAAATCCAAAAAAAAAAGATTTAAGAATGATCGAGACGTACCAGAACTGTGAGCTAACAAAAAATAATCAAAAGGGTATATTATTATTTGGGAACAATCTCAAAACATCACAGAGAGGGAAGAAATATATGTTGTTATTTTTATTTTTTTATAATTATAGTTTTTGCTAGAACGATGAACGTCACTCACTGTCTCTGTAAATAAATAAATATATGGGCTTGGAGGGATTCTCATGCCATGTAGTAATGTTTTTCCTTTTTCTTTTTTTCTTTTTTTATAAAAACAATTAACATCGTTTTAACTTTAAACCCAACCAACCAACTAACCGGCCATAGTTAGCTAAAACTAGCTCGCGTTGCACTACGGGTTGAAGTAAAAAATTTTAAATATAAAAAAATATTTAAAAATTGCTATTATTTTTTATAAAAATAATAGATTTTAACTATGAATTAAAAATTAATTGTCTATTAAATGATATTTTTACTAATATTTAAGATGAAAATACATTGAATCTAATAAAACCAATTCTGATTGACCTATAAAACTTGTAGAATACTATTAAAAAAATAAATTAAAAAGTTCAATTTTCAATTAACTCATTATTAAAGAACAAAAATGGTAAAAATAAAATAGCATTTAATAAAAAAAACTTAAATAAATTCGAGTCAACTAACCAAACTCGAGATGTAAATCATGAATTAAAAATTAATTGTCTATTAAATGATATTTTTATTAATATTTAAGATTAAAATACATTGAATCTAATAAAACCAATTCAAGTTGACCTATAAAACTTGCAGGGATATTGTTAAAAAAATAAATTAAAAAGTTCAATCATCAATTAACTTATTATTAAAGAACAAAAATGATAAAAAAAAATAACATTTAATAAAAAAAAATTTAAATAAACTTGAGTTAACCAACCAAACTCAAGATGCAAATCATGTATGTTATCAGATTCAATAAATTTATTATAAAAATTATTATTTTTTATTTAATTATACGATAATAAAATAAAAAAATAATTTTTTTATATGAATTTTTTTTTAAAGAATAAAACCATGACAAGCACATTGGACCAAAATAACAAAATAGATAGTAGACAACAGATAAAATTATATTTTTAGAAAAACAAATTAAAAGATAAAAAAAAAAACATTAACCACCATATTATATATTACAACTCAACTCAAGTATTTCACTATAGTTAATTTTAATATAATGCTGTGAGAAAGCACCATTTAATGAATTCTTGAAATGTTGAAGTGATAGTAATTTAACCATTGGTTATTTAAAAAAATAAAGTATATGAATTGCTATTATTTTCATATACATACAAGTATTTTTAAATTATTTTTAATTAGTTTGTTTGAAAGGGTGGTTGTGGTTGCTTTTCAAAATGTTTTTATGTTGAAATTAATGAAAATAATATTTTTTTTATTTTAAAAAAATTATTTTTGAGATTAATACATTAAAATTGTTTAAAACATATAAAAAAAATTGATTTTTAATTTTTTTAAAAACACAGATTTTTATGCATTTTTTAAATGTGTCGGTATCTCGCCATCACACTTTTATTTGATTGAAACTTGTCAAGTAAATGTGAAAAATAAGTTTTTTAATAACATGTAAGTTTCCAAATATATTTTCCGCTAGGTCAGGCTTCGACTGGTGAGGTAGCGGTTACCGACTTTACCCCCACAATGGCCGAGCCTCCAAACCAAACACACTCTCCACAACAACCGCTTCACCAGATCGATGCAGATGAGGACGATGACAACGTTAAGCAACTCAAACAATGCTCCTCTCTCTACCTCTCCCTACAGGTATTATATCCCACTATTATACACACACACACACACACACACATATAAAGTTCTAAAACCCTAAACCCAGCGAGGGAGTTTCCATTAGTCACTGATTTGCATAAACCCATTTTTTTCTTATAATTCTCAGGAATGCCTTGTTAATTCCAACAGAAACTGGAAGTCTTGCCAAAAGGGTATGCTATAATTTTATTTTTTTTGCTTGATTCGGCATCATTGCTTTTGAAGAAGTGCGTACATATGACGTGCTTGTTAAAATGCTTCACAGAAGTTCATGCTTTGAAGGTTTGTAATGAGAAGATGAAGAATGACAAGGGGAAGTGAGATTTCTGTAACTCAGAAGCTCCCATACAATGACTAAATGACAGCTCACATGAACTCTTGACTTCAGCATTCTTGATTTCAGATTCTCCGGTTGGCAATTTTTGTAATGCAATAGATTGCCGTAAACATTTGAGCTATTCAAAAGAAGTAGGGCGTTTGCTTTTCTTTGTTCAAAGTTGTATCACAATTCATGAAACACGTTATCATGTCCAATAAACAGGGTAATAAGAGATGAGAAATAGTTTTGTGCAGCGGAAATATATAGGCACTGGGAATCACATATATCAAGTAATGCATATCAGCCTGTGGGCTTGCAAAAGAAGAGGAGAAATAGATAAGTAGAAGCCAGTTCTGCTAGTTAGCGTGTTGGCAATGACCTCGTGAAGTTGGGTTTCTAGGACTTGATTTGTTGTGATAGTTATAGCATAGAAACTGCAATTACCAGCATCCTTCCTTGATAGTGATCTTAGGGATTGGTTAGCTGTTGGCTCTTATTGAATCAAAAGCATTGCCGAAGGTGGTTGAAATTTCTAATGATGCAAACGAGAGAAGAACATTTGAATGGTTGTATCCAACTATGTAATTCAGAACTCTCTGTTTCCCTTTTATACATCAATTAACAGCTAAATTGACTCGTGCAAGGCCTTGTCGCTTCGAGGCTAGAGATGCAGATGCTCCTTGGTAATCGAAGCAATGCCTGCTCTTTCATCTCTATTGAAAACTTGAGAATTAAATTTAAAATTTCTCTTGTATCACTGGTCGGTGAAAAGATTGTCACATTGCATCCAATACTGTTGTCTGCATACTAATTAGATTCTTCTACGATACAGTAGAAGGATGGACTTGGACAAGAAATCAACAATACAAGTTGATAAATCTATTTTTAACCGGCTTAAAAAAATCTTTATAACCCTTCTCCATTTGGCATATTTAAAGGAATGAACATGCCTCAGGGGCTGGGTAGTGTGCCAGGCTTCAAGCATGTTGGATCTGGCGCTAGCTAGACCCAGATACTATTGGGCCTGATAGTATGCCCAGTCCTGACATGCTGAGTTAGTATGCCAAGCCTCGACACATTGGGTCTGGTGCCAGCCATATCCAAATGCTATTGAGTTTAGCAGTGTGCTAAGTCTCGGGCACACTAGGCTTGACAGTATATCAAGTTCTTGGCATGCCCAAGGGAATGACTATCCTCACTTGGGCATGCCTTGAGAATGACCATCTTTCTTTGGCAAGCTCAAGAAAATGAGGTAATGTGGGTCTGTTAAATATGTTAGACCCAAGATACTCGGACTAGATGGTTGACAAAATCCAAGATAACATGGGTCTAGTAAATATGTTAGGCCCAAGGCATTTGGATTTGGTAGTTAGCCAAATCTAAGGTAACAACCATCCTCTCTTGGCAGACCCAAGAGAATGACCATCCTCTCCTGGCGCGTCCAAGGAAATAAAGTAATGTGGATCTAATAAATATATCAGACTCAAGGTCTTTGGTCTTGGTAGTCAGCCAAGTCCAAGACAACGTGAGTTTAGAAAATGTCAAACCTAAGGCACTTTATAGTTAGCAAAGTCTAAGGTAACGACCATCATCCCTTAGCACGCTTAAGGGAATAACCATCCTTCAATGGCACGCTTAAGAGAATGAGGTAATGTAGGAATGACAAACATGCTAGACTCAAGGTACTTGAACTTGACAGTCAGCCAAGTTTAAGAAAGCGTGAGTCTAGCAAACATGCCATACTCAAGGCATTTGAACTTGATAGTTAGCCAAGTTTAAGGCAATGACTATCTTCCCATGGGCATGCTCAAGTGAATAACCATCCTTTCTTGGCATGTTCAAGGGAATGACCAACCTCTCTTGAGTCTAACCTTGAAGAAGAACTCAACCTCCATAAACTTAGCTACATATGACGTCTTAGACCCTAATCTCTCTACATATTCGGTGTATAAAAGTCCTTCAAAGACTTACTATATTCCCATCAACACATTAATATAGATGTAAGGGATATTTATTTTTTATTAAATGTTATCAAGATATGATTACACTGCAGACCTTTCTTTTCATAAAAAGACAAGACTTGTGAGTTATAAATACATCATAAGACCTTTAGAAGAAAGGTTCACAATCCTTATTTTTTATTGTATATATGTTTTCAGAGCATCTTTTTATAAAATATTTTTTTTTATTTTCTCTTTTTAGAAAAATAATTTTTGAAGCATCGGAGAGTCTACATCTCCATCAAAAAAGACTTTCTACATGTACTAACTATAAGTCATATTGGTTTATCAAATATTAAGTATAAGTCATCATCTATCTTAACAATAAAAAAATAAATGAAATTCTTAAGATTAATTGATTAATTAATTATCCAAAATTAAATATATTTTTAGGACTTCTTGACGAGTAAAAATTTACTCTTGAAAAGAAAAAACGGGAGGACGAATACTAACAATAGCAAGGCAAATGCATCGATTTACCAGCATTCGTATGACAATTGGTCAGCACAACATCACTCAAAGCTCGCCATTATCGTGCTTATACAAGGCAGCGGCTCCTATTGACTAGTTTTGCAGGCAGAGGGGTTTATTGGCGTACATGGAAGCCTTATTCGCTCCATCGAGGAGACACATGACATATCAGCTAGAAAATTTTTGATAGAATGCTCGTCACAGCTGCATTCTTCTGTCGGAGGCTTCAACCCCTTACCTCCCCACAATCCTTATTGGCTGCACAGAGCAGATTAATCAGCAGGAACAAACTTGATTGAGATGCTGTTGACACAATGGCGTTCGTCAGCTGGAGTCTCGCAACCCTCGCCCTTGAAAACGTGACCCAGATGCCCCCCACAAGCTGAGCATGTGATCTCAGTCCTCCTCCCATCAGGGCCGGGCTGAAAGTCACCGTTCCTTTTTCAATAAATCGAACGTATACAAGAATTGCCCCAAAAGTAGGGCATTTTTCAACAACATAAAATTTGGTAGTGGATTTATGGCTGCAGGGAAACCTTCATGGAAACCAGGCCAACCACAGCCAGAGTTGAATTTGGTAGTGGATTTGTAAAGTGGCGTTCCACAACTGTATATCGCTAATGTCTAGCCCCTGCCTCTTCTTCAACATCATCGTCACAGCATTCACTAGAGCATTACTGCTGTTATCTTCCATCCATTCACTCACTCTTCATGAATCAGTTATTTTCTCACCAGTGAGTGTTCCTTACCTTCACACTCTTCTTCAAACTTAATACCACAAACCCAGCACTCAGAATCACCAACCCCGCTTCAGGAAATTTTCTGAATTTGTTTGGTATTAATCTTTGGATGGAAACCCAGAAATACAAGGATCAGTTAAGATATCTGTGAAGGGTACTGTCCCTGTAGTTCAGGACACGGGGACCTTTTTCATGCGTTGTAGCCACTCTGTTTAATTGAACCATTCCGTCTTGGCATTCATGGGTTTGGGTCCGGCCCATGAAAGAGATTCTCAAACCCACTACCCGGCCCAGAAAGCAAGTTTTTTCTGGAGAAAATAACATTAAAATGACGCCATTTTAATCCCAATTTAAAATCCGAGAAGCCGAGCAATGAGTACCTCCTCCACTGAATTCAAATAAAAGACGCCAGTCCACGGCGGAGTATCAGTTTCCAAACCGAGCGGAGTTGCTGTGATCACCGTCGTAAAATAAAACAGATAGACAGACAGATGCTCTTGGTTAATTGAAAGAAGGAAGAAAAGATAATGTCTTCAGGGTTTGGAAAGAAAGCAGGACCAACCCCATCTTCATTATCCGAATCTCCTTTTGGTCCTCCTCAGCCGCCTTTTCCCCATTTTCCCCCCAGGTACTCTTGTGCCTTTTCTATTATTATTTATTTCAACTCATTAATGCTGATCAATTTCAATTTCACTCAACTTCGTAAAATCTCTGCTCAGCTTAAGGTTCTGTGCCCTACGTGATCCTTTGGTGGTTAGAGACAGTTATGAAATTATTGTTATTTTAATCATAGGGGTTCGGAAGCTGTGCGGTCACCGCCGATAACTTATCAAGACCCTTTTCTCGCTAATACTCCTTACCAATCAACCGGGATCCCCAGGTTATAAAAACTCTACTCTTTTTCCTCATTTTCCCAATATATGTCTAGAGGGAAAAAAAGAAAGAAAGCGTTGCATTTTTTTTCTTCTTATTAGTGGATTTTGTTTTGGTAATAGGAGGCCGGAAGCTGTTGAAAGATCACGGTCGACTCCATCCCGTCCGACTACAACCCCTTCTTACCCATCCAGTGAGCCCTCGTTCAATCAGTTTCCTCCTTCTAGATGGGTCAATGAGCAGGGATCCTTGTTTAATGATGCTTCTGCAGTCGCATCATTTGTTGCTTCACGTAATTCTGGAACTATTGTAACTGCTAAAGGTGCTAGATTTCAGGACCTGAAGAGGGCCAGATCACCTCCTCCACATTCTATTGATGAAGGCATTGCGAGAAATCCCACTCAAAATTTCATTCCAAGGTAAGGTGTTCTTGTTTTTCTTTTATTTTTACATAAGCATTCTCTATGCAATTCCAATTAACGGATTAGTACTTTGGAATTTGCACCAGGTTTTATTTGACAATTTCCCATTATGTCACTTTGGTTTTCCATTTCATTTCATGACTATTCCTAGAACTGGTATTAGTTGTCATAGTGCTTTGCTGAAGTTTACACCCATTGTGCTTATTTGGAAGTTCCACATTCAGAATTGTCTCTAATCTGGGAGCTTGGAGGCATCTCCTTGGTTCTACAGATTTTCACTCCAGTTACTTTTGCATTGGTCAAATGGAAAAGGTGGGTTAGATCATGGGGTAGTGCTCAACTGAATTTCCAACCTTCAGACTCATGACATGGGATGGAACCTTGACTTCTCCATTTTAGAAAGGGAGAGTGGGAGACATTATCTTGCTACAAATGGCTGTAGTATAAAGGGATGCTTATGTCGTCACTTTTTGATTTTGTCTTTTAATTGAAATCACATTTCATTCTCTGTTTTTCGGGAAAGATTGTACCTTTTTACTCATGTCTCCCTTTTCTCACTCTCTATAAAGTCCTAGATCTGTTGTTTTGTTTTTGCGATCTTCCTCAGTTATCATTAGTTGTATTTCAATATTTTGTTTAATAGTTTTGGACAGATTCATGTCTTTTTTAAGAAGTATGTTGCAAGCTTATTGGGAGACTTCTGACTTTTCTTCGTTACTTGATCTGGTAGCCCTTCAGATTTTCATGCTGGCAGTGGGGATCACTCAGTACCACCAAGAACAAGATCACCTCCTTTGGCTTTTGAAAGCAATAGAACAGCTAAGCATGCTAGCCGTCCTTTTGGCGAAGGCCAACAGTAAGTTTGAATTCTTGTGTTGTGTGCACGTGTATGTAGGTGATTGTGTTGGTAGCATGGATGATCACGAGTGCATTATCAAGAAAATCATGAAAAAAATACCAGGAGATGTCAGAAATGAATTTAGTCACTCATCTCGTAACTCATGCTTAGATGGTGCTTGTTTATCAAAACAATGTTTTTGTTTTTAGGTTTGGATGCATCCTTTGTCTTTTATGGATGCTCATTAATGGTGAACTATTATAAAGATCATATCTTGATATTGTTACAGCCAGTTGCTTCATTGACATGCATGGTTGTGCCTTCTTGGTTGGTGTAGGACACATGACAATAGATTTTTATGTACTGTATTGCTGACTTTCCTACAGTTATCTCTCTGAAAGTGATTCTGTTAATTGTTGTGCAGGCCTACTTTGCCTCCATCTGCATGGGATGATCAGCCCAAGTTGCCAGGAAATTATCCTGACTTGCTGGCTCGCCAAGACCCATCAGTCCTATCTTATGCAGGCTCTCACGATTCTATCCATGCCTCAAAGAGAACTAGGTCACCGCCTGTTTCACCAGCTACTGAAGTTCCACATAATAACAATCTTCCTGTTCAAAAGGAATATAAAAGGTGATTCACAAATGTAATAGTTCACATCAGTTTTCCTAGGACCATATATCTGGTAGCAGTATTGAGAGAGCTGCTTAGAGTTGGATTTTTTAGTTAGAATCTTTCTGTTGATTCTTCTATTTGTGAACCTCAAGTGTGCTTTTGAATACTATTTCGAATTTAAATGTAAGAAACTTTAGAATGACAAAGCAATATCATGTTTTTTTCTTGACCATTGTTTTCTGCCAGCATTTTCATCTGAGAAACGACAACTTTTAATAACTTTAGGAATTCAAGAGAGTAGTGGGGAAGTTAATGAAATAATCTTGCTATTCTTTTGTACTTAAAGCAGACACTTTGCTTGACAAACTTTAGATATTCAACAAGTTTATAGATGTTGCAAATGGGAATCTAATGATCTGTGTAGTGATTAAATAGGAAACTGATTTTCACACATGGATGCATCAAGCTTTCTCTTCTTACTGGCTGTTAGTCATATCTTTCCCCTTTCCTCACCTCTATAAGTTGATTGTGCGCCTCCTTTGCCAGGACTTCTGTGTCTCCTCCTAGGTTAGGTAGTAGGTCAAATGCTGTTTTCAGCACCTCAAATTCTCAAATTCCTCAAAGGAATTTTCCGTCTGTAAATGCTACTGTTGATGCCGCTCCCACCAAGACCACCAGCTTTGCTATGTCAAAAAGAACAAGATCACCACCTTTCTCTTTCGCTGATAAAGTCTCTCTGGAAAACTCATATTCCACCCAAGATGATGCGGAAAGGTAAAAATCAGTGCATTGATTTCCATTAATGGTTAAAACTATTTCATCCATCATCAATCTAGCTGAACAATTCTTTTCACATGCACTTTTCAGAGAGATACAAGCAAAGGCAAAGCGGTTAGCTCGATTCAAGGCAGAATTAAGTGATGATTTTGAAAATAGCCGAGATGCTGCTGACCAGAAGATTTCTGCAAGTGGACGTGAACAGGCTGTTGTTGGAAGGCAAAATTTTCATGGTGGTCACTCTATTGAATCAGCAGGGGATTTAAGCAACAGCAATATTTCACCAGAGTTTGATGGGTCCGAAACACCCACCATTATTGTCGGGTTATGTCCGGATATGTGTCCTGGTATCCCTCTTAACTGCTCGACTTAGGAGTAATCTTGTTAATAGTATGACATTCAGATGCAACCTCTTATGTCATGAGATTATATTTCTTTGCCGTAATTCAGTCTTCACACTGTTTAGGTTTCTTCATCATTTCCTGGTGAGGAGAAACTTCAATTCTGACAATTTGTATATATCTCATACTAAATTTTCTCTCATTTAATCTCCTGTCATCTGGAACAAGGTATCTGGCTTCTGTTTTATGAGAGCATCTGAAATTTCTGTACTTTTGATGTGGCATAAAATCTTGATTTTCCAGAGTCAGAAAGGGCAGAAAGAGAAAGGAAAGGGGATCTTGACCATTATGAGCGCTTGGATGGAGAGAGAAATCAAACCAACAAATTTCTTGCTGTTAAGAAAGTATGTTCTATCTCAACTTTTAATTTGTCTATTTGCAGCATTTCGGAAGCTACTTTTTGTTGGCTCATTATTTATAGATTAATTATGATAATTGTGTTCCACAGTATAATAGGATGGCAGAGAGGGAAGCAAACTTCATACGTCCCTTGCCAATCCTGCAGAAGACAATTGATTATTTAATCAATTTGCTCGATCAGCCTTACAATGATAACTTTCTTGGCATGTATAACTTCTTATGGGATAGGATGCGAGCAATCCGAATGGACCTCAGGATGCAGCACATTTTTAGCCAAGAGTCTATAACTATGCTGGAGCAAATGGTTTGTCATTGTTCTGTTTTTATCTCAGTTTTGAAATTATTTAGCACTTCATCTTCTGAAAAAACTAAAGCGTCAACCGTGGATGATGCTTAATTCTTGTAACTTGATTTGATAAATTTTCCCAGTTCCATGCTGGAGGATGGAAATCAGCACTTGTTATATTTATATCTTTTTAGCATGGAATTATGATGTGAGTTGCATCAGGCAAATGGCTTTTTCTTTGAATTAATATTAGTTTCTCCACAGTGATCGTACATTTGATGTAAGAGTATCATTCTTATGGGGAATGATCCTTTATGTGATCATGGTCCAGTGACTCTATCCCTCAGATCTCTCTTGCAGCGATGATGAGCTTGTCTCTTTGCATTCTCTTTTCAATCTGTATTATTTCAAGTGCAAGGATATAGACGCAAACACATTCTCTGTCTTGCAAACACACACATGCACAGAAGCAATGCATTATTTTTTCAGAAGATGGTTTGGTAAATCATTTTCTGGCTATCAGCACCACCTTAAAGTTGAATGGCATGCATCTACTGTTTCCTCAATTCCACCCTTTAATCTTTGTCATATTAATTCACCCGTGTCTCCGCTTCAATATGTGGTCTGTTTTGTGTATTGGGCAATGTGCATCAGCTGGATGATAATGCCAGCGATTATCTTATTTTTCCCAAGACTAAATGTATTGCTATTGCTGTGGATGTCAGATAAGGCTTCACATAATTGCCATGCATGAGTTATGCAAATACAAAACAGGAGAGGGGTCAATTGAGGGATTTGATGCGCACCTTAACATTGAACAGATGAACAAAACTTCAGTTGAACTGTTTCAAATGTATGATGACCACCGGAAGAAAGGGATTAATGTGCCAACAGAAAAAGAATTTCGTGGTTATTATGCACTTCTCAAACTAGATAAGCATCCTGGATATAAAGTAAGTCATCTGCTGTGGTGACTTGGTTTTACAGATTTATATAGACTTCTCTGTGAAAATAAGCAATTTCTGCTAGGTTGAACCTGCAGAACTCTCACTGGATCTTGCGAAGATGACACCAGAGATAAGGCAAACCCCAGAAGTGCTTTTTGCTCGTAATGTAGCAAGGTAGTTGGTTTCCCTTGATTTAGTTTTTAGGTTAAAGAATTATACTTCTGATAAGTGGATCAGTTTGCTTCTCCAGGGCTTGTAGAACAGGTAACTTTATTGCCTTTTTTCGGCTTGCAAGGAAAGCAAGTTACCTTCAAGCATGCTTAATGCACGCTCACTTTGCAAAGGTACAAGTCATTGTTGCTTTTTTCTTTTTCCTTTTGTTTTCGCATAAGAGTAGAGATTTACATTGGCTTTCTTGGCTGCATAATGCAAATCTGTTTATAAGCCACAAGGTATTCAGTTTTTAACATAACACAGACATCAATGTTTCCTGTTCTGTTGTGCTGTAGAGTTAACTACTCATATATTTGGATGCAAGTGCTGGCTTTTTCAATGTACTTAAACATGTGTACATATTTTAAAATCTTTTCTTTTCAAATAAATTGTTGCTAATTCATGAGACTTATGTTCAATGTGCTCATTTTCCTTATTGCCAAATGTCACTTGTCTGTACTCTTTATTTGTTCTCATTATTTGTTTTCTTCTTGCAAAAGGGAGAAAAAAAAACCCAGATTTCCTAGGAAGAAAATATTTTGAGATAGTAGTTTACGATAGTGTTTGGGATTATAGTAGCAATTGCTGTTCAAAGTGTTTTTTGCTTGAAAATATATCAAAATAATTTTTTTTTCATTTTTTTAAAATTCATTTTTGATATTAGCACATCAAAATGATCCAAAATCATAAATAATAATAATAATAATAATAATAATAATAATAATAATAATAATAATTTGAAGCAAAACAAAAATTAATTTTTTTTCAAAAGTGCTTTTTGAACACAAAAAAAAACACTTTATCTAAGTCTAATTGCTATAATCGATTGATTACCTATAACCTTCATGAGATGACTCTCAAGAGGATAACACTTGCATAGGGTCGGTCATTTAAGTGTCGTTTGGGTGTTAATAAAAGCATTCACCTCTTATACTGCTTGAATTTCAGATTCATTTGCATGAGCATGCTTGCACGTAACACGGATGTGTTTTTTTTCATAATGTTGTCTCATGTGTTGTGTTTTTTTGGTCAGTTGCGAACCCAGGCACTTGCTTCTTTGCATTCTGGTCTACAAAATAACCAAGGTCTCCCTGTTGGCCTTATTGCCAAGTGGCTTGCAATGGAGGTATCTTTTTTTCTTCACTTGATGAGAGTTACTTTCTTTTGTTTATTCTTTGCACATGATGATCCTATCTGTCTTACATTTGTACTTGGATGATTGTAATCAGGAAGTAGAAAAACTACTGGAGTATCATGGCTTTGCCATAAGGGAATTTGAAGAACCATATATGGTGAAGGATGGCCTGTTTCTCAATGCTGACAAGGATTACCCTATCAAGTGCTCAAACCTTGTTCATATGAAAAAATCAAAAAGGATTGTTGATGATGTGTCACCAATTTCTCAGAGGGTACCATTGCCTGCTGAAGCAGCTAAAGAGATACAGCCTCTTATGCTCTACAAGCATGAAACAAAGGCTGTTCCTTCTGCTTTTGTGGATGCAAAGAGTTTTGCCAGTGAAATTGATGAAGAAATTCCTGACTTTGAAGTTGTTGCATCCCCAAGTATTGTAGCACAGGAGGAGCCAATGATTGAAGAGCCTATAGTTAACCAAATGAGTCGAGATGATCATCAGGTAGCTAGTGCCTATATCTTTCCATGGGGTGAATCCTGGGCTCATAGCTCCCCTGAAGCTCTGCCAGCTAATTTTGGAGCTGTGGAGAAGCCAGACCACGATACTCTTTTCATAGTCTCTCCTAAGAGAAAGATGCCTTCTAGCATGGAAGAAATGTCGTTACCAATTATGTCAAGAACAGGTTTGCTAGAGAGATCCCCGAGTGATAAATATGGTTATAACTGGGAGAACTCAACTTCCCAGATTGTGGCTATTAATGAATCAAGAGATGAAGAACCTTTTGATATAAATCAAGCAAGTGAAAATGATGAGGTTATGGAAAGTAATGAAGATGAAGAAATTGCTCAGGCAAAACTCAAGTTGATTATAAGGTCGGTCACATTTCCAGCTGTTTAGCTGTAATTTTGGGGGTTTGTCTACTGCATTCTTACTGTTGTTGCATTTGTCTCCAACCAGGTTATGGAGGCGGCGATCTTTAAAGCGAAGGGAGTTGCGTGAGCAAAGGCAAATGGCAGCAAATGCCGCACTAAGTTTGTTGTCATTGGGACCACCAATTCGACAGGCCAGAGATGTGAGTTTTTCATTTCATATATTTTGTTTTTATATACCACTTCCTTTTTATGCATCTCAAATTGAATTTCTTTATGGCGATTTATTCAACAATATAGTTAGAAAACTTTCCTTCTATTATCCTGTTTAATGGTCTATTTTACCTTCAAGCAATCTCTTTTGGGTAATTTCTATTTTTTTGACTCTCCTTTTCTTCCAATATAGCAATCTATCACTGCTACTGTATTTGACATCAATCATGTCATGAAAGAGAGGTACGAAAAACATGAACAATCATGGTCAAGGCTGAATGTTTCAGATGAGATCGCAGATGCTCTTTTCAGAAGAAACCCAGATGCCAAATGTCTCTGCTGGAAAATTATTTTATGTTCTCAGATCAACAACCAAGGAGACAGACTTGGGCAGAGAAGCCAGGTTATGCAAGGGGCAGCTGACTCATGGGTGTTTTCAAAGCTCATGCCTTCTGTAAAAGATAATGATGATGGTGATCTGCTTATTTCATCTCCTGGCCTGGCAATATGGAGAAAATGGCTTCCAAGTCAATCTGGTAATCACGTAAACTGCTGCTTGTCAGTTGTTAAGGATTTTAAATTTGACAATTTGAATGAGAAAGTAGATGGAGCAAGTGCGGTTATCTTCCTTGTATCTGAAAGCATCCCATGGAATATTCAAAACATCCAACTTCGTAAACTTCTAGCACACATCCCTTCCGGTTCCAAATTGCCCCTTCTTGTCTTGAGTGGTTCAAATTATGAAGAGGATTTGGATCTTTCTTCTATTATAGTCAATGAACTGGGCCTTCTGGACATTGACAAATCACAGATTAGTAGTTTTTCAATTGTTTTCCTTATTGAAGACAAACAAGTGGAAATGTGGGATGGATTTTTCAGTGACATGCGATTAAGGGAAGGACTACGGTGGTTGGCAAACGAATCACCACAACAACCTGATGTTCACTGTGTAAAAACACGGGATTTGGTTCTAACCCATTTAAATCCTTTGTTGGATGTCCTTGAAAACATGAGGGATAATGAGGTAAGTCCAAACCATTGTATCTCAGCCTTCAATGAAGCCTTGGATTGGTCTCTGGGAGAAATTACTGCTGCTGCCAAATCAAATCCTACCAATTGGCCTTGTCCTGAGATTGCCTTGCTGGAGAATTGCTGCGATGAGCTAATGTTGATGAACTGGTACTTGCCAAGCATAGGTTGGAGCTTGGCAGAAAGAATTGAACCCTTTTTAAGTGCAGTAAGGGACTGTAAACTTCCTAATTTTCCCGATACCATACCCTGGTTGAATAAAGGTGCAAATACATTCAATGAGATTGAAGACCTGAGATCTCAACTTGAGAATTGCTTTGTGACATACCTGACTGAATTAAGTGGGATGATGGGTATTCTTTTAGCTGCAAAAGAGGCATATGTAATGCTACAAAGAAGTGCTCGACTTGAGCTCCATGACTCAAGCTACTATATAGTTCCCAAGTGGATTATGATTTTTAGACGGATTTTTAATTGGCGATTAACGAGTTTATCCAGTGGAGCTTTCTCGTCAGCCTTCATTTCAAGATGTCATGATGTTGATACAGCTTCAAGAATTCCCTATGAGCTGCAGCTTGAAGGAGGGGGATCTTCACCTTATCTAATTGAACCTACCCTTGATGAAGTAATTGATGCTGGCTGCAGCCTCTTTATGTCAGGAAGGTATCAAGGACACGCAGAAACTTTTCAGCCTCTACCAAGGACAATTTCAAATGGTGATGTTTGTAAGGACACTAACACGGGTGACTTGGTGGATTACCAAAGAACTTCAGCAAAAAATGGCAATTTGTTTGGGACAGAGAACATTGATCCTGTAAGTAATCAATTAAACACTACTGGTAGTACTGAGGTTGTGTTTTCCAGGAAATTAACAAAAGAAGCTGACAAATTAAGCAAGTTGTTGGAGCAGTGTAACGTAGTGCAAAACTCAATAGGTGAGAAGCTTTCCGTTTATTTCTGATATTAGGCAACGAATTTGGTTTCCCTGAACATGCCCTTGATTTTAAAAGGAGGGGAGGGTCTTGTATCCCTAGTTCTGTACTATACTTGCGAATTGCCATGTATTTGTGAAAGATAGTAGTGGAGAGCTCTGTTTAACCGCTCGATTGCACCTGTGACGATATGTGTTGTTTTCCCCATCGACAGGAAAAAAGAAGGGTTTTGCAATATTTGAACTTGTTCTAAATACAAGACTAACATTTTGTAACTCATCTTTCATTTTCTATCATGACAGACGATATTTTTTTTTTTGACTCTTCCAGCCACTTAAGCAAGAGTTCTGTTTTGCCATTTTGTATTTGGACTTTGTTTCTTTTTGGCTCATTCTTTCCTCACCAATGTCAGTTTTAAATCTGAAAACCTCGTCCGCTCACTGCCACTGTTGTTCCTGGATTGCCAGGGACCATCAGATGGCAAAAGTTACCTTTCATCTTCTTTTTCCTACATTATTGTGATTTGTGAGCTCAACCTATAAAGTGGGCATGCACAATTAAGAACAAGTTGCCATCAAGTGATTTGTTGCCACTCACTACCTCAAGCTCCAGCAATGGCATGCCAACATCAATCCATTCTTTCTCCAAAAAGGTGAGGGCGTGTGGACCTCTATGGGCTTCAAACCCTTGTCACTTACTGAAGAAACAATAACACAAGCACGAGGTCCAACCCTACGAAAACAAACCCCTTACCTCGGAACATTAATGGATCAGACAGCTAATCCAATGTCATTGCAGGAACTTCGACACAGTGACAACATTAAATCATTCAAATAATTGAACGATGTCTGTTGAGAACAAGATTTCACTGGATCTGTTTATTGTATGTCAGCATGAACCATACGAATCTAACACAGTAGATGCAATAACGATTAAGACATCTTGGAGTAAATGCATTATACAATTTACTTCATTATCTTTACAAGTCTACTGTTCACATAGATATCAGGAAGGTGTGGGATTACAATTGACATCCAGAAATCAAAATTGCAGGAGGTTGAGGCGTTGAGTTTACAACTGACATCCAGAAATCAAGCCAGAAACCTAATGAAATTTTTTCTTTCTTGAGACGAGTCATTATGGAATTCATGATTATCAGTTCTGAACATCCCGGAATCTTGGATTTCCAACTCCCTTTAAGCTTGGATTACCAGGGGCAAAGCTACAACAAAGTGGAGAGCATTTTTTACCTCGCAAAGTCGCGTGTAATTAGTAACAGTGTTTTAGTAAAATTAGCAATAGCTTGCAGCCTGGAGATCCTTGAGCATGCAGAAAAAGTTGCCTTCAATTTTGGCAGAAGGCGCCACTAACCCCCATCCTACACAAGCCAAAAGAAAGATCATTGAGACTTCAAGGGAATAGATTCTTTAAAACCAAATTTGAGGCAAATGAGGAAACATGCACTGCATCGAATGTATGAAACAAGTAAAACTACATAAAAATGAAAATGAATGTGATGCTTTTTGGAAGCAATTTGATTGGATTATTATAGTAAACAAAGAAACATCACCAAGTCAATAACACTAATTCGACTCAATTGCATAAGACGAACAGGAGACCCACCAATTCCCAGGGCTGAGATGGAGATGGAACAACAATAGCTGGGCTTCGATTCATGGAAAGTTGCAGATCTGTGAATTCACTTCTTATTGAACGGTATAGTTCTGATCCAGAGGCAGCAGAGCTGTCAGAAGATCCTCTTCCTGTCCTTGAACTTGTGGGATTCCTATTAGCTCCAGTGGTTCCATCTGTGTCACCAGCACCTGACTGTATTGATAAGAATAGAGATCAGGAAATCATCAGCCAGTGACAGGTGCCTCAGAAAATAATTCAACAACTGCAACTTTGAGATCTATGAGTGGCCCAGATATAGCATTACCAAGATTCCAAGGCTTATGTGTTTAAATTTACCAAAAGACAAGCAAAGCACCACTTATTAAATCTTAACCCAAACACATCAACAGTACACCCCAAACACAACCAGTTGCATTTTCAGGTGGTACAGATTTTATTCTTCAAAACTGAATGTTTCCAATATAAAGACAATCTCTCTTGAGTACAAAATATCAACACCAACACTAATAGCGATTAATATAAAATGAAAACATGAGATTTGACCTAGAGCATTGGAAAAAGATGTATACATTGAAAACTGCAAAGCCAGAAGATGATTATTTTTTTTCTAATCACACTCACATTAGATAAGCCCTTTATGTGAACAATAATGATCGTAATATCATCTGTCCTGTTTTCATGTTCCAACCATATTTTGTATGACTCCCCAGCAATGGCTGCACAAGCATCTCGGGAATCTGTGTATCTTGCCACCTATCAATAGAAAGACTGTAAAATTACTAAGGACAGGAACAACAGAAATGAGCGGAAGGAACAACAGAGGTAAAAATGTCTACAAACAACTTGACTAGAATTCCCTCATGGAAGAAAGTGATGATCTTCAAAACTCCGATGGAATCCCATATATTCCCCCTCTTTTTTCAATGGTATGAATTGATTTTTGACATGATTTCAGTGGAAATCAAATTGATGCCAAAATATTATAGTGAATCAACATACAGGCATATGCTACCCCCAGTGGCTTATAGCAAGTGGCATGCTATTGTTTTGCTTTCACAACGAAGAACATCACATTAAGTCCAGTTACTTGCAATAGAATTTTATATAACAATTAATTAAATTTTGGTTGCTTGTTTTAAAAATTCTCAAACTTAGCAATAGCTATGTTTTTACCTTATCAAGAAATGATTTCTTCGTTGCTGAATTTAATTTCAATGAAAGAAAAAAATAAAAATGATTACAGCTCATTTTTAAGAAGATTACACATTTTAGTAGAACATGCAGTTAACATCCACATGCTTCTTTATCATATCAAGAAGTTATTAAATAAATACAGTAATTGTCAGCTCCGATCAAGTGTCTGACCATGTCTCAATATAACTGCTCTGCAATTTCTAGTGGAAAAGAACATTCTAGTACATTAAATTTACCCACAAGCAACTTAGAAACGTTACTAATAATTCATCTATAGCAACACATGATGGCATGGTTTGATGAACTAGGCCAATCGACCCATATTTGGCACTGCAGTGAGGGGCAATGCCAAACACATGTCTATCAACAGTTCTGAGAAAAAACTTGTGAAGAAAAGCTATTTTCATGACTATGTATTTCAATGAATTTTGATGAAAAAAAGAAAAGAAAAAAGCAGGCAGGTTCGTTTAATCTATTTTGATTAATTTCTTTGATACGAAGGCACTCTTTCCTAAATCAAATCAGAAAGTCTGGCTGCAAATCAAACTTGATAGTTAATACTGACATAAATATATGTACAACTTCGTTTACATTCCACTTCTTTCCATGCAATTATGAACTTTCATGAAAAAAAACCTATCGTTATTACCAGACAACCTAAAGCAGCGAGCAATCAGAGGCCTAACTATATAAAAGCAATCAAAAAGTAACCACTAAATCATAAATGCAACACATGGAAAAGAGAAATACAAAGGGGTCATAATGCCATACCATATCCACAACAGTTTGGCTGGAGAGGAACTCGAAAACTCCATCACTTGCAACAACAAAAAACAAATGATTAGGAGTAAGGCGAACCATAGACACCTCTGGAACAGAAATAACACCAATTTTCTCAGCTGTACTATCCCCTACACTCCTTGTAAATGCTGTTCCTGGATACATCCCGTTTTGCACCCACAATCTTGGAGGATCTCCCCCTTGACTTTCCTCATCACCCCACGCCTGTATATCTGGATCCTTATGTCCTTCCACTTGATCAACACTCAGTACCCTAGCCCCACAAAGCTTAACTCTTTCATACTCGTCTTTCCTAAACGGTGTTTGATCACTAGACAAATTCTCTGCTACAATCCTATTCCCATTCTTAACAGCAATCACTGCTCTCGAATCACCCACATTAGCAACATAAATTGCATCTCCAATAACAAGAACTGTTATTGCTGTTGTACCACTCATTGAATCGTCAATCTCACTACTATGTAACTCATAGTTTGTCATTAAGAATGCTGAATTATAAGCTTTAACAGGGTCATCCAACAACGTGGGATCATTTGCTAATATCTCAGCTAACCTATCCTTAACAAACCTGGAACATTCAGTACCAAAATGACCATGCCCATCAAACACACCAAAGAAATGTACATTTGGGTTACCTTGAATTTGGGTTCTAATGCAAAAACTATCCTGGTTTTCCTTATCTGGCGAGTCAGGATAGTAACCTCTTTGTGTTAAGACAGAGTACTGCAATTCATAGTTTTGTGAAGGGACAGGAACAATCTCTAGTGATCTTTGTGTAAGTATATGCTTGTTGGTAGCATTCCTACATGAACCCATTTCACCGTATCCCCCTGAATCACTATCTGTTGACGATGGGTACCTGCTACAACACTTGCCATTAACACAACCCATGTTTCATACGAGCAAACAAAGAGCTAAAAAGAGCAAATTTTGAACCGCACGCTTAATATTTGCAAGAGGTCCAAAGAGAAAAAATTAATACGGGCCTACAAATTGCATCCCCGCAAATTATGGTGGAAATATTGAAATGGGTATCTTATGAATTCAACAATGAAGCAGTGGAACGAGTAATTTTGTGGGAAAGCCATGTTCTAGACGAAGGAAATTGAGAAACAAACCCTAAATGGCAAAAGCAAACGAAATGTCTCCAAAACCTCTCGGTGTTTAAGGAGGAAATTAGGCTCTCAAAATGACGATTAATGATTCCAATCTGCGTTATACCCAAGAAAACGTTTTACAAAAGAATTAGAATAAACCTCCAAAGAAAGGAATTTTTAGTTGAAAGAAGAAGCAAAAGAAATACTAAAGCAGCCTAAGCCCTAAGCAGAAGCAAAAGTTGAAAACCTTTTCTAGTCTACCTATGATCATACGGTGACGGTGGGGGTTCAAGAGAAGGAGAAATGTAGCTGTTTTGGGGCACCAGATCGCTACTCAAGAAGATGATAGAACCAAGGCATAGTAATGTTAAAGACAGTAGAAAATATAAAGGAAAATACTTGAAATAGAGAGAGAGAGAAGAAAGAGGACAACGAAAACGAAGGGTTTGATGATGACGCAACTGAGAGAGAGAGGGAGAGAGGTTGTGTGCATGGATGGGTTTTCTTTTCTTCTATGCACAGACAAAAGTTCATCTTCCAAGAAAACAACTCTCTACACAGACAGTAAAGAGAGAAAAACAAAGGCCACTTCTTTTTAGAACATAAAAAAAAATTTGTTTTCTTTAAATGAAGCCCTAATCGATGTTTTGGATTATCGAGATTGAGACATTATTTGTTTTTGCTGTAGTTTTTAAAAGTATATTTAATTTTAAAAAATATTAATTTAAAAATTTTAATATTTTTTTATGATTTTAATATACTAATATTAAAAATAAAAAAATTATTTAAAATCTTTTTGAATAAAATATATTTTTTTTATAAATACAATGTGTCGCAAAACACATATTTTCATTTGTTTTTGTGTTTGTAATTGCATTTAGATCCGTTTTAAAAATATATTTGACTTGAAAAAATATTAAATTATTATTTTTTTATGGTTTTGATGTGTTGTTGTCAAAATAAAAAATTCTAAATTTCTTTATGCATTTTTAAGCAAATAACTTTTAAAAAATAACTTACATCATAATACCAAATATATACTATATGATTGATAATATGGTGTGGGGTTATTTTAAAAAATACTTTTCAATTAAAAATACATTACAATTATGTTTTTTTAATTTTTTTTTAGGAAAATTGTACTCCATTTTACACTTTCCTCTGTCATTTCATAAATTATATAAAAAAATATCATGAACTTTGTGTATTTATAACACTTTAAATGGTGAAAAAAAAAAGTTAATATAAAATATTTATTATTTACAAGTTTAGCATTTTTTTTTTTAAAGATTAAAGAACTCTTAGTGTAAATAAAATTCCATTATTTAAAGGTTTGATACTAATTGCCATTAAAACTTCTTCTTCTTTTTTTTTTTTAATGAAAAAGTAATTGTTAATGCCCAACCCTAACCCAATTAAAAGGCACCCTTTCTTCTCATCAAAATACATATTTTAGCTCATTAAAACTTGCAAATTTCTTCATATAAAAACACACAAATATTCTAATTAAAGCAACACCTCTTCTTCTCATCAACCATTTATTCTCATCAACCATTTATTCTCATCATAAGAAAATCTTTATAAATTCACAACATGAATTCATGTACATTAATTAGTAATGGCATACAAAGTTGTAATAGCTATGATGGATTGAAGTTCAAGAATTAAAATTGCATGAAATATAAGGAAAATAGTTGTTGGGATTTTAAAGTTCAGCTAGTAAAAACAAGCTCTATATATGTGATGACATGTTGTGTGACAACACCTTCATTGACAAGTGCAAACTTATAAATAAAATTGAATTAACTATGAAAAATTCCATATGTGTTAATGATATTAGGCTTATACTAAATAAAGTAAAGATAAGTCATGTTGAGTTTGGGTCAAGAATCATAATGTGGAGGTTAGTATTGCAAGTATGAAGTTGATGAAGACTAGCATTACAAATATAAAGTTGATGGTGGTAGCTAATTTAGTATGTGCAATGCTAATGTCTATATCTATTATAATGTTTATATCAAATAAATGACATTAATGTATGGAATAAATTTAGATATAAATATTGCATTAGCATTAAAAAAAAAAACATTAACACCAAGAAAACATTAACATTAACATTAACATTAACATCAAGGCAACATTAATAGTAAAAAATCAACAATACAATATGTTTTAAAAGTTGTATACATCAAGACAGCATTAATATTAATACATCAATAATAAAATATGTTTTAAAAGCTGTATACATCAAGGCAATATTAACATCTTAAATGTTTATATACCATATCATAAACACATATAACATTTTAAAAATCTTCATATTCTTCACTTAATGCAGCTTCTTCGTGTTTAATGTTGAGAAAATATAAATTAAGTGTGCAATTTAAAAGAAAAAGATTGATTGTTTAAATGTAAATTTCTAAACTAATATATATATATATATATATATATATATATATATATATATATATATCCCTGTTAAGGATGTAGAGGATAATGTACAGGCATTATTTCTACTAGCTCTACCAATATTGTTTAATTCTTTGGATCCCCTTACAGCACTAATAGATCCTCTTATAGCACCCATGGTTTTTCTCATAACAACTATTGATACCTTAAATCTCCTAACAACACCCCTTGATCATCTCACACTTTTGGATACTCTAACACCATTGTCACCACTAAGATGGGCAACATTGTCTCTTTAGCATGTCTTGGAATTATAACCATATTGTTTGATGTTGTTGCAATATAGTGTGGCAACCCTTTTTTTTTTACATTACTAGGTCCTTCTTCTCTTTCTTTTACTTTATCTTGGTCAACTTACACTGCTTTTCAGGTTTGGGGGCAGTACAATTACATCTCTAGGATCCAATACAACCTCTGGTAATGGATGAGAAACCTCGAAGTATGTCTTCCTAAATGTTCTTACAGTATAATACGTATGACAAAAATCTTCAATTTCAATTTTTTTTTATGCTTCATTCAAGGTACCATATGTTTATATGATATTCTAGTTGTTATACATGTATGACATTGCAACGATCATCTTTCTGGAGTGAATTTGGGTGCGGAAAGAACAACAAATTCTTGTCATTTTATGGTTTAAAGGTTTGAAGTCGCCATATAGTGTTTTAGGTTACTAGGAGTCCTAATTGGTATATAGAGTTTGTATAAGGGAACTAGTTGTGTATATGAAAGAAAATATCACCCCTAACACACCCTATTTAAGGTAAGCTGCATTGTTAATTTATCTGATTATTATTAAGGCTCTGTTGTGTTTTTCTAACAATTGATTTGTCTATTAGTTAAAGCAAACATGTCTCAATAAAGTGGACCATGACTTTATGGCTCAAACCTATCCATTTTAAAGCTAAAATATATTTTATATTTTTGTTTCCTTTAATTATAGAAATACATCTTATATATATGTTTATAATTCTTAAATATTAAAAGTTAAAAAAATGAGAGAGAAGAGAGGGTGGTTATTTTATTTAATATAAGCTTAATTTGCTTTTTTTAATATTGAAAATATATCTTCTTTTATAAATGCATTTTTTCTTTGACAAATTTTAGCTTTTCCAATTACAATCTTAAATCTTAAAGGCTCAACCTAGTCATATGGTCTGGGCTTTCTAAATACAACCCATGTTCATAATATAATTTGCAAAGATGAAATGGTGGTTTTTGGTTGCATAAAATTATAGGAACATAGAGCTAAACCATGTAAAATTAAAGCTAAAGACTTATTCAAAAGGAACAATATGCAAAATATTCCAAGAATCAAACCCAATAACCTCAAGCATAAACCCAGGTCTTCAAAAGAATTAAGGATCGATTGATCCAAACTAGACCTCAAATGAATTAATAGGGAGAAGAGAACACTTATATATATGCATAGGCTTCAATCAAAACACACAAGTTAAGCCAATAATTTTATTTTGCAAGAAATCAAAATGAAATCCTTTGAACACCAAATTTATGTATCCAAAAAATGCCTTAAACCTAAAACAATGGCCAAATCCCAGAAAACATAGCTTAAACTTAGCAACTGACTTCCTTGAACTATTAAAGCCTCAAGAAAACAAAAAAAAAATAAAAAATAAAATAAAAATAAAATGCAACAGTTAAACCAATAGCTACTATAAAACTTCAAAATAGATTTCTTCAACACATTACACTTTTACATTGATTCTAACACCCATTTTCATTCAAAATTATCATGAATATGACTTGAAAAACATAAAATTCAACCTGTAACAACCAATGGTCACAATATTGATAAATCATGCTTACCAACACATATACTTTCAATCGAACAAAGTTCCAAGGACTGCCCTAACCATTGAAACTGATTTTGTTGTCATTTAAATAGACTATTAACCTTACATTAACAGTCTACCATAACATATATTCATCAAAACATGCATATTACTTCAAAATGTGATTAAACATATTAAAACACATACATTATTCATCAAACCAATAATTAATTATGGTGGATGAACATTAAACATTCAAGCAAAGATTTAAAAGGAAAGGGTGTGTCCATTGAGCTATACCATCTCATTAAGGGTAAATGATATACCTTTCAATCAAAATATAACTTTCTTTTCTGGATGTTCTTGCTCATTTTCTTTTTATTTCCGGCTTTTCTTTTCAGCCTTTGTTCCTATGCTTTTATTTTTTCTCTTATTTTCTCTCTTTTTTTTTCTCATTTTTGTTTACTATTTTTCTTTCTTTCTTTTCTGAATATTTTCTTTCTTTTGATCCCCCATTCTCTCTTTATGGAAAGACACTCCTTTTATAAGCTGAAGTAAAACTAGAAATTTATAAAACCACCCATAATTTCTATGGTGGTTTTCCAAAAATAAGTTGTCATGAAATATTATGTAACATCGCATAATTTCCACACGTAAAATAGCTTTCTTGAGCCTTGAAATCAGAAAATCAAGGTATTTTTTTTAAAAAAATACAAGATTATTAAAATTTATTTCTTACACTTTGATCTTCCTTCATTAAGCTAGAGTATAAGGAATCAAAAAACTTGCAAACACAATGTTCAAATTAATTTCTTACCTTTTGGTTCTTAGGGAGTCAATATATAATATTCAAAATTAATTATAATTTGATAATAAAAACTTTGTTTATGCATCATTTCCTTATGAACATATACATATGTCACACTCATCAACATAATCATTCTTAATTTTTCTATTTGCATCCAATCCACTATTCGAACCCTTCGCACTAGATTTATATATAGATATATTTCTATACACCTGTCATGTCATCCAATAAAATTTTTTTTTTCCACCTATATGTCACAACCGAATTTGGACCCAAATAATTTTTTTAAAAAAAATACATTTTTTTATTTTAAAATCTAAAAAAATTAAAAATCCAAAAATATTTTCAGGACACGAGGAGATAAATCTTTGAGCTGCAAAAAACCAAAATAATAAAAGAATAACAAATTAGGGTATATTGACAAGATGGGCTGATGAAAGACTTGATTTGAAACAAGTGTAAGGTTGAAATCCAACTTGATCAAAATTGGAAGAATTAATTAAATTCAAGAACTTATCTAAATTTTAATCGGTTTTAAAGAGTTAGTCAAGGACTCAATTGAAGGAAAATCAAGTTTGGAGGCCTAATTTATATCAATATGCAAAAATTAGAAGATTAGGGACACAATTGAAACTTTAAAAAGCCAAATTGGTGAAATCAATGGTTCAATTCCAAGAAAATCAAAGTTTAAGGCTTAATTGAGGACTAAATTGAACAAATTAAAAACCAGGGGCTACTTTGAAAAGGGCACCAAACTTGAAAGATTTCAATTAATTTTTGGCAAGAGCCTAATTATATAAAATTAATCAGTTTTATCTTAATTAAGGATGTTTAAGCTTAAATGGAAACATTAAGGACCAAATTGAAGTTTACAAAATTCCAATTAGAAAACCTTAATTTCTAAGGTTTAAGTTGAATGGCATGTCACTCATTGTTAATGAATGGAAAGAGTAACACGATGTTTGGTCCCTGCATGTTATCTTCTTTAGCCAAAATGGCTAATTGAGTTGTCATATTTAGGCAAATGAACGTGACATCTCAGACCACTTCAGGGGCTCTAATCACCACCTTTTGAAAGAGAAGATTCCTTTTTACAAGGTTGTGCCATTTGTTTTCAATGTTTATGCCCCACTTGCCATATAGAAGCCCTCAACGTTTTGTCCTAAGACAGCCTTGTCTGGTTTAGTAAAATTTGGCAGTGTTACTCCTAACTCTGGATCGATGGTGACAAAGTTACAGGCCACCAAATCAAGGATGGTTTGATCCTAATTTAAGAATGACATCCCCTCTATAAGATCTATTGTTTGGTTGGCTTCATTAACCTCCCATTTTCCATGGTTAATTTATGGAAGGTGCATTCCTAGTCAGCCATTTTCAACCAAATTCCAGTTAGGAAGTTCCTAATTTTTTTCTAAAAGTTTCAAGAGTTTGTTAGACATTTAGGGAGAGGGAATATATAAGAACAAGAGAGACGAACCGTCTCCTAGTAGATTAGAGGTAAAAATAGAAAATAATCCTTTATGATCTAGTTTTGGAAAAACGCCTTCAAACTCACAAATGATTTCACAACTACCTACCCTTTTGAGGATATAAAAGGAAAATAAATTTTAAAGAAAAAAGAGAGAAAAAGACATTGCCTTTCAACCACCTATCTTCACCATTGTTACCAGCCCTCTACCCATTCTTAGATACACACCCACACTGCCTTTCACTAGTAAGTTGAACTTCAATCTTTGTACCCCTCTCTAAGCACCTGCATCAATCCTTTATTCAATTCCATTGTCACCACAACAACAATAACAATAGTCCTGTCAGCAACATTTCAACGGTGCCATCATCTTCCTTCCCCTTTACTAATTGATAGTTGCCATCATAACTCAAGAAAAGATACCAAGAAAGCAACATCATTAAATAAGGTAAACATTTAACTTTGAGAGGGTGTAACTCAATGAACACATCCCTCCCTTTCCATTATGTTGTTGTTGTTGTTATTGTTGTTATTTTATGCATTGAGTGTTTAAGAATTCTCTAAAAGCCATTATTTAGTTTAAATGCAAATGTGGAAAGTCTTCTCGGGTTTGTACCCAAAGAAAGTCCTAAGTATCAGATCGATAATGTGTCCCATTTAAGTATATTGCATTTGCTATACTAGCTGTATAATTATTATTAAGCTTAATAGCCACTAAAGAGCTTTTATAGAAATTAACCTTCAAGTATGATGCCAATTCAAACCACCTCAAAGACCTTTTCACATGAATTAATGAGTTGTACTCATTTTGCATAAACACCAAAGTGTCATCTATATATTGGAGGTGGCTGAGAAATTTTCCATTTTCAAAATCAATACCCTTAAAGTATTCTATAAACGAAGCCCTTTGAAATAGAACTGATAGCCTTTCAACTGCTATGTCAAACAACAATGAAAAGAGAGGATCATCTTGTCGTAGACCACATTAAACTCTAACTTCTTGGCTTGGAAAAACATTAATGAGAATGGCCAGTTAAGATCCTAAAATATATTTGTGAATTAAAGATAGCCATTTGATTCCAATCCCAATATACTGCATTACTCCTTCTAAGTACTCTCAGTTAACAGATTCAACAGCTTTGTTGAAATCCACTTTTAGAAGAAACCTATTTTGATCACCTCTCTTGATTCCATTGATTACTTCATTATTTATCATAAAGCCATCTAAAATTTGTCTTTCTAATATGAAAGTTGTTTGATATGGATTGATAAAAGTTGTACTCTGAGAGCAATTTACCAATAATTTTGTACAAGCCATGAATGAAAATAATTGGTCTATAGTTATAGAATGTTGTTGGTTATGCTTTTTTAGGTGTTAAGGTCATATAAGAAATGTTAATACTTTTAGGCAATTTTCCAAGTTTGAAAAATCTAGACTCCATTCAAATATCTCATTCCTAATCAATGGCCATGCTTTTTTTGTAAAAACAAAATGTGAACTCGTTAGGGCTAAGGTGCCTTTGAACTATCACAATTGCACACTATTTTTCTAACTTCTTCCATCGTAACCTCTTGTTCTAACTCAATAGCCTGAGCAAAAGTAAGTTTGTTGAACCCATCCTTCGCTTTGTAGAGTCTAATTGTTTGAACATATTTGAAAAATAAATAATAGCAGCACCTTTAATGGCATGTGGAGTAGTGTGTGACCTCCTTGTAATGAATCTTTGTAATGTAGTTTCTTCCTCTTATGATATTTGTTGTCAAATGAAAGAACTTTGTGTTTTTATCTCCAAGTCTTAACCAATTCTGTCTAGACTTTTGTCTCCAAATTGCTTCAACATATTTACTTACTTCCCAATGCTCTAAGCTTAGTCCCTGTAATTATGTGATCTCTTGCTAAGTTAGATAATGATTACCCCTTTCCTTTTCCAATTGTTAAAGATGATTCTGAAAATGCAGCAATTTCATATCCTGATTGCCAAATTCATTTTCGTTCCATTTTCTTATCTTTTTTTTCTCTATAATGTTCTTAGTTCAGAGCTTCAAAACTCCCTCAGCAAAGACATGACTTCACAATCAAGCCATGATTTTTTGCCTCCACCTCGAAAGAAAATACATACAATAATATCATGTTGGGTTTCCTAAAACATATAACATAGTGAAAATGGTAAATTTAAAGTTTTTCAGGAGTCCTAAGGATCCCATTAGACAAATATAGAGTTGTTTTAGGGTTTTATGTGAAGATTACTGATTAGTACTTAAAAATGCACTTTTTATCAAGGTTTTATATCATCATATTGTACTTAAAGTATCATTAAATTCCCCAACTTAAGCATATTTTATAATAATAAGTCTAATAACATAAGATATCTTTAATTTATGGTAAATGCTCATTTTGCATGCAAGCATATCTCATAATTTAAAGGATTGATTGATGTGTTTAACTATTGAAAGTGAAAAGACAAAGAAAGGGCTAAGCTTAAAGAAGAGATGTTGGTTCAATTTAAATGGAACATCATTCGGTTATTGGATCATAACTGGAGCTGTAGAACATGGATTTAGGTCTAGTTTATGTGGATGGAAAGCTAAGATATAGGCTTAAAACTTTCATGAAGAGTCCAAGATTCAAAAGGGCCGTCTTCAAGTTCAAATTATAGCAACAAAAGAGAAGTCAGAATTTGTCATGCAGCCCAAACATTGTTAAGTGTTCAGCCCATATTTCGAGTTCTAAAAGTCCAAATGAGCTCATTCTTATTTTGTTGGAAAGCTAAGACAAATTCACAAAACTTTCATGAAGACTATCAGTTCAAATTCTGACGTTAGCAATGATGTTTTGTTCAGATAAAAAGATAATGGTTGTCATCAAGTCAAGAGGTGGCCATCTACTCAATAATTAGTCATCAAATCAATAGTTTTAAATTTTAGCCTATAAAAGGAGGCATTTGCCATACATTTAAACATCTTGGTGTTCAGATCAAGATCATATTTTTGCTTTCTTTCTTTGTATTTTTGTAGTGTTTAAGTTTTGCTTTCATTAATCTCTTGTTTATGCTTTTCATTATAACTATGTTCTTATCTAGTTTATTTATGTTTTTCTTCTTCATTATGTTTAGCTAAGTTTATTATGTCAAGGTGAAAAGGGTACACTAATGGTGTTAGAATAGGTATAATATAAACTTAACATGGATTTCAATGTTTATATCCAAGAAAGTTTGTTATTAACATGTCTTATCTTTTTATCTTACTAATTCTTAATACCTTGCTTGTTAAATGATTAATCTAGATTTATGTTGTACAACCCTTGGTACAACAAATACTTGGCACTTTCATAGCCTACTGTATGGTATAACCGACATCTATGCTATGAAAGGAACTTGATTTGTTGTTAACATAAGTTAACATCATGAATTCCTGACAATATTTAAAAGTATGGTGTTACTAAAATAAGATAATTAATATGATCATGTTAAAAATTTATAATGAACTATTAAGGATAAATCATCTGATTGGAACCTCCTTTGTGTGTGGTTTCCAGTTGATTAATAAAAAGAGTTTATACTATACTTATTTCTAATACTATTAGTGGATCCTCTAAACTTGACAGTTGCTTTTATCTTTGATTAATACTCACATCAATATCACATCTCAAAAGTTCTCTTCAACTCCTTTTCATTTGTTGTTTATAATTTTATATAGTTCACCTCCTTGTAGTTTGACCCTGGTCTTGCCAGGTTATTTCTTACTTCGACACTCCTGCACTTGGGATAAGACATCAATATTTTGATTGTGTTAATTATCTAAACATCAAATGTTGTTTTTTGCTTTGAATATTTGCTTCAAACGCTGGGTTGTCACAAACCAAAAGTCGTCCAATTGTTTATAATTTTATATAGTTCACCTCCCTATGGTTCGACCTCGATCTTGCCGGGTTATTTATTATTTCGATACTCCTGTACTTGAGATAAGACATCAATATTTTGATCGTGTCAATTACCTAAACATCAAATGTTGTTTTTTGCTTTGAATATTTGCTTCAAATGCTAGGTTGTCACAAACCAAAAGTCATTCAATTATTTGACCTTGAATTGTAATCCACACGAACCACTAGTGAGAAATCTCCTAAACCATTTTAGAAGAGAGAGATTGATATACTTTAGAGTGCTACCTTTTTTTTTTAGGTATTTCAGTATTGTACTCCACTCACTTTTTTCACCATGCATATGAAATAAGAGGCATGACTTTCTATTTATAAAAAACCTAAAAAGCTCTTTAAATGATAAAATATCAATTTGCCTCTTAAATAATATCATATATATTATTTTAGGCTTTATAAATTTATTAATCAAGTCCCTATTTATTTTTTCTAGGTCTAGAATTGTAATTCCCTATATAAATTACACTTTAGTCTTCAATTTCTAAAATTTATTTATAATCAAGTCACACTTGATTAATCATTTCATTTTAATTTCTAACCAATAATTCTTATGTGTTCACCCATTATGATCCCTAATAAGTTGACCTAAATATAAATCATAATTGTAAATAAAATAGGATTAAATAAATTAAACAAATTAATTTATTATTAATTTTACAATTGATTGATTTATATTTAAAGATCAAGTATGATGCCTAGTAACCTGTCATAATCCCCTAAATATTAGAAAAGTCATAAGTGGTTTGACTTAATTTTTTAGTGACTATTTTCTCAGTGTAATTGTTATCCTTTTATCAACAATTTTTTAATTTAGAAATTATAGCATGAAGTGTGTCTACTCTGTTAAATCATGTTTGTTTTCAAAACTATAGTAATTGATTCTTTGAATAAGATTTAAAACTCTTTTCAAATCTCATTCCACCTTACATAAGGATTTACAATAAATACTATTTAAGAATAAATGATATATTTTTTCTATTTCACCAAAGGTGATGAATCCTCTCTTGATTACTTAAATACTTTCATATAGTTCATGTTATACTCAATATCTATCTATTTGTTACCCTTGATTAGGACAACATATAGTAGGATGATAAAAAAAATACAACATATAGTAGGATGAAAAAAAAAATAACACTCCCTATATAAGATAACTTAGTGATCTCAAGTTTAATGATCACTTACATAACCGTCATGTGAGCCTTTTCATAGACACAAGTGATCTTTTCATATGAAATTTTCACGCGGGTTAGTTCAGTGTATATGTCATCCGATAAGCATTTATATATTAGTTCTAGGTATCTCTTATATCTCAGTTTATAAGAACAACTACTTTATTTCATAAAGGATATAATATAATATGTATCAGTTTCAATAATTCTAATTAATGTCCAATCTTAATAGAACATTGACCAGTAATTTTTAGGAATAATGTTTTGATGCAATAGAATTTCATAATTATAACAACTTTATTTATTAATCAAATATTAAATTAGTTAATCAATATTTGATGAATATTAAAGATAAATAAATCTTTATATATATATGTGTGTGTGTGTGTGTGTGTGTGTGTGTGTGTGTGTGAATAAAGTTAATACCACATATATAGGGCATATACTTTAACAAATCATCCGATGCATAGGTATGCACAAGTTCCTCTTTTTTATGTTTCTTTTGCATGTATTTGCTTTGAAATGTTTCATTCAATGTCTTATTACAAGACAAAAACAAGGTGGGCTTTTGAAAGCCTTAGATCAACTTTTACTGTTTTTTTTTTGGTGTTTTAAATTTTTTTCGATCTACATCGGCATGATTCTAGACATATTTTCAACCACCATACTAGCATGTTTGGACAAGACAAATTTTATAACTAACACATGCTTCTTTTCTAACTGTCTATTTAACTAACCTCTATTTGATATTAAACATTGCTCCTATTTGCATTACTTTATGTAGAAATTCAGAGTAGTATAATCTCTCAATCATATCTTTACTAATGGCAGAGTTACAAGGATATATAGACTAGAATCAGTTCCTAATATGACAGCTACTAGATTTGATTCTGTCCTTGGTTATGAAGGAAATAAATAATAATTACATGATCATCTAAACTAGGTAATAGACATAACATATATAAGGTAATATAATAATTACAGGATCTTGAATATTGTCTCTTGATACTGCATTATCTACTCTATTAATCTTCAGTATCTGTAGTATCTGCACCATTAATCTTTAGTATCTGCAATATCTATAAGGATCTATAACTTATACTATAATCTTCAAGACTCCCTCTCAAGCTGGATTTAGTGGATTAACTAATCCAAGCTTGCTGAGCAAATGATGAAATTGACCAGATGGTAGGATTTTGGTAAACACGTCAGCAAGTTGGTCATGGGTGCGCACATAGAATGTTTGAATAAGTTTAGCTTAAACCTGTTGGCAAATGTAATTGCAATTTACTTCGAGATGTTTTGTGCATTCATGAAACACTAGATTAACAATAATCTGCATGGCAGCTTGATTGTCATAAAATAAGATCATAGGTGTATGAAAGAAAAAACCAAGATCTGCAAGTAGATTCTTGAGCCAAATTAATTCACATGAAGCAGATGTCATTGCGTGATATTCAGCTTCAGCACTCGAACGCGCGACCACCTGTTGTTTTTTGCTATTCTAAGACACTAAATTACCTCCAATAAACATGCAATATCTAGTGGTAGAACGTCTACCTAATGCATTTCCTGCCCAATCAGAATCTGTGTATCTTGTAATATCTGTATGTCCATTGCGTGTCATAATAATGTCGCGATCAATAGTTCCTTTTGAAGTATCGTATAATACGCTTCATCATGTCAAGATGTTGAGCTATAGGAGCATGCATGTATTGACTCAATAAACTAACAACAAATGTAATGTATGGTCTAGTGATAGTCAAGTAAATTAATTTTCCAACAATCCTTTGATAAGTAGTGAATGTCAGGAGAGGTTTGCTTAATGAATCCAGCTGCATCTTGCTGTCCAGAGGTATAATAGCTGGCTTGGTATGCAACATTTCAGCATCTTGTAGCATGTCTAGAATATACTTTTGTTGGTTAAGAAAAACACCCTTGCTTGAAGTAGCCATTTCTATCCCAAAGAAATACTTCACCTTCCCAAGATCTTTAATGGAGAATTGCTGCCGCAGATTAGTCTTCAATTTTACAACAGAGGTTTCATTACTTTTTGTAATAATTAAGTCATTTACATATACAAGCACAATTAGCTTGTCTGCAGAATTCTATTGAATAAACAATGAGGAATCAACATTACTTCTTGTGAAACCAAGTGTCTTTAAAGCAACACTTAATTTGGCATGCCATGCTCGTGGACTCTGTTTCAATTCATATATGGATTTATAAAGTTTACAGACCAGATTATAAGAGTGACTCTGTGGATGTCCTGGGGATAGCTTTATGAACACTTTCTCTTCAAGTTCTCCATGCAAGAATGCATTGCATACATCCATTTGATACAATGACTAGTCCCGATTAACTGCCACAGATAACAAGACACGAACAATAGTCATTTTTTCAACTGGAGCAAAGGTTTCCTAGAAGTCGATTCCAAATTTCTACGAGAACCCTTGAGCTACAAGCCGAGCTTTATACCTTTCAATTGTTCCATCTGAGTTGAATTTTTTTTTGAAAATCCAGCGGCAACCAACTGCATGTTTACTTGCAGGAAGCGACATGGTGCTCCTAGTATGATTATCAGCAAGTGCACATAGTTCTTCTGTCATAGCTTACTGCCACACAGTTCTTCAGAGATGGAGGTGAGGAATGGTCTGTGATTTGGGACAATTTATCATATGACAGAACTTTAAAGACTGGATGCTTGACATTATATGTTACATACTCTTGTAATCTAGGAGAAGGCTGACGGGTTCTGTAAGACATTCTTCTTGGAACTTCATCACCTTGAATAGCAGGGGCTTTTATAATTAGTTGAAGAACATCAAGTGCTAGACATGCACCCAAAAAATCCTCAACAGTGGTGGAAGGAGATTGATTAAAACCAGGCTAAACTCCAACTTCACGAACCTGTTGTGGCAGAGAACATACATCTTGATCATAATAACTGGAACCAGGCAGTGGAAACAAGTTTAAATCATCCTCTTCTTGACCTGTGGCAGGGTAATAAGGAGCATCTTCAGTAAATGTAACATCTCTTGATACATACATTTTCTTTTGTGAGGGATCATAACATCTATATCCATTTTGTGTTTGAAATACCCTAAGAAAATGCATTTAACAGCTCTGGAGTCAAGCTTGACCCGTTTTGATGAGGGTAAGTGCACAAAACATGAGCATCCAAATACTTTTAGATGTGCCAATTTGGGACTTGTAACCTGCAAAACCTCAAGAGGAGATTTAAAATCTAGCACGCGGCTGGGTAAATAATTTATGAGATAGACGACTGTAAGAACATCGTATGGCCAAAACCCTTTTAGAACGTGCATTTGTAACATTATAGCACAAGTTTTTTCAAGCAGATCACGATTTTTCCTTTTAGAGACTTCATTTTATTGTGGTGTACCAACACAATTAGTTTGATGTAATATGCCATTATAACATAAATAATGTGTCATGTCTTTGGACATGTATTCTGAGCCATTATCTCATCGAAATGTTTTAAGATGATCATAAATTTAGATAAGTATAATATCTCAATCATACCTTTATTGATGACAGAGTTACAAGTATATATAGATTAGAATCAGTTCCTAACATGACAACTACTAGATTTGATTCTATCCTTGGTTATGAAGAAAATGAATAATAATTACATGATCATCTAAACTAGGTAATAGACATAATATATATAAGGTAATATAATAACTACATAATCTTGAATATTATCTTTTAATACTGTAGTATCTGCACCTTTAACAGTTTGTTGGTTGGTTTTTGCTCTAGCTATACTAGCACCCTTCTTTCTACCAATATAAACACTCATAACTCACGTGTTTAGCCTTTGTAGATATTTTTGCTTTATCCTTTTTTTTCTTGCACGACTCCACTTCATTTGGCATGAATTTTTTAATTTTAACTTTCTCGGCCTGCCTATATAATTGCCTGTATTATGCTTACTTGCAATAACAAGTGGTTTTTGTTTGTAGCGTCTTTTCATAGTACTGTGGTAATTCATTGTTCACACATATCTTTTTCCAAGCTGCATGTGCCCAACCAATCCAACTTCAATGTATTTTTCATCAATAACACTTTCATTTGCCCAGTTGCGATTTATCTTTTGCGTTCTTATTTTCTTTGTGTTTTTACACCTTTTTTTTTTCATTAATTGACAGCACGCTTTGACCTTTGTTTGCTATTTATTCAACTGCTAGTGTTATTCGATTTCATTGAAGCGATTCATTCCCATATTTGTTTGCATTATTCATCCGATGTCATAACCTACATGCGCTTTTTTGGTCAATATTCTTGCTTGCTGCCAGAATCTTTTCCTTGATATATCCAAGTCTTTCCATGCTGGTTTAACATGCCTGTTCATTTGTTGACAAGAACATCAAATTGCTAAAAAGTTTTGCCTGTAATTCCTGATCACTCTTGCGAAAGGCTTCTCTTATGGGTGTTTTTAAACCAGCCATGGCTTTTGTTCCTGTGTTTCTTCAACTCTCTTATGAATTTCTTATTAGCCCTTCCATGGGTTTTTTGGCTCATGCATTCCAGTACTAGCATCTTAAGTGACATGTTATTTTAAATGGCAACCATCAATTTATATACTTCAAGCTCTCTCATTTATGTCTTGCTAAACTGCTGACATATACATTTTACATAAGGCTAGCTAGACGGCTGACCATGTCTCTAAGGTTTCCATGTAATTGGTTGCTTCTTTTGCGTTGCTTGGGGTGCGAGGAGAAGCCCCTTCTCACTGTTCCAGTACGTATCATTTTCCAAAACAGTAGCTGGTAGCAGCTCTTTTACTTCTTTTCTGCGTAGATCTTTTTTATTCAAAATAAAAATAAAAATAAATTATACTATCAAAGTTGCACCCTTTGATGTTTTGTAGAATAAAATTCATCTATGATCGAATCAAAATCAATATCTTCAACAAGCTCTCGTTCAATGTAAATCATCGTAGAATCTGCTAAGAACTCCTCTTTCATTTTCTTGTGAAGCATAGTTTTAACATGTTTCATAACTAAAAATATCCGCTCTGTAGTGGCAATGGAAACACGCAAAGTCAAAATAAGACGAATTAACCTGTCAATCAAATAATAGTGCTGTGACTTATTTGTTTCAGATAATCCTCAACATAATTCAGAAATGGTAGACATATTCTGAAAGCTCTCATGATGAATCACATCAATCTGATAATGCTCTAGCTGAGATCTCAAATAATACATCTCTTGTTCATTGAAATCTTCAAGATAAAATTTCTCAGCAAGCTTGTAAATAGCATCAACTTTAAATGATTTAAAGTTGTTCTTAGGTTCTAAAGCAGAGCTAAGTACAAGGAGTTTCATTATCCCATCATTGAATCTAGAATTTAATTCTTCCAACTGAAAATCTATTGTTGAGTTAAATATATCATAATGATAATACTGGTAAACTATCACTGAACCTTGTTGTTGACATAAATGACCTATAGCCTTTTTATACGAAGCATTCATATGTGGTATGTCAATCTCATATTTTGTGCAAATAGATTGCACATTTGCAAGGAGAAGATCAAATCCGGCATCTCTCAAAATTTGAAGCAATGCTTTAGTAGTTGATACAAGAGTCATTGCATTTAAGATGTCAAGAGATTTTTGATACAAAACTCGACAAAGTAAATCAGTAATCCCCATTATTTTATGCATCAAACATAAGATGAATATAAATTCAAAAGATTTTATCACAATCAAACAACCACCAGCTTCTCCACGTATAGAATTAGAAGATCCTTCTTGAACCATACTTTCAAGTAGGGGTGTTCAAAAAAACCGACCAACCAATTAAACCGAAAAAACTGAGAAAAAATTAACCGAAAAAACCGAACCGATAAAAAAAACCGAATAAACCGATTAAAAAATAAAAAAAACCACCCGGTCCGGTTCGGTTTCAGTTTTAAAAAGCTTAAACCGATTGAACCGGACCAAACTGGATCGGTTTCAAACAAGGTATAAAAGCATCCATCCCTGACCCTAAATCAATTTACTCCTTTCCAGCAGCAGCTGCCACCCCCCCTCCCCTCTCCTTTTCCAGCCTTCCCTTCCCTTGCCCTTGCCCTTGCCCTTTCCCCCTTCTCCATTCTCAGCCGCCCCACCCCCTTCCCCTTCCCAGCCTTCTCCTTCCCCTTTTTCCCTTCACCTTTCTCAGCCACCCTACCCCCTTCCCCCTTCCCAGCCTTCCCCTTCCTCTTTTCCCCTTCACCCTTCTCAACCACCCCACCCTCTTCCCCTTCCCTTTCCCCCTTCCCAGCCGCCCCACCCTCTTCCCCCTCCCCCTCCCCCTTCCCCTCCCCCACCCCCCCCCACCCCCAAAGCGGATCGTAAGCCCAGAGGTTATCCAAAAGCGATTTTGCTTTAATGGTTATCTAAGCTCTCCCCGGATCGTAACCCGCGAGGCAAGGAGGGCTTCTAGGAGTTATTTTATTGTGTCAAAATTGTGTAGTTTGATTATTAATATACAAATATTTCTTAACATCATCTGAAAGGGGAAAGAGAAGAGAGTGAACAATGGTTATCATTGTTACCATAGAACAATCCGGTTTCCCTGGTTTTTTTGGCTAAAAAACCGACCCGAACCGAACAAAACCAGTTCGATTTGAACAGGTTCTCGGTTCGGTCCGGGTTGTATTAATAAAGAATATCATTTTCCGGTTTGGTTGTATTTTTGGGTTAAAACCGGACCGAACCGGACCATGAACACCCCTACTTTCAAGCACAATAATAGTTGCACCATACATATTTATTAAGCTGCAAATAGAATAAAAAATGAGAGCTCTAGCGAGTAGTTCCACTTCGATGTAAATTACCAATTTGATTAGCTTCTTTACCAGTCTCATGTTCTCTATTATCTACCATATGTGCAATTTCTATAGCCTGAGCATAATGTAACTCAGTATGACGTTTGGGAGAAGCACAAATAAGGTTGATAATGGTTGTCAATTTTGAGAAAAATAACCAAATAGAAATCTCATTTCCAGCTGCTGCAATTAGTGCCAATTGTAGTTGGTGAGCAAAGCAATGTACATAACATAAGGATAATCTCTAAGAAATAAAGATTGTAGTCCATTCAATGCTCCATGCATATTGATTAGTACTTAAAAGTGCATTTTTATCAAGGTTTTATATCATCATTTTGCAGTTGAAATATCAATAACTCCTTAACTAAAGCATGTTTTATAATAACATATCTAATAATATAAGATACCTTTAATTTATGGTAAGTGTTCATCTTAAATGCAGGCCTATCACATAAATGAAAGAATGGATTGATGAGTTGAAGTACTGAAACTGAAAGGACAAAGAGATGGCTAAACTTAGAAAACAGACGTTGGTGCAGTCCAAACTGGAACATTGTTCGGTAATCGGGTCATATCTGGAGCTGTAGATCTCGGATTTAGGTCTACATTATATGGATGGAAAGGTAAGACATAGGCCTACAACTTTCATGAGAGCCCAAGATTTAACAAAGCCGTTTTCAAGTCCAAATTGTAGCAACAACGAAGAAGTCCAAATCTGTCCTACAGCCCAGACACTGTTCAGTATTCAGCCTATATCTCGAGTTTTAGAAGTCCAAATGATCTCAAAATTTTACCCTAGAAATATGAGACAATTTCCTAGAACTTTCATGATTGAAGTCTGTTCAAATTATGACATTATCAATGATGTTTTTGGCAGACAAGAAGATAAGAATTGTCATCAAGTCAAGATGTGGCCACCCATTCATCAATTAGTCAACAAATCAATAGTTCTGAATTTTGGCCTATAAAAGGAGGCATTTGCCATGTATTTAGGCATCTTGGTGTTCAGATCAAGATCATGCTCTTGCTCTCTCTTTTGTAATACTTAAGTTTTGTTTATATTAATCTCTTATTTATGCTTTTCATTTCCTTTTCTTTACTTAGTTAACTTCTTTCTCATTTATGTTCTTGTCTTGTTTATTTATGTTTCTTTCTTTCATTATGTGCATCTAAGTTAATTATGTCAAAGTGAAAAGGGTACACTAATGGTGTAAGAATAAGTATAATATAAACTTAACATGGACCTTAATGTTGGATACTAACATGCTTTATATTTGTTATCTTGTTCACTTTTACTACTTTGTTTGTTAAATGGTTAATCTAGATTTATGTTGTGTAACACTTGGTACAACAAATACTTGGCACTTTCATAGCCCATATTGTATGGTATAACCGACACCTGAGCTATGAAAGTAACTTGATTTGTTGTTAACATAAGTTATAATCATGAATGCCTGACAACATTTACAAGTATTAGCATTATTCGAATAAGATAACTAATGTAATCATGTTAACAATTTATAATCTGATTGGAACCTCCTTTGTGTGTGGTTTCCAATTGAATAATAAGAGTTTATACTATACTTGTTTGAAATACCATTAGTGGATCCTCTAACCTTGACATTTGTTGTTATCATTGTTTAATCCTTACGTTAATCTTCCATCTCAAAGTTCTCATCAACATCAACTTCTTCTTCTTCTTAATCTTTATTATTATCATTATTAATAGTATCATTGGTATTACTATTACTATTACTATTACTATTACTATTACTACTACTACTACTACTACTACTAGTATTATTATTATTATTATTGTTGTTGTTGTTGTTGTTGTTGTTGTTGTTGTTGTTCTTCTTGTTGTTGTTGTTGTTGTTATTGTTATTGTTGTTACTATTATTGTTGTATTATTGCTGCTTATAATTTATACAATTAACCTCCCTGTGGTTCGACCCCGGTCTTGCCGGGTTATTTATTACTTCCACACTCTTGCACTTAGAAGAAGACATCAATCTGTTTGTCGTGTCACATATTGCTAGCACCATCATACCCTTGACCTCACATATTGAAAATATACAAGTTATATTGAGCGAGCACATCACAAATTTCTTTTTTAAGTGTTGAAGAAGTAGTATATGAAACATGCACAATACTAAAAAAACGCTTTCGTACAAAACCCTGAATGTCAACAAATCTCAAAACAATAGCCATTTGTTCTTTATTTGATGCATCTTTGGCTTCGTCAACCAAAATACAAAACTTTGCATCTCTAATTTCTTCACAAATATTTTTCCTCACTTTGTTCGCGTGAATATGCAAAATCTCTTTTTGAATAGTCGGCGAGGTATACTTTGTATTTTTCAGAGCTTTTTCTAAGACAACATCATCAATGTCAACATTCAGTCTCCCCATAAGTCTTATCATCTCCAAAAAACTGCCTCGATTATTAGAAGCTGAAGATTCATCATGACCTCTAAATGCACATGCTTGTAAGCTAAGCCATCGAACACTTTCAATTGTTGTCATAAGTCTTATCCAATTTTTCTAAACTTCTTCAACAGTTTGTGCATTCAACACTTTATCAATATGTCTACTTACTTTCATTAAATCTTCAGCAGATTTCACAACATTGTTATATGGTTAAGTAGGACTTCCTACATGCATCAAAAGTGCACATCTAACCCCATCATTAACCCTCTTCCAACTTCTAAAGCCTTCGGTGGTGAATGTGAGATGACGAGGCACTTTGTTTTCAAAGATAAAGCATGAAAAACAAAATACTGCATCCTTTGATGGAGAGTACTCTAGCCAAGGAAATTGATCAAACCAAGTGTATTGAAATTGACGATATTGTCTCCCTGATTCAGTCCTTGGATACTCTGCTAACTTAGGTTGATATGGACCCATTTTGATATAAGCTCTTCTAATTTCATCTTGTTGATTAATAGGATGTTTCCACACTGGAATTCGTAACCCAAAATCTCGTTCAAGAGTATTGATCAATTTGAACTCTTTGAGATTTGAAAGGGGGTTGTTCACTACGATTTGAGACATCAACATTGGATGGAGAATGCCCTTTATTGGTTGATGTTTGTTTGTTTGGTTTAAAAAATGAAAATATATTTTTCCTCTCTTGTTTCCTTGATTTTCCATTATAATTTATAACCTATTCAAGTAAAAGGGATCAGGGAAGTCGGGTGCAAGATGAAAAGATACTAATGCCAGAATAGAATATTCATAAAATGTAGAATATACAAGGATAAACTAGTGATGCAAACTACTAGGAGATTTGAAGAACTTAACTTTGAAATAACCAGTAAATTATTAGTACCAGACTACTAGTGTGTTAACATCCATCCATTTCTAGGGTATAGTCTACTATTTACTCAACTAACAATCTACTATAATGAATATGAAACATTTAATTCAAAATAAAAAGTCAAGGCTTGTAAATTCTTACCTAATGATTTTACACTCCTGCGGCTCTTTATATAGATTCTTCTTCAAAATCCAAGCTCAAATTGTATATTGTTAAGAAGAAAAAAAGTTAAAACCCCAAGTTATTTGGAAGACATGTGAACCAATTAATTATTTATGTTTAGATAGATTTGCTGTAAAATATAACTAATTAATTAGTGTTGGAAGGGAAGGTGGGTGGCTAATTAATTAGTGTTATTAGGGAAAGTAAAGCGGGCGGCTAATGACTGCTAATTAATTTTTGCTGGAAAGAAAAGTGGTACACTAGGTTTGCTGTGTAAAAGATAAAAGGAAAAGTGGGTTATTAAGTTTTTTTTTAACCTAGGTTGTGTAAAAGATAAAAGTGAAAGTGGGACACTAGGTTTGCTGTGTAAAAGATAAAAGGGAAAGTGGGTTATTAAGTTTTTTTGACCTAGGCTACAACCCTCCTTAGCCTTGTAAAAGGCTCTACCCCTGTCCGCAGCATTGCGCGTGCAATATGCCGTGTGTGTATATATGTTTGTTCAATAGTCATTTTTCTTTACAGTTTGTATTTTTTGTTTATTTATATACACATTCATGTATTAATTTAGGCTCTTATTTGAACGTCTTAGTATGAATATATAATTGAAATATTTTTTTATTTTTCAAAAATATTTTTTAAATCTTTTATATTGTATTATATTATATGATATTTTCATCATAAAAAGAAACAAAATGACTTATTAGAGAATATGTTGGATTATGAAGATTTATATTTTAGACCTCTAGAGCCAATTAGAGAAAACATCCATTAAATAAAAACAAATTGATTGATTGACTAAATAGATGATTGAAAAAGTAATACATATGATTAATCAAGTGTGATAGATGAGTGATTTTTTTTTCTCTTTTCAATTGTCAATTATCATGGCAGGTAATTTAGTAAATCAGTTTATTCTGGTATCTGACTGAAGAGCTTATAGGCGAGAGAGGTTTCCAATGGGGTGACCCTCTCTCTCCTTTTCTTTTTGACATTGTAGTTGAAGGTCTGTCAGTACTTTTTGGAAGAGCATCTGACAATGACTATTTTAAAGGAATAAATTAGGGATGAGAATATTTGTTTCAAATGGCTATACATCTTTACTTCATGTTAAGGAATCTTTAGGTGACTTGAATTGACATTTGGCTTAAAAGTGAATTTCTACAAAAGCTCTCTAATGGGTGATAATCTCGATGAAGAATTTACAGTTGGTATGACAAAAGCAATATATTATAGATGTCGCACGTGTGCGACATCGTCCTCTCGAAGCGGGATTTAGCGTGAAAAGGAAAAAAAACAAGGAATTCTTGTTTCTTATCAGTAAAAGGAAATGAGAGTCGCCACCTAGTATTACGGTCACTAGAAAACCTATTGGTCTGCGAGAGTCAGGATAAGGGAATATGTTGTGAATAGGGGAGGATGTATCACCCCTAAAACACCTTACCTAGGGTAAGCTGCATTGCTATTTTTCTGAAATAAATTATGGTCTTGTTGTGTTTTATAACCATTAGTCTTTCTAAGGTTTAAAAGAAGCCCTCCTCAGTAAGAAAATTCTTATTTTATCAGGTTCAAAACATATGAAAATAAAAAGAATCGTCATTTTATTTAATACCGAAAATATGTCTTACATATAAGTTCGTAATCCCAGATATTGAAAGAAACAAAATAATTTTTTTGGTATTTTTAACACATAGGTCAAATTATTATGGTTTTAATAAACTAGTTATTAAATCCAAGAATACATGCAAAGTGAAAAATGTTTTTCTTATATAAGAAAATATGCAGATATAATCTATTTTTGAGAGATTTGACCATATGCAATTAAAATAAAAATTGTATTTTTGAAAGAAAGATTTTTTGCTATTGTTTTGGTGGAAGGGGAGATGATTTGTTTAGAAAAAGCGCATCACGTGTAAGTCATAATTTCAAATATTAAATATGTGAGGGTAAAAAAAATAGGGAAATAATAATCGATTGCAAAATTGTCTCCCGACCACTAAGAAAATATTACAATAGTACTAACAAGCTCCTCAAAGTGGTGGAACAGTGCTGAGAAGCTTCTAAGTTATGAGAACAATGGTGGCACCTGGGTCTCATGCACCACCGCCATTGACAGCGCGTGAGCCCACGTGCCGACACCTGTGAAGACAAGAAAACCAATGGATCGGGAACATCTTCTTCTCTTTCCCTCTTGTGCCGGTAGTGGCTATCACCCGACCTGCAAGATAAAGAAAAATACACAAACTGTTTTTAATTTTTTTTAGATATGATTCCTTCTTCCTCTCAATTTATTTTTCATTTTTTCTTCTTCAGGTGGTTACTGCTGCCATCATAGGTGAAGGACGTTGGGTATTGCTATGGAATGGCTGTCGATGGTGGCTAAAAGGGAGTTGATGGGTTGAGAGAAATAGGATTTTAGAGAGGAAATCTGCTGGGTCTTCGACTGGAACCCTAATTTTAAACAAGGTTTTTGGATTTTGATGCCAACGAGAGGGGGCTGCTGTGGATTGGTGGGTGGGTGTTGTCGTGAGTGGGTTAGGAGTGACTCTTGAGGTTCTCGATTGGAGTAGAGGGGAAACATGGATGGTTTGTGCTGGGTCGTCTTGTGGGTGTTATGGTGTTATGGAGATAAAGTGATGGTTTATATTGGTTGTTATCATGTTGCAAGTTAGAGGCCCTACTCGATGGGTGAAGAGGAGGAAGATGATCGGTGTTGGTGGTATTGAAGCCGGCATTAACGAATCTCTATGACTACTAGTGGCATCGATGGTTGATAATGACAAGAATGAGAGAGTGGACAAATAGAGCAATTAATTTGTGAAGTGTTTGGGTGGCGTTGAGAGTTATTGTTGGTTGTTGCCTGGCTCTTGGATGGCATTGAGAATGGTTGTGTGTTGATGGTGAAGGAGTGAAGAAGATAATGAATGAGGAGAAGGGACTGGTTTGGGAAGGCTGCTGGAGGTTCACAGTAAGGAAAAAAATGAAAAGCTGAAATTGGTTTGTAAGGAACAACTGCTGTTGGTCTAGAATGAGAGAGGTTAGTTATGGTGGTTCCAGGCTAGGAAAAATGGTGGGGAGAAAGTTGGAGTGCATTGGTGACTGAGAAATTCCAACAAAAAGCAATTATTTTTCTTTCACATGGAATTTTATAGGGCATCTGGACATCAAGGAATAAACTGATTTTTGAAAACAAAAAACCAGATTGGAATGTAGTGTTTTCATTAATCCTTCACCACCTAGTATTATGGTTGCATATTATGGACAATAATTTTTCGTATACATGCATGGATCTTTACAAAAGTCTAGATGGAATCTTATGCTAGACATACAACTGCTACATAGTCTTAATGGTAATGAGGTTTCATTTATAAATAAGAACAATAGTTTAACAATTCTCGTTTTCACGCCAAAGTATTATGCGTACATCATTTTTCTTTTTTCCTAAACTGACCAAACAAGGAAAACTCAGCAAATGGCAATTTGAGCATCAAAACTAAGATAAAAGTAATAGTAATTACAAAATTAGATGAAAAGAAAGAAAGAGCTAGGAATGTTGGCCTTTAAAATATGAGGTAGCTTGGTTTGCTATTTAGAAAATTTATGCGTATGAGAATATAAAGATAAAAACTGATGATGTTGCAAGAAAATCCAAGTAGCTTGATTGCAGGTTTATGCCTTGGATAATTAGTTAATCTCTTAGTTTTAGCAATTTGATCAATTCTTCCAAGTCAAGATGGTTGGTGGCTAGTGCTTGGTATTTAGTAAACCAAGGTGGATGATGGCTGATAACTGTAAAAGGTCATCTTTGATGAATTTATAGACTCTCTAATACTTAATTAAGTATATTTTTTAGAGAAAAGACTGATATTTTAGAGAAAGACTCTGAAAATAAATATGCAGTAGAGAATGAAGATTAAGAACCCCTTTCTTTTAAGAATAGAGTTGGTCTTTATAGCCCATGATTCTTACCTTTTGGTGGAGATGAGGGCTAAAAAGTTATGTTTTCCTGTTAGCATAAAACATTTTTTATGTCAAAGAGGAAAAATATCTATGATTCATCAAAGGAAAAATATCTCTGACTCATTAAAATCTCGTGATCCAACATATAGTCTAATAAGATTACTAGAGCCACATGTACTTAAGCTCAGCCCCTGGGTAAGCCCGAGGATGTTGGGTCTACCAACTCGCTAGACCTGTATATTTGTTTAAGCTCAGTGCTTGGCTGAGCCCAAGGATATTGGGTCTAACAATTCACCAGACTCATATATGTTTGGGCTCAACATTTGGCTAAGTCCAATGATATTGAGCCTGACAGCTCGCCAAACCCATATATGTTTGGGTCAATGCTTGGCTAAGCCTAAAATTGTTGGGTTTGATAGCTTGCCCAACCCATATATTTTTAGGCTGAGCGAATGCTTGGTCTAGTAACTCACCAAACCTATATATACTTGGCTGAGCCTAAAGTTGATGGGTTTGACAGCTCGCCCACCTATATACATTTAGGCTTAGTGCTTGAATAACCCCAAGGATGTTGGGTTATCACCTTACTGTTGGTTCTCTTTGAAAAGCCTTAATAAAAAAAAAACAAAATTTAGAAATTAAATATAAGAAAAATGTTTCTAATATTAATTATTTAAATTGGATATCAAGGAAAGGATTAGATAATAAGGGATTTGGGTGTGAAATTGAACTTTTAAAGGTAACAAAAGACAAGATAAAGAATGTTAAAAAATTATTATGGGTCAAGTAATAGACAAAATAAAAGGGATCAATTTACAATTAAGCAAAATAAGAGGGTCAAATTGTAAATAAACAAAAATAAGGAGTATTAATACCCTTTCCATCTCCTCTTGGCGGATGGTTTGGTGGGAAAAGAGAGGGTAAGGTTTTCTTTTAATCTCTACAACAAAGTTTTTACTAAATCTCTTCTAAAAGAGTAGTTTATTAAAAGCAATCAAAGGCTTAGTTAGTGATTAAAGGAAGAAATGGAGTGATTCGAAGTGGTTTAAAAGCTTGGAAAAGGAGTTTTGGCACTAGAGAGAGAAGAAAGCAAAAGTGGAGAGAGACTTAAATTTCTTCCAAAATCTTCTTTGATTTCTTATTGTTTAAAGGTAAGAACAACCCTTATTATGTTTTAGCTTTGAAAATTTAACATTTGATGTTTTGGGTATTATAGAAGAAATGGATATTTATGATTAAGATGATTGAAAGGGTAAATTATTGTTAGAGCTAAGTTTAGAAACATATGTAAAGTGGGGAAAGTGGAAGGGTTGAACAAATGAAAAAGAAAATTCAATCCCTTTCCTTGTGAACCCGTTCGGCTAGAGAGAGAAAGTAAGGAGGGGGGATTTTGTTTGAAATATTGACATGATTGGTAAATTTTATGAATATAGTGGAATTAAATAAATAAGTGTTGTGAAATAATATATATATATATATATATATATATATATATATATATATATATATATATATCTCACTCCTAATACATGTGAAATTCACTGCTCAAACGTGCAACTAATGTCTTTGCACTCAATCACATAATTAGCACCAAAAACTATCGGTTGCATATTTAATCAAAAGTGTGAGTATACCATTTAATAATAATAATAATAATAATAATAATAATAAAACACTAAATGGTGCAAGGAAAACATTGTTTTCACACTTTATAAATTGTAACAATATTTTTCTCTCTTTTTTGATTTTATCACTTCATATTCTATTAAATAAAATTTTGAGGTATGATTTGTTTCAATTTATAATTTATGTTGTTATTAAGGTTTTTAAAAAATAATCTTGATATCGGGTTAGTGCTCAATTCATGAAAAATAATTCAATTTTATTATTTTCAAGTGATTGAAAATGAGGGGACTAAAATTGAAACAAAGAAAATATGACAACTCTTTTGTTTTTGAGAAAGGTGTGGTTTTTGGTCCTATCTTTTTTTTATATTTTTTTACCTTCAATCAATGAGTTTTTTCTTTTTAATTTCATCCTTCAATGTTGTGTTAAATAAAATTTAAGGTTGATAATTTGTTTTTGAATTTACTTTTCATTCGATTATCTCGATCTCAGAAAAATATCCCGGTATTGGATTGGTACTTGATTTCACAAAAAAGAATCATATTTTATTTTTGAAAAAGATTGAAAATTACAGGACTAAAATTAAAACAAAGAAGAAATGGGAGCCCTTTGTTTTTTAAAAAAGGAAGAAAATGGTGGAAACCCTTTTGCTTAATTTTGCTTTAGGATTTTTCTAAATATTCTTTTTTGTCCTTTTAGTTTAATAATTAAAGTTCAAAACTTTATCTTATTCACATTTTAGTTCTTGAATTTAAGAAAAGAAAGAGATTCACTAAATAACAGTTAAAAAATAAGAAGAGGTGGTTTGGTCTAATTTTGTTGATAAAAATAGTCAAACTTGGTGTTAAAGTGTTCTTCTTGACGAGATGAGTGTCATTGAAGTGTTTTTGAGATCCCATATCACCTAAAAAAATTGATTAGAGTTGAGAAATGTTATTTTTTCAAATTGATTTTGTTTTTTTAACCAATTTGGTGGTTTTTAAGTTGGAGAATTAATTTATTGACATTATAAGAGTGTTTTTTAGTGTTTTTAGATGAAAATAAATTGGAATTTGAGTTATTGAGACAAAAAAGCACATCCTAATATTTTAGCCACCTTTGTCGTTGTAAGAAACTTGGTTTACAAATGACGTGTCATTTGTTTTTTTTTAAAAAAAACAAAAACAAATAAGTGTCATCCACCCATTTATATATTACAATAAAAAAAAGCATAAGCACATTGGCTGTGCAGTCATGCCATATATTAGGCCTAAATATCTATGGGGTATGCATGTTGGGGCCTTGGGCCTGACTTTTTTTTGTATTTTTTTCATTTTATGTTTATTTAGTTTGAATTTAAATAACTAAATATATATTAAATATTTTACTTTATTAATTTATGAAATTAACTAAAAATATATCTGAGTTATTATTTTTTTAAATGCAATAAAAATTTTACTTTTTTTAGTAAGATTATTTTTAATTTTAGCAAGTGTTTTTTTTAGCTTGTATTTTGTTAAAAGAATTCAGTGATTGTTTTGTGAGCGTCTATCTTAATTATCATATAATCAAATAAAAATATAATTACAAAAACTCTCCTATAGTTTGATCTAAATTTTACTTTTACTTCATACTTTCATAAATTACATTTTACATCATAGATCAAACAAAAAATTCAAACAAAATGCATTGTTAAGAATATACATTATTATTGAATATATAAACTACAAGAAAAATTTAGATTAACCTGTAAAAGTATGGAAGTGAAATTCAAATCAACCTATTAAAGGGTTTTTGTAATTACCCCTGAAATAAAAGATAGTCTTAGAAAAATGAAGTAAATGAACCATCCTAATTCATGACCAGTGTATGCATTTGATAAGTTATCTCTGATTAATCTAATATGTTTTTATTTTAATATATAAAAAACAAAAACAGGAGAGTTTTGGATTTTTTTATTTTTTTTTACTACTTGAAAACATATTAACAACACCTATATATTACGAGATGTATGCCCGCGCGCTGCCGCGGACTTATAAAACAAATATATTTAATAGTGTTATAATTATAAACCAGCGCTAGATAGGTAATAGAAACTAAAGGTATGATGGAGCCAATATTTCATGACGGAAAAAAAAAGTTGTGTTGGTGATCAAAACTTAGAGATTGAACAAAATAATTTGTAGCAATCCACATTGTTTTGGGAGGAAAGATACAGTGCTTTCGCAACATGATTTAGCTTTTCTGTTAATAAAAAGCAAAAAACATTACAAGGCTAAATTCTTTACCAACTTAATATTTAAAAAAAAACCAACAAAAGATAATTTTGGAAGGAAAAAAACCCATGAGAAAAAACGTTGTAGTAATTGACAATGTTTTATGAGGAAAACTACAGTGCTTTCCAATAAAATAAAATAAAAAACCATTTAGAGAAATACTGTAGCAATCCATAGTATTTTGTGAGAAAAACTACAACGCTTCCCTATATGATTTAACTTTATTTGTAATGACTTGTAATTGTAATTTTCAACAATGTTTTGTGAGGAAAACTATAATGCTTTCCTCAAATGATTAAGTTTTATTACAAAGTTAAATTCTAACCAACTCAATATTTTAAAAAATAAAATCAATGAAGATAATTTTGGAAAAAAAAATTACAAAAAAAAAACACAAAAGAAACTAGAAAAAACCATGTGAGAAAAAACTGTATCAATCCATAGTGTTTTGTGAGGAAAAACTTGTATTTACTTGTAATTGCAATTCTTAACCAACTTAATATTTATAAAATAAAATTAACAAAGACAATTTTAGGAAAAACATAACAAAAACAGAAAAAAACCATATAAGAAAAAATACTGTGGCAATCCACAGTAATTTGCGAGGAAAGTTACAGTGCTTCCCTCGCATATTGTAACTGTAATTTTTAAACAACTTAATATTAAAAAATAAAATAAAAAAAGATAATTTTGGAGAAAATCATAAAAAACAAAAACAAAAAGAACATGCGGAGAAACACTGTAGCAATCAACAATTTTTTAAAGAAAAAATTACAAAACTAAATTCTCAATTAGCTCAATATAAAAAAAATCGACAAATATAATCAACAGTATTTTAAAGGAAAAAAATTACAAAGCGGAATTTTTAACCAGCTCAATATTTAAAAAGTAAAATCAACAGATAATTGTTTTTTAAAAAATTAAATGAAAAAAAAGAAAAAAAACAAAGTTGGAAAAAAAGGGAAAGCAATTTTGGAAAAAAAAAGAAAAAAAAAAGAAGATGAAAAAAGTACTGTGGATTACTGTTGTAATCCACAATGAGTGATTTAGAAGTGGGGAACAGTGATTCTCCCATATCATTTAGATATTGTTAATATATTTATTTTTGATGTGGAGAAAACTTATCTTACCCGTTAAAATATAGCTCATGCAAGTAACATATGTAGTATATTCTAATTTTCAATGCATCAATTAAATTCTTTACTTGAGATATGATATTGCCTAATTATACATGATACTCTAATCACACCATTTAAGTTATAAAGAAATCATTATTAAATGATTATCAACTATTTATAGTTATTGAATCTTAAGCACCATCTTAAAAACATTATAATTGTAATGCCTTTTGAGTAATTATAACAAGCCACAAGTTTTCTAGTCATTCATTTTTTTTTTCCAGTTGAAGAGAAATATAAGGCTTAACTTATTAGTTAGTCGACTTTTCCTATTTATATATATAGGATAATATACAATACTTAATGTAGAGATTACAATAGTAGATTAATCCTATAATATTTCTTAGATATATACATTTTATAATATGCTTTTTCAAGATGAGGATGGAGGATTAACCCGAAGCTTGAATCAAAAAGTAGTAAAAGTAGTAAAAGTAGTAAAAAGTGGCTTGGTAAATACATCTACAAGGGTTCACAGACAAATAAGTATCACCAAGATTATCATGCCAAATGGTAGGAGAAAAACTAGTTGTAATATGCAAATCTGACAATAAATACTGAAGCCAGATAACCTTAGCAATGCCGTCTAATAAGGCTTTATACTCAGCCTCGGTAGAAGAGTGAGCAACTGTGCATTGCTTGCTTGATTTCCACGAAATCGGTGTATGATTAAAGAAGACAAGGTAATCACCCGTAGACTTGTGATCATCAATACTACCTGCCCAATCTGCATCTGTAAAGCCATATAAAGCAAAGGAGGAGCTACGAGTGATATGTAAGCCATAAGAGACCGTAACCTGAAGATAATGCATAATATGTTTAACAGTAGCGCAATATGAATCTGTAGGAGCATGCATAAATTGACAGGCTTTGTTAATAGCAAAGAAAATGTCTGGTCTTGTAAAGGAGAGATATTGATGAGCACTAATGATTTGACGAAAACATGTAGGATCAAATAACACATAACCAGGCAGCACTATAACTTTGAAGGTAGAAATAGGGGTATCAACAGGTTTGCAAGAGGTCATACTAGCTCGAGTAAAAATGTCAAGAATATACTTATTCTATCATAGCATCGGACCCACACTAGTGGATTGAACCTCAATTCTTAAAAAATAATGAACGACTCCTAAGTCTCGAAGCTTAAACTCTGAACTCAGTAACTATATTAGTTTTTGAAGTATAGTAGAGTCGCTACTTGTAAGCAGGATATCATCAACATAAATTAGAAGGTAAAAGATATCAGCACCTACAGACAAGATAAATAAGGAGGTGTCAACCTTCAAAGTGTGAAAGCTAAGAGAAAGTAGGAAATCACTTAGACGAGTGTACTATGCCTACAAAATTTACTTAAATAATCGGCACATATAAGAAGAAAGGTTAGAGTCAACAAAACCTGAAGGTTTTTGCATATAGACCTCTTCGACAAGTACTCCATTGAGGAAGGCATTATGTATATCAGATAGTCACTTGTTTAATAACAGGACTAAAGATCTCAGAATAATCAATACCTTCTTGCTGTGTAAAATCTCTAGCAAATAAGTGCGCCTTATAACGCTCAATGCTGCCACCCACACGATGCTTTATCTTGTACACACAACAACTACCAAGAATATTCATTGAAGGATGAAAAGGAACCTAAGATCAAGTATCGTTAGAGCGCAATGCCTGAATTTCATCTTTCATAGCACCATAACAAGCCTCATACCTGTTAGCATCAGAGAATGTAATGGGTTTATAAGTGGGAGGAAAGAGTGCCCAAGAGATAAAGCTGGTAGACATGGCTGTAGACACCGTCAGATGTGTTGTTTTTTGCAACCGTGGGTGAAGGACCATAAGATGTTGATGAACTGCGGGACGATATGAAGGAAAACCTAAATATGTAAACTATTAGAGAAGATAAGAGGAGAGATCAATAACCACATTCAGGTCAGCTGGAGAACCAAACCGAGATGTATGCCTTGTGGCAGTACAACCTTGTGAGATGGTAGCAGAACCAGAAGACTCTGTAGTAAAAGACTTGGAAAAATACAACTATAAAGGAAGAGAACATGTACCTAGAGAATGATCATTAGATAAACAAGTAGATAGTGACATAAGAGCAGGGCTGAGATTCTGTTGGATGGTGGCAGATATGGTTGGGCAATGGGCTGTTTAGTTATGTGGTTTGTTGGTATTGTTGTCCAGAAGTATAGTAGGGGAGAAAATTAGTGAATCAAACAAGTTGGGCAAGCAAGTAAGAGGTATAGGATGGGAGGAGGTGTGGTGGTGTTGTATTATCTATTCATATTTTGCATAAAGAAACAGATTTTCATGAAAACAGACATGATTGGAGATATAAACACGTTGAGATGCTAAATCAAGACAGTGATAACCAAGATGAGAGGAGCTATAACTTAAGAACACACATATAGATGAACGAAAATCCAACTTATAAGCATGATATAGATACAAAAATGGAAAGAAAATACACCCAAAAGTAAGCAGGAAATCATAATCGAGAGTATGATGAAAAAGACACTTAAATAGGGATTGATTTTGGAGGATAATAGTAAGCATGCGGCTGATAAGATACACCGAGGATTAAAACACATAATTCCAAAACCATAATGGAGCACTACATTCTTCTATGAGGGCAAGGTCAATTTCGACAATATACCGATGACAACGTTCAACAATGTCATTTTGCTAATGAGTATGAGAACAAATTAACTAGTGGTGAATACCAATAATCTGAAACAAACTGTTTAACTTGCGATATTCACTACTCCAATCAGTTTGAACAAATTTAATTTTTCATGAAAACTGACACTCAACAAGAACTTGAAAATGAAGAAAAGTAAAAAACACATCAGATTTCACAACAAGAGGATAATACCATATATGTTTTGTATGCGTATCAACAAAAAATAACAAAGTAACAAAAACCATCAAAGAAAAACATATGATAAGGGCTCCAAACATCACTAAAGATAAAATCAAGTAGAGTAGTAGTTTTGTAACTTGTAAGTCTCAATGATAGACGCGATGACTTGCCTAGTGGACAAACTTGATATTGAACAAGAGAACATCTAGAAGTACAAGCTATTTTTTTTAGAAGCTAAAAAATTAAAAACATGGGAAGTAGGATGACCCAATCGACTATGCCAGATATCAACAGTTGTGAAGATGTAAGGAGACTAGTAAGCCCAAGGGATTGACGTGGCAGAAGACTTAGACAGAATTAGAGACCATAACTACTCTGACTGGAAAGAAGCACTGCCTTGATGGTGAGATCTTTTACATAAAACACAGGTGCATGAAATTCAAAATAGGCATTATTATCATGATAAAATTTATGTATAGAAAGTAATGGCTTGGTAATATGAGGAACATGAAGAACATTAGATAAGGTACAAGTGTGTTTTGAAGTATGTAACATGGTATGCCCAATATTTGATATGGAAAGGCCCTTACTGTCACCAACATGTAAATGATCATTACTAAGATAGGGTGTAGACTCGGTTAGAGTCGCAAGATCAGGTGTAACGTGTTGATTTGCACCAGTGTTGGGGAACCAATCTACAGGATTAGAAGCAGAAACATTATCAAGAGCAAGATTGGCAGTCGACTGTTGTCCATAGGTGCGAAGTTGAGAGCATTGAGGGGCTATGTGGCCGAAGAAGACGCAGAGCTGACACTTGACTTTCTGCTCAAAGGATTAGTGAGCAGACCACTGTGAAAAGCCATAATTCCTTCTATTTTATAACCAATTGCCCTGCTTCCAATCAATGTTAGCAGATCCCTAGAAGCTATAAAAATCAAACTTGTGTTGGTGGCTATTATGGTTGTTGTTGGGACACTGGTTGTCATGAAACCGTCCTCTATTATGACTGAAATTAGGGCTGTTGTTATAGGTGGCAGAGAAATGATATTGGGCAATATTTGCTAAGGGTAATAGAGGTGTTGTGGGGAGCAGATAAGGATTGACAGCCATGGATTGACATGAGGTCTTATTAAGAAACTCACAGGTAAAGAGATGGTTATGAAGATCTATAAATGAAAGAGGTTTTGCCTTGGTCGCGAGGCTAATTACCAAGTCTTTGAACTCACCAGAAGGCAACGAAACACATGAAGATTAAAATCTTCAAGAGAGATTGCCCGGCCAACAACGACCAATTCATCAAATAAGGATTTTGCTTTTTGCATATGCATAGCAACCAAAGCATCACCTTATCGAAGATTTTGAAAGGACCCATGAAGTTGTATAATGTGAGAATTAGACAGAGAGACGAGAACTTACTCAAAAGTATGCTAAACACAATGAGTGGTCTAACAATTACAACAAGATGCAGTACATCCATTGAAAGAGAAGAGATAATGCACTCAAAATAAGTTGATCATGTTGCTTCCAACGAAGAAATGAAGGATTAATGTGTAAAGAATAACTAACAGAACCATCAGCTTTAGCTATACGAGAAGAAGAACATGGCAAGAAACCATCAACAAAATGGAAGATACCCTAACCAAGAAGATGTGGCTTCATCTGTATTCATTAACATAAACAATTGTTGTTTGTAAGTTTCAATGAAATAACTTGCTAAGTATTGTACAAGAAAACTATGGCGGGAGTTGAAGCCCTCACAATATAAAGAGGGACGGTAGAAACATGAGAAGAGGAACCATTGTTTTGCTCTGCAAGAGAGGCAGTCTGCTGTTATAGGAAAGGAAGCACCAGTAGCAACCTATGTGTGGTCGGCCGGTAGAACTGCAACACAGGTCTGGTGGTGGGAGGATTCTACAGCTATAGAGTCCATTAATGAGTGGGAGAAAGGAGTTTTAATGTGGTAAGGTTCTGATACCAAGTTGAAGAGAAATACAAGGCTTAACCTATTAGTTAGCTAATCTTTCCTATTTATACATGTAGGGCAATATATAATAGTTAATGTAGAGATTACAACACTAGATTAATCCTATAATATTTCCTAGATATATACATTCTATAATATTTTCTATTAAAATTGATTCACGTCATGAAATTTATCATTGATAAATTGCTAACTCCTCTTACAAAAATAGAAGAATGTTGTTTATTCCTTTTATTTTATAACAAAAAATAAAAGGAGATAAAAGAAGGAAAGGTAGTTATTTTGATTATAACATTGTAGGGATAACTTCACGCATAAAGCAAACACACGTACCGATTAATGTAAAATGATTAGATTAAAACTAGTCTTATTTGATAAAGAAATTATTTCAACTACTTGTCATGAAATTTTTTAGTGTCATTCTAGTTAATAGTGGGATTTTAGATGAGAAGTCCAAACTCTACTTACATAAAACAAACCATTCAAACAATGGGCATAAATCATTCGAGATATCAATTTTAGCTCATCTATCATTAAACTTTCATGTATTGAACAAAATATTGGGTAACTTGTAGAATAATATGGATTGATCAAGTGCATCAACAATTTAATACATTTGACATTGAAATGGAAATTAGAACAAAGAATGTTCCAAAAGGAGTGAGTGACACAACCCTCATTGTCATATCATTAGGGCTACTAGAACAACCACTAGGAGTTACATAATGGGATTAGGTATTATTATAACCAAGACTGAATATCTAAAGTACAATCAACCCCAATTCAATGAAGTGATCTAGATCCTTGGCATTTTCCATCTACACTGTCTCTCTCTCTCTTTCACACACACACCCTAAATAATAACTTCATTTAGTCATGGAATGTTGACGCAACCATATTATTCGATAGTTTCACCCACATTTAACTAGTGTTTTGCCTATGCTTTATATATAAAATACCTTGATATTCTTTTTTTTTTTAATGTTTTGAAGGCACTTTTGGATGAAAGATGCAAAAAGGAGTAAATTGGAGATAATTGGCAAATTTGACCTTCAGTCGATGTTTTGTGCAGAGCGTGAGCTCTAGAGGTTGAAATGAAGTGATTCTAGTGGAATTAAAAAGCTAACATCCATACCTTTCTGGACATCTAAGGCAAGAAAATAAAATAAGAAAGAACATGGAAATCGCAGCCTTCAAAGTCAAATCTCGTAATATGCCAGTGTTGACTTTTGGTCATTCCGACTTGAATATATGGAGCAACAGAAGTCCAATTGATGCAAACTCAATTTTTTTAGATTCTTGACTCAAAGGTCTATCAACTCTCCAAATTGCAGTAAAAAAATGTCATATGAGGGAGATATGATTTTTCAAAGATAACAACTGAATTTTGCCAACAAACAGGTTTCGTGAAGAAACAAGTCCAAATTATGTTCTAAAGCATCTAAACCGATATCCAAGTTTTTATTTCAGCAATTTAGCTCCTCTAAGTCAAAGTTTGAAGATTTCATACAAGGCTATTTATCCTGTTTTTAGGAAAATAGTTATTGAAGTACTTAAATGTAAACTATCTACTTAAGGGAGGATTATTTTGTAAAATAGAGACTAGGGTTTCCTAGGATATAAAAAGAATGAGAGAAGAGAAGGGGGGCAGCCAGCCAAGAGGAGAAAAACGCCCCCTCCTCTAAAAAACATGAAATTATGCGTTCTTCCTTCTTTTTGATTAGTTGTTCAACAAACATGCAAGGCTAAACACTTTTTCTTGGTTGCAAGGACACGAAAACCTTCGGATTTTAAGAACTATGAGATTTATTTTACCTTTTCTTTTCAGTTTATATGATGAACATGTTTGTTCTCCTATGCTTATTTTTCCTATGATTGTTTATTTTAATTGCTAGAGCGGATTCTAAGTTATTACTGTAGACAATCTATTGCTATGTTTGATATTAAAACCGGAGTTATGGTATATGAACTCGTGAAGCAACTGAGTTTCATAATTGTGGCGGATCTACGTTATTAATCTTAAAAAGAACATTCAATCAAATCAAACATAGAATGCGGACAATTATGTTTTCTTGATTAATCAACTTATCTAGTTCTTAAGGCTGCCATTGAATTAAATTACTAGTGCGGACACTGTGGTTGTTTGATGGTTAGGGTTAGTTATACGGCGGATCTGTTAACTAACCAATGTTAAGAAGAGATAAATATTCAGAATATAAATTGATTTTTCGTTTCCATGATCAGTTCTGATTTCTGTAAGTGGATGTGTGCTTATGATCAAAGTTTGTTCTCTTGATAATTTTCTGATTTTATTAAATTTTGTTTGATAGTTTTCTGTTTTCTTATTCTATAGCCTAGATAACGTCCACCCCCCCAAATTGTATCATTTAGCATAAAAATCTAACTTGAACCTTCCTCATGGGATCGACCCCTTGCTTGCTTTATTCTATCTTGTGTGTTATGTTTGAAGCTAGGGTAATTAATTTTTGCGACCACAACATCGCAACAAATGCATTATGGCCTTGTGCATGTCATTACCAGTGTCAATGCTATATTTCTATTGGGTATATACCCAAGTCATGAAAAACTTCAGATAATATCTAGGCTTTTCTTGGTACTTATATCATAAGATGGTGTTTGACTAGCAAATAAGTCTTTTATCAGGATAAGAAACTCTTTAATATTTAAATTAATAAACAAGGAATAAGTGAATAATGTATAGGAAGAGAAAATATAATGAAGTTGTAGGAAGTGTTTCAATGTGAAGCTTGTTGAATTATGTTGAAATGATGGCTAAATGCGTTGCTTGGTTCTTTACCTCGTGACTCGTGATATTTATAAATACTAGAGGTTATATAAGTTTACCTGATTGATTAGTACTTAAAAGTGCATTTTTATCAAGGTTTTATATCATCATTTTGCACTTGAAGTATCAATAACTCTTTAACTAAAACATGTTTTATAATAACATATCTAATAATATAAGATACCTTTAATTTATGGTAAGTGTTCATCTTAAATGTAGGCCTATCACATAAATGAAAGAATCGATTGATGAGTTGAAGTACTGAAATTGAAAGGACAAAGAGATGGCCAAACTTAGAAAAGAGATGTTGGTGCAATCCAAACTGGAATATTGTTCGGTAATTGGGTCATATCTAGAGCTGTAGATCTCGGATTTAGGTCTATTTTATATTAATGGAAAGGTAAGACATAGGCCTACAACTTTCATGCGGAGTCCAAAATTTAACAAGGCCGTTTTCAAGTCCAAATTATAGCAACAATGAAGAAGTCTGAATCTGTCCTGCAGCCCAGACACTATTCAGTGTTCAGCCCATATCTCGAGTTCTAGAAGTCCAAATGATCTCAAATGTTTACCCTAGAAAGATGAGATAATTTCCTAGAACTTTTATGATTGAAGTCTATTTAAATTATGACATTATCAATGACTTTTTTGGCAGACAAGAAGATAAGAATTGTCACCAAGTTAAGATATGGCCACCCATTAATCAATTAGTCAACAAATCAATAGTTCCAATTTTTGGCCTATGAAGGGAGACATTTTCCATGTATTTAGGCATCTTGGTGTTCAGATCAAGATCATGCTCTTGCTCTCTCTTTATATATTGTAATGCTCAAGTTTTGCTTATATTAATTTTTTGCTTATGCTTTTTATTTCCTTTCCTTGTTTATTTATGTTTCTTTCTTTCATTATGTCTAGCTAGGTTAATTATGTCAAGGTGAAAAGGGTACACTAATGGTGTAAGAATAAGTATAATATAAACTTAACATGGACCTTAATGTTGGAAACTAACATGCTTTATATTTGTTATCTTGTTCATTTTTAATGCTTTGCTTGTTAAATGGTTAATCTAGATTTATGTTGTATAACACTTGGTACAACAAATACTTGGCACTTTCATAGCCCATATTGTATGGTATAACCGACACCTGAGCTATGAAAGGAACTTGATTTGTTGTTATCATAAGTTATAATCATGAATGCCTGACAACATTTACAAGTATTAGCATTATTCGAATAAGATAACTAATGTAATCATGTTAACAATTTATAATCTGATTGGAACCTCCTTGTGTGTGGTTTCCAATTGAACAATAAGAGTTTATACTATACTTGTTTGAAATACCATTAGTGGATCCTCTAACCTTGACATTTGTTGTTATCATTGTTTAATCCTTACGTTAATCTTCCATCTCAAAGTTCTCATCAACATCAACTTCTTCTTCTTCTTCATTATTATTATTATTATTATTGTTATTGTTGTTATTGTGTTGCTATAATTTATACAATTAACCTCCCTGTGGTTCGACCCCAGTCTTGTCGGGTTATTTATTACTTCGACACTCCTGCACTTGGGAGAAGACATCAATCTTTTGGTCGTGTCAAGTTTTTGGCACCGTTGCCAGGGAGGTAAATTCTTGTACAAATTATAGTATTTATTTTATTTTCTCTTTTCACTTTTCTTGTATCTAACTTTGTTTATTTTTTTTGTTTTGTTTCTTTTTGTTTTGTTTTCTTCTTCTTTTTATTCTCTTTTTACACGTGCATGAGAGTCTGGTCCATACATTAAGTGGTAGACTTTGTAGGGTATCCTCATCATTTTCAAAAAATATGGCCGAAGAAGATAACCAATCGCTTCATAATGAGAATAATGAGAATATTCGGATTATAACACTTAGAGACCACATGAATCCTACAAGAACAAGTGCTCACTCATGCATAGTTTTTCCCCTTGATGCATCTCATTTCAATTTTAAGCCAGGCATTATTCAACTTTTACCATCTTTTCATGGCTTAGATTTAGAAAATCTATACTTGCATTTAATTAAGAGAATTTAAGGAGGTCTGTAACACCTATAATGACTCAAATTGTAGCATGAACACCATCAGGTTAAAGCTTTTTTCTTTTTCATTAAAAGATAAAGCTAAAACATGGCTATAAAATTTGAGACCTGGATCTATTCATGCTTGGGATGAAATGCAACAACAATTTTTAAAGAAGTTTTTTCCATCTCACAGAATAAACTCTTTCAAAAGACAAATAATCACTTTCACTTAAAAACCAGGAGAAATATTTTACCAATGTTGGGATAGATATCAAGCCTTGCTTAATACTTGCCCTCATCATGGTTTGAAACATGGAGATTGGTGTCATATTTTTATGAAGGGTTAACTCCTAGAGATAGGCAAATGGTTGAATTGATGTGCAATTGAACTTTTGAGGACAAAGAACCTAATGAAGCAATGGAATACCTAGACTTGATAGCTGAAAATGCAAAAAATTGGGACATTACAGGAACTTATGAGGCACCAAGTAAAACCCAACCTCATACATCTAGTAGAGGTATGTACAACCTTAGGGAAGATCATGACCTCCAAACCAAGTTTGCATCTTTAGCTAGAAAAGTCGAGGCACTAGAATTAAAAAAGAGTGGTCAACTAAAATCTATTCAAGACATTGTGTGTCAAATCTGTGAAACCAATGAACATTCAACTAATGACTGTCCAACTTTGCCTTCTTTTAAGGAATGTCTCCATGAACAAGCCCATGCTCTAAACACTTTCCAAATGCCCAATCATAACCCATACTCACAAACATACAACCCTGGTTGGAGAAATCACCCAAATTTCAATTGGAAGAGTGATAACAATAATGCACAAACTTCACAGCCACCGTTTCAAGCATACCATAATTTCCAAAATTCTCATGGATATGCACCTCCTTATGCTCCACCTCCTAGAAGAAATCTTGAGGAAACATTGCATGCATTCATTGAAAAGCAAGAGATAATCAATACTCAACTTGCTCAAAGCATGACAGATTTTAAAAATACTCTTGCAAAATTGACATCTGCTCTCAGTTTCCAAGAGAAAGGTAAGTTTCCATCTCAACCACAACAAAATCCCAAGGGGCAATACAATGCGAATGCAAGTAGTTCTGGAAGCCAACATATGGATCAAGCTAAATCAGTCATCACTCTTCGCAGTGGTAAGGTTATTGAAAAACCCATTCTTGAACCTTGTGAGAAAGATGATGAGTCAATCTCTGAGGGTAAGGAAGGGGTTGAATCTGAACATTGTAAAGAAAAGATTAATTCTTCGCCAACACTTCCATTTCCTCATGCCGTGACCAAACAAAGGAAAGTCAATCACAACTCTGAAATCTTTGAAACTTTCAAACAGGTAAGGATCAATATATTTTTGTTGGATGCTATTAAACAGGTTCCTTCTTATGCTAAATTTTTGAAAGATCATTGCCGTTGTGAAGAGAAAACTGAATGTGAAAAAGAAAGCCTTTTTAACCGAACAAGTAAGTGTCATTCTTCAGAACAATAATGCTTTGAAATATAAAGACCCTGGTTGTCGTACAATTTCATGCTTTATTGGAGAACATAAAATTGAAAGAGCTTTACTTGATCTTGGAGCTAGTGTGAATTTACTTACATATTCAGTTTTTCAAAGTCTCAATCTAGGTGAGTTAAAACCAACTTCTGTAACTTTTTTTACTTGCTGATAGATCTGTAAAAGTGCCTAGAGGAATAGTCGAAGATGTGTTAGTACAAGTCGATAAATTCATTTATCCTGTGGATTTTATTGTCTTGGATACACAACCTGTTAAAGCATGTAATTCATTTCCTGTTATTTTAGGACGTCCATTTCTTGCAATTTCTAATACATTGATTAATTGTAGGAATGGACTGATGAAGCTATCTTTTGGAAACATGACATTGGAGATGAATATTTTCAACATTTGCAAGCAACCTGGAGATGATAATGATTTACAAGAAGTAGATTCTATTGAACAATTAGTTTATGATCAACTTGAATCTACTTTGAGTAAAATTGAGATGGATGAATTTGAAGATTTGCAAATGATTTATTCTCAAGAAGAAATCACGGATGAAAAAGACACCAAAAATGTTGATGCGTATCTTTTGTCAAAAGTGACAACAGATTCGACATCCAACATCACACCAATCGATGATTACTTTCCTGATGAATCCTTACTTTCTTTTAGTTCAATGCCTTGGTTTGCTAAAAATATCAATTTTCTTGCAACAAGAAATTTGCCAGCTCATTGGAGTACCGAAGATAAAGGAAAGTTTTTGAACGAAGTAAAGAACTTTTATTGGGATGACCCTTACTTATTCAAATATTTTCCTAATAAAATATTTCAAAGATGCATTCCTGACAATGAGGTAAGTAGTGTCATTAAATTTTGTCATTCTATAGCATATGGGACTCATTTCTCGTCAAAAAAGATAACTGCAAAAATCTTACAATGTGGATTTTATTGGCCCACCATGTTAAAAAACACACATGTGTTCTGCAAAGCTTGTGAAAATTATCAAAAGTCAGGATTTATTTCAAAACATAAGGAATCTTTAGATAATCTTCTATTGACTTTTGAGACATATCCTGGTGGAGATGTGCACCGTGCATTTCAGGACTTATAACACAATTCCATAAAGAACATGATTGACTTAGTCTTGGGAATCTGATAATAAAAGACCCTGTTTGCCAGTTTTTAAGAAAACTGGATGGGAAGTCTATCCCTGACCCATAGAGGGCGTTTAAGTCGTTCTTGGACGTAAAACCAAGGGAAGATGTGAGCCACAATTACAACTACGATTTGAGTCTTAGTTTGTAAAAATTTATGTCTTTTGGTTTTATTAATAGCATAGTATTTTGTTTTGTTATTTCTTATATTTGTTTAAATGTGTTTCAGGTTTGTCAGTGTTCGTTGTTTCAGGTGATGTTCTCTATACTCTATCTTTCTATCTCATGACATTGAGGACAATGTCTCGTTTTGGTTGGGGGGAGAAGGTAGTAGTAGTTGACATTAAAAAAAAAACTAACCAACTAATTGCTTTTGTTTTTAAAATCATTTGACAAAACTGTTATTACTAGGATGGCAGAGTAAGGAGAAATTTTAGTGACTCTTGAGACGCATCTTAGTAAATATTTTCCAATGGTTATTTGCAATATTCATAACAATGCCTATTACAATACTTCTTGAAATATTCAGGTTTATAAACTCTCGCATTATTATCACTTGATTCTGCTCATATACTTAATTAACAAGTATTCTTAAACCTTCATTTTCACACACACACTTTAACATATGATTGTGGGTTGCACATTGGATTATTACATTATTTATGTTCTTTTGTAATTTGCAAAAAAAAAAAATGATGATAATAAAAACATAGATAAGTTTGGTTTCGAAGCCTCCCTAACCTAAGCAATTAAGCCCGAAGGGGTGTTTTAACACCTAATACCCTAAAGTCAACTGACTTGGGAGCTATTGGCCCAAAACTTGTTACATGGGTTAAGGAGAAAAGCTTAAGGGAATCAAACATTGCATTATCTACATATCAGTATCTGCAACCCGAGTTACTAAGCTCGTAGGGGTGTCTCAACACTTAATGCCCTAAGATCAACTGGTCTGGGAGTCATTAGCCGAAAGCTCGTTACATAGGTTGAAGATGCATTGTGTTTTAAGTTATATGCATATATATTAAAAAAAAGAAAAAACAAAAGAAAAAAAAGATAACAATCTCAACCCAAGGAAGTTAACCTTAAACATTAGAACAAAATATTGTTTTTCTTCCAATAAAAGCCCCATCATCTATGTTTTCATATATTGAGCACATAAAAAGGAAGGTTTATTAATATCTTGTTTAAGAGGTATTGAGCAAATATATAAATTTAATGAGAGTTTGTTTATCTGGATAGATTAATGGAAGTTGAATGATGAATGCCTTGCTTTGTGGAATTTGCAAATTGTTTTTCTATTTTAATGCTTTGATTACTAGGGACTAGTAATAAGCTGGTTGGGGGGGTGATTAGTACTTAAAAGTGCATTTTTATCAAGGTTTTATATCATCATTTTGCACTTGAAATATCAAGGTGAAAAGGGTACACTAATGGTGTAAGAATAAGTATAATATAAACTTAACATGGACCTTAATGTTGGATACTAACATGCTTTATATTTGTTATCTTGTTTACTTTTAATGCTTTGCTTGTTAAATGGTTAATCTAGATTTATGTTGTATAACACTTGGTACAATAAATACTTGGCACTTTCATAGCCCATATTGTATGGTATAACCGACACCTGAGCTATGAAAGTAACTTGATTTGTTGTTAACGTAAGTTATAATCATGAATGCCTGACAACATTTACAAGTATTAGCATTATTCGAATAAGATAACTAATGTAATCATGTTAACAATTTATAATCTGATTGGAACCTCCTTGTGTGTGGTTTCCAATTGAACAATAAGAGTTTATACTATACTTGTTTGAAATACCATTAGTAGATCCTCTAACCTTGACATTTGTTGTTATCATTGTTTAATCCTTACGTTAATCTTCCATCTCAAAGTTCTCATCAACACCAACTTCTTCTTCTTTATTATTATTATTATTATTGTGTTGCTATAATTTATACAATTAACCTCCCTGTGGTTCGATTCCGGTCTCACCGAGTTATTTATTACTTCGATACTCCTGCACCTGGGAGAAAACATCAATCTTTTGGTCGTGTCACTGATGAAGAGAGAGAAATAATAAGGATTGTCTAAATTTTTAGAAAGTTAAATAATTGGTTTTCATATCCTTGCCATTGAAAGATATGTTGGTGCATGAAATTAAAACATTAATAAAAAGTTTGTTAGGCCAAGAGGGTTGGTAAAAAGTAAGGTTTAGGAATAGTCATTGATAGAAAACTTGGCCTAAACAATTTTAGATAGATAATTACTGGCGAGATAGGATGGTCATTAAAAGCTAGGAGTAGGGTTTCGTTGGGACAAAGGAGGAGAGAGAGTTCGGTTAAAGATGAGAAGATGAGGTTAGATCAAAGGGAAGAGGATTAGGTTTGGCTTAGCCAACCTCGATTGATCGGTTGGAGCCTGCTAGGTGTCAACAAGCTAGCCAAGCCAAGCATATATGATAAGATAAGCCGATTCTAGTAGAACATCACTTCATGTTGTGTGAAGGGACCATATATGTTCCATTTTGATCACGACTTGTTCCCTCATTTTCTATGAAATAGATCGCTCATGTAAACCAACCTACCAATTTATGTTTGCTCAGTGGCTGGGATGGATTTACTCTCATTTTTACGTACGTTGATTAATTCAAGGATAACCTCAATATTATTTACAAGGAGAAGAGAAGCAAGAAAACCTTTTTTGTTTTTTGAAGCAACAAAACTCGATCGATGGCATGATGAAGTGAGGTATTAATTGGCGTATTGCAAAGCAATAGTCTATACATGATCTCCACGCTTTTTGTGGCAAATGATTCTTGGACAAGTAATGCACATTTGGCCAGTACTTTAAGCTGATTATATATGGTCACGTGCAGATTCTGTATTATAATGAGACAAAGAGCTGTTAGATTGCATCATAATATTGAGGTATGGTGACTTCCACGCCAGATGCAACTCATCAACATAATCATAGTGTAGCTAAACCTAAATTCCTTCACAATATTTCATGTTCCCATGCAAATCACAATTAATGGAGGAGTTCATCTCCTCAAAACCAAGTTATAGTACATGAATATTCCTCTTTCCCAGCTTCTTCTTCTCGGTTTTGTTCTTTCATTTGGATTTTAATTTCTTTGTTTTTCTTGCCCAACACCAATCACTTGCTCTTGTTAGTTAAACAATTACGTATCAATTGATGGGAATATATAAGACTTAACTCATACAACACACAAGAGTGTTCATGATAATTAATTTGTTCTTTAGTAAAGAGAAATACTTCAAGAATATAAATAAATCAATAAATAAATACTTGAAGAAATTAAGAGAAAGAGAAATTTCCATATATAAACCTGAAAACACTTTTCTTTTCACCCCCACTACACAACGCAAGCTCAAAAACCTTAGGCGTGACAAGCCTAAGTGGGGTGCATTATCATGATAGAACCCAAATTCTCACCCCTCTTCTTCATGCCTCCACATCATCCTCTCATCTCTGATTAAATCCTCCATCCCCACTCTTGTCTATCTTTCTCTACACAAGTCAAAGCCCACAAACCCTCCATCAACCAATCACATCTCTCCATGTCATCACCATGCATCCATAACCAACCCTAAGATTTTCAACTAAAACCCTCCCTCTAAACCCTAGATCTCCCCTTTAACCGACCCCTCACCTCAATATATCTTATCTACGTGACACCAGCACCATTTCTTGGAGGAGCTATTTCCGGCGGGCTGTGAATGTTTGAAACACGATGCTTCCGGCGGCTGGAAACTCATCGGCAGCGCAACTCCGGCATTTCAAACCAAGTGGCTCGAGGGCATGGGTGACACGTGGCCATACCTCGTGACTTGCACAAGTAGTCGACACCGAAAGGGTAGCTGGCCGGAAAACTTGCACTGCCTTCCTCAAAGTCCCGACAAGATGTTCAATATCATCATCATCGAAGATGGAGCCCACACACTCAAAGCTTGCATAGCTAAAGCCATCTTCTGGGGTTACATGAATGGTAGAGTAGCGATCATTATGAATCCCATTCATGGAGTATCCACAAGGGTCAAACGCAAAATCACAAATCATAGCTCTTGGATTGATATCACCTATGCCAGTAATTTTTGTCATTTCTTTGCCAGCTATGTCACCACTTTTGTTGCCCCCACCAGGAGGTAGAAAAAATTTACGAGCCAAAACACGGTCAAGATCAGTCATGCATACCTCAACAGTGTACATATCATGATCATTGGGGATTATGTGGGATTCATCACTAGCAGTGAAGACATGCCAAGAATTAGTGGTGGTTTTAGAAGGCATGACAGAGGCTTTTCTATAGCAAAGATTGTTAGGGAGGGCGTCTTCAAGGCAGATAACTTCTTCTTTGAAGCTGGTGTGAGGGGAAGGTTGTGCTTTAGGGAAGATAAACGTACCTCTTGTGTACCTACAAGAGCACAAAGATAGGCCAAGATTGCAAGCATAGTGTATTAATGGACGGATAGATTTGAGGAGCTGGGTGGTCCCACATGTCTTGATGATGATCTTGGTGGGGTACACAAAGAGGCTTGATTCTGATAACACGTAGGCATCAAAATATTGGTTAGCCACAGCAGATACTACAGTGCATTGCACGGCATTTAACACTTGTTCTAATGACTCAAAATCAAGAAGCCTTAGACCCAGATTGTTGTCCAACATCGCAGGGTCATCACCAAAGAAATGAAGCTCCAACCTCTTCTCATACCCTTCAAATCCAGACATAGCCATTGATATTATGAAATATTGGAACAACACAGACGAATAATATCAAAAAGAAGGTAGCTAGCTAGAAGGAGAGGGAATTGATGAAAGGAAGAGGTGTATACTGCAATAGCTAAAGAGAAAGAGAGAGTTTTGGGTGGTGTGAGGGAGTACAGGGTGAGAGAGAGAAGAGGGGTGAGTATGGGATTTATAGGTGGGTGAAAAGGAAATAGAGAGAGTGGGGTTAGCTAGAGGAAGATGATAGTGAGTGAAGGAGAGAAGGGGGGCATGCGGGTGAGGCAACCAAGAATCATGATTGCAGGCATAATGAAGTGAATAAGATGATGATATGGTTTCCTAAAAATATTAATAGTATGCAAAAAAAAATCAAAATTACTAATATTATTCCAAAGAATAAATCTTTCTAATAATTTGATTTTGGTTTTATCATCACAGACGACAAGAACAGGGGAATGGATTTTATGCCCACGCGCATGCATTTTATTTCCTTTCTTTGCTTCTTTGTCAATTGTCACTACTCAACTCATCAGGCTCTGTTGTCTGTCTCTGCCTAGCTCTCTCCAGTGTCATCAGTTCGAGCAAGAAGTCACTATTTACATAATATATTCTCTCAGTCCTCTTTTTTTTTTCCAGTTTTCTAGCTCAACCAAACCTTTTTTCTTTCTTTCTTTTCCTAATGAACACCATTAAGATCCTGATCCAAGCTCATAGATATTGCTCAAATTATGAAATTATCTACATCAAACAAGCCGATGATCGAATCCGGATTAGGCCAACTTATTAGCAGGCCTATCCGATTGGTTTTCTTGTGTAGGGTGTTAGGAGAATATTGCTTATTATGCTCATTCAAGGATGTTGGGGAACTCGGTAGCTGGAGGGACGACAGGAGTAGCAGTGCTTATGATCATGCAAACAATCCTTCCATGTTCATGATTCGTTTCTCTGGCAAGAGGAGGGACCATTCAATAGTCTTAGCCCCATTGATTGAAATCATATAGGACTAATATAGGACTGAATAATTGGAGTCTTTTTTGTTAATTTTTATAATTATTGTAATTTTGAGAGGCATTAAATTTACAAGCATTGGTTCAAATTACTGGGAAATGGGAATAGTGCATCATCAAATCAAATCGATTGGTCATGCATTCAAAAGAATTTTTGGATTAATGGGGCCAGGTCAAAATGCAACATTCACAATGAAAAATCACTGTGTCTCAAGTCATTCAAGATCAAGACACTTTTATAGAACATAACAGACATAATTATAGACAGGACTACATGTTTTTTTATTGCATGACAACAATTATTAGCATCTTGCAATTTAAAAAGTTAAAACTTGTAAGCTCTGTACTGCTACTGAGCTTAAGTATTTTGCAATGAAAAAAGTTCCAAGTATTTTGCGGTTTTGGGCCAGTCTCAACTCTCCACTCTCAGGTAGTGAAAGACAACTGACCAAAACAGAGAAAAACAAATACAAACAAGAACACAAGAAAACACAAACTAGGTGTCAAGCAATAACTTGAGAGCTGTTGTTATTTGAGCTCTAGTACAGTACGTCACTCCAACATTTTGTTGATTTTTAGCAACATGATCTTGACATGAAACAACCTTGCTTCCTTGCTAGTCGTTGCAGAGACCACTGTCTTTGAAAAAGAGAACAAGGAGGTGTTTTGTATTTTTAATAACGAGAGATATATTAATTAATCAATTGTTATTGTCATTAAAAACATGGATTAACAGTTAAAAGAGTACAAAAAAAACTCAGAAAAATCAGAAAATTTATTAAGTTAACTTTTCTAAGAACTCCTAATTGCCTGGCAAAATATTCCAGAAAATAATTCTTCTCTCTAAAAACATGATCAGCATTGTAAAGATCCGACTCAACAATTCATTGATTTGTAGAAGCATAGATTTTTAAATAGTCAATATCTCAACTCCATATTATATGTTGTGATGAACAAGAAAAAAAAACCAAGGAATTTCTTCATAATTTCTAATTAAGAATACCACCAACTCCTGGAGGACAAAGGGGTGTTAATTAACAAAAAGAAAAAGAAAAGGAGGAGGAGGAGGAGGAGAAGCAATAGACGTGCCACATATCATCAATATTTTACGGTAAAAATAATAATTATGCACAACACAAAAAGTTTGCAAAATGAAAGATAAAAAGAAGGAAAAAACAAAGAGGAATCAGGCGTGGCAAATAAATAATGAGAATACCCTTGAATTGGGGGAGGCCCTCGTACGTGAATTTGAAAGGCACTGACCTTGCATCATTTTTATTCTCCATGCAAGTTCATCTTAGGCATCATTTCTCAATGCACATTCCCTTAACCTTTCACATTTCAAAACTGAAGGAGTTCCCTCCCTTTTATTTTATAATTAGAAGGTAATTAGATATGTTTGTTTTTGTGTTTCAAAAGTGTTTTTGAAAAAAATTGAATTTTTTTATTTTTTCTTTACTTTAAATTAATATTTTTTGGTATTTTCATATTATTTTGATGTGCTGATGTCAAAAATAATTTTTAAAAAATAAAAATATATATTATTTTGGTGCATTTCCGAGTGAAAAGCAACTGCAACTACACTCTCAAACACGCTATAAAGAAATGAATTTTTCTAGATGTTGGCTTTGAATTTAAAATCTTATGAAGTAAAGAAAGTAAAAATACACCTCCCTTAATCATAAAAGGGTTAAAAAGTTTCCTCTCTGGAGACTAAGTAAGAACCTGATTGAAAATATAGTCAACCGCACAATTAGAGACAAGCCTAAAAAGAGCCATTAACTTAAGAGTCTTTAACTTTTGAGTTTGGAAAGTTAATTAATTAAAGCCAAAACCATCATTTAAATGTCAAGATTTTTAACAACATTTCTTTCTTTACCTTTATATTTCATAAAATCTGTTCTTTACATAAAATTAATGATCACGCCCACATATATGTGTGAGTTTTAATTTTATACATTCTAGGATGGCTTTTACCTTTAGCATTCGTCCTTGAATTCTTCAAATTCTTCTAATAATTGTGTTCCTCTACTATTTATAAAAGAAAATAATAATAATAATAATAATAATAATAATAATAAGAAGAAGAAGAAGAAGAAGAAGAAGAAGAAGAAGGATTCCAATGTATGAATAACTAAATTTGATCAAAATTGTAATTTTTAAAAACCTTAAAAATAACTAAATTATAAGATGATTTGGATAATTTTCACTTTTTCCAATGTATGAATTTAATCAAAAGTTGGTTGAATAGAATAAACCCAGCTGAAAAACAGATTGTGGGAATCGAAGTAATTAGTGCTCGATCGGTAGGCTTTCGGAGGGTTATTAATTGACTTTTGCAACCTTCCTCAACAATTTCTTACTCTTCTTGGCTTATAATTTAAGACTTTGCATACAAGATTAATACTATAATAATAAACTCCACAGAAGGAAGGAAGGAAGGAAGGAAGGAAGGAAGCTTCCTCTAAAATTAAGAAGTAGGGGATGGATAGGTAGATAAGCACATAATTAGTAGAATATGTGTGGTGTAGCCATAGGAATCATCATGAATACTTGTACAAAAGGTTGATGACATGAGTTAGCAGCTGGTACATGTCAAGGGAAATGGGAAATGGGAAATCGATAGGTAGAGCTAGCTGTATACAAGAAAGAGTGGAAGGCAATGATGCAAAATGGTGAGTTTAGAATCAAATTTTGCAGTTATAAGGGCAGGGAATGATTCATATAGGTATGCGTCGGGAATAATCTTATTATGGGAGGTGTGGCTGGCAGCCTCCATTATGACACAATCCCACATCTTGTGCTGCACGCGCACCCACCAAACCCAAACACTATCTTCTACATCACAAATATACTACTATACAAACATGTTATAAATCTCTCTTTTCATGTTTTTCAATGCCTATCTCTCTCTCTCTCTCTCTCTACAAAAATGGTCAGCCACTTCCATCTATAATATCGTATGTTGAATCAAATCTTACTTAAAAAGTCTCAACCATAACTCTTCTTCAACAAAATCCCACCTTTTTACATCAAAAGGTGTCACCAAAATCTTCCTTCTTTCTTAGGATGAATTTTGTTTTTTTTTTTTATTTTATTTTAGAGAGCTAGCTAGCTAGCTACATCAAAAGGATTTGGAGATTTTCTCTTTTCAAAGACTAACACTAAATTTTGGACCCCACTCATGTCTAACATTTTATCCCTAGCATCCTCCCCACCCAAATCATGCAACCCTAACCCTTGAAGGGTCCCACTCATCAGTTCTATGTGCCCCGACAACCACCGTGGCTGGACCCACACAACTACACATCATCTATTGTGTGCCCTAACTTCTTGCTCGCAATGTCCATTGTAGATCTAGGGCTCCATTCATTTTTCTGGACACGGAGTCCCCACGGGGTCCAAGATTGGGCGACAATTCAATTTGCTGGGGCTGGAAATAAGTTGCCTTTAGCCGCCATACATTGTTTGCATGCGCATATTTAGCACACATGTGGCAATTTGATGCCAAGGATTCTTGGGCTGGTTTCAGTGGTGTGCGTTATTTTGTTTCCTGAGAACTAATAAGCTAGCCTGTGAGTGCTACTGTACCATGCGTACAAATATTTTTTTTTTTTTAATGTACTAAGCCCCACCACCAATTCCTAATTGGACGTTAGTGCCCAAGAGGCTTGAGAGCTTTACATTCGTTTTCATGGGATGTCACTCTCAAAGAAGCTATATATATATACATATATACGCGCATCAAGGCCTTTTTCGATTGATGGATGCTTGAGGTCATGCCAGGATTGAATGGTGTCATATGATATGTCAGGGTCATTTCCAATTGATTAATATTTCTGAAATCTTTGCTACTTAACTCAAACCAAAATAGCGGGCATGTTAAATCTTATATCCTAACTATATAGTGGAAGATTTCGTCTTGCTTGGTGTCGCGTGAACGTTAAATTATACACCGTCAAAAAATTAAGAGAAAAATAACACAAACGCTGCATAAAAGATATTTCATCGTGGTTTACTGACAGAAAATGGGATGAAAAATTTTTATTAGTAGTTTTAGATAAAAAAAAAATAGTGACAAAATAAAAAAATTATATCGATATTCACCACCAGAAAATCTACAAATACAAATGAAATCACCAAAGGATTTTTTTCGTCGGTATTTTGTAGTGATCTTTGCCGACTGAATTTTTTCAATTGTTAAATTCATCAGTATTTACCAACAGAAATATGGTTTCGATATACACCAAGGGAAACCCAGTCAGAATAGAAGGAATTAAAAAAAACTAAACAATACGATGACATGTAAGTTTTTACGGATATCGTTACCGCCAGAATTACAGTTGGATTCAAACATGCAAGTCATATAGTGACGTATCACTTATACTGACAGAATTGCAGACAGATTGATAGATGGAATAATTCTGTCGGTAATATTTAATATATGAGCTGACCCTCTCCCCTATTTTTCCTTGTTCCTTCAAAAACCTCTCTGCAACAGCCCCTACCGCCCTCTACCCCACGCCCCCTTATCTTAGCACAACTCATCCGTGTTCTGATTGAAATTTTATTGTGGATTTTTCGTTTGAAGTAAGCAAATCTACCATTTTTTAAATTTGAACACAATTTTAATGTTAATTTTTTATTGCATAGTTTTGTAGTATATGTATTTTATTTGGGTGTTTACTTGTTTTATTGTTTTTTTCTCAAACAAACTTGTTGTGTGGATTTATGATTTTGTACATGTTATGGTTTGTTTTAGATTTTGTAATATTGTATTTGTTTGTAAATTGTTGAAACTTGTGTTGAATTACCGACTTAGGTGTGTTGTGAAGAAATAAATAATGACTTGTTTAACAGGTTCATTTTATATTTTATCAATGTTATTCCCGAGTTGTAATTTCTGTAAATGTGTACGAATTTATATGTACATGGATAATTAATAATGAATTAAGAGAAGTATTAAAGTAGGTTGGATAATCTTGAGCTAAACCAATATTTTAGCAGATTTATTTAGTTAACGTAGTTAATTAATATATGTTGTCGTCATTAATTGATATAGGTTCAATAGAAGTCATGGATGATCGTTCATAGATGTATCGAGATTCACCCCAAGAATTGCAAAGGATGGATTATTGTAATGGAGTTTAGGGTTTTATTAATTACGCAACATCTAACCGAGAAATATTAGTGGAGGCGGTATTAGGTGTCTATGCAAGAGATATAAAAATAAAAATTCTCTCGATCCAGATGTTGTAACGATGCATCTTTTACACAAAGGGTTCATGGAGAAATATCTGTGTTGGTATGCACACAGAGAACCATTTGTTCCTCACGAAACCATGATAAAAAAGGATGGTTGGGTCAACTTTTAGTGCTAGCAACGTGCATGGAGTTGTAAATGACAATAGTAATCCTTATAGAACTATGGTTATCGATGCGATGAGAATGAATCAGGGTCAACCGGTCAATGTTCAATCGTAGGTGAAGAACCTAATACAGACACAGCCAGGTTTTTTTTTATCTTTTGAAAGATTCTGACGAACCATTATGGGATGGTTGCACAAATCACAGTAAATTATGAGTTGTTGCACATGTGTTTACCATCAAGTTAGATTATGAGTTAAGTGAGGCCGGTTATGACAGAATTGTCAAATGAACGAGAAGAATTTTACCTGAAGGGAACATGTTGAACTTCTATACTGCGAAGTCCATGATGAAACCCTTTGGTCTAGGATATTAAAAAATTAACATGTGTCCAAACCTCTACATGTTATACTACCTTGAAAATGCTGAGCTGACGGAGTGCAAGACATGTGGGCATTCCTGTTATAAACTCAGAACTGGCAGGGGAAAGACTATTGTAGCACATAAAAAACTTAGATACATCTCAATCACACCTAGACTGTAGAGGTTATTCATATCATCAAAGACTGTTGAGCACGACATGACACTAATCACATGATGCAGTGGATGAAGTGATGGTGCATCCTTCCGACGGTAAATCATGGAAACACTTTAACAGTGTGCATCCTCACTTTTCAACTGAATCAAGGAACGTGCATTTGGGTTATCTACAGACAAACTCAATTTATTCAGGTTATTTACTGCTCCTTATTCTTGTTGGCCATTATACCACGTTATAACTACACCAAGAATGTGATGAGGTGGGTATTTGGTTATCGTCCTAATGTGGGCAAAATATAGATGTTTGTCTTCGAACCTTGATTGATGAGTTAATGTAGTTGTGGTCCTTCAGGGCTTTAACTTATGATGTATTGAAGAAACATAATTTTCTTATGGAAACAGCTTTGATGTGAACTATCAATGATTTTTCAGCTTATGGAATGGTTTCTGGTTGTAGCACATATAGAAAACTAGCATGTTCATACTATAAAGACTGCAGACAATGCTTCAAAGCTTGAATTCAATAGATGGGAGCAATGCCTTATATTTACAAAGGTAGAGAGTCTATCTAAGGAACGTTTGAAAGCCTGTGCTAAATCTATGCTACCATTACAGTTGTAGTTATTGAGCATAGAATCAGGTGTAATTATAAATTGAATGACAGAATAATTAACATGATTATAGGCTAATTGTGTGATGTTTCATGATCTGTCGAATCTTCCTTGATACGCCCCCGCAAGATTGAGCTTCCATCGGCAAAACCAATCTTGTGTCACAACAACTCAGTACGCTGCCTGGACAATGGCTTTGTTAAGAGATCAGCTAATTGGTCTTGAGTGTGAACGTGGTGGACCTGAAGACTGCCTTTCTGCACTAAGTCACGGATAAAATGAAGATCTATTTGAATGTGTTTCATGCGCGAGTGATTAACAGGGTTGAAACTGAGATATGTTGCACCGAGATTATCACATAGCAATTGGGGACATTGTGGGGCTGGAAATCCTAGTTTTGTTAGGAGAGTGGACAACCACATAGTTTCAGAGGCCGCAATGGTGAGAGCCTGATATTTAGCTTCAGTTGTGGAACGTGCAACAGCCCGTTGCTTCTTGGAACTCCAAGAAATAGGATTAGAACCTAAAAAACCAATATAGGCAGAGGTGGACGTGTGATCATCAATGTTGTCAGCCCAGTCAGCATCAGAATAAGTCCGCAAGGCAGGGGTGCCAGTCTTGTGGAGCTGAAGGCCATGGAAGATGGTGTGTTTTAAGTAGCGAAGGAGCTTTTTGGTGGCAGTCTAGTGTGTTGTTGTAGGCCTGTGCATAAATTGAGATAGTTTGTTAACAAAAAAAATAAGATATCTGGGTGTGTCAAAGTAAGGTACTAGAGGCTACCAATGATGCGATGAAAATCTGAGCTATCCACAGCAGCGGTGCCATCAACCAATTTAAGGGACTGAGTGGATGAGAGAGGAGTGGAAACATTTTTCACACCGCTCATACTTGTTGTAGCTAAGAGGTCACGAACATATTGATGTTGAGAAAGAAACAACCCGACTGGAGTGGGGATAACTTCAATACCTAAAAAATAATGAAGTGAACCCAAGTCTTTGAGAGAGAATAAGACACCGAGCTGCTGAATAACAGATTGCTCAAATGATGGAGTATTCCCTGTAATGACAAGGTTATCCATATATACTAGGAGATAACAGAGAGTTGAGCCATCCCTGTAAATGAAAAGAGAGGAGTCTGCCTTAGAGTTGTGAAAGCCCAACTGAAGGATGGTAGATTTAAGAGCTGTATACCAAGCCCGTGAGGCTTGTTTGAGGCCATAGAGCTCTTTGTTTAACTTGCAAACATGATGAGGCTTGGATAAATCCTTGAATCTGGGGGTCTGTTGCATAAACACAGTCTCAGTTAATGCACCATTTAAAAAAGCATTGTAAACATCCATTTGCCTTAGTACCCATGCATGCATGACAGCAATAGACAGAACAGCCCTGATGGTGGATGGTTTAACCACAGGACTGAAAGTCTCTTTGTAATCAACACCAAGACGTTGATGATAGCCTTTGGCAACTAGAATGGCTTTGAAACGATCCACTGACCCATCTGCTTTATGTTTTATGCGGAATACTCATTTGCATCCCACTGGTTGACAATCAAAAGGAGGTAGAATCAAGTCCCAGGTGTCGTGTTTCATAAGAGCAGTAAGCTCATGAGACATGGTAGCACACCAGTGAGGTTGAGATAAAGCCTGACCCACACTTATTGGCTCAATGGTTTGGGGAAGGGGATATTTGGATATGGTGTTGAGTTGCTTGGGCTTGAAGATTTGGTTCATTGATTTGGTGGTCATGCTGTGAGTGCGTTGGGAAGGTTCAGATGTTGCAGGAGGGATAGGGTAAGGTGAGTGGGGAAAAGTTGGAGGGAAACTAGAGGTGGGAGCAGAAGGTGATGGGGAAGAGTTAGGCATAGCATCAGGGAGGAGATCAGGTGAAAAAGATGGGTGAAGAGTTGGGTTTTGGGAGCAATGAAGAATGGAGTGATCAGAAAGGTTGTCGAAATTACCTGAAGAGGATGTAACAATGGCAGGTGTACCTTCCTGGTGCTGGCGGGTTTGGTCTGAAGGTGGAAGAACAGACATCGAAGGAACACGAGGGAGGGGAAGCTAGGTTTGAGACTCTGAAGATGTGTGGGATGAAGAAGAAGACACATAAGTGGATGGTCTAAAGAAATATTTATGTTCATCAAATAGCACATGTCGTGAAGTGAAGAATTTTTTTGTAATGGGTTCAAAACATTTGTATGTATTTTGCGTTAAAGAGTAGCCAAGAAAAATACAGGTTTGGGATTTGGGCTGTATTTTGTTTAAATTATAGGGCCGGGTAAGCGGGTAGCAAATACAGCCAAATTTTTTTAACTTGAAATAATTTGGTGATTGACCAAAAAGAACTTCTATGGGTGATTTTCCGTGGAGAAGAGGTGTAGGTTGTCGATTGATAAGATAAGATGCAGTTTGAAAGGCATACGACCAATATGAGAAATCAAGATTTGCATTATGAAGAAGAGTAAGGCCCGTTTCAACTAAATAACGGTGGCGACATTCAAAAACACCATTTTGTTGGGGGGGTGTGGAGCAGTGGTATAGTGAGATATGCCATGAAGTGAAAGATATGATTTTAAAGCAATGAATTCTCCACTATTATCAGAATACATTGTTTTTATAGTTTTTTGAAAACGATTTTCCACAACCTTTTTAAAATGTGGGAAAATAGTAGAGACACCGGATTTTATGGCCATTGGATAAAACCATGTATATTTAGTATAATGATCCATAAAAATAAGATAATATATAGATCCATCAAGACCAGTATAACTAGCGGGACCCCACACATCAGTATAAATAATATCAAGTGGTGCATGGCTTTTAAGACTTGTGACACGAAATGGTTGTTGATGTGCTTTATTAATAGAGCAACATAATGAAGGTAAATTTTGATTGGATGTAATAGGAAGGGAAAAACTTTTGACAAGACTGTGAATGATTTTATTAAAATGATGTCCAAGGCGTTTGTGCCATCCATCAAGTGATGTTCGTACATGAACATTAGCGACCTTTTTGGAGGAGACGGGGACCATTGATCTAGGGAAGGTATAGATGTTATCATTACATGCTCCTCTTAGCAGTATCGCCCCCATGATCGTATCCTTCACAAGAAAATGAAAAGGGTGAAGTTCAACAAACATATTATTTTGTTTGGTAAGATGATGAACAGAGATTAAATTTTTGCAAAGGTTTGGAACACAAAGAGTATTACATAAAAGGAAAGTTCGATTGGGGGAGTGTAAAGCCAAAGAACCAATGTGTGAGACTACCAAACCTGAACCATCACCAAGAAGTACTTCGTCAGTGCCATCATATTCAGAATGAATAGATAAATTAGAGAGATCTCCTGTGATATTATGAGAGGTTGCGGAATCAAGGACCCAATTTTTGTCTTTGCCCGTGGATGATGTGGCATAGTTTGCAGAAATATTTGAGGAATTTGAGTGGGAACAGAACTTGGCAGTGTGACCAAACTAATCACAAAGTTGGCATTTAGGTTGATAACGTCGATTGAAATTAGTGGACCTGCCACTATTGTAATTTGAGATGCATCTATCACGGTGAGCTCCATTAGAATTTTGTCCTGGACTGAAAGTGTGAGGCCCACGTTGAGAGTGTGGCCTATTGTGTCGTGAAGATCCCTTGTAACATCCTCCATTCCAGGATAAAACGACAATCTCATGTCAATCGAAAAACAGAGTAATTAATTTTTTTTGTATATATATATTCATGGTCTTCGTATTAAAATCTACCAAAATTTCAACGGAGTCCTCCCTATACCTGAAGGTCCCAAGTTATTGACATGAAATCTGTTTACACTTCTAATAGCTCGCATCTCATAACTTAATTCCTGACTCAATCATCCTGGGTTTCAATTCCACACTTATACTCACACCTATCAACCACAATATTTATGATATGCATTATAGAACAATATCATTATGGATGGATAAATATAAATACATAGACATGAAATATGGTTATATGAACTACAGGGTTAAATTCATTCAATCAATGTTAAAAATTAATTATACAAATTAAGTTATATAAAAATTTTCATGTTTACAAAATACAAATGTATACTCCCTAGAACCTAGATTACAAGAAGGGAATGTAAGCTAGGATCTACTCCTGTCGTGCATGCAATGATCCTGAAACAAAATACATATTATTGAAAGGTGCATATTACAATAAATATAACAACACAAATATCTAACAATTTCAACAGGGTAAAATGCATTCATAGTTCATTCGCTTCTCCTTTCTAGTTTTTTTTAGAATCTCTTCCTTATTCAACTATAAATAATTATTCCCTCTGCCACTTTCAACCTTCGTTCCAAACTTTATGAGATTGACCATGATTATTCTTGCTTATCACATTACCGATACCAATTTCACTGGTATCATCATCATCACCCCATAGGAGTCGATGTAAGGTGATCCCCTTACCCGGGATCCTAACATACACTAAATGTATGCTAGCCAATACATGTTGATACCCGGGATCCTAACATACACTAAATGTATGCTAGCCAATACATGGTGATTAGGGGTGAGCAAAAAAATAACCAAAAACTGAAAAACCAGAAAAAAAACCAAAAAAAAAAAAAAAAAACACTTAAAAAAACAAGTATAAATATGACATTTTTTGTGACCGAACCCTCACCCAAAACACTAAAAAAACATGTATAAATATGAACCCTAAACCTAAAGTAACTTTCTCTCCAGACAGCCGCCCCTTCTTTTGCTCTCAGCGTCTCTCACTTTCTCTTCTCTCTGATTTTCCTCTGTACTCCACAATACACATCCCATAATTGTTAGGCTTCTGTTGCTTCATGCTCATCTATCTTCCTATCACACCTTTCTTCACTTTTGATTTTAATTCTTTTTGTTCAGGCACGTCTTTCTTTACTTTTACTTTTGCTTTTGACATTGTAATTGTTATGTCATTTTTCATACCCATGTAACTGAAGAAGATTGTTATGTCAAACCAGTAAAAGGTTTTTCTTTGATTTCTTGATGTTGGTCTTGTGGGAAGATTGTTATGTCAAACCAGTAGAAGATTGGACATCGGGTTTGGTTATTTATTGAAGAAACCAAGTATAAAAACAACACACGCTCAACAGATGGTGTGGATCTGTGTAAAAATTTGCAATTGGTTTCCTCTCGTTCTGGTTTTACATTTGAATAATTCATATATTTTGATATTTATTTTTTTTCCAGTCAAATGGCTTCTTTTCTTTCCTTTTAGTTTGTGTATCTTTTGTGCAGAGATTAATTTTTTAGCAAGGATCTAACAAAAAGAACGATGAGGTTCGATTTCTGGATATTATCTTGTTTAGCTTGCTGAGAAAGCCAAGATTTCTCAGAAAATAGGCACAAAATTATGAAAATAGAAATAAGACGAATCGGTTTAAATGGTTTGGAAGGAAAAAAACCGAACTGAACCGAACCGAATATGGTCGGTTCGAACCGATTTTCGGTTCGGTTCGGTTTAAAAACTTAAAAAATAATAATTTCGGTTTGGTTATTTATTTTGGCTCAAAACCGGACCGAATCGAAAATGCTCACCCCTAATGGTGATCCCCTTACCCAGGATCCTAACGGACACTAAATGTATGTTAGCCCAATCATGGTGATCCCCTTACCCGGGATCCTAACATACACTAAATCAATCGTGGTGATCCCCTTACCCGGGATCCTAACATACACTAAATATATGCTAGTTTACGCCTCAAATCGCACTTCTCATATTTCTTTTGTCAGTGATAATTTCATCATTTGGCAATTCACACAACAAGTTTTCACCTTGAATACACATACATTCAATAATTCACATTTCACATCGGTAACATAAATAATTCATGGAATTAACTAGGAAGTACAGGTGCGATTCACCTACATGCAATAGAAGCTCTACTCGTGTTCCCCTACTGCTGTTGCACCACGCCTGTTGATCCCTCCTGCAATTCACAGGTTTATCTCATAATTTTTTCTCACCCAAGGATATGTTTTCTTATAACCATATCAACAACCAATAAGTCTTTCTTTCAATCATTTCTTAATATTTTACATTTTTTTCATTTCACTCATTAATGTTGTCATTCTTTGTCCAACCACAGTTATTATTCCTTATATATATATATATTTTATATTTTAAATCTCAACCGTCCTACTAGACATTGAACTTTAAAATCTCGAATACTTGTCTCGTTTTGAACTCTTCTTTTGAATTATTCCGTCTCGATTTTGAATTATTCTTCCGTTTTGAACTATTCTTGTCGGCCTCTCCTTGTTTTTAACTATATCTAGAGTTATAGAACTCATTCAAGCGCTTGTTGGAACTGACTAGGCTATAAGCTCTCGAAAGGAGAACCTAGTCCGACTCATCAAGCGCACCCTATATATATATATATATATATATATATTATATATATATAAACCGTTCTTTTAAATCTCGCCTCCTTGATTTTTTTTTGAACTATATCTAGAGTTATTAGAACTTTCTTTGTTTTTGAATTCTTGATAGATTGAGTCTTGTTGTTTTTGAAAGCTAAAGTCATTGAGATTCTTTCCGCTTGAACTCTCTTGCAAGCTTTTTTGCTTTTGAAGGAAGGAGAACCCTGCGAGTTCTTAACTACTAAGACAGAACTCAAAATTTCTCATCAAAGAACCGGAACCTATCTACCTCTAAGGCATCAAAATTCTCACAAAGAACCGCCCTACCCCCGTGGGTCTATCATGACCTAGTCTCGGTTGGTGACCCATAACTAGAGTTCTATAACTCCAAATTGAGCAAGATCAATTTCATTAGTTAGCCAACATCCAAACCTACAATTCTATGAGGAACCTGATCCTAATTCCTTCATCCTCCTACCTGAAATCTCTATGACAGTTAAGAGACGAAACTGTCCAAATTCGTCAATCTTTCTATTTACATACAACACATGAAGTTCTTTAATTTAGCAACTCATACTTTTTCCTCAATTCAAGTCTAAGAACTCAAATCTATAAATTAACATCCAGACATCAATTCATAATGGACTTGAAATGACTCATAAGAGTAGGTTTAGAATACCTTACTCGGTACGAATCAAGGTTTCGATCCCTCCTTTTTTTTCTAATGATAGTTGGCCCTCCCCTCTTCTCTTATTGTTTAATTTCTCTTATTAATCCCTTTCCCATCAATGTTTATTCTACCTATAACCCTTAATCTTGGATGGGTTTTTTGAAATTTTGGTGTTTCTCTCTTGATTTGTAAAAATAAATATAAAAACTCCCTCTTTTCTTTCTTTACATTATCTGCAGATCTGTTTTTGGTGAGAAGAGGAGTACTTATGCTCTATAATTATTCTTATTTGCATTTAGGCCCTATTTTCTTTAAGTGTATTCGTTTTTCCCCCACTTCTTTTTAGTTTAGTTTATTTCCTTTAATTTAATCCAACCCTTTTTTTTCTTTTTTTGGGATTTACATCCCTGATTATATCCTCCTTGCATATACTACTTTGTCTTCGTGTAATTGGTAGAGACAACCATGGTTTGTGTTGCAATTTCCAGGCGCCTTCGATACGCCTCATGGCCAACTAGAAGATCATGTAACTCCTCAAAGTTTAGAGAGGACTCCCTGGCATGGATAGGTCTTGCAATCTCTTGAAAATTTGGACCTAAACTATTTAACACATAAAGAGTTAGGTCATCATCCGAAATTGCATGATCAATAATGGCTACTTCATCAGCCAATTTCTTCACAGCATGGAGATAGTTTGTGATTAATCGATGTCCACACTAGATTAATGCGAGCTCCTCCTTCAACTGCATAGCACGTGTTCTGGATCTGCTAGCATATAGAGTTTTGAGTTTTTTCCAAGCTCCATGAGAGGTGTTATTGATGAGGAAGTAGAGGCTAGAATAGCACTCAAGATGAGTTTATCTTGTCTGATCTGGTGGTTCTTGTGCAACTCATCAACAGTGGAACCAGTGGAGGAAGGACATGAAAACATGCCTTCGATATATTTGAGTAGATCATACCCGATGTGGAGTGCTTCAAACTGAGCACGCCATTTGAGAAAAGTGGAGGGGGTTAATTTTTCATTGATTTGTGTAGTGATATTAAGAGTAATGAGTGGCTTGTCTGTTGCGGAAGAGGGTTGGGTTGAAGAGAAAAGGTTGAGGTTTGATTGGGGGAAGCAAACATGGTGGATGCTTGGATCGTTGGCTCGTTAGAGATTTGTTACTCTGATACCATATAAAGACTGCAGACAATGCTTCAAAGCTTGAATTCAATAGATGGGAGCAGTGCCTTATATTTACAAAGGTAGAGAGTCTATCTAAGGAATGTTCGAAAGTCTATGCTAAATCTATGCTATCATTACAGCTGTAGTTATTGAGCATAGAATCAGGTGTAATTACAAATTGAATGACAGAATAATTAACATGATTGTAGGCTAATTGTGTGTTGTTTCATGATCTGCAAAATCTTCCTTAATACATATTGTATGGAAAATAACAAGGTATTCACGCTAATAAACGGGGGTAAAATGTCTTTTTTTCACTATCACCGGCATTTCTTGCCAACGGATCACAGGTATAGAAAGAATATAAAGGATTTTTTTTATTGGTAGAGTTGAAAATAATGTTACACCCCCGTGTCTTTGTGGTGAAGAATTGAATGATGTCGTGTTAGAGTATGGTGACATTTTGTTTGGTTTCTAATTTGGTAAGCAGAAGTTTTTTGGTTTTGGTTTGACCCACAATTGGGTTAAGTGGAATATTTTTTGAAAGCTTCCTTATTGGAAGACCAATCTCCTCCGCCATAACCTTAACATCAAATGCATAGAAAAGAACGTGTTTGAGAACATTTTCAACACAATCATGAACATAAAGGGGAAGACAAAGGCCAACATCAAGGCCAGAATGGATATAGCGTTGTTTTGCCACCGTAAAAATATAGATTTGGTTTATGCTGGGTCACGGGTCGCAAAGCCCAAAGCAAGCTTCGCCTTAGACAAGAATGCATAACTACTGGTCTACCAATGACTTAAGAGTCTGTGTTTTCCTAATGGACATGCCTCGAACATATCAAGGTTGGTTAATTTAGAGGACTGCGGATTGTATGGAATTAAAAGCCATGACTACCACATGTTTATGCAAACACTAATTCCATTATTTTATCATGATTTATTGCCAAAGAGGATATATATGATGCACTCATGGAGATCAATCATTTCTTTAGAGATATATGCTTCAACAAATTACAGACACACCACATTGAGAGGCTTGAAACGAATATTGTCCAGACAATATACAAACTTGAGATGATATTCTCTCCATCATGTTTTGACTCGATGGAGTATCTACCCATACATTTACCGTATGAGGTAAAAGTTGAAGGCCTAGTTCAGTATAGATGGATGTATCCATTCGAGAGATTATAGATTACACATGTAATGTAATTAAAAATGTATTTTCATTGTTTATGTTAATTGAAAACATTCGTTTAATTATATGCAGGTATTTGTTCAACTTAAAAAAAAAAGGTTAAAAACAAAATGCATTCGAGAGGTTAGAGATTACACATAAAAAGGTTAAAAACAAAATGCATTCGAGAGGTTAGAGATTACACATGTAATGTAATTAAAAATGCATTTTCATTGTTTATGTTAATTGAAAACATTCATTTAATTCTATACAGGTGTTAGTTCAACTTAAAAAAAAAGGTTAAAAACAAGGCGCATGTTGAGGCTTCGATATTTAAGGCCTATATTGTTGAGGAGATCTCAACATTTATCTCGTACTATTTTAAGCCTCATTTGAGAACAAGAATCAATCACGTTCCAAGGTCTGACGATGGTGGTGAAGTGCCTTCGAATGGAAACTTGTTAATATTCTTCAATCCTGGACGACCCGCACATAAAAATATTGTCAGGGAAAGATATTTGTTTGAAATAAAATTTAGACAAACACATAATTATATGTTATTAACTACGATGAACTGAGACCTTTTATTCAGTAAGTATATATACTACTTAAACTTTGTTATAAATATTGGACTATTTATCTCTTGTAATATCACAAACTCATATATTATTGTATACCTCATAGGCAACATCGTTAATATTTACTGTCTAATAACTCATAGCTGGCCGAATTCTAAATCTTTCAATTACAAGATGAAAAATTTACCAAGTGGTTCAAAACATATGTAAGTACTCACAAACTCATTATATATCGGGATACTTAATTTCATTATAGAATTCTCATTCACTATTCATTGTTGTACTTGATGTACCAGGTTTATAAACTAGGAAGGAATGCTAGTGCTACATTGTCTGTACTAAGTCTTGGTCTTGAAAGAAAGGTGAAGTGCTACAACGAGTATTTTGTTAATAGATATGTGTTTTATACTAAAGAATATGAGCAGGGTAGAAAGACATATAACAATAGAGTTTGTGTTAAGTCTAGTAAGTTTGAAGTTGGCTATTATGAGAAATTAGAAGAGGTAATTGAATTACAATATCATAATAAGCATAATAGAGTCTTTTTATTTAAATGTTATTAGTATGACACCACTAACAAAGGAATCAGAGTAGATCCCCATCATGGTTTGGTCAAAATTAACTCAAATGTTAGACTCTGCAATGTCAACGATGTGTTTATTTTTGCTAAGTAATGCCAGGAAGTTTATTATACATACACATATTGCTTTAGAAATGATGATTTAAGAGTTGATTGGTTATCCGTATTGAAAACCAAACACAGGAGTCGTGTCAAGGTTGTTTAGGATGAGAACGATGACTCAAATATGAGAGATGATATCTTTCAAGTTAGTGAGTTGGTTGAACTATAACGAGTTGCTCCGTCGATTGACTAAGAAAAAAATTCAAATTTTTACGTCTTTGATAATATTTTTGTTAATGTTGACGCTGAAGAGTTGAATGTTGTTTTGAGTTCTAATGGATAAGCACAAGTTGATAAAGATGATGATAACAATGATATCAATATAGAAGATTGTGATGGAGCTGACAACGAGTCAATTGAAGAAGAAGAAGACAATTTTAACTAACTATCAAAACATGAAAGTATAAGTTAGTGAGTTGGTTGAACTATATCGTGTTACTCCATCGATTAACTTTGAAGAAAATTCAAAATTTTATTTCTTTGATAATATTTTTATTGATGTTGACGTTGAGGAGTTGAATGTTGTTCTGAGTTCTAACGAACAAGCACAAGTCGATGAAGATGATGATATCAACATAGAAGATTGAAATGGAGCTGACAACGAGTCAATTGAAAAAGAAAAAGACAATTCTGGCAAACTATCAAAATACGAAAGTATAATGCTATAAACTATAATGTAATAGTTATTGATGAAATTATATGAACTTGTGATATTGTGTTATGCATGCAACTTTCAATGTAAGCATTTGCAGGATTGATAGATAAGGAATACAAATACAATCTAGCGTCAGACACTGCATCACGCCGATGGAACTACCGATGAACCGTAGTTCGTAGGTGTATTCCATAGGCGAAGGGAATTGTTCCCCTCCTCCTAGCGTTGTTCACTATGCATTATGCCGATGAAAATACCAATGCTTCTTGTCTGTCAGTGTATTCCAGAGGCGAAGGGAACAATTTTCCTTCACATATCGGTGATGGCAATTAAAGTTCACTGACTGAGTGGTAGGTTTCCCGAGGGAATCACCAACGGACTGCGAATTCCAATGTGCTGGTAATTAATGCATCTCTAACTGTTTATTATTTACAGTTTTATTGACAGAATTACGGATGGACCAAAATACAACTAGAGAGTTTTTTGAAATTTATACTTTCTAATCTAAAAAATATTAGTGACGATAAAATTAGACATCCATGTATAAAGTGTAAAAATAAAAAGTTCCACCATAAAGATGTTGTGACGATGCATCTACTTTAAAAATGGTTTGTCGAGAAATACTTAAATTGGTTTGCACACGGAGAACCATATGTTCCTTACAAAATCATGTTAGAAAAGACGGTTGGCTCAACTTCTGGTCCTAGCAATATGCATGGTCAATGGAGGGAATATAAATTGTCATAGGAGTATGGTGATGAATGCAATAGAAATGAATCAAGATTATTCAAGTGAAGGTTCATATCAAAAACATTTAGATGAAGAACCAAATGTAGACGCAACTAAGTTCTTAAAACTTTTTAAAATTCTAATGAATCGTTATAGGATGGGTGCATAACTCACAGTAAAATAATCACTCATAACACAAAGTGTTTACCATGAAGTCTAATTTAGGGTGTAGTGAGGTCGGTTATGATTGGATCCTCAAATGGAAAAAAACCATGTTATCTAAAGGGAATATAATGAAAGATAATTTTTATGCATCCAAATTCATGATGAAAACTCTTAACTTAAGATACTAAAAAATTGATGTGGTAAAACTTTTACATGTTGTACTATAGTGAATATGCAATTATTACTAAGTGTAAAACTTTTAAGCATGCTCAGTATAAACCCACTTATGGTAGATGAAGACTCTTATCACATACAAAAAAATAAGATACTTCTCAATTACTCTTAGACGATAAGGGTTATTTATGTCTCTAAAGTTTGTTGAGCACATGATATGGCATTATTCACACAACAAGATTGATAGAGATATGGTACACCATTTCGATAATAAAGCTTAAAAGCATTTGAATAGGGTACATCCTAAGTTTTTGTTGAAGCCACGAAACATACGACTCGGCTTGCATAGTGATGGATTTAATCCATTTGGGTCCTTTGTTGCAACAACCTATTCTTGTTGGTCAGTCATCCTAATAGCTTACAACTTACCCTCTATAGATATGTATGAAGCTAGAATTCATGTTCTTAAGTATGGTCATACCTAGCTCATAATCCATATAGGAATATAGATTTTTTTCTTAAGCCGTTGATTGATGAGTTGAGTCAATTATAGTCAGTCAGAGTTTTGACATATGATGTCTCTAGAAAATATAATTTTCAAATGGAGGCAATATTGATATGGACTATAAATGATTTTTCTGCGTATGGGATGGTGTCGGATTGGAGCACATATGAAAAATTAGCTTGTATGTATTATATGCATTATAATAAGGCCTTTATCTTATTTACTGGTGGTAAAGCTTTTTTTTTTTATTCTCACTAGAGGTTCTTGCCAAGTCATTCAACATGGTTGCAAATACTAGTAGATTGAAATTCCTATCTTTAAGTCATGAAACAAAGGTTCAGTGTTACAATAAGCATTTCATTAATAGATATGTCTTCCATATAAAATGATATGGTGAGGTAGAAAGACTTATAATAGTTGGGTTTGTATAAATAGTTTAACTTCTAATGAGTTTGAAGTTGATTATTATAGCAAGTTAGAAAAGGTGATTGAATTGTGATATCATAAGTCGCAATATACAATGTTTTTATTCAAATGTTATTAGTGTGATACCAATACAGGAATTAAAGTTGATCATCACCATGGTTTGTTAGAAGAAAATAAAAATGATAGACTTCACAACATCAATAATATTTTTATTTTTGTCAAACAATACCAAAAAATATATTATATATACACTTCTTTTTTTAGAAATGATCATGATAGAGTTGATTGGTTATCCATTATCGAAACAGAATCTAAGAGTCGAGTCTAAGTAGTTGAAGATGGTAACGATAAACTAATTAGGGGAGACGATGTCTTTCAAATAAACAAGTTAGTTTATCCATATCGAGCATCTCCATTTATCGAGTTAGAAAATCTAAATTTTCATATTACTGAGATTACTTATGTTGAGTAATAGTACACATAGAAAAGTACATAAATATTGTGAGATTGACCATGAAAATAACAAAGAAGATGATGTTGGACATGACAATGATAAAAATAAAGAGGAGGATTTTACTTAAAAGATGATGAATTGATTTAGATGTCTTTTATTGTGTAACAATATTAGAAATGTTTAAGATATTTATTGGTGCTTTATAATGCATTATATTTATATTTGTTTGATAACTTTGTTGTATGTTTTTCTAATTTATGTTTATTTTTTTTTAATGATGGTGCATGAAATTTTATCTATCTCATTGTTGTACACTATTTATATAAATTTACTACCTAAATCTTTCAACTGTAAAAACTTATAGGCATGCGTAATCCATTTAGCATTATCCATTGTTAAATATATAGAAGTCAATTTTTTTTTAGATGCTTTTTGTTGTGGTTATGGATTTATTGTGAGTAATAATTGGCTTGGAGATCATAACAAACCAAAAACATGTCAACAGCTGCTGGAAATCCTGTCGGAATGTTTGTACCTATTCTGAAAGTTTGGTAAAACTTTCATGATATGTAGGAACTTTTTGATAGAGTTATCGATGAAATATTCTGTTAGAAAAATAAACGGTGATAAAATCAGCGGCGATTTCCAATTTTTTAAAAAACAAATTCATCAACAATTTACAATTTTGATTGATTTTGCGAGGGAAAGAGGCAATAAAAGCTTATTTTTAGTCACGAATGTTCTAGTGATAGTTTTGTCTGCGTTGGAAATGGTTAACAGGATTGCTAATGGAAGAAAAAACCTGATAAGAAGTTTTTTATGATAGTATTATGTCGTTTTCGCTATCAATTACCAATACTGACAAAAACTTCCCCATATGCCAATGGTGTATTTCATTGGCATATTTTTAATTTTTTATTAGTGTTATTTGTTGAATTAAATATACATTTTTATAATTTAACAAGCATATTTTTTTAAATATTCTTGTATGATTAATATTAATTGGGTTAAATTGTCTTTGGAAAACTCTAAAAATGTATCAGCTATTAATTTTTACTATATTATTTTGAATATAAACATATTCAAAATCACTTCCTCACCATGTTTCTTGTCACAAACACTATTATCATCGCTACAACCAATACAATCATTGTTATCTCATGATTATTGTTACGACCAAACTGACTATTATATTTTTCACCTTTTTTAAAACCATCATCAATTTTTTTATACTTTTCACCTTTTTTAAAACCATCATCAATTTTTTTTATCAATCTTAACTATCATTACAATTACTTTCCAATCACAATTACATTTGTTATCACCACTAGTAATGTCATTTTATTATTAACCTTTTATTTCCACATCAGGACTTAACTAAAAGACTACAAAGTAGTAAAAAAATATAATCCAATTCATATATTATAATTATTTTTTTCAATGATTTAAGGACCTTAAGATGATGAGCTTGGTATTTGATAATTTTTCATTACTTTTTTATTGATTTATACTTGGGAAAAAAATATGCAATATGTATCTTAATTTGAAGTTTAGAACATGATCTTTTATTAGCAATGAATATGTTAAAAAAAAATGAATATTGTGATCAAAGAAATCCATTAATTTCACTCTAAAGACCACATTAATGCAATTTTTCTACATAATATACATATAAAAATAAATAAATACACATGTTCTTACATCAAAGATGTCAAAATATTACATATACATGGTAATTAATAATTATCGTCACAAATTGAAAAAAAAAATATTACATCAACAATATATATAACAAACTACTAAAATATTCACATCCATGAAATGGTATTAAAACATCCCTCATCACTGGTTATATTTTGTATAACAATAGATAAAAGACATATGAAAGTACGTTGTGCAACCTTGTGTTCTTGATTTGGTTAGTGAAACCAAAAATCATTTATAACTAAATCATGAAATCTTATTTTAAATTGATTATACCTTGAGTGTATATATATATATATATAAAATTAAAAACAAATAGATTGTGATGAATTTCAAAAAATTCCAAATTGCATTGGGCTTTTCCACCACTAATATGTTTGGCTTTGGAAGATTTTTAATTAAGTTGAACTAGGTTGGTCCCAAACCCCTGCAAAATAAGTCTCCAATCAAGATAACCCTCTAATGTTTAAGTTAGTAAATCTTAGAAGAAAAATAATGTATAGCGAAGAAGACAATAAAGAAGAGTGTAGGATAGTGTATCTTGAGATTGTTGTGTGTTCTATGTTCTGTTCTTGTTGTGTTTGGTCACCTGGTAACCTAAGGTAGTTTTACACTTCAGTCACATGAATTTACCTTATGGATCTTCAAGTTTCAAACATACTATTTAGGAGTTACTATAGAGAGAAATATTTACATTTATAATGTTGATAACATATAAAATGAGTTAACGAGGGTAGGCATTACACTGGATATGGTAGGCATTATATTTACCATTGATGATAGCTATTCACAAGTCAATCAGTCATGTGATAGCCATTTATGGAAAAGGCAGTTGTCACACTAAAAATTTAGGAGTTTATAAACATAGAAGGTTGTAGCGTCGTCCTAACAAGGCATAATTCTACAACATATAAGTTTAAGCGTTGCTACACGTTCAAAGGTTACGGCATTGTACTAAAAAGGTGTGTGTCCTTGAAAAATTAAGTGTTAGGAGCATTCCTACACACGAGGAGCATGTTAGCATGTGAGGGTTATATTGGACTGAAGCCTTCTAACTTGGGCCAAGGCTCGACAAACTTGATTGGACAACTTTAGTGTCCAATTTGTCCCTTGGACCAAGGCCCATAAAAGTTGACCGAATACCTTTGTTATCCAATTTGTTTTTTGGACTTAACGTATTTAACTTGAATCAACAACTTATTATCTAGCTTGGTATTTTAGGTTGAGGCCCACCATGTTTGGGGCAGCCTTGTTGTCCAATCTAACGAGACAACTTTCTTTATGTTCATGCAGATTTGGTTGTTGTATGGTCTGACTAGACAACAATGTTGACCATGCAACTTGGTGTACGATCTTTTTTTTATGGTATTACCAAATTGTATGAAACATGAGTACAAGCTTTTTCCCACATTAGTATAGTAGGCAAACTTATTTCCTAAACTAGCAAAATTAGAAAAATATATAATTCCCACTAGCACAAAAACAGTGGTTGCTCATGTAATACTTGTGCCACCTATAAGTCGTGCATTTACTATATGTGCAACCAGTTGTTGCGTACATGCACAACCTGTTAAAATTCATAAATTTTCATTCTTCCATTCATTTCTCAAATAATTAAACTATACAAAAGTCAACATGCATTTTATGAATATCTAATGGCATGAAGAAAACAAAAATTATCTAATGGCTAGGGAAAAAAAGATGGCATAACAAAAAAAAAAAAGATGAGAGAGAAAAAAAGAAAGAATAAGGTGTGACACACTAGATATTTGATGGTGAAACTCTCAGTATAACAAGAAAGATATCAACGAGACGAGTCCATATACACCATGAAAAAACAACTTCAAAGCTAGTGATGAGATGCCATCAAATGAGCATGTCACTACATTTACATTGCAGTGTGACTCCCTACTAGCTCTGAAATTGGCTTTCCATAGTGTCTATGGATTCGTCTCATCGATATCTTTTCGATGGTACCGAGAGTTTCATCATTGAAGCTTCGGAGTGTTTATGATGCCTTATTCTTTCTTTCTTTTTTCTTTTCTCTCTCCTCTATTTTTTATCTGCCATGCCATCTTTTTTTATCTAACCATTAGGTCATTTATTTTTTTTCATGCCATTAGGTCTTCATGAAAATACACGTTGACTTTTGCATGAGTTAATTATTTGGGAAAGGAATGCAAGAATGAGAATTTGACAGTTACAAATGTGTTATATGCACAACTATGAATTTTAATAGGTTGCGCATGTAGTGTATGCGTCATCTATAGGTTGTGCACGTACTATATGTGCAACCATTATTTCTATATTAGAGCAGGGATTATGTTCCCAACTGCACTAGTTTGGGAAATAAGTTTGTCCACTATGCTAACAATAGAAAATACTCCAAGAGTAATTTATGCTCTAACACAAAAGATCGGTGGAACTTGCATGCCCAAGAGCATTGGTATGCAAAACACACATCAATCATCACAATATATATGTACACCATATAGCAGCATAATTCGTCATGTTGGCTTGGTTTAATTCACTAATAGAAATGATTGGGATCCATCATCTCTAAGCTACCAAATGAAAATTAATGTCTGAAGAATCATCCATCTTTCTATACTATAACAATTTAATTATCTTATGGATAGAATTAAAGACACAAAGATTGGTTCAATTACAAAAAAAAGTAGGGTGTAAACTGAGTATTAACTCGGACAAAATAAAAAAGAAAACCAACCAAGATAGTGGCTCATTTTTTATCTTATTCTAGTTGGAATTATATAGCAAATTTATCATTAGTCTGTGTACACCTAGAGGGAAAGAGGGATTCATTTACAATGCTAAATAGATTCCAAATATGAATTTTGTAAGGCTCCCACAATAATCATACATCACGTGGTGCCAAGATGTTTTTGGCAAACAAAGTGAACAGTGAATGAGGGAAAAGGAGTAGCACCAATAAGCCATGCCAATCCTCATGTTTCTTGCTTATGAATCAAAGTGAAAAAAATGAGAGAAAAAATCAACTTGAGAAATGAAAAATCCACTATTACAAGCAAACATGATTATACCTATATAAACTTGTGACAAACTTCTATCTTACTCACAACTATCATATTCTCTTGCTTTCCATACCATTTAAGTCTTCCTATAATAGAAGAGCCACCCAATCATTCATGGCATGTTCTGAGTTAAGTTTCTTCACTTATAAATTATTGAATTAGTAATTTTTTTTCATCATCTAGTTAAAGTAGAGAAGGCAATGGAATGTGTTGGATTTTCATACTTTTTAAGTTGTCACTACCAGAAAATTAGCAAATATAAATGGATATATCGATGAAAAAATTCTGACGGTAAATTATGGTGACATTTATCGATGGAATGTTTCCCTCACTATGTTTGTTTGTATACACCAATGGAAAATTTTTATCAATGTATATCTAGGGAACTACAGTAGGAAAAGAGGGTATGAAAAAAAAAGAAATAAATAAATTGTTATTATTACAAACGATATTCCTGACGCAATAAACTCATTGCTAATATTCATCAGTGAATTTGTTGGTAGTTTTTAAGTTATAACCTAGCAATCGAACCCTATCTCCCCCTCCCCTATTTCACTTCTTCCATTTTTTTTTTGGTGCAAAAACCAGCAAAAGATCACTAGCTCCTCACTCAATTTGTGTGATCCTTAAAAAAAAGGAAGTTGAATAGCTTTTCCAGTTAGTTGGCCTAGTCATTTAGCTGGAAATTAAGTAAGTAAAACTAATCATTTTTTATATGAACTCAATTTTAAAATGTTATTTTTTATTGTATATTTTTATAGTATATGTAGTTTGTTTGTGTTTACTTGTTTTATAGCTTTTTCTCATAGAAATTTGTTGTATGAATGTATGATTTGTACATGTTACGGTTTGAAAAATTATATTTATTTGTAATTTGATGACATTGATTTGTGACTTAGGTGTTCGGTAATGAAATAAATAATGGCTTATTTAATGAGTCTGTTTTATATTTTGTTAATTTTATCTTGAGTTGAATATTTTAGTAAAAGTATATAAATTTGAATTTATATAGATAATTGTTAATAATTTAATAGTACTATTAAAATAGATTAAATAAGTTTGATTTAAATCAATGTTAGATAATTTATTTAGTTTATGTAATTAATTAATACTTGTTGTCATCAATATTCTATGTAGGTTTGATATAAGTAATGAATGATCATTCATAGATGTATTAAGATTCACCCGAATGGTTGTGTAGAATGGATTATTATGATGGGGTTGAGGTTTTTATTAATTATGCACTATATAATCCGAGAATTATTAATGGAGACGGTATTAGATGTTTATGTAAGAGGTGTAAAAATAAAAACTTTCTCTATCCAGATGTTGTAACGATGCATCTTCCAATTTAAGTCCTAATGATGCTGACATAGACATGCAAAAAAAATAAACATAGAACCATAGGAGTAAATAAGAAAAATTTATAGCTATATAAGCATGGATAATGTTCTTCAAGAACACTTTGGTGTCGGCCAAAGAAGAAGGAAAAAAAGAGAAAACAATTATGAGGAAAACCAAATAAATACATCCTAAATACACAAAAGAGAGACAAATTTAGTAATCAAAGTATGTTAGATAGAGATTTGTACAAGAAAAATTGGCAAATTCAAGGTCTAAACCCTTGAATATTTAGGTTAAGGGATTATTGAAGAGGAAGAGGAATTGAGGATAACAATGTTTTTCCAATCTTTCAACCTTTCTTTTTCTTTGAGTTGGGAGGTAAGAAACTTTTCCAAAACAATTGACTACAAAAGTTTTGTGCTAGTGTTGAATTGAAAATTTTTAATGTGTAAGAACGTTTGAAATTATATGTTAGGGTGTTAGATTATATGTTTTGATTGTTGAATTATGTTAATTTTATGTGAAAAATGATTGGGTAACAACTCAATTTGAAGGAATTGAAGAAAAATTTATTCTTCCTCATAGACAAGGATTTTGGCCAAATAGAGAAAAACGATGTTTCAATTATTTCATACAATTGACAGATTAATTGTGTAGAATTGTGTTAATTGAATGAATAAGGTATGGTAAAGTGATTGGATCAATTGAAAGGAAAAAAAAAAGGAATACCCATGCTAAAGGACGGAGAAATTTCAGCTAAGGTGTCGTGGGGACGCGAGCCGACGCGACGTCGTCGGGCAACGGCGGAGGCTCTCTGTCGTGCCTCCTATTGTGAGGTGTGGTGTGTTGAGAAAGTTTTTTGGATTTAATCATAAATTTATGATTAAGGTTCAGGAGTCGCCACCTAGTATTATGGTCACTAGAAACCTATAGTCTGCGAGAGTCTGAATAAGGGACTAGTTGTGTAAAGGGAAAATGCATCACCCCCAGTGCACCCTACCTAAGGTAAGCTGCATTGTTGTTTGATTGTTTTTTTCTAAGTCGTGTTTCTATTCGTTAGTCTTTTCTAAGGCTCAAGGCATATTTCTCTTCATGAGAAAGTCTCTACCTTATCGGGTTAAATCCTAGCCGTTCTAAAGTCTGAATTTTAGCATCGCATTTCTACACCTTGTATCTTTAATACCTAAGGGTGTACTTTATTGTGTAATTTTACACCCCATAAATATTATAGTCTACATCTGGATACTAAAAAACATTGAAAAAAGATTTTTGACATGTTGGTCAAATCCTAATGGAAAATCATAAACTAGTTACGATATCCAATTTTGGATTTTTTATTCATGAAAAAGATGCAATTTTTGTTTTTTAAGAAAAATATACTTGAAAAAATTTTAGAATTTAGCCGTATGCAACAAAAAAAATTAAAAAAGTTTTGAAATTTATTTTTTTATTTTTTTTGGAAATATTTCGGAGAAAACTGGGTATTCTAATACCGGATTTGTATTTTATAGTGTAAATATACAACCTTATATTATGCAAAATGAATAGAAAATATTTGAGAAAATCACATTTTTTTTAATATGATTTTTGAAATTTTTTGGATTTTTTTAAATGGGGGTCGGGCCAGACCCAACCACTTGGGCTGGGCCAGTTATGGCCCAGCCCAAACCATGAGCTAATTAATTAGTTGCTGCATGCATAAATGAATTCTGCATGCAGCAGCCACGACGAGGAAGAAAGAGCCAAAGCAGGGAGGAGGAAGTTGCCTGGCATGGGGGTCTTAGACGTGACGAGGTGGTTCGGCCAGTGGCTCAGGAGGCTACAGCTGAGGTGATGGTCGCCGGAGTCAGCTATTAGAGGAAGAAGAAAAGGTTACAGAGGAGAGAGAAAGGCTAGAAGAAGAAGAGGGAGAGAGTCGCAGTGGCTGCTTAGTGACTGGTTGGTGGTTGTGCTGGCTTCCTGTGGTGGAGCTGGTGTTCGGGGTAGGAATGGTGGTGGCCGAAGGCCACGGTGGAGAGAGAGGGAAGAAGGAACGTCTTGCAGAGGAGAGAAAGACGTTCACGATGGCTTATTACGAGCCAGCGGGTCGGCGGCGCTGGTCTTGGCAACACTTGGTGGTGCTGATTGCTCAAGGCGAATCTGGAGGAAGAAATGGTGACAGTGTTGGTTTCCTATGGCGGAGGAAGAAAGAAGAAGAAGCATAAGAAGAAAATCTGCAGCGAGGAGAGGGAGGAAGGCTGGTTTTTTAGCTTACTTTGGACCCGATTTTATCCTCCCTCAAGTCATCAAATGAGCCTCTATTTATAGGCGGTAGAATAAGGTAATCTCGTCTACACTGGGGTAAAATTTCAGCCCTTGATTCAATTGGGAAGGATCCCAACCGTTGGTTCAAAATAGGCATGGTGCACTGTCAAATCTGCAGAAAAGGCTGCCTGAGTTGACATGTTTAGGCCGGCGCTGGCGCCGTCTAGCTGCCACTCAAACTGAAATGTTCACTTGGAGCTGTAGACGAACTGCAGTGGATCATTTTCGTGCAAGATTTGTCAAATTTGATGGACGTTAGGTACATTAAATGCAGCTGCAAAGTTGGTAACCGGACCAGCTTTTTCAGGAAAAAAAAAAAGAAGATGACGAACAGTGCTGAGTTCTTTTTTGGAAGATGACGAACAGTGCTGAGTTCTTTTTTGGTCAAAGTTCATTTCAGTCCCCCATCTTTTAATTGTTTTCAATAGAACCTCTAATTGACCCTAAACCTTTGATTTAATTCATTTAAGCCCCTAATGAACTTCAACTTCAGCCTTGTATTTACGCGCCTTTTGCAAAATGGTCCTTGGTCTTGGATTTATGCAATTTAACCCCTAATTGACCATTAAACTTTTAATTTCTTCATTTTTTGTCAATTAAGCCCCTAAATTTTGCTGCCTATTGCAGAATGGTCCTTGGCTATGAATTTTGTCAATTTAACCCCTAATTGACCCCAAAACTTTAATTTTCTTGTGATTTGGCCCCTAATTTCAATCAAATAACTTGGTAAAAATTAAATTTGGTCTCTTAAAATTTCAATCTTCTCGATTAAGCCCAAATTTGGCTCCCAAACATAATTTTTCACCAATTAAGCCCCAAATAAAATTTATTTGACCCATTTAAAGTATAATTAAGTCCTTGCACTTAATTAAATCCTTCAATTGGACCCAAATTAATTCTTAAACATAATTAAAATTCAATTTGGCCCATGATTAAATTAAATTGGCCTATTAAAAATTTAATTATGTCATTGGACTTAATTTTTATGCAAATTTGTCCATTAATCATTTAATTTTACCGTGAATTTGCATTTTTTTCTCCATTTTGGGGCACAATGGGGTACAATTAGGTCTTGAATTTCCTCCAGACATTGCAACTTGATTTCTCGGCCTGCTTTCTCCACGTTGCCAGCCTTTATTTTATTTTATTTTTTTTTTTTATTTTTAAAAAAGTGATTTTTAGGGAATAACCCAGAATTGGGTTATGACATAAGGAACAAATTTTTTTTATTAGAATAGTTAATTTACCATGGAATGTGTTTATTAACATGTTAAATAAATTAATGATGGATTAATAAATGATTAATTTCAAGGAAATTCAAAATGAAATATTTTTTTCATGTTTATGCATAATTTTGTAAAAACAAACAGAAGATTTATAAGTTCTCATCTTTGAATTGAAAATTTAGTTATGATGGTGAAATGGAAATTTTGATTATATGTGAAGGAGGATTTGAAATTTATGCAAAGCACGTGTTGATACATGTGAGACTACGGGTACCATTCAACAATAGGGATCTTCCCCACAAATCAGCCCTCACGAATCAGTCGTCTTCCGAACACTATCAGTTCCACCAACAAACCCGTCATCAGCCTGACTTCCCTTCCCCGGTTCTACCCCTACAGTGACAGATTTGACCGAGACCCAACCGGAAATTTCAAAGCCATATTGAACCTTACAATCCGACCGCTCCATCTGAACAGCAACCAAAGATGAACCCGAAAAGGAAGAAAAACAAAAATGGATCTAAAACATTTAAAATCTATGTGATTTCTGTGCTTTTTGCGGTGGCCGATGAGGCTACCGCTGGCATAAGAGGGAAGAGAAGAAGGAGATGTTCTCGATCCGCCGGTTTACTTGTCTTCATCGACGATGACGCGTGAACTCGCGCGCCGCTATTAGCGGCAAGGCGTGCAATCCACGCTCCGTCACTGTTCTTATAATTCCAGAAGTCTTCCCAACACTGTTCCTAAACTGTGGGGAGGTCTAATTTGTAATTTTTAAAATGTATTATTGTTGTTTGGGTTTATTTTGAATTTTAGGTTGACTTTGTAAACATATGGGTGTGTGAGTAAAATATAGTAAAAAGAGATGTGTGTGTGTTTGTATTTTTTTTTATGTTTTTGAATGTTAAAACCAAAAAGACAAAAAGAATTAAATACTTTAATTGAATACGGCAAATTATCTTCCAAATACAAAATCATATTGCGTGTATTTCACATGAACAATTAAAATATGTATTCCCATGTATTTTAGGGTTTAATAACTGGTTTATTAAATTCATGAGAATTTAGCTAATATTTTGATAAACTACCATTTTTTTATTCATAATAATTAATGGTAAACAATTATGGTATTTACTAACGCCAAAGTCAGAAATATCAACTCTGATATTTTTGATATTTTTTAACGCTAGAGTCAAAAATATCAACCCCAATATTCACTGACACTAGATTCAAGAGTATCATACCTTTTAGGTTGCACAATATTTACTAACATCAGAGTTAGAAATATTTGTACGTGAATATTCATTGCGCCAGAATCAGGAATATTATAAACAAACTGTCAGTAGCGTGATACAACAAATTTGTAGCAATTTAAGACAAAATTAGCAATGTAGCTTACCTCAGGTAAAACGCTTAAGGGATGATAATATCTTTCATTTCACGTAACTAGTCCCATGCCAAAGAATCTTTGTTGACCAATTAGAGTTCCTGATGACCATAACACTAGATGACGACTCCTTATATAAAATCGTTTCCCTCAAGAACAAGATGCCAAGTATTTGTTTTTTTCCTTTTTTTTCCAAGTAAATAGGGTTCCTAGTGATCATAACACTAGGTGGTGACTCCTTAAATAAGATTGTTTCTCTCGAGAGCAAGATGCCATTTATTTGTTCTTTTCCTTTTTTCCAAGTAAATATTTTTAATCGGTCGTCGCAATGTTATAGGTATGACACTTCAAAAGACAATGAATAAAGCCTTAGGGTAATCTAGATTTTTTAAAAGACTCATTTAACCGCGACAGTTAGAAATAAAGCCTATCAATATAGAACTACTTAGCATCACAATGCCAAGGTCTAGACTAGAAGATTCAAGTTTAGAGATTTGGTCTTAAGAAAGTTGGAGGCTACAAGCAACAGAGAAACTGGGATGGTCCTTTTGAGGTCATAGAAGTGGTAAAGGCAAACACTTACCATCTATAAGATATGAAAGGAAAGAATCTCTCTCATGCTTGGAACTTCAATTATTTAAAAATGTATCATAGTCAATAAGAAAATAAAAGTTTCTAATTTATGAATGTCTTATTCAAAATCATGGTATTTTTTTATATTTTTTAGATGATGCCTAAAGGTCTCCCAACACTCTCCAAGGGATTAACTTGGTCCTTTTAGGAAAATAGTGTCACTCTCTAATGGATAGATATGAGATCATTCTAGGGCAATAGCCCCACACTCTTCAATTGATGGGTATGAGATATCCCTAGGGAAATAACCTCACACTCTTTAATGGATGAGTATAAAATCTCCCTAAATAAATAACCCCAAACTCTCCAAGGAATAGGTCTAAAGCCTCCTTAGTGCGTCATAGCACCATTCTTCAGGTGACATCAGGAACCTCTCACCAACTCTCCAAGGGTTCACCTTGACTCTCATATTCTCCAATGTAGACCTAACTTAGAACATTCTCCTAGCGATGCCCAATGACATCTCACCAATTTGTTAGGTGTACCTGCAACCAAGATTTTCTCTCTATTCCAGGTAAGGGGCGAGTTCCACCTATTAGATGAGTTCTATCTATTAGACGAGTTCCACCTACTAGATAAGTTCCACCTACAAAGGATAGGCAACAATCGAACTCTCTAAAATTTAAAACTTTAAAAAACATTTCTAAGTATGGGCGTTAGACCCACACAAGATGCCTAAAGAAGGCCCTCCTATATATTTTTCTAAGTATAGGGCATTGCACCTATTTAGGCTACCTAAAAACACATTGGTACAAACTACCTAGAGGAGTCTTAAATCTATCAAAAGACCTTACATCCATACTTAGAAAAGAATATGATAGTACACAATGTAACTCAACATATATAAAAATAAAAAATAAAAATTTAAGGCCTTAGAGTGAAATTCAAGGCTTGAATCTATAATATTCATTACACAATGGAAAGCCCTACAAGAATAGGGAAAATAAAGAAATACAAATTATTGTTGCTCAAAAGAGACTTCTACATGTCCAGTTTTGGCTCTTGGGCAAGATAAATATCATATTTGGCTGTTGCAACTTTTGTAGGGAAGACATCCTTAAAGTTAGGGACCTAACCATTAAGGAAGGACTCCCTAAAGTCCACTTGTTTTCTTTAGAGATGTTAAAGAAGTACAATTTAGATATGGAGAGAAAGAGTGTCTTTGATGGTCTTCGTTAAAGAGATAAACTCTACATACTCAATATAAAACTCATGATAAAAATTCTCTAATGTCTTCATCCTTTAACGAGAGTTATGTGCCTTTTTACTTGCTGCCTTCAGCTCTTTTTTTAAGGCTTCTTTGGGTTCTTTAAGCTTAGCTACCTTTTTTTTTTCAAGAAATCTATTCAGTTATATGTCTCTCCAAGTTTCTTTTCAGTAGAGCTCAGAATATAGGTTTGTCCCTTCAATTCCCCTGTAGTTGATCATGGGTAGCCTTGATGGCTTTTAGCTCTGCATCTTCAGCAGCCTTCTCCTCTCATAATCTACACACCTCAGTTCTATCAACACGACACTGCTCAAAGGCCTCCTTCATAACCTTTTTTTCTCCTCAGCCCATCAACTTCTCATAATTTATATGCTCTTATAACAAATGAAAAAATGAAATAAGTTATTATTATAAAATACTAGTTCATAAAAATAAAAATTGTATAAAAAAGATTCTTCATGCTTGAAAGGCCATTGACCTAGTTATAGCCAAGTGGCGCTAGTAGTTAGGGTTTGTCAAAGCACTGACATCATAGGGAAGGATGAATAGCCTATCCAGGGTATTCATTACCTCAAATCCACTAGAACTTAATATAGACCTTTACTACAAGATGGACTTCATAATATTTCTCTTTTCCTTATTAAGGTTGGGAAAACAATGGGGAGCATAATCCACGTTTAGCCTAGAGAAAAAGTACTTCACCCTTTTTATATAAGATGTTTGGCTGAAAGACCCAGTGATTAGTACTTAAAAGTGCATTTTTATCAAGGTTCTATATCATTATTTTGCACTTGAAGTATCAATAACTCCTTAACTAAAGCATGTTTTATATAAATATATCTAATAATATAAGATACCTTTAATTTATGGTAAATGTTCATCTTAAATGCAGGCCTATCACATAAATGAAAGAATTGATTGATGAGTTGAAGTACTGAAATTGAAAGGACAGAAAGATGGCCAAACTTAGAAAAGAGATATTGGTGCAGTCCAAACTGGAACACTGTTTGGTAATCGGGTCATATCTGGAGATGTAGATCTTGGATTTAGGTCTACCTTATATGGATGGAAAGCTAAGACATAGACCTACAACTTTCATGGGAGTCCAAGATTTAAGAAGGCCGTTTTCAAGTCCAAATTGTAGCAACAACGAAGAAGTCCGAATCTGTCATGCAGCCCAGACACTGTTCAGTTTTCAGCCCATATCTCGAGTTCTAGAAGTCCAAATGATCTGACATTTTTACCCTGGAAAGATGAGACAATTCTCTAGAACTTTCATGATTGAAGTCTGTTCAAATTATGACGTTATCAATGACCTTTTTGGCAGACAAGAAGATAAGAATTGTCACCAAGTCAAGATGTGGCCACCTATTCATCAATTAGTCAACAAATCAATAGTTCCGAATTTTGGCCTATAAAAGGAGGCATTTGCCATGTATTTAGGCATCTTGGTGTTCAGATCAAGATCATGCTCTTGCTCTTTCTTTATATTTTGTAATGCTTAAGTTTTGCTTATATTAATTTCTTGCTTATGCTTTTCATTTCCTTTCCTTGTTTATTTTTGTTTCTTTCTTTCATTATGTGTTGCTAAGTTAATTATGTCAAGGTGAAAAGGGTACACTAATGGTGTAAGAATAAGTATAATATAAACTTAACATGGACCTTAATGTTGGATATTAACATGCTTTATATTTGTTATCTTGTTCACTTTTAATACTTTGCTTGTTAAATGGTTAATCTAGATTTATGTTGTATAACACTTGGTACAACAAATACTTGGCACTTTCATAGCCCATACTTGTATGGTATAACCGACACCGAGCTATGAAAGGAACTTGATTTGTTGTTAACATAAGTTATAATCATGAATGCCTGACAACATTTACAAGTATTAGCATTATTCGAATAAGATAACTAATGTAATCATGTTAACAATTTATAATCTGATTGGAACCTCCTTTGTGTGTGGTTTCCAATTGAATAATAAAAGTTTATACTATACTTGTTTGAAATACCATTAGTGGATCCTCTAACCTTGACATGTGTTGTTATCATTGTTGAATCTTTACGTTAATCTTCCATCTCAAAGTTCTCATCAACTTCTTCTTCTTCTTTATTATTATTATTATTATTACTATTATTGTTGTTGTTATTGTGTTGCTGTTAACTATAATTTATACAATTAACCTCCTTGTTGTTCGACCCCGGTCTTGCCGGGTTATTTATTACTTCGACACTCCTGCACTTGGGAGAAGACATCAATCTTTTGGTCGTGTCAAGTTTTTGGTGCCGTTGCCGGGGAGGTAAATTCTTGTACAAATTATAGTATTTATTTTATTTTCTCTTTTCTCTTTTCTTGTATCTAACTTTGTTTCTTTTGTTTTGTTTCTTTTTCTATTGTTTTTCTTTTCTTTCTTTTATTCTCTTCCTGCACGTGCATGAGAGTGTGGTCACGTACATTAAGTGGTAGACTTTGTAGGGTATCCTCATCATTTTCAGAAAATATGGCCGAAGAAGATAACCAATCGCTTCATAATGAGAATAATGAGAATATTCGGGTTAGAACACTTAGAGACCACATGAATCCCACAAGAACAAGTGCACCCTCATGCATAGTTTTTCCCCCTGATGCATCTCATTTTAATTTTAAGCCAGACATTATTCAACTTTTACCTTCTTTTCATGGCTTAGATTTAGAAAATCCATACTTGCATTTAAGGGAATTTGAGGAGGTCTGTAACACCTATAATGACTCAAATTGTAGCATGAACACCATTAGGTTAAAGCTTTTTCCTTTTTCATTAAAAGATAAAGCTAAAACATGGCTACTAAAATTTAAGACTCGGATCCATTCGTGCGTGGGATGATATGCAACAACAATTTTTAAAGAAGTTTTTTCCATCCCACAGAACAAACTCTTTCAAAAGACAAATCATCACTTTCACTCAAAAACCAGGAGAAACATTTTACCAATGTTAGGATAGATATCGAGACTTGCTTAATACTTGCCCTCATGGTTTTGAAACATGGAGATTAGTTTCACATTTTTATGAAGGATTAACACCTAGAGATAGGCAAATGGTTGAATTGATGTGCAATGGAACTTTTGAGGATAAAGACCCTAATAAAGCCATGGAATACCTAGACTTGCTAGCTGAAAATGCGCAAAATTGGGACACTACAGGAACTTATGAGGCACCAAGTAAAACCCAACCTCATACATCTAGTGGAGGTATGTACAACCTTAGGGAAGATCATGACCTCCAAGCCAAGTTTGCATCTTTAGCTAAAAAAAGTCGAGGCATTAGAATTAAAAAAGAGTGGTCAACTAAAATCAGCTTCAAGACATTGTGTGTCAAATCATGGTGAAACCAATGAACATTCAACCCATGTATCGTCCAACTTTGCCCTCTTTTTAGGGAATGTCTCCATGAACAAGCCCATGCATTAAAGCAGTTTCCAAAGGCCCAATCATAACCCATACTGCAAACATACAACCCCAGTTGGAGAAATCACCCAAATTTCAATTGGAAGAGTGATAACAATAATGCACAAACTTCACAACCACCGTTTCAAGCACACCATAATTTCCAAAATTCTCATGGATATGCACCTCCTTATGCTCCCCCTCCTAGAAGAAATCTTGAGGAAACATTGCATGCATTCATGAAAAAGCAAGAGGCAATTAACACTCAACTTACTCATAGCATGACAGATTTTAAAGATACTCTTGCAAAATTGACATCTGCTCTCAGTTTCCAAGAGAAAGGTAAGTTTCCATCTCAACCACAACAAAATCCCAAGGGGCAATACAATGCGAATGCAAGTAGTTCGAGAAGCCAACACATGGATCAAGCCAAATCAGTCATCACTCTTCGTAGTGGTAAGGTTATTGAAAAATCCATTCTTGAACCTTGTGAGAATGATGATGAGTCAATCTCTGAGGGTAAGGAAGGGGTTGAATCTAAACATTGTAAAGAAAAGACCGATTCTTCGTCAGCACTTCCATTTCCTCATGCCATGACCAAACAAAGGAAAGTCAATCACAACTCTGAAATCTTTGAAACTTTCAAACAGGTAAGGATCAATATACCTTTGTTGGATGCTATTAAACAGGTTCCTTCTTATGCTAAATTTTTAAAAGATCTGTGCACTGTGAAGAGAAAATTGAATGTGAAAAGGAAAGCCTTTTTAGCCGAACAAGTAAGTGCCATTCTTTAGAACAATAATGCATTGAAATATAAAGACCCTGGTTGTCCTACGATTTCTTGCTTTATTGGAGAACATAAAATTGAAAGAGCCTTACTTGATCTTGGAGCTAGTGTGAATTTACTTCCATATTCAGTTTTTCAAAGTCTCAATCTAGGTGACTTAAAACCAACTTCTATAACTCTTTTACTTATCGATAGATCTGTAAAAGTGCCTAGAGAAATAATTAAAGATGTGTTAGTACAAGTCGATAAATTCATTTACCCTGTGGATTTTATTGTCTTGGATACACAACCTGTTGAAGCATGTAATTCATTTCCTGTTATTTTAGGACGTCCGTTTCTTGCAACTTCTAATGCATTGATTAATTGTAGGAATGGACTGATGAAGCTATCTTTTGGAAACATGACATTGGAGATGAATATTTTCAACATTTGCAAGCAACCTGGAGATGATAATGATTTACAAGAAGTAGATTCTATTGAAGAATTAGTTTATGATCAACTTGAATCTACTTTGAGTAATACTGAGCTTTATGAATTTGAAGATTTGCAAATGACTTATTCTCAGGAAGAAATCACGGATGAAAAGGGCATTGAAAATGTTGATGCGAATCTTTTGTTAAGAGTGACAACAGATTCAATATCTGACATCACACCAACCGATGATTACTTTCCCGACAAATCCTTACTTTCTTTTAGTTCAATGCCTCGGTTTGCTAAAAATATCAATTTCCTTGCCTCAGGTGATTTGCCAAATCATTGGAGTACCGAAGACAAAGGTAAGTTTTTGAACGAAGTAAAGAAATTTTATTGGGATGACCCTTACTTATTCGAATATTGTCCTGATCAAATATTTCGAAGATGCATTCCCCGACAATGAGGTAAGTAATGTCATTAAACTTTGTCATTCAAGCATGTGGGAATCATTTCGTCAAAAAAAAAGACAATGAAAAAATCTTACAAAAGGGATTTTATTGGCCCACCATGTTCAAGGACACATGCATTCCGCAAAAATTGTGAAAATTGTCAAAAATTGATACTGGTCAAAAAGTTTTGCTTTATAATTCTCGACTCCATTTATTTCCTGGAAAGCTAAGATCAAGATGGAGCGGTCCATTTATTGAGAAACATGTGTATCCTTATGGGGCCTTTGATATTGAGAATCCAAAGAATGACAATGTTTCTAAGGGAAATGGACATCGTTTGAAACCTTACTTTGATAATTTTCCTAGTGAAAATGAACCCATTGGTTTGAATGATCCTATAGATAAAGGTTGATTATTTTGTTTTTCTCACATTGTTTTGTGTTTCTTTTTGGTGTGAATTTTGTTTTGTTAGTCTCTCTCACCCCGGTCAAATGGCGGATAACGGTACTCCGTGACTTCAGTCGGTTCTTTCAGTTTCCTATAATAACTGATATCTGTATATATTTGTGCAATTCTTTGCTCTTTCTCCCTTCTTTGACTCTCTTCTCCAATTCTCATTTGAAAATGGACACCACTCTTGAAAAATTGAAAAAGTACTTTCCCGCTCTGCCTCAGAATGCGATTACAAAAATTTACCGTGCTAGGTGTGCAAGATTGAAGTTGTTAGTGAATCATGGAATTCCTGAAGATATCCGTTGGTTGATTGAAGCAAAGGTCCGATTATCAGGTGAGTCCTCCAATTCTTTCATCTCACATGCACCGAACAGTAAAAGCTCTTTTGCAAAAAAAGCGTCATGCAAAACGATCGAAAGTCATCACGGATGTGCCAGATGGACTTGTAATGCAACATGTCGTTCTTTAGGAATGGTATCTATAAACCGTGAAGATAAAATACAATTAATTAAGGATGGCCTGAGTAAGGGGTCTTTAGATAATCTTCTATTGACCCTTGAGACGCATCCTAGTGGAGATGTGCATCGTGCAATTCATGATTTATGGCCCCATTTTCATAAAGAACAAGATCGACTTAGTCTTGGGAATCGACTAAAAAAGACCGCTTTGCCGTTTTAAAAAAACTGGATGGGAAGCCTATCCCCGACCCATAGAGGGCGTTTAAGCCGTTCTTGGACGTAAAACCAAAGGAAGATGCGAGCCACAATCACAACTACCTGTACATACACATGCTTTTTCAAAATAAATAATTAAATAAAGAGAGAGAGAGAAAGAGTGTGTGAGACTCCAGCTGGTCTACATATAGAGGTATGATTGCATCTTCAATTTTTCATCTATAAAATCTTCTCTTCCTTCCCCTCATTTCTACTCAACCCTTACATTAAACAGATATTGAAGTGTGTAGAAATGGCAGGTCCCTCAAGTTATCACATAAAAAATATTTGTGTTTTCGGTGAATCCAGTCCTGGGAAGGAAATAGCATTTTTAGAAGCAGCAAATCATCTTGGTCAGGTCATAGCTGAGAGAAAGATTCATTTAGTGTATGGGGGAGGCAGCCTTGGGTTAATGGGGGTGTGGCAATAGCTGCATTTTTAGGAGGTAGTCAAGTTTTGGGGGTCGTCCCCGAAGCTTTAACAAAAGGGGACATCATTGGAAGAACAATTGGAGAGGAACTACAGGTCTTCACAATGTTTGATCGAATGAATACAATGTCTAAACATGCTGATGCCTTCATTGCCTTACCGGTGGTGCAGGCACATTGGAAGAGATCTTTCATATTTCCTCTTGGGCCCAACTTCACATTCACCATAAACCTATAGGTCTGTTAAATGTTAATGGTTTTTATGATAATTTGTTGTCTTTTCTTGATCAAGCTGTGGAACAGGAATTCCTAACATCTTGGCACGACAAATCATAATCTCTGCGCTCTTCTTTGAACAATTGATCGACCAACTACAATCTTTCACCCCCCGTAATTGATCCTTCCATGAGTCGCATAAATTGGTCAACTAAAGAAAGCCGTAAAAAGCTTAGATTGGATTTGAGCCTTCGTTTGTGAATCCTTGTGTCTTTTGGTTTTATTAATATCATATTATTTTGTGTTGTTGTTTCTTATATTTGTTTAAGTGTGTTTCAGGTTTGTCAGTGTTAGTTGTTTGGGTGATGTCTTATATACTCTATCTTTCTACCTTATGACATTGAGGACAATGTCTCATTTTGATTGGGGGGAGAGGGTAGTAGTAGTTGATATTTTGCAAAAAAAAAAAAAAAAAAAAAAACCAACTAATCGCTTTTGTTTTTAACACCATTTGACAAAACCGTTATTACTAGGATGGCGAGTAAGGAGGAATTTTAGTGACTCTTGAGACGCATCTTAGTAAACCTTTTCCGATGGTTATTTGCAATATTCATAACAAGGCCTATTAGAATACTTCTTGAAATATTCAGGTTTACAAACTCTCACATTATTATCACTTGATTCTGCTCATATACTCATTTAACAAGTATTCTTAAACCTTCATTTTCACACACACCCGTAACATATGATTATGGGTTGCATATTGGATTATTACATTATTTATGTTCTTTTGTTAAAGGTAACAACTAAGGGATAGGGATAGTATATAATTTTCAAAAAACAAAACAAAACAAAACAGAAAAATAAAAGAAAAAAAAAGTAAAAAAAAATGATGATAATAAAAATGTAGATAAGTTTGGTTTCGTAGCCTCCCTAACTTAAGCAATTAAGCCTGAAGGGGTGTTTTAACACCTAATACCCTAAAGTCAACTGACTTGGGAGCTATTGGCCCAAAGCTTGTTACATGGGTTACGGAGAAAAGCTTAAGGAATCAAACATTGCACTATCTACGTATCAGTATCTGCAACCCGTGTTACTAAGCTAGTAGGGGTGTCTCAACACCTAATGCCCTAAGACCAACTGGTCTGGGAGTCATTAGCCGAAAGCTCGTTACATGGGTTAAAGATGCATTGTGTTTTAAGTATATGTATATATATATTGAAAAAAAAAAGAAAGAAAAAAAGAATATAATAATCCCAACCCAAGAAAGTTAACCTTAAACATTAGAACATAATATTGTTTTCTTCCAACAAAAGCCCCATCATCTATGTTTTTATACATTGAGCACATAAAAAGTAAGGTTTAATAATATTTTGTTTAAGAGGTATTGAGCAGATATATAAATTTAATGAGAGTTTGTTTATCTGGATAGATTAATGGAAGTTGAATGATGAATGCCTTGCTTTGGGGAATTTGCAAATTGTTTCTCTATTTTAACGCTTTCATTACTAGGGACTAGTAATAAGCTGGTTGGGGGGTGTGATTAGTACTTAAAAGTGCATTTTTATCAAGGTTCTATATCATTATTTTGCACTTGAAGTATCAATAACTCCTTAACTAAAGCATGTTTTATACTAACATATCTAATAATATAAGATACCTTTAATTTATGGTAAATGTTCATCTTAAATGCAGGCTTATCACATAAATGAAAGAATTGATTGATGAGTTGAAGTACTGAAATTGAAAGGACAGAAAGATGACCAAACTTAGAAAAGAGATATTGGTGCAGTCCAAACTGGAACACTGTTTGGTAATCGGGTCATATCTGGAGCTGTAGATCTTGGATTTAGGTCTACCTTATATGGATGGAAAGCTAAGACATAGGCCTACAACTTTCATGAGGAGTCCAAGATTTAAGAAGGCCGTTTTCAAGTCCAAATTGTAGCAACAACGAAGAAGTCCGAATCTGTCCTGCAGCCCAGACACTGTTCAGTGTTCAGCCCATATCTTGAGTTCTAGAAGTCCAAATGATCTCAACTTTTTACCCTGGAAAGATGAGACAATTACCTAGAACTTTCATGATTGAAGTCTGTTCAAATTATGACGTTATCAATGACCTTTTTGGCAGACAAGAAGATAAGAATTGTCACCAAGTCAAGATGTGGCCACCCATTCATCAATTAGTCAACAAATCAATAGTTCCGAATTTTGGCCTATAAAAGGAGGCATTTGCCATGTATTTAGGCATCTTGGTGTTTAGATCAAGATCATGCTCTTGCTCTTTCTTTATATTTTGTAATGCTTAAGTTTTGCTTATATTAATTTCTTGCTTATGCTTTTCATTTCCTTTCCTTGTTTATTTATGTTTCTTTCTTTCATTATGTGTTGCTAAGTTAATTATGTCAAGGTGAAAAGGGTACACTAATGGTGTAAGAATAAGTATAATATAAACTTAACATGGACCTTAATGTTGGATATTAACATGCTTTATATTTGTTATCTTGTTCACTTTTAATACTTTGCTTGTTAAATGGTTAATCTAGATTTATGTTGTATAACACTTGGTACAACAAATACTTGGCACTTTCATAGCCCATACCGTATGGTATAACCGACACACGAGCTATGAAAGGAACTTGATTTGTTGTTAACATAAGTTATAATCATGAATGCCTGACAACATTTACAAGTATTAGCATTATTCGAATAAGATAACTAATGTAATCATGTTAACAATTTATAATCTGATTGGAACCTCCTTTGTGTGTGGTTTCCAATTGAATAATAAAAGTTTATACTATACTTGTTTGAAATACCATTAGTGGATCCTCTAACCTTGACATGTGTTGTTATCATTGTTGAATCTTTACGTTAATCTTCCATCTCAAAGTTCTCATCAACTTCTTCTTCTTCTTTATTATTATTATTATTATTACTATTATTGTTGTTGTTATTGTGTTGCTGTTAACTATAATTTATACAATTAACCTCCTTGTTGTTCGACCCCGGTCTTGCCGGGTTATTTATTACTTCGACACTCCTGCACTTGGGAGAAGACATCAATCTTTTGGTCGTGTCACCCAGCGAGTTTAGGAACTGGGTTAGGTGCAGCTAGAGTGCTAGTGGAAGGTGTAATCGCTTCCATATCAGAGTTAGAAGTGATTGAGACCCTTCGCTTATTTTAGCAAGAGGCAGCATCAAGGATGATCGAGGTAGGAGTATGTGTCTTGGGACGCCTTAATATTGGAGATCGACTCCCCTTTATAGTTTGACTCCCTTTATAATAACTTGAGGCTAAAATAATGTCCTCTAAATGAGAAAACTCGGCCATTAAGAGCCCCTCAACATCCATAAGAGTTTTTTCTGTATATAGTTTCCTAGATGTAAGGAATTCCTCTGAGAGAGAAGTAGAAAAATCATCAGACAAAGAGGCACGGTTTCATGTTTGAGTGGTCACGTGGTTAGGCATAGATGGTGTGGACTCATTGAACTCTAAGTCAATTGTTTTTGCAAAAGATCTTGTACAAGGAAAAGGACAGTGATGAATAACATGCTAAATTAAGATAAAAGATTGAGAAAATGGTATAATAATATCAAAAAGGCGATTGAGTCTTTAAGCTATGCAGTTGATGTCGTACTTTGTCTGAAGCTGATGTAGCCTATTGTATGGTCTCTTCTCCATCTTTTTAAGGTTAGGCTTTTCGTTCACACCAACCAAGGAGCACTCTCAAAAAGTAAGAGCAACCCTAGATAGTAGTGTAGCCCAAATGAGGTTGATCCACACCATCAAATTTCACTAGTACCCATTTCCTCATCCACCTCTTTACATGAGCAGACTTACCTTAGAAAGTACCTTTCATATGCCCTTTTAGCCTGGTAGAAAAGGTAAAGAACCATGAGATGAAAAATGTTGAATAACATGTAGCAATGTCTAAATATGTTAATCAATGGCTCTAATTTATGGATCCCCAATAACTTATTAAAAGTAGACAAGGTGGTCCAATCGTTGGAGTAGAGATAAGTCGGACTCAAATTGTAAAAATGAAAAACATCCCTTATAAACCCTTACATCAAAAATGAGTATTCAAACTCGTACAAGCACATAGGGGCAATAATGATAAAATTGCCCCCAATAGGTTTGCTGGTGACTTGGGTAACCCAATAATCCACCTCAGGCAATAGTACCATAAAGTCCTTTAGTTTCCTAGAGTTGGCAAATAACAATTATTCATACGATATTATGCTTTGCTTCTCGTCTAGAGAAGCCTTGGGTAACTTTAGTTGTCGCCTAAGGTCTGAAGCCTCATTAAGGACAATTTTGTCCCCTTGCTCAATGGAGGAGGGTTAAGCATAATCATGTTTTGGTCTAAGGCCTATTCTAATGGAAATTGGCCCCTGACGAGCGATTTCAATTTCAGGTTTAAAACTAAAATCTCCCTTAGAGGATACAACCTTCTTGCCTTTTCTATAACTCATTTTTGACAAGAATGAGATGTGAAACAAAGAAAGAAACAAATCAAGTTATGTGTTTACCTAAAAGAAGACTCTTCTTCAGAAGATAAAAAAAAAAAAAAAAAACTTGATATTCTCATTTAGGACTCCTATTACAAAAAGTTCAAATAGAGCTTCTAGCAAAAGTAAAAAAAAAAAAAAAGGATCGAAAGAGAAAAGGGTTTATATAGGTCACCGCCTCTCACTCCCACCAATGAATGAAGGACATGTGGCACCATACCATAACTCTAGGAAGGTTAAACGCCTATTGCATTGATCACACATCATCGAATGGTCTTTTCAAAAAGATTATGCAGCCACCTCTAGCAGCATTTACAATCAATATGGGGAGGCACCACATTTCTAGGGAAGACAAGACAAATTTGATCAACTGTCTCCCAAAAGGTTTTTCAAGTCTTTTCACATGGAATGCTTAAAGACTTTGGGGGCAACTGATGAAACAATATTTTTTACGCTTTGTGAAAAAGCCTAAACTTTTGTCTAAAAATGTTCAATAACATAGTGGTAACCCACTAACATATAAGTCTGACAAGCTATCAGACCCAACTTGGGTTTGGCCACGTGTTGAGCCTAAGTAAACGTGGGTTTGGCAAGCTATCATACCTAACATACTTGATTTCAGCCGCATGTTAAACTTCAGTAAACATGGGTTTGGTGAGCTATCAGACCCAATATACTTAGATTCAACCATGTGCTAAGCCCAAATAAAAATGGGTCTGGCAAGCTACCATACCTAAAAAACTTGGGCTCAACCACGTGCTACGTCCAAGCGAACATGGGTTTAACAAGTTGTCAATCCCATCACCTTTGAGCTTGATTACATGCCAAGCCTAATTGGTCTGGAGGTCGTCATGGACTCATGTTAAGGTCATAACACAACCAAAAAAGTAGCAAAAACCAACGGAATTTTTTCATCGGTACTTTTTACCAACGGAAATAATTTCTTCTCCAAATCTATCAGTATATACCGACCATATCGCCGATGACCGATACAGTTTTTTTGGAAAGTTGCAACGGTGTGATGACGTGGATTTATTTCAGATGATTTTACCGACGGGATAACCGAGGGATTCAAACCAAGATAGTCATACAGTGACGTGGCACTTTCACCGGCGGAATCATCGATGGAATCACCAACAAAACTTGTTCGTCGGTGATTCCATCGATAAAAGCCATTATATACCCACTTTGCCGACACTCTCTTCCTCTGTTTATCCTTCTTTTTCCTCTTTTTCTTTCCCATCCCACCTCTCCCCTCCCAAACTACAGCCAACCACCCATCCCAACTCTCCACTCTTCTCAACATAAACACTCAAGTTTCTTATACTTTTGTACGTGGTCACAACATCCGTTCTTGTGGATTTTATCATTTTTTGTAAGTAAATCTATCCTTTTTAGTTTTAACATTTAAATGTGAATTTTATTGCTTTTTTAGTATATGTATTTTGTTAACGTATGTACTTGTTTGATTGTTATTTGTCAAAGAAACTTATAGTATGAATGTATAATTTTGTAGTTGTTATAGTTTGTTTTAGATTTTGTCAAATTATATTTGTTTGTAAATTATTGAAATTTTGTTTGAATTACACCAAATTAGATGTGTTGTGATGACATAAATAATAGCTTGTTTAACGGGTTTGTTTTAATTGTTATCAATTCTATTGCGAAGTTATGATTTTCATAAATTTATATATGTATAAATTTGTATGTATAAACGTTGATAGTTGATAATTGATAATGAATATTTAACATAAGTATTTTTTAGTTTGTTGGATAATGTCGGGGAAAACCAATATTTTTGTTATGTTTTATAGAGGTTCAATAGAAGTCATGGATGATCGTTCATGGATGAATCGAGACTCACCCCAAGGATTGCGGAGGATGGATTATTGTAATGGTGTTCAGGGTTTTATTAATTTCGCAACATCTATCCCGAGGAATTTTACTGATGGAGATATTAGGTGTCCATGCAGGAAATGTACAAATTTAAAGTTTCTGCATCAAGATGTTGTAACGATGCATCTTCTAACGAAAGGGTTCATGGAGGATTACCTGTGTTGGTATGCACACGGAGAACTATTTGTTCCTAATCAGAGCATAAAAGAATGGGTGATTGGGTCAACTTCTAGTGCTAGCAACATGCATGAAGTTGGAAATGAGAACAGTAATCCTTACAGGAATATGGTTATGGATGCAATGAGAATGAGTCAAGGTAATGTTAGTGAATGTCCAATCATAGAAGAAGAACCTAATGCAGATGCAGCAAGGTTTTTTGATCTGTTGAAAGTTTCTGATGAACCATTATGAGATGGCTGCACGAACCACGGTAAATTATCGGTCGTAGCACAAGTGTTCACCATCAAGTCAGATCACGAGTTGAGTGAGGCTGGTTATGAGAAGATTATCGAATGGGCAAGAAGCATTTTACCTGAAGGGAACAGGCTAAAAGAGAACTTATATGTTGCCAAATCCATGATGACACCCCTCAGTTTAGGATACCAGAAAATTGACATGTGCCCTAACTTCTGCATGTTATACTACCTTGAAAATGCTAAGCTAACCGAGTGCATGACATGTGGGCATTCCCGTTACAAACCTAGAACTAGTAGACGGAAGACTCTCGTGGCATATAAAAAACTTAGATACTTCTCAATCACACCTAGACTGCAGAGGTTATTCATGTCACCAAGGACGGCTAAGCACATGACATGGCACCAATCACATCATGCGGTTGATGAAGTGATGGTGCATCCTTCTGATGGTGAAGCCTGGAAACACTTTAACAGTGTGCATCTTGGGTTGTGTACAGATGGATTCAACCCATTTGGGTCATTTGCTGCTCCTTATTCTTGTTGGCCGGTCATACAGACGGTTTATAACTTGCCACCGGGGATGTGTATGAGGCTGAAGTTCATGTTTTTATCTATGGTCATACCAGATCCGAGTAGTCCGGGGCGGAATATAGATGTTTATCTTCGTCCGTTGATTGATGAGTTGACGCAGTTGTGGTCCTCTAAAGCTTTGACTTATGACATCTCGAGGAAACAGAATTTTGTTATGAGAGCGGCTTTGATGTGGACTATCAATGATTTCCCAGCTTATGGAATGGTTTCTGGTTGGAGCACGCATGGAAAACTAGCGTGTCCATACTGTATGGAGAACAACAAGGCATTTACACTAACAAACGAGGGTAAAGCTTCTTTTTTTTACTATCACCGTCGTTTCTTACTACCGAATCACAGGTACAGAAAGAACAGAAATGATTTCTTTGTTGGCAGAGTTGAAGAAGATGTTGCACCCCCGCGTCTTTCCGTTGAAGAATTGCTTAATGTTGTGTCAGAGTACGGTGACATTGTGTTTGGTCTTCAATCAGGTAAGCAAAAGTTTCCTGGTTTTGGTTTGACCCATAACTGAGTGAAGCGAAGTATCTTTTGGGAGCTTCCTTATTGGAAGACCAATATTCTCCGCCATAACCTTGATGTCATGCACATTGAAAAGAACATGTTTGAGAACATTTTCAACACCGTCATGGATATGAAGGGGAAGACAAAGGACAACATCAAGGCTAGATTGGATGTAGTGATTTTCTGTAACCGTAAAAATATGGAGTTGGTTTGTGATGGGTCACGGGTCGTAAAACCAAGAGCAAGCTTCGTATTAGAGAAAAACGCACAACTACTAGTCTACAAATGGCTTAAGAGTCTGCGTTTCCCCGATGGACATGCCTCAAACATATCAAGGCTGGTTAATACGGAGAAATGCAGATTATATGGAATGAAGAGTCATGAATGCCAAGTGTTTACACAAACACTCATCCCATTAGCTTTTTGTGATTTGTTGCCAAAAAGGATATGGGATGCACTGATGGAGATCAGTCATTTCTTTAGAGATATATGCTCCAGTAAGGTGAATGTTGATCATATTAAAAGGCTTGAAACGAATATCGTTGAGACAATATGCAAACTTGAGATAATATTCCCTCCATTATTTTTTGACTCAATGGAGCATCTACCCGTACATTTACCATTTGAGGTAAAAGTTAGAGGACCAGTCCAGTACGAATGGATGTATCCATTCGAGAGGTTAGATATTACACGAGCTATGTAATTCATAATTAAATGTTTTTTAATTTTTTTAATTGATAATTTTTTATTAATTATATATATATATATATATGCAGGTACTTGTTCAATCTTAAAAAAAAAAAGTTAAGAACAAGGCGCATATTGAGGCGTCAATATGTGAGGCCTATATTGTTGAGGAGATCTCAACATTTATCTCATACTATTTCAAACCTCATTTAAGAACGAGGATCAACCGTGTTCCACGGCATGATGATGGTGGTGAAGTGCCTTCAAATGGAAACTTGTCAATATTCTTCAATCCTGGACAACCAACACCTAAAAATGTCGTTAGGGGAAGATATTTGTCTGAAATAGAGTTCAGACAAGCACACAATTATGTCCTATTTAACTGTGATGAGCTGAGACCTTTTATTAAGTAAGTAGATGTTCGACTTAAACTTCATCAAGAGTGTACTATTTATGTTTTGTGATACCATAAACTCATATAATTTGGAACAACCTTGCAGGCAACATCGACGATACTTACTGTCCAATAACTCACAGCTGACCGAATCACAGATCTTTTAATTACAAGATGAACAATTTGCCACATGATTTAGAACACATATAAGTCCTATCACAAACTCATTATTTCTTGCAATATAATTAATTGTACATTAATATTACATGATATCCATTTATTGATTATTGTTGTATTTAATTTACAAGGTTTATCAAATGGGAGGTAGTGATGCTATATCACTGTCTTTACTAAGCATGGGCCCTAAAAGAAAAGTCAAGTGCTATAATGTGTATTTTTTCAATGGATATGTCTTTCATACTGAAGAATACAGGCATGGAAGAAATACATACAACAGCGGTGTTTGTATTAAGGGATCGACTTCTAGTGAGTTTGAAGTTGACTACTACGGTAGATTGGAAGAGGTCATCGAAATGCAATATCATAGCGAGCAGAAGTATTTTTATTCCAATGCTATTGGTATGGCACAACTAACAGAGGAATCAGAGTAGATCCTTACTATGGTCTCGTTGAAATCAACTCAAAAGCTAGACACCGTAACATAAACGACGTCTTTGTTTTCGCAAAGCAATGCCAACAAGTTTATTACACATACACCCTTTCCTTTAGAAAGGACCGATCAAGAATTGATTGGTTATCCGTTTTAAAAACAAAACCCAAAGGTCGTGTCAAGGTTGTTCAGGATGAGAACGAAGACACAAGTGTGATAGATGAAGTCTTTCAAGCTAGTGAGTTGGTTGAACCATATAGAGTTGCTCCTTCGATTGACTTAGAAGAAAATTTGAATTTTCGTGTTTTCAAGGATAGTCTTGTTGATGTTGATGCAAAGGAGTGAATGCTGTTTTGAGCTCTACTAGTGGAAAAGAGAATGTTGATGAAGAAGATGATAACCACATTGAAGAGTGCGATGAAGCTGATGATAACAATTCAATTGAGGACGAGGATGAAAATTCTGATTAACTAAACATGATGTAAAGCCTTATTTTTATAATGTAATATTTTGGAACATGAAATATTTATTCTTCTTTAATTGTCAGCTCTTGTTATTGTGCTGTGTGTCTTGTAAGTTTGCAATTCAAGATTTTGTATAGGGGATAGATAAAAAATAAGAAATATTGACGATTTCACCGACGGGTACACTGATGGACTGGAACCCGTTGGTATTTCACAGAGAGTTGAAAATAATATACTGAATTGTGCCACAATCACCAACGGCAATACCGACGAACTTCACCCATCGGTATTTCACAGAGAGTTGAAAAACATTCACGGAATTGTGTCACAATCATCGACAGCATCACCGATGAATCATCACCGACGGTTTACACACATCCCGAAGCGCATGCATGTCAAAGGTGTGGTTGGTCGGCACGTTTACCGACGGATGTGTAGGCATGTTTACCGACGGAATAACCGTCAGTAGCCGACAGATCGAAAAGTATGGCGGGATTTTTAAATTTTTTTGGTGCGAATATCAATTAATTACCGATGGAATTTAATGCCACTGACAATAATAAATGTCCGTCAGTAATACTGTTGGAAAAATTGCTATATAATACCCCCTCCCCCCATTTGGTTCATTTTTTCTCTCGGCTCTTCATCTCCATTTCTCTTCTCCTCTCCATTTGTATTTAGTTTTTGGAAGAGATTTTATTGTTTTGGTGGTAGTTTTAAACATATTAAAATATATGTATTCTTTTTTATTTGTCTTTGTATTTTATTTTATTTTAATTATGATTATTTTTTTGGTGTTCTTTGTTTTGTGTATTATTTGTAAATAAAATCTTAAAATCAACACACTATTAAGGTAAGCATTTTATATTCCTAAATTTATTTTGAATTTATGTAGAGTTTTTTAGTTTTGTGTACTGTTTGTTTTGTGTTTAGGATGTTTTGTGTAGTGTTCTTTAGTTTTTTCATTTTATTTATTAATTTTATGATATTATTTTATATTGTCATAATTGTTATTGTTGAATTTATGTTTTAAATGTTAATTGATATATAGAATTAAATTTAATTAGTTTATCTTAATTTAGAATATTATTATTTGTATTGTTATAATTGTTATTGTTGAATTTATGTTTTAAATGTTAATTGAAATATAGAATTAAATTTAATTAGTTTATCTTAATTTTAGGATATTATTGTTTGTTATGTTGTTTATTATTTTGATTAATTTTAATTGTTATTTATGAATTTGTATTGATGTTACTTGAAATTATGTAGATGTTGAATTTCTATAAATATTAGGTTGTATATGTTAGGTTGTATAGAGTTGATTTTGTAATATTTGTGTAATTATCAATATTTATAAGTATGAAAACTGTGGGTAGTCTCTAATATTGGGGAGGTGCTGTCGAATTTTTTTAAATGATTGAATTTCTATAGATGTTAGGTTGTATATATGATGTTGTTGGAGTCAATTGGTTTGTGGTTATTGTAAAGATTTGCATGTTTGAAAACTGTGGGTAGTCTTCAGTATAGGGGAGGTGCTGCCAAAAAAATTTAAAATAATTGAAGTTAATGATGTAATTATTCGTATAAATTTGTGTAGATGCGTAGAATGAAATCTACAGCACGTCGTCAGCAGATAGTTGCAGCTAGTTCTTCTAGCAGCGAGAAGGACGTATCCTTAGGTGCTGATCACGGTGAGGAATCTGCGCCAACTTGTGATGCTGCCTCTTCTAGCGCGGTTTCACAGCGCAAAAGTGGTGTGCCTTCACATCGGGGTCAATTCACCCGCAAGTACCAGGCACAATGGAAGGATGACCTCTCAATGTAAGTTTGTTTAGGTTTTAGTTTTTTTATATACTTATAACATAATTTATGAACAACTAATTAATATATATATATATATATATATATATAGATATATATAATTTCAAGTTTATAAACATTGAGGCTGCAAGGACAATAACATTGGCGTTTAAATCGTCGATAGAGATTCCATTGTTTCAATGGAGTCAGGTTTCCAGATATCCTTAGTGGTGACCTACTATCGATGCATGGTTTCAACGATTTTAGGTCGGTGTTAACTTTTAATTTCCAGTTTATTTTTAATAAATTATTTTTATAATTTTATATCTTGTTCTATTTTTATTTTATATGAATTATTTATATACACAGAACAAATTTGAGTGGGATAGGGCGAACAACAATGTTGTGAGGAGGGTATGGGAGAATCACGCGGCAACTAGGTAATATCGAAAATAATATTTATTTTTTATAATTTTATGTTCTAAATTCTAATTTGTTACTATGGAAGTAGGTTGCGTGATTTTTGGTATGACACCAAAAAAAAATCAAAAAGACATGCGAGGGATAACGGTCTTGAAGGATGAAATAAAGTGGCGGTTTGGCGGGAATTCAAACCGCCATTCATCTCGGGAAAAATATGAATGGCATATATTGAGCACGTGACCGCAGAGCGGTTCCCACGGTGCTCACAGTCCGGCACCAACAACCAGAACCGGAAAATTCATGGTTCGATGACCACACACACCGATGGCTCCGTCCCATTCAGCGCACATGCAAAGCGGATGGTAAGATTAATTTTAATGAAATATATCATTGATTAATTTTTCGTTCCTTATAATATATTTAACTTGCAACCTATTTTTTCCTTACAGGCTGCGTCTCTTGGACGTGAACCGAGTTCAATGGAGCTGTTTGTAGCGACGCATGTGCGGAGTCAAGACCGCCAAAAAAGGGTGCAGCAGTTCATGGACAACCATGCTCAGCACTTCGTGGTATGTTCGTTCAATCATTTTATTTTGTAAGTTATTATTTTATTGAATTGAATATGATGATTTTTAAAAAAATTTCAGGAGACCTATAATAGCCGGTTGAGGGAGAGATATGGGGACAATCCTTCGACCCATCCAGATTTCGATCTGGATTTGTAGATGGAAGTGGGATCGTCTGGTGGACCCGAAAAAAATCGGGTCTACGGGCTCTCCAACACTACGGCCAAAAACTTGCGGTCGGCCCGTAGTATCTCAATCGTTGCCTTGAAATAAAAATATCAACAACTCTCAACGAATTATGATCAGCTCCGTCAAATGGTCATGGAAATGAGATCAAGGATGGGTGAAGATACATATGCAGCTCCTTTTTAGTCGTATGGTCCCGGGAACAACCAGCTTCCTCCTCCTCCTCCTCTTCCTCCTCCAGCTCCGCCATTATTCTAGTTTAATTTTGTTTTTTAAACACATTAAATTTGTAATGAATATTTGGATGAATATTATTTAACATTATTTTTATATTTTTAATGTTTAATCCAATTTTATTTGTTTATTAAGCTTTTTTACTATTAATATATTATTTTTATATAAATATTTTAAATACATACCAACGACTCTCTGCCGTCGGTATTTCACCGAGAGTTGTCAAACAATTACCACCCATGTCATAATTACTGACAGAATATTTCCATCGATGTTTACCATAACTATTACTGACGGACTATCCGTCGGTAATTACCGTTGAAAATTCAGACGGGTGTAGTCCGTCGGTAATGTTCTCGCGGGAAAATTTTTTTTTATCGCGCGTGTCCGTCTGTAAGACCATCGATGGTTGGTTTTTTTATTTCCGACAGAATTAGCAATGAAAAAGGGAAATTACCGATGATTAGTATACCGACGGCCTAAGGTCGTTGGTGAGACCGTCGATAATAATTTTACCGACGGATTTCATGCCTTACACCGACGGAATTAGTCTGTCGGTAAAACTGTTTAATGGTGTAGTGCAAGGCTATGTTTATTTATTCTTAAAACTTTTAACATTAAATATTCATATCAGGAATATTCGTCTTCCTACATGTATAGGTGTATAAAAACTCTCTCAATGGCCTACCACATTTCCATCTCATTAATAATGTAAGGGATGTTTGCCTCTCATTAATAATATGTAATGGATATTTATCCCTAATTAGTGTCATTGGGAGAAAATAACTCTATAATTCTTTCTATCCACAAAATGACAAGACTCGTGAGCTCACCAAGTTCAAGATTCACAATTTCTACTCTCCAAGTGTTATTTAATTCTCAAAGCATTTATCATATCAAAAATAAGAACAAACACCATTACCCTTGGAATTTAAAGCTTTTTCTTTCATTTATTACAATCCTTTACTTAAAAGTCATTGACTATATCATGTGAAAGTCCCTAAACTCCATCAAAAAGGACTATTTTATAGGTGTTAGAACTTCTACTATCAATCATATACTTCCTAAGCTTTGGAGAATGAAATATTAATATGAATGTGTAATTATCCAGTGTCCAAATACTTGTAAAACTTTATTCCTAATCGTATTGGACTTTTAAACATCATCCCATTCCAAACCAATTAATTCTATCAATTTAACTCAAACCTAACCTAAAATAGATATTATTTGTGAGATAAAGAAAATATGTATATGGTTTTGGTAGAAAGAAAAACAATTCAAACAAAGGATTAAAAATAAAATGATGGCACCTAAGGATTGAGGTGAATAGGAAAGTTTTGTATGTCAAAGGCTAAGTGAAAATCACGGTGGGTTTAATTAGTTAGGGTGAAACAACTTTGACAGGGGGGTGATTTTGTCATGGATGCTCGAGAGGTCCAAACAGTCCCCTAAGAAACCCACCTGCTGGTTTCATTTTAGGTTGTCGTGGGAGTAGGGAGACAAGAATCTGTTACTCTATAGAATTAGGGATTGTATGCATAACGCGACATGAGTGAAATAATTTATTTGTATATTATTGGCAAGCTTCCTACTTTATGAATTAACTAAATAAATGATGAACCAGCTAGTATTGTAGTCTATGAATAATTTATTTATATTTGTATTTAAATCTTTTCGCATGCAAATAAAGAATTAGTAATGGACTTCTTTTTGTTTCTAAAACAAAACCACGTATTCATCAGAAATATTTAACGTCGTGACCCAAAGCAAAAGCTATGGAGACCCGTGAAGAACTCTGAATGGGCTCGGTAGCTGACAAATACTACAAAGGGATAAAAAAAAATTTTGTTGAGGTTTAATTAGTTATTACAAATAAAATTAAAAAGTTTCAATGTTTTAATGTGGATTATATATAGTGTAATTAATCCTATATTCTTGAAAGAAAAAAAAAAACACAACTAATGTTTAGGAGCTTTTTTGAAATTTCACATTTTTTATATAATCTAATTACCTCGTAACTCTTGGAGCCAACTTTTTTTTACCTAAGGTAAAGGGATATTTTCAGTTTTTTGCCCTTGTTTTTTTGCAATTATCACGTGGAATCAAGGGTATGATGATCTTTTTATAAATAAATAAAAAAATTGATTGGCACGTGCTCAACAGGTGATAGGTGTCTGCGCCCCTCGAACAAAGTATGTGGTGCCCTCGATGGCTGTTGGTCACCTTCAAGGACGACATCCAAAGTGACGTGCCACCCTTTACACAGTGGGCTGGCGCGTGTCAACCGCAAGGCCACAGCGGAGCTCCAGTGATAATCTTTATTATTCCTCCTCTTTTCTCTCTTTACCTCAAAAAGTGTGTTGGCCATGCAAAATTATAAAGTAGTCCTCAATCTTTCAATTATATTGAATTTAATTTAGTTGTTTTTCAATTTCATCTCTTGACATTTGGTGTTTTATGTTTTTCTTTATCAAATTTTATCCTTATTTTTTTTATTCCTATTTATTTTGCTTTTAATTTTTTTTTCTAATTGGGTTTTTATTTTTCAACTGCATCCCTAGTCATTTGATTTTAATTCTTTTTTTTTAATTTGACCCTAATTCTTATGATTGTAATTCCTTTTATTTTGAGTTCTTCTTGATTAATTGCTTTTTGACAATTTCATCCCTCATTGTTTAATTTATTTAAATTTTCATATCATATTTAGTTTTTTTATCATGCTTTTAAAACCCGGCCCGAGAGTCAACCCTTGTAATGTCTCAAGTCATGGGTTGGGTCAAATGATTGAGGTTACCAAGGTCAATCAGATTTTTTTATTATGCATGAAATAAAAAAAATATTATTTTGATAAAAAAAAATGATAAAAAAATCAAAGGGTGTTAGACATTATTTTCTCCTTACTAATCACTTGATTTTTAATTCTGCTAAAAAGTAAAAATGATATTATTTTAATAAAAAATAATTGAGAAAAAAATTTAATTATAGTCCTCTTTTTTTTTTCTTTCTTTGTTTTGGATTCTTTTTTAGATTCAATTTTTTTTTTAGTTTCATCTCTTTCCATTTGATTTTATTTTGTTTATATATCAAATATTATGCACATTCTGTTGATTGTTATTTTCTTATCTTTTTCTCGTGTTTTTTCTTTTTAATTTTATCCCTGAACATTTTATTTTATTTTTTCTAGATTTAGTTTTTATTTTTTTAATTGTTTTTTAATCCTTTTCTTAATATGTTTTTTTTCTTTCAGTTTTGTCTATCGGCATTTTATTTCATTTATTTTTTAATCCAATCTTGGTTCTCTTTCTTTTAATTGTTTTTTTATTATTTTTTTCTTTTAAATTTTTTATTTCATCATTTGATATTAGACTATTAAGTTTTGAACTCTCTACTTTTTTTTTATTTTTTTTTCTGAGATTATCTTAGATCCCTGATTAGTTAAGTTAACTTGAATTTACTCATGTTATTATTGTTTAAATGTTTTTTTTATGTTAGAAAAAAATTAACCCGTTCAAAGCTTATCGCAAGGAAAAAAATCTATTACTTTTTTGCTACTAATGTGATTGATAGTGTGTATTGTTTGTAATTAGAACCTACACGTGTTAGCAGTAATTTAATAATTTACTAGATATATTATATGTTCATCTAATTTTCAATTTTAAAAGCTTGGGAAAATTAAATTTCATTTTTTAAAAGAAAATAAAATATTAAAAATAAATTTATTCCTGATAAATAACATTCGAAATGTTAATTAGACAATAAAGAACGTTAAAATTACTAGTATAGGAATTTGTTTGTATTTTTTAATATTTTTAGTTAATGTACATGTTGATTCAATTTGGTATGATTTTCAATATATAAAAGCAAAAAAAAAAACACTTGAAAAATAAAATTCTGTTCTTAGGACGTTTCAGAAACTGGAAAAAAAAAATTATTCTTGCACTTGAGAAAAATCCGAGCTAATTACTAACCTTAATTAACTAGTAGGTGCGAAACGGAAAATCAAATGTAAGAAGCAAAAGTAGTAGAAAATAAATGAATATCTAACAAATATATATAAATTCATTTTTATAATACAGATTACAAATAAGTTCTATCCAAATATTTTAAGACCATTAACTTCATATTTAATTGTGCTTCCTATATTACTCAATTCATATAATTAAAAAAATTATCAATTAATTGATTTTTTTAATTTCTTTAAAAACCTTTCATAATAATGTTTTCGAGTGTTCAATTTATCTTACTTGTAAAATAGTTTATAATTATAATCTATTTTTTTTATATCACATTATTGTAAATATTGATTATATTCAAATCATCAAATTATGATAGTAAAATAATAAATACCATTCTTCATATTTGTATATCTTTTTTTTTTTTTACAAAGTGTACTAATCGTTAGAACAACGGGGTGCCTTAAACCTTTTTCAAAGAACTATAGTAATTAACAAGAAGAAAAAATTATTATAATAAATCTTTAATTTGAAATTTATTTCGGAAACAAATCCAAAAAAATATAAATTAAAAAATTCACATAATAAGAATTTCAAATTTATTTTAATGTTTTTGTATTAAAATATAAGAACTTGTTGGAAAGAAAAACTTCAAGATTAAACTTACTGGTTATTTGTCTTTTCCAAATATTTTTACGATCAAATCCTTTTAGCGCCTCCGGTTTGTATCTCATCATTGAATATCCCACACGAAGTTTACTATCTTAAAGGTGCATCATAGATACATCGTAGAAAGATCCCCTCATTTTTTCAACTCCTATTTCACAACACAATCCATCCGATAAAAATGATGCTTGTGCATACCGAGTATGCTTAGCATCAAATCCCTGCACATGCAAGAGTTAATTAGTGCTAATTACCCACCAGCTTTCATAATATTTTAAATTATTTGAGCAGGGTACGATACCACAAGTATCTTTCTCGTAAGTTTTTTTCTAATATTTTCATATTTCCTTGGTTGCAGCCGAATTCTCTACACCTGAGCCACTGCTGCAGATGGACACTTCCCCAGTGTATTCCACAGTATATAATCCCCAGAAGTAACCTGTTAAAATAAAACAAACCATAATTTTAATAATGGGCAAAGATAAAATGAAAAAAAAAAAAAAAAACACAGGAGATGGATTTATAATATACTTCCATTCAATGTCAGCTCAAAAGAAAAGGCACTGTCAATACAGAGTCGGGGAAAATGAGAGACAGGATGAATTTATCTATTATGAGCATGTAATTAATTTTAGCTGCCAGGGGTATATGTGAGACTTGCACTAATCGAATGAGTGTCATTACTTGATGAAAACCAAATAAAACAAGTAATATAATCAATGCCAGAAATTTAAACAAATGACTTCAAGATATCAAACCTTGTTTCTCCTTTTGATTGAGACTGAGATCACAAGATGTATTCATCCCATTGTATAAAGAGAAAATGAAGTCAAACCCAAATATTGGATGTCTCAAAGAGGTGATCAAGTGACGCCAGGATCAGCACAGCAGGGGAGGGAGTTCCGGATATTCAATTAGATTAAAACTATGACCACCATTTGATCAAAATCTATGAAGAATCTCTCACTATCATTGAACTCAACAAACACGTGCACTAATTCACAGCATTGAACAGACAGATTTTACAATAAAACAGTTCCAACTGAAATCTGAATATCTACTGAAGTTATAATTTTTGTTTGCAACATCAAACTTTATATAATGGGGATTCTGAAGATAAGCTTACCTGAGATGAGTACTCCACAGGTGCTTTGACAGCCGGATAGATGCTAACCTACATAAAGTCCACAAAGTAATAAGAGAGTGGCGTGCTAGAATGTGCATGTCAGGTAAAATCTAACATCAGGAAACTCTTTCAAACCATTGCTATATGTATCAGTAGTCAGTAGTGTCTATGTTGTGCCAAAAAATGTCTTGAGTTTAAAATTGACGAGGGGGGGTCACAAGTTCCAAGCTAGATACCATTCTAAACAGAAAAGGTAGGGAATGCTGGCATGTGTTCATGCACACAGGCAAGCACAAGGAAATCCTTGTGAGAGTTTTGGGAATCCGATTTGCGTTCAAAGAAAAAAAAATCCAAGAATTTTGGATACCTGGTCCCATTTAAAGGACCCAATTTTACCATCAGTTTTACCATCAGTTTTGTTTAGGGACTATTAATTTTTACAAGAACTATTTAAATTTACTAATATATTAAATCACTGTGAAAGAAAAAAAGTGAAATCACGCACAACACATGAGCTAAAATGACTAGATAATATAAAAGTTGTGTTGTCAAAGGTGAAAGGCCCTAAAAGGCACCAAGCTTGTAAAATGCCCAAGGCGCTAGGCGTTGGACTGAATGAACCGAGGCGATATGCTATAGATTAAAAAAATATACATGTATAATTATATTATATTATATAAATCTAAAATATATATCTTCCCAATTAAGATTAGATTATTAGAAAATCAAAAGAAAATATAAAATACCATTACATAATCGTACAAAGTTATATTTTTCACCCTTGAAACAAAATAAGATAATTTAGAATAGTAAGTAGTCAAATAGATCAAAAAACAAACTTAAATATCATCATCACTATTCATTAATCTTCAAAAACATCTTCATCCATGCTTTCTTGTTCTATACTTGTGTTATTGTACTCTTAACTCTGTTCAACGCAAAGTTTGGCTGGTGTTTCTCTTCAAAAGTGTACTTCCTTGACTGCATGTCTCCCCACTTTAATTATTTTTTTATTCTTTTTACCCTAATCGTTGTTTTTTTACAAAAATACCCCTAAGTTATTTCTTGTGGTAAATTAAAAAAAAAATGGACAAATAGATCAAAACATAAATCAATTAAAAAAATCCAACGAAAAAAGAAGTATTTCAATAAGGCGCTCGCTTTAACGCCTGGTGCCCACTCACGAGGAGCTCAGCAGCACTTCATTGAAATTCATTGCCTAAGGCTAATAAAGGCGTTCTGGCCTCACCTCGCCTGCAGCGCCTCAGTGCCTTTTGACAACACTATATATAAGTCATTGATTAGATTAGAGAACTAATAAATATAATTTAAGCCATTGCTAAATAGTCTCTTATGTATTAGTACTCCACTCAACTAAATAGGAGAAAACGACGCGAATGACATGCGAATGACACGCGGCTAACACGCACCACAACAATTACTTGATCTAAATAAGGTGAAAAGTTACAGTTTGTCATTTATTACAGCAGGACGCGATCTCTGAAAGGACCACATAGCAGAAGGCCTAAATTATTAAACTAGGTTAAATGATACTGTTCTTGACATGTGAATTTGAGTTGTTAGATCACACAAGATGATCAACTGCCAATTGTAACTAACAGCAAGAAGAAAGTTAAAAGGAGTAACAAACTTACCGATTTAGGATCGATGGACATCCTGGATAATGAAGCCCCAGCTATCTTGAAAGATACCTGTAATGAACAAGTTAGAAATGTACTAGCATAATGTGATGTCAAACCAAAAACACATTTCAGTTCAGTATTACAACAACAGATTTTATTCTGCAAATAATAAATCAATACAATGGCAAGATACTACAACATGGTATCTAACCATTCATTGTTATTCATCGTTTACATCTACATTAATAACAACTTAAATATAGAAGCAACCAAGGAAAGAACAGATTACTGAATGATGATTGTCAATCGATTACTATAAACAACAAAAAGATTATGTAACAAATATCAAAAGACAACCATATACTTCAAAGAAGGTGCAGAAACTTCCCGGTAAGAAATATTAAAAATAGAAACCAAAATTCAATCCCTTGTTTAGTAAAAAGTAAAAGCATATTGAAAGGAGTCCAGGCTATGCATTAGGAAAGATGTTTTCTCTAATCCATGAAACTAATCAAAGGATAAAGAAATAGAGACAAAGCACATACTTTAGCATATCTGTATGCCTGCCAGCAAAATGGCTCCTCTAGATCAACTGGAGGAAGATCCTTGCTAATTTTTTCCATCAAGAATTCCTCCACATTTGCCATGTTGCTTGTACTCTCTATCTCAACATCACTATCTTCATCACCCATTTTTCCAAAGCCAGAATTAGAGGGAGGAAATCTTTGGATTTGCCATGGGGCAAACCTAACCGTTCCAGGGAAAGTTGCTTCAATACTTTTCCCAGAAAGGCTCCGACCAATTGGGATGATTTTCCATTCAATCGAGTGCTCTGTGGTTAAAACTGCTCCAACAGAAGGGGTCCCATCAAAAGAGACAACCCTTCTCCTTGGAAAAGGCATAGTCACTGTACAGAATTCCATAGTCAAAGGAGCCTTATATCCCTCCATTAGATGCAACTTGAATAAAAATGCGCCTTCATCTTCAGAGACCATTGACAATTGGTAAAATCCTTTTATAGGAGGACCAAAGCCACAATTGGCCTGATAACGCACTAAAACAAAATTGCCTAATGGTGGAGAAAACATCACAGCTTGCTTATCAGCACCATGTTCTGAAACTTGGGCACAGGGATGGAATGATAAAACCTCAACATGAGCCTTGTTCAATCCTGACAAAGGAAGTGATACATCAGGCAAACCTTCCAATTCTGCTCGACAGTTTATCTGACCTGAGACTGATATGGTATCTGAAATCTCCTCCCGGTCATACAAGGCAGCATGAATAGTCTCATGAATTGTGAAAAATATTCTTTGCTTTCCTTTGAAAAGATATGGTTTCCATGCTGGTTGCTTGAGATCTGCAGGAGGCAGATCTGACGAAGAAAAGCCATTAGCCTTGATAGCAAAAATATTGGAGTAGTTGAGATCTAAAGGAGTACCTGCAAAGAAGATAGACAAACAGCCAACACATCAAATAGAATTAGGAATTCACATTCTGATCCAGAAAGTAAATGTTATAGAAGTTTGATACCAACAAAACCATAATTAAAAGAACAAACCAAATGGCATTGCGCTACTGATGAAATTTCGAAGTGTATCTTTATCCAAGGGCCTTGAACCAAGTTTTGGAGTATCGGCTGTAACAGTCCCAATTGAAGCAGCGCCAGAGGGTGTTGCAGATGCAACTGGTGCAGCCACAGGTTTTGCCCTAGATGATATACCTGCTATCCCTATGCTTCCAGTTAAAGAATCCAACAACCCTCCCACAGATGGTGCTGCATTCACAACCACATCCGGATCTACCACATCACCCACAATTATGTCACCAATAGCATGTGCCACCATGAATGCCCTGTAACAAAAAATAAGTGAGCACATGATCTCAAGTTCAAAATTCAAAGTTGAAAACGATTTGACTGCCATATCAAAGTCCAGCCCACAAAATTATGTGAGCCTTTTTATCCATTTAAGCCTGTTTTGTACACATGACAAAGTGTAAATTAGAGGGTAAGAATCAATTGAACCAATGTTTATTCTATGGGATTAGAACAGCAATTTGGGAGGATTTACAGCTCAATTTGCAACACAAAAAATCCTGCACTTATAGTTACTAGATGATCACTACTAACAGCCACAAGATGATCACTACTAACAAGTAGCAACTATATATTCGTGGAAAGTAAAGATATTATACAAGCACACTGTCACCCGGTGCCCAGCGACCAGCAATCACCAGTTGACAATTTTCCTTATAATCTTCCTTCTAATGTCTGATTTCATTTCCTCATCAGAGCAAACAGTTCTAAAATCATTCCAGTACCAAACTCGAGATATTTTTTACACGCATTACATTATCTAGTTAGTAAATCCATCGTAAATATCCCCACATACCAAACATTGAGCTAACAGTTAATGAGAATACACACGCCATGAAAAAACCAGTTTAAATCGTCGTCAATATTTTATTTATTTTCAAAAGTTAACTTACCATACCCTGTGATGGAAGGGGTATCAAGTAAGATAGAAGACAAACTTGCATCCACTCCAACAGCATTTCCACAATCCGATTTCCTACATAACTTGGCGTAGGCCTTCAAATGCACCGGCTCGACCAATGGCAACACGAGAATTACATAACTTCCCCTTAAATGCAAAATCAAAGGCCATAACAAATGATTCTCTCCTCCCTTCTCCTTTGACTCTACATTAATACTTATTATATGCCTCGTAATCGGATCATCCACCCATGAATCCGACCCTTCGACCGATTGATTATTCACACGAATACCGTATCCTCGCAATGATCCCTCACTGTGATTACACAATTTAAACATTAATAAATTAAAAGTAATCTTGCGATAATTACAGAGTGGAGGAGACTGGAGAGGGTATTTTTAAGAATCGAAACTGACCGTTTCTTTCTCTCAACAAAAGCGGAAGATAGTTCGGCGTCGTTCGGGAGAAAGGGGAAAACGGTGTACTTGAGAGGATCTTCTTCTGCATCTTTTGAGGTGTCGTTTATGGTCTTACAAGCAGCACGCCACTGCTTCTCCACCACCGGGAATTTCCTAATTAGAAGATCACGATAGGGCAGAATAGTCGGTGATCGCAATTATTGTTATTATTATGAGAACGAAAGGTTAAAATCGATGGAGGAGTTACCGAGATAAAACGACGGCGTGGAGGCTGTTGAGGATCCAGAGAGCTCTGATGCTGCAACTGCTAGGCATGACTTCGTTGTCACTTGGTAAAAGGAAATAACGAAAAAAACCATTTGCTTCTAGAGCGAAGCTCACAGAGAAGAGGAGAGATGCACGTGCACTTGTCTTCCGGAGATATTTTGTTAAGCTGTGAAACGATGCCGTTGCCTGAAATCTAATCTCGTTCTTTAGATCATTCTCTTCAGCTTACCGTGTGTTTAGTTTGGTACAGATTAAAAAATATATATATTTTGATGGGAAATATATGAAAATAATATTTTTAATATTAGTATATTAAAATAATTTAAAAGTAAAAGAATTAATCTAAAACTAAAAAAAATTTAAAAATTTTTAAAATGACTGTTAGACCATAATGATAAGGGATCTTACCTATTAGTGTTTTGGTTATAAATAAGTGAAGTAAGTGTATATATTATAATGGATAATTCTTTTTAAAAATGTTTTTTAATTTTAAAATGTATTAAAATAATTTTTTATTTTTGATATCAACACATTAAAAATATTTAAAAAATATTAAAAAACATAAATTTAATATTTTTTAAAGTAAATACACTTTTAAAATGTATCCAAACAAAGTTTAAAACACGCTCCTAAAGAATCACTTGTGAAGACAAAAATAATATGTTTATTATACTTTATGTTTTGAAAGTATATAAATTTTTAAAAATCATTCTATATTTTATATATATATTTTTTTAATCAAATATATTTTTATTATTTTTTTTATTCTGAAACATTAATCAAACACAATCTATGAATTGCAAAATATATACACAAGTCGGTTTTCTATTATATTCATACCTAATTTATTGTTAAACTTATAATAAATTTAGATATTTATATTTTATTTATTAGAGATCAAGTATATATTATTTAAGTATTATTTATTATTTATTATAAAATAAAATAAAATAATAATTTTTTAAATTTCGATGTTGCCAGTGAAATTACATTATTTTTTCAATGATGTAATGGTTAAAGTTTTTCAAACTCTATACTCTCTAAATTTAAATTTTGAGATCAGTGTTATGAACTTTATTTAAATTTAAATTTATTTGAATATATTAAATTAATGCAAGGGATTTATTTTAAAGATCATTTAAAAAGAATTGTAATTTTGAATCACACAAATTGATTCAAGAATATTTTTTATAGTATAATAAAAACAGACATGTCATTTTTTTTATATGCGAGTCTTTCTTTTTTTTTATAGTATTTATTAATTAGTTGTTTATGCTTAATCGGGTTAAATAATTTTTTTTTTATAATAAAAAAGAAAAAAAAAAGTGTGCACTGCTATCATGTTTTTTACCAGTAGAAGGGTTTTTGTGAAACAGTAAATAAAAGTAAAACGATCGGGGCAGGAAAAAAAAATTAGAACAAAAAAATAGGAATCCTATCACTATCCGCATCTAACTTATCCGCACTTCGCCGCACGGCAGTCGAAAAAACTATTTGCAGGCATAGTTAATGTTTCAATGAATTTTAGTTAAAACTAAAGGTTTATTGAGTTTTTTTTATTTGTTTTTGTGTTTTAAAAAAATTTAAAATTGTTTTAAAAAATTAAAATTTTTTAGTATTTTTAGATCATTCTGATGTGCTAATGTCAAAAATTATTTTTAAAAATTAAAAAAGCATTGTTTTGATATATTTTCGAGTGAAAAGCATTTTGAAAAACAACCACAACCACACTCTCAAACATGTTTTTAACTAAACACGTCAAAGTGTAATCCGATAAATGTAGAAAAAACATAATTTAATTTAAAAAAATAAAAGATGATGAAGTTTTAATATAGTTTTTTTAAATATTAACATGGTAATATTTTAGATTGATCTGAGAACAGTAAAACACATAATTTCATTAGGATTGATAACTTTATTTTTTGGAATTGTTTTTTTATTTGATTGCATAATAATAAAATCTTGAGTGCATAGAAAAATGATTAAATATTTTTTTTATAAAAGGAAAACAAATATGAAGGGTATAAAAGAAATGCATGATCTAAATATAAAAAAAATCCAGTGGTATAAAAAAAATCATAAATTTTTTTATTAATCTACTACTAAAACCAAAATTTCAAGGAAAAAAAATAACAGAATTAACTAAATATTTTTTTTCTTCTTATCACTTGTTTATAATCAAATCAAATCACATGTGGAATTGATTTTAACTGATGATGTAATTTAATGTAATTTTTAAGTTTGAAATAAAATACTAAATTTTATAATTGAATTTATTTATATTATTTTTGAATACTAGCAGAATTGATCAATTGAATTAACAATTTTAACTATTTTATCTATAATTCAAAAATCATTTCTTTTCTTTACAAGCTCTATTGTCATCGGATCACGAGCCAATCAGTAGTTCTTGGGATTTTAGATGGATTAATATTTTTGGCAGTTCAAAAGCTAATGATCACCTGCAGCATCTAACATGGAGAGGCACCCTATGTGAACATGACCTTGCATTGTTGATCTCGTTGATATTACAAAATCCGGATACCCAGTAATGCAGGCATGTGAGCGTACGAAATTTGTAAAAATACACTCAGCCATAGTTCTAAATGGTTAGGAAAAAAGAAAAACAAAATGGAATAGTGTTTTTGGAGTTAACAACAATGGTTAACATTTTCTAAATTATTTCCCCACCTATTGTAACATAAAAAAACCTAGAAAACTACTATTAAAAGCTCAACGAACCAATTTCTTATCCTATAACACCTTTAAATTGGTCAAAAAATACAAAATTAAGCAAAAAAAAATTGATTTCTCAACCTTGATCTCTTTTTGTTGACCAGATAATGGGAAAAAACCTATGAAACTTCTCTCGTTCAATGAGACCTGTTGACATCAATAATGATTTCTTTTCTCCACTCCTATTTTTTGGCAACCCTTTGTCTTCTCTCTCGAACTCTTAAATGCAAAGAAAATAAAGTTTTTGACTAAAATATAAAAACCTCATAATACATGGATTAAAAATAAAAAAAAAACTTTAGGGATTCAAAAGGCTAAAATTATGCCTTAGCTATAGTTAAAAAAGTGTATGGGAATTTGTTTCACCATCTATTTTGATTCTCGGAGTTTTAATTATGTTTAATCAAGAAAATTTAATTTAATTTTGTCAAATCAGCATCAACTTAATATCATAACTCTTTTCAACTTTGCTAGAAATCTTGCGAAGTCAATCGAAATAAATTTTCAATCTCGATCCTAAATAAATTAAACATCAAAGGACCACATTAAAAAGAAATTAGATAACCAAAAAAATTGAAAAAAATTGAAAACATCGTCCAGATCCACAATGAAAACACCCACATGCCACAATGTTTGTACATTTTTTACCTGTGTATTTTAGGTTTTTTTTTACTAGATAGGTGGATCAAGATACATCACGGGCTGAATGAAAATTTATTTAACGTAAAAAAATGATGTTTAGACATTGCTAGTGTGTTTTAAAGAAGTAAGAAAAATATACGACTCGGGTCATAGACCTAATTGGGTCCAATAAGTTAGTTTTATTTAATTATATGATAAAAAAAACAACAATAGTAAGTGAGCCAAAATAAAAATTAAAAAAAAAAGTGATCATGATGGCCTGCACAAAAAGAATGCTTGTCAAAAGAAAAAAAAATTACTACGCTTAATTCCTAGACAGACCAATGTTGAAGGATAATTTTTTTAAAAAAAGGATAAAAAAACGACATGAGTTAACTCAAGTTAGCATGTCAAACCTCGTAAGGTAATCATATAAATGAGATAACCTAATAGAAAGCAAAACATGAAAAGTTATGAAGCCTAATTTTCAAACCAATCAAATATTGAAGGATGAAATCGTAAAAATACTCAGTCTTAAAAAATAAAATAAAAAATACTTAAGTCAACCCAGTTAATCCCTGCGACCTAGATAATGAAACCGAGATAACCTGATAAAAAGAAAAGTGAAGCCTAATAACTCAATGTTAAATGATTAAATTGAAAAAAAATAGGGTAAAACATATCTAAAACAATAATTGTTGTCAACTCGTGTTAACATTTTGAACTTGTGACCTGGATTATGAAACCGAGATCACCCTATCAAAAAACATTTTGAGGTCCAATTCCTAACCAACTCAATATTGAATGAAGAAACTAAAAAAATCAATTTAAAAAAAGTACCTAAAGTAAAATACAACAAGTAAAAGAGCGAGGATAAAATTTTACATAAAAACAATTTAACATGATAGCTTTCAATTTTGGCTAGAGCATCATGAATCCTAAGAATAGGACAAAGAAAAGAGGAAAGAGAATAAAAAAATATCATTAAAGCCTCATTATCTCCACTCCACCGACACGGGCTACCTCGCGTGAAAGCCTTCATCGCGCCACTCTCAACACCACTAAGGAAGCTGGTGTACAATCATTATGGGAAGCCACATGTGCACTAGAATACAATAACTTCCTTCACACGTCAACCAAGTTTCTTTGCTAGTTGACTTCAACTCACTATATTTGTTTTAGTTTTAATTTTAGTCATTTAAAGATTATTTGTTTTATATCAACATAATTTTTATTTTATTTTGCTAAATCAGGTATTAATCAAGCAACAAAATATTTTCTCGACACCGCAAGATCCTCATATACAAGCATAAAAAAATCATCAAGACCAATTCCAAATCAATACAATGTTAAAGAACAAATCAAAGAAAAGAATTGAAGAACAAAAAAAAGAAACCACTGTACAAGTCCACGATGATTCCTCTTATAAGCCACGATAAATCATTTATGGCTCTTAGTTTTTCTACTGAATAGAGGGCTCGCGCTACCCCACAAGACAACCTAAATTTTTTTCAACAAAACAAAATGATGTTAAGGCGATGCAAGAGTTCCTAAAAAAGCAAAACAAAATTGAAGAGTCTGGTCATTGACTCAAATAGATTTAATAAGCTTGGATTATTTAAATAATATGAAAAAAATGCAATGATAATAAATAAACTGAAAAAAAATTAATCGTGTAAAAAAGGTACAAAAACAACTCGAGCCCATATGAGTTAACATTCCAAATATACGACCTGATCGTGATACTAAGTAACCTCGTTGAAATAAAATTGAGTGAAACTATAAAATTTAATTATCAAACAACCAAAATAAAAAAAGATAATTAAAAAAACAACAAAAAAATATCTAAGTCAACCCGAGATAACTTGTTAAACTTACAATCATGAGAACATGATTGGGATAACCCCATAAGAGAAAGTGGAAAGAAAGCAAGAAGAACAACTCCAAATAAATCAATTGTTGATAGATAAAATTGAAAAAATAATTAAAAAAGAACCAAAGTCAACCAGTGTTAACCTTAAAAACCCGCGACCATGGTCATGAGCCTGAAACTAACTCCATAGAAGGCAAACCTTAAAAAATAGTGAAGAAGAATTTGAAATCAATGAAATGTTAAGGGATGAAATTATAAAAAAACAAAAAACAAAAAACAAAATAAATAGCAACAAAAAGAATTGAGACTAAATTTGATATAAAAATAATTTAAAATGAAATGATAAGGGGTGAAATTAAAAATAAAATTCAATTAGGAAAATAATAAAAAAAACAAACAACAATCAAAAGAATAAGGACTAAATTTGATATAAAAATTAAATGAAACTAAATGTTAAGAAACAAAATTAAAGAAAAAAAATCAATCAAAAAATAAAATAACTAATAGCAATAAAAGGAATGAAGACCAAATTGGATACAACTAACAAATGAAATGACACATTTATATTTTAGCAAGGAGAATAAAGAGAAAAGAGGGAGGAAAAGAAAAAAATTCCACAGGAGCCCAACCAATGTGCCTTCGTGTACACGAGCCACACCACTACGGAAATCATGCATGAGACGTTTCTAACCCTTCCACTCGCTAGCGCGAGCGTCACACGCGCCAACCTCTTTTGTTTTTAAAATTATATAATATATATCAAAAGACTAAATCACTCATAGTTAACTTGTTAAGTAAAAAAAAAAAAAAAACAGTTTGAAAATACCATAAAAACTGTTTGATACAAGTTTGAAATTTTTTGCTTTTAAGGGTAATATAGTTTCTACATTATGCTTTTAAAATATAAAAAGATCAAATTGTCCCTGGTCAACCTTTTTATTTATTTCTTTTTGCTTTTAAAGGTAATTTAATCTTTATATTATGCTCATAGGAGGTCAAAAGACTGAATTATTCTTGATCAATCTTGTAATGATTAATGGATCTCAAAAAAAAAATTGTATTATCCCTAATAGCAAGTTCATTGATTTTTTTAAGGGCAAAATAACAATTATATTAGAGTGGTGAATAGTGATCTTTATCTAAGAACAATGAATCCTTTATGCCAATCAAATTTTTTTTTGTTAATAATGATAATGTGTAAAACTAATGACTAGTATAATTAAATAGTATTTAACTAGATAGGTGGAACAGTGTACGCTGGAGGCCGACCTAATTTTCTTTTGATGTAATAAAAAGATGCCAAGTCGATGTAAATATTTTTAAAAAGCAAAAACAAATTTGAGACTCTAATCATTGACTCAATTGAGTTTAATAAACTCAACTAATTTAATAACATGACTAAAAAAGTACAACAATAATTAAAGTAAAAAAAAACTGACAACAATAAAAGGTTAAAAAACCTGACCCAAACCTAATCAAGTTAGCACGCTAAATATACGACTTGGCCATGACATCGAGGTTACCCCTTTAAAAGTAAATTGAATAAAATCATTAAGATTAATTATTAAATAACCAAATGCGGAAATGTGAAACTAATTTCTTTAAAATGCAATGAAAAAAACACGAGTTAAACTAGGTTAACTCACTAACCACGCGATCATGGATATAAGATTGGAAAACCCCTTTAGAAAGGAAACAAAAAAAAAAGCATGAGATGAACTCTCAATCAATTAAATGTTGAAATATAAAATTGAAATAATTAATTTTTTTAAAAAAAAATGCTAAAGGATTTTATCTAATAACAAATAAGAAATTAAATAAGAATGTGATAACCTCATAGAAAGTAAAATAGAAAAAACTCAAAGCTCAATCTCTAATAAACAAAATATTGAAAGATGAAATGAAAGGAAAAAAATAAGAAAATTGATCTAAGTACACCTATGTCGGCATGCAAACTCTTGACTTGGTTGTGATATTGAGGTAATCTCATAAAAAACAAGTCGAACAAAACTATGAGGCCGAATCATAACAATCTAATATTGAAGGGTGAGATAACCTGAGTTATTTTCAAAATCAGTTAAAAACCTAATATAAAGCAAAAACAAATAACGGATCCTAATCTTCAATTAAACAAATGTTAAATGATGAAACTAAAATAACATGAGCTATAAAAAATGACTAAAAAATAAGAAAAATCAAGCAAATCTCTTAAACCTCGGTTTATTTCTCAAATTTAAAACCCGTGAAATCCTAAACTCGGACTCAATCAAGAAACTTAATTCCAAACCAATTTAATGTTCAAGGATTAAACTGGAAAAAATAACAATTTAAATAATTTGCTAAAGTAAGAAAATATAAATCAAAATAATGAGGATCAAATTTGATAGAAAAAAAACTAAAGGAGGAGGAAATTGCAAAAATAATTCCATTTTAAAAAGGAAAAAAAATACTCTAACCCTTTTATAGTTTAGTCGTTTTTTCACTTCATCTCTATTCTTTTAAAATTTGTACTTTACATTCTATAGTTTATAATTTGGAAATCTAATATAGAAACCCTAAAAATATATGAAAGGAAGAAAAATAGCCTCTCTTCACCATTTACTTCCTTTTCCAATCCACTACCAACACTAGAATTTTTTTTAGTCCTCATTCATAAACAATATTGAAAATAAAAAAACACCAAAAACAAAATTGTCTCTTCTTAACCATTCACCACCCACACCACAGTCTTTTTTTTTTAATCAAGCAAACACAACCCCTTTTTCACCCGAGACCAATCTTCTTCATCAATCCATAATTATCATCTTCATCAAGCAACAACCTTTTCTTTTCAAGACTAAAGTTGTTTGACACATCTAATTTTGCAGACTTTATCTAAGATTCTATATTTTTCAGAGATTTTAATGGTTGGAAAGTTGTGTTAATAGATCATATTCTTTCAGCTAAACCCATTGAACTATATCTAATTTGGCTAAAATCATATGAGATAAGATTCAGTTGACTCAATTAATAACACAAAGCTAAAAAAAAGTAACATTAGCACAACTAATGATAAAGGATTCAATTACCTTAATGAAAGATAAGCTTCAAATTGATTTGCCAAGATCTAGCATACATCATCGTAAGAGCCCAACACTGGAGAAACTTAGTCCTGCTTCATAATCCACTTCTGTTATCACTTTAGTAAATCCCATCTACCAAGCTATCTGAACCTTACTCCTTATAACTTGAAGCTCAACATTCAAGTTTATGGAAAAAATAAGATCTAATAATAAAAACAGTAACACACCCCATATGTGGGAGATTGAAATTCAACGAAACAAAAAACCATTCCAAGAATTTCAGATGCAAACATCATAAAAAAATTAAAATAGAAAAAAAGAAAAAACCTAGAATTTATAGAACAAGCATATTGGGCGACTTCAACTAAAAATCAAAGGAAAAATGAAAACCTAATAAAGAGCCAAACCCATAAAACCTAGATCTAAGGCTTAGAGGTAGATAAAATGGCAACAATCCTGGCAAGAATCGCTTGAAAATCCCTAACCACCATTACTGCTCTCTCACTCAATCGGCACTTTATGATGGAGGTGATTGCGACTCCAGCAACGCCTTTAAAATTAATAACACCATCAGCTGATCAAGTGAAGTAGGATAATTAAGGACATAGACAAATAATTCCATTAGGTCAATGACTTAATGAGAGACTAAAAATTTAGGACCACTAGGAAATTGATTTCTGGATAGATCTTGGCTTCTTTTCAATAGATGAGAGTTTTTTATTCTAAATTGAGAAAGAAGAAGTCGTAAGGTGAAAAGATAGAAGGATTAGGTTTTCAGGTTTTCTAATATAGATATATATATATATATATATATATATAGGGTTTTTTTGATTAATTTGGAAATTTTTGTTAATGAAAGATGTTTTATATAATTTTCAAAACAATGAAGGCAAGAAGTAAAATAGAGTAAACTATAAGATGCTTAGAATAGTTTTTCTTTCAAAAAGTATCTCAAATAAAAAAAATAGCAATTAAAAGAATAGAGAGCATTTAAAAGAATTGAGAACAAATCGATATATGAAGAATTAAAAGATGATGAAATTAAAAAAAAATTGTAGTTTGATAAATTATTTCATATAAGATAAATAATAATCAAAAGAATAATGACTAAATCTGAAGGAGAAAACAATTGAAGGGTTGCCTTGAGATTTTGAAGGGTCAATCGTGAAAAATGAGAAGGGGAGAGAAAAAAAAGAAAAAAAGGCTACCGATGCCAAACCTAAGGACTGTTGACCACACACGTCATTGTATCATAGAGGAGCCACCATGTTGACTTCAACGCCGCTGTAAAAAGATGATGTTTGATTACTAGACAGCTCCACATGTGCCGTTCATGCACAAAATATAATGTGTCAACAATTTTTTTTAATAATATTTATATTTGTTATATTCCCAAACATTCCCTAGGTGAACATTAACATAACAAAAAAAACCATTAAGAAAAGATGAAAACTTCTTTGGAAACAAACTTTATAATTTTTTATTTGAAGGTAATTATGTCATTTCACTTTAAAAAAAAAAAAGAAAGATGAAAAAGCTATTTCAAGGTTAATATTCCTTTTGCTTTTAAGACAAAGTCATTTTATTGTGCTAAAAAATAAAGCTGAAAAAGTCATTTCATTGTGCTAAAAAATAAAAAAGACAAAAAAGCTCATTTTGCAATGTTAATATTTTGTTTGCTTTTAAGGGTATTAACACCATTTTATTATGAAAAAAATTGAAAATAAAAAAACTCCCATACAAAAAGTATATATTTTTTAGCTTTTAAAAATAACAAAGTCATTTTACTTTGTTAAAAAAAAAGGTGTTTCAGGTCATTTTTTTTCCATTACATTGTTACAATTCACATTTTAATGAGTCGAAGACCACTATGTTTTGCTAATGTTTTTAGAGGGTGTTTGGAAGTGGGGTTGCGGTTGTTTTTCAAAATGTATTTTACTCATAAATATATCAAAATAATTATTTTTAATATCGAGACATCAAAATAATATAAAAATACTTCAAAAATATTAATTTGAAGCAAAGTTTAAAAACACTTTTGAAATATATAAAAAAAACAAACCCTTAGTTTTACTTTTTAAACTGTGTTTTTTTATACCTAAATATGTTTTATACTTTTTTATTAATTATGGATTTGCTTTAGATAATAGCTAGTATTATTTAATTTTTTTTTGTAATTTTTAGAATATTTTCATTTTTATTCTCTTTTAATTATTTTCTACTATCTCTCTTCTGAAAATATTTTCCTTTCTTATTTTCTCTTTCATTTTGTCTAAATTATTTTCAATCCCTAGTCGTTATTCAAAAGAATAAAGAAAGTAAAAGGATAATCATGCTGGAGTTTTTACTTTTCTTTTCTTTTGAATAAAAATATTAAATTCCTTTTTTAAGGACACAAGTATCGCTATAGTGATGTCACGGTTGACCTGGCAGTGATGGTTTGGTTTCCGCTGCTAGTTTCTAACGGGACCACATTGAAGTTATTGAATAAGAAAATATTAAAGTGTTTGCATTTTTATTTTATTTTATTTTCATAATTAGATATCTGGTTTTTTTATATATAATTTTTTATTTTATTTTATTTTCATAATTAGCAATCAAGTTAAGGCATAATCAAGTTGAATGGCCTCTCCTCCCCTTGTTTTTCGTCCTTTTAATTAGACAAATAAATCACAGTTTGGTATTGTGTTAACTTTTGACTTTTAAAATGTTTTTTAAATTGTTTTATATCTTAAATAATATTAAATTAATGTTTTTTAATGTTTTTTTTGATAAGTTAATGTTTAAAATTAAAAAAAATAAAAAACATTATTGTTGATAAATTTTCAATTAAAAAATACTTTTGAAAAATATCATATATCATATTATCAAATACACTAAATTGTGATATTCTCTCGAATTTGAAAGAAATTATAATTTTTTTATATCAAATACACTAATGTATATTTTATTTTTATTTTTAGAGAAATAAATAAGATAAGTTGATTTTAAATTTATTTTTATATTATTTTTAGAGATTAAATTTTATTTTCTTGATACTCAATAAAATAGTTTCATATATAAAATTTCATAAAAAATTTTAAATTAAATCAAAGATGATTCTTAAATTTTTTAAAAGTATTTTTATGTTGATATAATCATTTTAACATATAAGTACACAAAAGTTTTAACAAACATTGAATAAAAATCTATAAATATAATTGCGGTTATTTTTTTTAAAAAATTTTATTTAGAAATGTATTAAAATAATTTTTTTTATTTTTTAAAAATTATTTTTAATATCAACACATTAAAATGATCTAAAAATATTAAAAATAAATATTAATTTAAAATAAAAAATTAAAATTTTTAAAGATATTTTTAAAATACAAAAAACATGAGCCACATAAATAATAAAAAAACAAAAGTTCGACACACCTAATTATAAAAATCGAAAATGTTGATACACTCGGAAAGAAAGAACCCTTTCAGGCAGATTAGGTAAAATATTGTGAGAAAACGTAACATCGAAGCTGTCTTCCGGTTAACATTCTTTCAATTCTACTACTGCATTCCCTGACTCTCTCTCTCTCTCTCTCTCTCTCTCTCTAATTTCTGCTGCCAAATTTTTAAACCCAAATCTATCTCTCACTGTTGAAGGAAACACAGGCAGACAGATGCAGAAATTTATCAGAGGAACAAAGCCTGAGTGATAAGGAATAGCTTTTGCTTTTCTTATCGCTCGGTCGACGAGATGTCGTTTTCATTCTTCAAAGCGTCACGGCCAAAAACACCACAGGAAGTGGTGAAAGCAATGAAAGATAGCCTCGTGGCTCTTGATACCAAAACCGTTGTTGAAGTTAAAGCCCTTGAGAAGGTCTCTCTCTCTCTCCCTCTCATTTTTATTTTATTTTAATTTTAATTTTATTTTGCTTGGTATTTGATTTATGCATGATGAATCGCATATTAATTTACATCTAAATTACTGTTTTGTTGATGTAATTATGAGAAATGTTCATATAAAATCTGTTGCTGGTCAGTATATATTGATGTCATTAAGTAACTATTTGTTATGATGCTATTGAAATGCAATTGGTTCATGAATTGCCTTTCAGTGATACTGGAAGGATTGTTATATAATTGATTGATTGATACTTTGAAAGTTATAACAGGCAATGGAAGAAGTAGAGAAGAATTTTGTGTCATTGAGATGTATGCTGTGTGGAGATGGGGAGGTTGAACCGAATACGGATCAAGTTTCCCAATTAGCACTTGAAGTTTGCAAAGAGGATGTTCTTGCTCTTATGATTCACAAGTTACCTAATTTGGGATGGGAAGTAAGTGCTGCTGCTACCCCATTCCTATCATTCACTCGTGCATGTATTCTGTATTTTTCGTTGCGCAGATTATGACTGTTTTTGTTTCTTGAAATTTAGGCAAGAAAGGATTTAGTCCATTGTTGGTCTATATTGTTGAAGCAAAAGGTTGACTCAAGATACTGCTCTGTAGAATACATAGAGAACCATTTTGAATTTCTAGACTTTCTTGTTGTATGGTAAGCATATAATTCTTGTTTTTATGCTTGGATTAAGAAACGATATTGGTGTGTCTTGTGCACTTTTGAGTTATAGGTCTTTGGTTTATTGTGATTATCTCTTTATTGTATGGGTTTCTAATCTCTTTGTAGCCTTCTTGAGTACTGCCATGTGAATGCATTTTCTGCTTAAGAAGGAAACAGGGTTCTTTCATCTAAAAGAACTGTAGTTTTGTATGTATTACAAAAATGTAATTCTAAATGGCATTATTCAAAAAGAAAGAAAGAAAGAAAGAAAGAAAGAAAGAAGAGAATAACTGATGTCAAATGTCCTTCTAAAATTTTGTTACAAGGGTGTCGTAAGAGAATGCTACCACAGTCAGCGATGTGTCAAAATTGGCATGCCTAAAGAACCATAAGAGGTGTGTTATTTTTGTGCCTTAAGTTGTTTGTTTCATGATTATTTTCTCTGTCAGAAAACATAAAGCATACTCATTATTTGATGGTTGGAACAAGGGTTTCGAGTTGTTGGAAATTGTAGAAAATATGAGAGAGACACTAGCAGGGTTTCTAGGAGTCGCAACCAGAGGATGGAAAACCGAAATTTGACCCCTAGTAGGGTTCTTAATTTTTCTTAATCTGGAAATGACAGCTGCAAAAATACATTAATTTTTATTCTTTTGTTTTCTGCATTCCCTTTTCATGTGGAGTCACTGTGAATAACAAATTTCAGTAGGTTGATTTGGTATGAGATTTAATGTTTTCCCCTTTGAACAGCTATGATAACAAGGAAATTGCCTTGAATTGCGGGCTTATGCTAAGGGAATGCATAAAGTTTCCGACGCTTGCAAAGTAAGACATTCAAGCGCTTTTTTATTTCTTTCATGGCCTATGTGTTATAGCTAAAGCTTTTATATTGTTTTTTTTAAAATGATGATATCAGTGAAAGAAGCTCTACTTTTTTTTTTCCAGTGTACAAAAGGAGTATTATTAAAAATGGAAATAGTGGCCCTTGTGTGCTTGTTTTTGGCTTATATGTAATGCTTTGACACTCTCGTGTGTTTGTAGTTATGATCATCAGTCCATTATCATGATGACCTCTGACTCCATTAGATTACAATCACACTCATAGGAGACCTTTCTTGAAGTGAGACTTCAGATGGGCTTTTCATAGCATTTATGTGACCTATAAGTGTGAGGCAACAAGGGTTTAAGTTCTCATGAACAGTTCCCTGCATAGAAACCGTTTCTCATTCATGCACAATGAGAAACTGTCGCCTTCTCATGGGAGAGAGAAGTTCTATAATGTTTCTGTAAGCTTGAGGAGTTGCATATCCTTTGGTTCCTGAAGAAACACAAGCAAAGTTTTATGCTTGTGAAGTTGTGAAGTTTTTGATGCATTATTTGGTACTCTCATATGTTTTCTTGTATTGATATTTGATTTTTATTGCCCAAAGCCTTTTTCTAAAGTTCAAGGTTCATGTAAGAGCTTCCCTGGAAAATAGAAAAAAAATAATTGTCTGGGTACTTGTGAGTTGTGATGACCCGGGGTGGTTGGAACTTTAGTTTTATTTTCTATACTTTTTTGTTCAAGTAGGGTTACTCTGTTTTTTTTTGGGTAGTTTCTTTAATCTAGATCAGTTACCTATTAAAAAAAATTTAAGCCTTTCTACCTTAACCATCCATGCCATTTTGGGGCTTTCCTTTATTTTGAGCCTCTAGTTGATGTCACAGGGATCTGCTGTCATTTTTTATATTTTCATAAAAATTCCTCTTCGATATCATCTCCATCAATGGAGAAAGGACTAACAAATTTGAGTAATTGGCTGAATGTCCTTCACCATGAGGATCCTTTCTATTGAATAAGAGTTGCTGTACAATCTATTTAGGCAAGAAAATATAAACAGTTAATACACTAACCGCTAATATTCTAATATAGGTAAGAACATATATAAAGCTTAATACACTAATTATGGTAAAATAAATCTCATAATTGTAGCCATAATTTCTGTAATTCTAATCCATAATTTCTGCCACTGATATCCCCCCTCAAATTGATGTTATATGATCAAGAAGCATCAATTTATCAACAAGAAAGTGATGTCGGTGCTTGGAGAGAGCCTTAGTGAACACATCGACAATCTGGAGAGTAGTGGAGATATGCGGAAGAGAGATAACACGAGCATCATATGTTTCACGAATAGAATGACAATCTACTTCAATGTGCTTAGTACGCTCATGAAATACCGGGTTAGCAGCAATCTGAATGACACTAGTATTATCTGCATGAAGTGGAGTAAGCTCTACTTGAGGAAATCCAAGCTCACCTAAGAGCCCCCGTAGCCAAATAATTTCAGAACAGGCAAAGGACATAGCACGATATTCAGACTCAGTGGAGGACTTAGACACCCGATGTTGCTTCTTGCTTTTCCAAGAAACAAGAGAGTTACCAAGAAACATACACCACCCAATAATGGAACGTCGAGTGTCAGAACAACCAGCCCAATCAACATCACTATATGCAACCAAACGAATAGGAGAATCCTGAAGGAAGAAAAGTCCTCGAGCAGAAGTGCCATGCAAATAGCGAACAATGCGATGAACAACGGCCAGACGGAGATGGAGGTGTGTAGGTGCTTGTATAAATTGGCTAACTTGTTGAATAGCAAAGGAAATATCAGGCCGAGTGATAGTGAGATAGTTCAGACTCTTTACCAGTTGCCTATATAAAGAGGGATCATATAGAAAATCACCCTCATCACGACGATATTTAACATTCACTTCCAAGGGAGTATCAACTGAACGACCTTCTTGAAGACCAACCAAAGCAATTAACTCTTGGATGTATTTATGTTGATGTAGAAAAATACTAGTAGTAGTAGAATGCACCTCAAGACTTAAAAAAAATACTGTAGAGGACCCAAGTCCTTCATATGAAAAGAAGACTGAAGACGTTCTTGAAGCTGAAAAATCAATGCAGTGTCAGTCCTTGTAATAACGATATCATCAACATATACCAAGAGCAAGATGATTCCGTTAGTAGTCTTGCAAAGGAACAAAGAGGAATCATACTGACTCTAGACAAAGGAGAAGCCAAGAAGCATGGAGCGGAACTTATCAAACCAAGCATGTGGGGCTTGTTTCAAACCATAGAGAGATCGTTTTAGCTTACAAACATCAGCAGATGTTGTAGAAAAGAACCCTGGTGGTGGAGTCATATATATCTCTTCCTGAAGATCTCCATGCAAAAAAGCATTCTTAACATCCATCTATCGCAATGACCAGCCCTTAGAAGCAGCAATGGCTATAATAAGTCGCACAGTTGTCATCTTTGCAACAGGCGCAAAGGTTTCCTCATAGTCTATCCCATACTCCCGACGGTTACCGAGTGCCACCAACCTCGCTTTATATCTGTCAAGAGAGCCATCAGACCGCAACTTAATGGAATATACCCATTTACAACCAATGGGCTTGACACCAGTAGTACAAGGAACAATATCCCAAGTATGATTCTCCGCAAAAGCCTAAAGTTCTTCTTGCATAGCGTTTTTCCAACATGCATGTTTAGTTGCCTGAGAATAAGAGGTAGGAACTGTAGTATCATTTAAAATAGCAGAGAAACTATACCGACCAGGAGGACAACAAATGCAAGAAGATCGTCGAAGAGCAACTGAAGCAGCAACTGGATCAGTGTCGGGAAGGATTTGTGATGCCGAGGGCTGTCTTCGCGAATAAACAAAACCGGGTTGATACTGCGGAACTGGTTGTGAGATATCATCAAAGGTAGGAAGCAAAACACCATTGGAACAAGATACGTGTTGCTGAAAATAGCACTCATGTTAAAAAAATCACATTTCTGGACATACACAGACGATTAGTAACAGCATCATAACATAAAAAACCTTTTTGACCAGTGCTATAACCCATAAAAGCACACCTTGCTGACTGATCTGTAAGCTTGTGACGCTCATGAGAAGGCAAGTGAACAAAGCAAACACAACCAAATGTATGTAAATTGTGGTAGTCAGGATGCATTCCAAAAAGACGATAGTAAGGATAATCAAAATTTAATTGTTGAGAAGGCAGACGATTAATCAAATACACTGCAGTAGATAAAGCTTCCACCCAAAATTTAGGTGGAACTAAAGACTCTAAAAGCAACGTACGAACCATATCCAGCAAGTGACGATTTTTACGTTCAGCCACCCCATTCTGTTGAGGGGTATAAGGACATGATCATTGCAAGATGATACCTTTCTGTTGCAGGAGAGCCTAAAATTCATGTGATATATATTCACCACCATCATCAGACTGGAACACCTTAATGCAAGTCGAGAATTGTGTCTCAATATAAGCTAGAAAGGTTTGGAAAGTAGTGAAAACCTCAGCTTTGGTGCGCAGAAAATAGATCTAAGTAAAATGACTGTAATCATCAATGAAGGTCACAAAATATTTATGTTGTGCATGTGAAATAACAGGAGCAATACCCTAAACATCAGAGTGTACAATCTCAAAACATGTATTAACACGACTGCCAAAAGCAGAGAAAGGTAAGGTTTTACTTTTCCCTAGTTTGCAAGTAGAGCAATCAAAAGACAAGCTACGAGTAGAACCCCTGCCTTTGTGACCAAGAAAACCACGCTTTATTAAATTAGACAAAATAACATTATTTGGATGGCCCAATCATTTATGCCAATCTGCTGCCTTATTTTCAACAATAACAGAAGCTAAAGACAGCTTTAGGAATAGTAAATTGCAACAAAAATAATCTTTTCACTTTAGTCCCCCTCGCGATCACATTCCTGGATACTTGATCCTGCACAAGACAACCATTACGAGAGAGATGCACATCCCAGTTATTATCCACCATTTGTCCAACAGAAATTAAATTAGTAGACAGCCTAGGAGAAACAAATACATGAGGAAAAGTAGGTCCAATATCACCGATGGCTACAATCGAAAGATTACTACTATTAGCAATCTGAATATTTTGTGCCACTATATTCCCGAAGATCACATAACAAATCAGATGAGCCAGTCATATGATTGGATGCTCCAGAATCAACAATCCAAGAAGAAGAGACAGTATTACCTTGACCCTGAAGTCCAAGCGTAGAGAATGCAGTGAAAATCATTTGTTGTACCATTTCTGGAGTGACAGTGGGCTGGTTGATGCTAGTGGTTGTGGAAGTAGAACCAGTAGAACCAGAAATCTGATGGTTTGTAACAGTAGCTTGAAAAGCTTGTGCTCTCTAATTTTCTGGACGTGTAAAACATTCTTTAATAATGTGTCCATTCCGATTCTGCTTACAGTAATTGCAGAATTTCTTGCCACAATTGCGGGCAATATGCCCATACTCCTTGTAGTTGTAGCACTGTATAGTTCCTTTGTATCGATTCTTCCCTTGAGCAGCATAAGTAACATTGACAACCTTGGATGTCTCCTTGGATTCACCTATTACAGATTGTGTAGCCATTCTTTGTTCTTCACGCAATAATTCGCCTAGACAAACATCCAAAGAAGGAACTGGATCTATATTCAACAATCCAGCCTGGGCAATCTCAAATTCTGGTCTTAGTTTCATCAAAAACTGATCTCGCCTACTAACTTCATAAATTGCTTGAAGACTGGGTAAGGCCTCTTTAGACACCTTAGAATAGATAATACCAGAATATTCGCTTCATAGATTAATAAAACCAGAATAATATTGCTCAATCGAGAGATTACCTTGACTGAAATTACTGATCTCGAATTCAAGTTGAAAGCGTCTAGCAGTATTATCTTGATGATATATATGTTTTAGATAATCCCACATCTCTCTAGTTGAACCAAAGAAGCATAAATTGTTCACCATATGGCCTTCAATAGATGCTAAAATCCAAGAAATAATTCGAGCATCCTATGTCTCCCATTGACTAAATTCTGCATCATTTGCAGGAGTAGGAGAAGTCTCGTCAATATGCCTCCAAAGCTCCTTCCCTTTCAAAAACATCCTAAACTGAAATTCCCATGCCGCATAGTTCTTCCCTGTAAATTTGATACTCAAAGTTTCTGTAGACATTCTCAAAAAAATCAGAACTAGAAATCTTAAATCAAGACTATAAGCCAAAACAAAGTTGTTGATTAAAAAATTAATCTACCCATAACAAAAGATAAATCAGAAGGTTACAGAACAGGCTCTGATACCATAACAAATTTGAGTAATTGGCTGAATGTCCTTCACCATGAGGATCCTTTCTATTAAATAAGAGTTTCTGTACAATCTATTTAGGCAAGAAAATATAAACAGCTAATACACTAACTGCTAATATTCTAATATAGGTAAGAACATATATGTAGCTTAATACACTAATTATGGTAAAATAAATCTCATAATTGCAGCCATAATTTCTGCAATTCTGATTCATAATTTCTGCTACTGATAAGGACTGCTCATGCGTGACCTGGGTTTCAATGTGATTTGTTTTATGTGCTCACTGGCTATTGCCTTTACCCTGGTCCTTGGGATCTTTTGCTGATTATGACAATTTGAGCTTTGCTCTCTGCTGCTAAAGGTATTTAATTCCTGAAGTTGACTGCTTTGGCTCTGCATAATACTTGATAGATTAACTTATTTAGTATAGAGATGAATGGCCCCCACTTGATGTATATCAATCCAGGAAATGGGCTGGCTGGACCAGGTTAATGGAAATTGATAATTGAAGTATATTGCTTTTCTGAGACTTGAAATTTCTGTCAGTTTCAATTCAATCACTTAGCTTAAAATGGCTGTTAATGCTTCTTTTGACATCTGATTTTGACGCCTAATTTCTTTATGACAAGCAAGTTTTAAGTTTTCACAGAGTTAATTTTTGTAGTGATGTTTCAGGTATATATTAGAGTCTGCAAGCTTTGAGTTGTTCTTCAAATTTGTGGAATTGCCTAACTTTGATGTTGCTTCTGATGCTTTCTCCACTTTCAAGGTCAGAGTTATAAGGTTGTAAGTTCTTGTGTTTCTTTTTTTTTTATCTGTTTAAATTTTGCGCTTCCAGTTATTCCTACTTCTTATATGTTTTGATATGCTTGCCAGGATTTACTGACTAAACATGGCACTGTGGTTGCGGAGTATCTTACTGCACATTATGATGAGGTACACTTGCTTGTCAATTCTTGATATGATTCTAGACAGATCTAGGCAGACCAATCTTGGCTAAAATGTTGCTTAAAATTTGCTGATCTACTTATGTTGGTAAAAGAATATCGAAATACAGGATCTACTTTGGACAAGAACCTTTTTTGTGATGATTAATGAATTATATAACAATGTGTAAGTTGCAGCAACCATGTAGTCTCACTGGATTCTGAACTCCTAGTATTTGTCTAGACTGACCAGCTCATCTACTACCATAACAACTCCTTTTCACAATTATCTTTACTTTTTATCTTGCTTGAGTAAGAAGTGTCTCCTAGCTAATTTTAAAGCTCACTATTCCAGTTCTTTGATCAATATGAAAAACTATTGACATCTTCTAATTATGTGACGAGAAGGCAATCATTGAAGGTTAGTTTCCACTGTACTTTTTCAGATATCACTCAGCTGTTGCTTTGATCAATAAGTTAACAGTATTGTGTTGATATAGCTTCTCTCGGAATTCCTTTTGGAACCTCCGAGCTCTCATATAATGAAGCGCTACATTCAAGAAGTTCGGTACTTGAAAGTCATGATGACTTTGCTGAAGGTATCAAGTCTTTTCTTTTCCACTTTTTATTCTTGTATGTCAATCTTGATATTGTTCGGTTTGAATGTCTAATTGAATATACCGTGCAGTCTGAAGAAACCATATGCTTTTAATTGGCAATGCTACTTTATCAACCTAAAAGCCACTAAGCAAGTAAAAATCCTCTGAATGGTAGAAAAGCCCTGAAAGACATGATATTACTCACCTATAACACCTGGCAACAAGAGGCAACATTGGTATCAAAGCTTTGAAGTTTTGATTACTGTTAGTGAGAACAAAATTCATTTTATGTTACTGAAATGTAACTCAAATACGAGTTTTAGAATCACTTTGTTTCACCTTGCTTCTGTCTACTGGAAATCTGGAACGCTTCTTTCATTGGTGATTATTACCATTTGATGTCAATCTAGCTCAGAACCAATGAATGGTTTAACTGTCTTGCTTTGCTTATCCTTAGGGAAACAGTTAAGAAGGGCTAGTCTACTCACAGTACGGATGGGTTGTGGATGCAGAGAGGCCTCTGTTTCTATGAACTGAAACATTTTTTTTTTAATTTGGCCGCCTAGGTTACCAGATTGTTTTTTGGTTTTTGAGGGGGGGGGGGGGGGGGGGGGGCGTTGGTCTGTAGCCACCAGAGCTTTTATGTGTCCGTCTGATAAGTGGTAAGAGTAGTTTTGATTTATTAAGGGATTTCCTGTACAATATTATAGATGGGTATTCTTTGTTAGATCTATTTTTGACACACTCCATCTTTTTCATAAGTTTTAATTGTATTTGACCTTTCTCTGCTTGTTTTTTCTTTCATTTGTCTGGGCAGGACTCGAGCAAAAATATTCAGATCTCTGCTTTCCACATTTTCAAGGTCTTCCTTGCTTTCTCTTATTCTTTAGTGTATGTATTTTTTTAGCTGGTTGTGCTCTAGGCTTGGTCATATGCAAGAACTCTGATTTCCCCATGCTAACTTGTCGTAATTCAATCCCCGGCGTTCATGTTGTTCCAATACAATTAGAACCAAGGAAATTGCTAATGTAGAATATGCATAACATTGGCTAATTTTTCTACCCCTTCCAAAGACTAAATTGGTCAGGTTATAGAGGAGGCAGTCAGCTGTACTTGCTGTCTGATATGCATCATCTCTTGCAGAAATTTCCTTTCATGTTAAGTTTTTCGGTGACATGCATCATCTCTTGCAGAAATTTCCTTTCATGTTAAGTTTTTCGGTGACATGATATAGGGCATTAGGTTGTGTTTTATCAGCACTACCCTCGAACACTTGTATCTAAGGTTATTTCATACTGTTCTTTTTGGTGTGCCTAGTCTTGCGATAAATACAAACAGTCAAGTATACACTACATCCTTTTAGACTTTAAGTTCACTTACTTTTTGTGAAACTTTCGATGGTTGTTCGATGTCTGTGTGAAATGCAATCATCTATTTAATTTCCATTGGAAGAAAAGAGTCCTAGACAATGCAAGCAACTTCTACAATGTGTTAGACTTTTTAGGATATCTATCTGAATGTTTTTTCTTGCAATCTGCATTCAAAATCATGTTTGATAAAGATGGTTACCACAGCTGTTCTTGTTTCTGTTGTGCCTTGTTTGCATAGAAGCAGCATCCTAGATATCAAAGATTACAGTTGAATTGTTTAAAAGGAAAAATAAAGGTGACTGTTGAGTAGACATGAGTAATAAACAGAAGACAGCATGACATTGGCTGCTTTTGTGCAGATGGGTTGAAAATATTCTGTACATTGGCCTGGTTAAGTTGCTACTTACAAGTACAGATTTTTCATACCTTTCCTTGCTTGTCTTTATGCTTGTGAAACTCCCAGTTGATTGAGAGGTGATGATGCTGTCAAAATTATTTGATTGAGGTTGCACTTTAGCCTCTTCGGTTAATCTGTTGGACTCTGCTGACAGCCAAATTTTGTTACACTGGCCCAGGTGCACCTTGGGCAGCATCACCAGTTGACTTTTTGTTAAATGGACGTCTACTACGGAACCTTTATTTGCCTTAGATAATGAAAGATTTTGTGGCACAAATGGTCCTTTATGGTTCCAAGTGTTAAATTCCGTCCTTGTTTATACGTGCAGGTCTTTGTTGCTAATCCTAACAAGCCACGAGAGGTGAAAGTGATTTTGGCCAAAAACCATGGAAAATTGTTGGAATTGCTTCACAATCTCTCAGCTGGAAAAGGTAATTATGCTTTCAAACTAGATTCACAAAGAGGTCATGTAATTTTCTTTGAAATTGTGTTTATAAGAAACACTGCTCAAATTTTGAAATTCCTTCTGTGGACATCCATAACATAGTGTCTCTTCAGGTGCTGAGGATGAACAGTTTGAAGAGGAAAAGGAATTGATCATCAAGGAAATCGATAGACTATCTCGCCTGTCAAATCCGGATCATTAGATCTTTATCCTAATTGCTGGGATTTCCTTTACTACTCGGATCCTGTGCCTGGTTCATGCTAATTCTGTGATGATTGATTTCCTGCAATTGAGATTTCTGCGCAGAAGTCATTGTTGTCAAAGCACCAGTAGGAAACAATATAATGGAGTATTGCATGCGCTTGTAATATTTGTTGCGTCGGAAGGCAGTCGTACTGAAGTACATCATGCCATCTGGTCTTAGATCAGTCGTACTGAAGTACATCATGCCATCTGGTCGTAGAAGTGTGTTTAGAGAATTGGTTTTGAGTGATCAAGGGCACTGGCTTGTATTATAAAGAAACCCAATACTTTGTTTTTACCATTGGTGTTTGCTTCCTCCACCTTCAAATTTGAAGAGTTTATGTCGAACTTGGTGGTGATTTTGAAAGCACTGGAGATCACTTCTTGATGCATTGTGATATAATAATCAATAATATGAGAATGCAAAGTGCTCTTTATTACATCAGCAATTCTTGTTTGGCTCTTGGTTTTTCAGACATGCCGGAGCCATCCCATCAAAAACCATTACCCTCTCCCTCTTCACCATCAAAATCCCAACTCAGATCCTCCTCTTCATCACCGGAGATCGCCCGTTTAACAAGCAAACCCCTCGCTTCCTCTGCTTGCTTTAACTTGAACATTCTATAAAAATACCGACTCCAATTACTTTGATTATCCCTTTAACAGCCTCATTTTCCCTAATTAATCTCTTCATTTTTCTCTTCAATCACAAGACCCTCTGATCTCCATTTCTCATAATCCTCCTCATCCACGGGTTCACAATAATAAGTATCCAAATCACATTGCAATGCACGCACTTGAACATCGAAACGACTATATCTCGCATTCAAAGACTCCCTTTTAATCAAACTACCAGTATTACCATCACGGTCATGATCAACAGCTCAGAAAACCGAGTCACTACCGTGTGAGATGATCCGGGCCGTTGATTTCCAGCAGGTGGATCCAATATCGTCGATGGCTTGGCCGACAGACTCGAGGGACTCTTGGGCGACGGCGGCGCTGGTCTCAAACGAAGCGGGTAGGTCGTGGACGGCGCTTGAAGCGACATCACGGATGACGGCGGTTTCTTTCTTTAAACCGGATCCTAATTATTCGAGGTCCTTTTTATAGGTTCCGATAATTGATTCTGATCTGGTTGCTGTGGTTTTGATTAAAGAGCCAAACGACCATGTGGGGTCTAGGGTAGGCTGGTCAGGGTCCGCGTTGTCGGCGCTTGATATGGGTGTGGGATCATCGGACTCTGCGAAGGCGGAATTGAAGAGATTCATTAGGAATTTTGTGGAGGAGGAGAAGGCAACGTTTCTATATTTAGAGGTTCTCTGTGAAGCGAAGAAGAGACTTTGCTTTTTTGCACGGTTTTATTTATTTATTTGTTTATTTGGATAATATGATTAATCTTTCGGTCCCACTTCTAGATTTGCTTTTAGTAATTGCAGTCACCAATCAATCATGATTCACGTCTAGGTTTACTAAATTATTGGCATATATATATATATATATATATATATATATATATATATATAAAAGGTTGTGCATTTATTATAATTGCAACAAAATTTTTAAAGATCAACTTAAAATTTGATGTACAGGATTATATACACTAAAAATTAAATTCAAAATTTGAAAAATCAATATGTACTAAGATATTTGATTTTATATTGCGGTGAGCCCTTTAATTTTTAAACAAAACAAATTAATTTGCTAGTATAATTCTTAATTTTTTATTAATATTTTAAATTCCAATAAAAAAATCTAACTTTTTTTTATATGTCATTCATCAAATAAAAATAAAAAAACATGCTAAAAAAATCCTTAACAATTTAAAATAAAAAAAATACTTCTTTAATTAAAACTTTTTTGTATCATTAACGTGCTCAATTTCTTTTGGAACACTTCAACAAAAAACAATATTTTTAAGATTTTGATGTTAATATATTAAAAAAACATAAAATAATACAATACTTATATGTTATTGGGAGAAAGATTTTAGCAATGTCACTGAACCCATCCCAGTGGATATGCATAGAGATCTTTTGATCTCACATCTTACCTTGTATAGAATTAAAATCAAATCTTGTAAGAATTAATTTTTTATGACTCAGTCGATTCAATAGCTTTAAAGGCAACTTGCATAATCTTGTTAAAAAAAAATTCAAAACACGGCCATTATTATTTTTAAAATATTGAAACAACGGTGTCTTAGATTGATTTGGGCAACTTGAGTTAACCCACTGGATATATACCCTAACTTAAAGATTCAATTTTGTTTAATAACTTTATTTTTTAAAAGTATTTTTTTATTAATTATATAGTAAAAAAATTGCTCATATGAACACCACCAAATAATTTATTTAATAAAATAAAACCTCAAATATATTCTGAATTAATTTAAGAAATAAATAATATATTTATGTATCTAATTTTAAGGAAAATGAATTTAAATTGAAAAAAAAAGCTTGGTGTGTGGGCTTGATAATACAAGCATGTATGATTGGGTCTTTTTTATATATATAAAAAATAACATGATGACAAGTTGCCTGCTAGTTTAACTCTGGCTACCATCGTCTCCGATGGCTAGAACAGAACATTCTTAAAAAATCAAGCTAAAAAATTTCAAGTATTTTTTTAAATCTAAAACGCTCAAGAAACACTCCATAATGTAACCTTTAAAAAATGTTTAATCGATCAAAAATCCAAAATCAATCCTGATTTAGAAAAACATTTATGAAACCCAACTTGTTTTTATGAAATAAAACACATTGACACCAATAATGACCTTTTGGTCACTAAAACACAATCAATTCATAACTCTCTCCCTTCTCACATATTTTAAACATCTCTCTCTCTCTCTCTCTCTCTCTCTCTCTCTCTCTCTATCTTATGGGCTAAAACATAAACAAAATAAAATTTTAAATCAAAATATAAAAGCATTAGAAAACACGGACTAAAAATGAAAATTTTTAAAACTTTGGGAACTAAAATACTTAAAAACAAGTACTAGCTACTATAGAAAAAAAGAGAGGTTAGAATCTTGTTTAGTGTCAATTTTGGTCTCCAATGTTTTATTTATGTTTAATCAATAAAATTAAATTTGATTTTGCTAAATTGAACAACAATTTAATGCCAAAATCTATTTTCAATATTGCGAGAAAATCCATACCAAATTATTAAGTTGAATTCCAAATAAACTAAATATAAAAGTATCAAATTGAAAAAATATAAGTAACTGAAAAAAAATCCAAGGACTAAAAAAGGAAAACATTCGGCGAATCCAGAGTACTTTCCTCTCATAAGAACATTCATCACTAGTACTTTCCTTCTTCTTCTTTTTTTTTTTTAATCATTAGGTCAAAATGAATAATTTGAAAATGCAGCCTGAGTTCTATCCCTTTTTAGGCACTAGGTAAAAAAAAAATAAAATTGTGCATCACCTTATAAAATACTATTCATTTTAATAAAATTTTTTTCTTTTAAATTTATGTTTTTTTCCTCTTAATTTCATCTTTCAATATTTAATTTATTGAAAATTAAGTTTCATAATTTATTATGGTTTGCTTTATAAGTTGTTAGTCTCTTGACCAATGTTGCGGGTTTAGTGGGTTAACCAGGTTGACTCAATTTTTTTTTTCAATTTTATCCTTTAATATTGAGTTGATTATGAATTAATCTTTATAATTTATTTCAGTTTAGTTTCTACGAAGTTATCTTAGTCTTATGACTCAGGTCGCAGGTTTGACAGGTTAACTTGTTGACTCGAGTTTTTTTGTCTTTTTTTAATTGTATCCTTTAACATTGGGTTGATTAAAAATTAGACTTCATGATTTGTTTTAGTTTGCTTTCTATGAGGTTATCTCAATCTTATGACTTGATTCACATGTTTTGCGGGTTAACCCAAGTAAATTCAGGTAATTTTATCGCGTCCTGTTTTTAGATTAAATTTCTTTTTTAATTCCATCCTTTAACAATAAGTTTATTGGAAATTGAGCTTCATAATTTGTTTCAATTTGCTTTTCATGAGGTTATCCTAGTCTCATGACCTGGATTGCGGGTTTGGCAGGTTAACTTAGGTTTATTTGGGTCATTTTCTTTCTGTACTTTCTATGAGGTTATCCCGGTCTCATGACTTAAGTCATGAGTTTGGTAAGTTAACTCAAGTCATTTTCTTCTATTTTTAATTATTTTTTTCATTTTCATTTTTTAACACCAGGTTGATTGAGAATCTTTATAATTTATTTTTATTTGCTTTATTTGGGGCTATCATAATCTCATGATCAGGGTCGTGGATTTGATAGGTTAACTCGTGTTGATTTGGGTCAATTCAATATATATATATATATATATATATATATATATATAAAAGATGTTTCTAGAATTTTGCAAGTCAAATTATGTTTTTATTAGTCGTCCGAGTTATTTTTAGACCCATTAAGGCAATCAAGTCACATCAAGTTAATCCCTGCACAGTTTAAATCACATCAAGTTAACTTGTACACCGTTCAAATTTTTTTTAATAAAAAATGCATGTTCAAAAAAAATTTAATCCGATCCGTGACATGGTATCATGTTCTCAGTATATTTTCAACATGCTACTTGTGGCGTCAGCATTTCTCAATTCGAATGACATCACTTTATAGCAAAAAGTTCCCCAAGGCATGACAAATATAGTTTTCTCCTTGTCTTCCTTTGCCATTCTAATTTGGTTATATCTCGAGAACCCATCCATAAATGAGTATGTGACACTCTTCATAGCATTATTGACTATGATCTCTACGTGGGGTAGAGGAAAGTCATCATTCAGACTTGCCTTGTTCAAGTCTTTGTAACCTATATACACCTTGATCTTGCCACTATTTTTTAGAAACTACAACCCACTCTTTTTCCTCAGTTATAATAAGGTATCAATCTTCAATTCTTTCTTTTCTTGTTCAGTATCCAAATTTATAACTTTTAATTCTTCATTAACAAGTTTTCAAGTTTTCTCATAATTTTCCACCAACCTAGTAAAATCTTTTATTTCCTCTTCTTCACCATCTTCATTACTCATTGCAATTGAATTATCAAAACTTGGCCAATTATTCTTAATACAGTGGGTTCGTGAATTGATAAAACTTTTAAGGTTTTTTTTTTTAACATGATAGGAGCACCCTTCATCTTCCAATTTTAGTATGCCTCTCCCTCGACCAACTTCTTCACAAAAGCTTTTGCAGGGATGTCAGCGTTAATGTGCATAGACAATTATGGCCGCATCTCATCTTTTGCTTTGACCTTCACTTCCTCAATCTATTTCATATCTTGACATTCCAAAGCATCAATGTGAGGTATGTTATGCTAGATCTAATCACCTCCATAGATCTTGAAAAGGTTATTTGGAGTGGTGGGATGGCAAACCTTTTCTCCTCTAGCTCCTATCCTTTAATCTTCACCATAATAGCTTACAACCCGTTTGTAATCATCTAATCTATGGTCCGTATATTTCAATTTCATCAAATTGACTCCCTCAGCCATTCTAGTTTTATGATAATACTAGAAAGGAACCCCATTCTTAAAAAAGAAAATGTTTTAAAAAAACTAAGAATCAATTAAATCAAAAAAATTAGAAAAAAATAATCGAAAAAACAGAACTATGAAAAAAACTGATTAAACCAATTAAAATATTTTAAAAAATCAACCAGTTCGATTCGGTTTCAAGCTATCTGAAATTGAAAAATTGAACCGAACCAAAAAACCAAGCCAACCCGAACCGAAAAAACCAAGCCAAACTGAAACCAAACCCATTAGAAATTAAAAAAAAACCCAAAAAACAATATAGTTTTTTGTTTTTAATATAAAATAACCGAACCGAACTGAAATCAGTCGGTTGGGTTTTGGTTTTTGTCAGTGTTTTAAAACCCGGACCGGCCCGGCGGGTCGACCTGGGACCCAGCCGACCCGGGCCTGGGACCGGTCTGGGTGGAGGCAAAAACCCGCTTGGGAGTTGGCCCGGTGAAACCCGGTCGACCCGGGACCCGGGCTACCCGGTAAAACCCGGATGAGACCCAGTCTATTTTTTTTTAGACTGATTGATGTTAAACGACGTCGTTTTGGCCTTTGTTTTAAAGGCCAAAACGATGAAGAACAATGAAGCAGAATTGGACATTTTGATTACAGAGCAAACCTAATTAACAAACAAATCAATTTCAATCGATGAGCTGAAAAGCAGAGGAGAGTAGAAGACCGAAGACGTCTTGATCATTGTTGTTTCATTGCGAAAAAGGTTAGTTTCTTGTTTCTGTTCACAAATCTTCTTCTTTCACTCTCTCTTTTCTTTATTCTTGGCCGTGTTTTGAACTTGCAGTTCTGGGCATCATTTTGCTGTTCGTTGATTCAGTCTTGTTGATTCAGTCGCAGCCCAGTCATCTCAACCTCAGGTATGTTTCTCTGTTCTTTCTTTTCTGTAGCGTAATAACTTCCTCTGCTATTAGGAAGTGTTGAAAATGGATGAGGAAACTAGTTTTGTTCGGTGCATTTGCTTTTGGAACTGTTATAGCCATAATTTGAAACTATTTTGTTCTAAGAACTGTTATAGCCAGAGATTGAAATTGTTGTAAGAATTATTGATTATGGTTAAAATATTTCGGCTAGTAATTGTTGGTGTGTTTGTTTGTTCTGCCTTTGCTTCTGCTAAATTCCATGCATCTACCAGCCAGTGCATGGATAGGGGTTGGTGATTGAATTGCTGTTTTGATTAATCTGTCTTTGTTCATGAACGAAAGCAAACGTGTGATGGATAACTAAATAATTAACCATAAATGATGAATTGCTAAATCTGTCTTCTGCTAAATCATGAATTAACCATAAATGATTCTGGTTCGAGTTTAAAACTATATATCTCTACCTTATAATTGCCAAAGATTTCCTTTGCTAAGCTATTACTACGACTTCTATGCTGCGAAATTTTATGTCAAGAGAAGAAAATGGTATCAATATTGTCATATTGATTCTCCATAGATTATATGGTAGTTCAGGTTCGGAAACATGTAAGAAATTTGCAATATCTTGGGATATTAATTCTATGCTACAGAATGCTCAGAACCGAAAATTCTCTTTGATATCAGGCATCCATTGGCTCTTCTCTGGATCTATATTTTGCATATTTGCAATTCACTTAGTTGCATCTTCATGTTCTCAACCTCTTTTCTCATCATCTTTATCTCATTCCGGGATGTCATCCATTCATTCTCCACACATCTATTTACCCTGATGTGGCCTGTGTCTTTGTTCTTTGGTAATTGGATCCAACAGATGTCAATTGCCTCTCCTTTCCCAGTATATTTATATACTAAATTCTCCCAATTCTATAATTTAATTAATGGATTGCAAAGTGATTTGGCTTGAAATTATATTCCCTCTTGTAAATTATGTTAGGTTCTGAAAATGTCTTCACATGATGGTAGTACTCCAAGTAGTGATCCTTCAACGGCCTAATCATCTCAACCTTCAATTTCCATGTCAAGTGGTAGTAGAGGAAGAACAGATTTGGCATGGGGTCATTGTAGAGAAGCTCCTGAACTTAGTGTTGGGTGTAAAAAAACAAAATTAGTTTGTTTATATTGTGCTAAAGTATTTGCGGGTGGTGGCATTAATCGATTTAAGCAACATTTAGCTGGAGCTAAAGGAGAAGTTGAACAATGTCGTAAATGTCCTCCTGATGTTCGACATCAAATGCTTTTGAATCTTAAAGGAAATGCTGAAAAAAAAAGAGTTAGAGAAATGCAAGCAGAATTCAATCCATTTAATGCACGACAAAGGGAGCATGAAGAGATGATGATTAGGCAATTAGAAGATGATGATAATAGTGATGATGAGGATGATGAGGATGTCAATACTAAAAAACATATGTTACCACCAAAAATTACAAAAAAGAAAAAGATTCAAAGCACCAACACTGTAAAACAATCGACTACAAGTTGTGAAAAACAGAAGAAATCTGCAACATTAGGGACATATTTCATGCCGAGAACAACTCCTGGTGCTCAAAAGTCTATTCAGAATTGTTGGCAAAGGAAGGAAGCAGTTGAACGGTGTGATCTTGCTTTAGCGAAATGGATGATTGATGCATGTGTGCCATTTAATGCTGTTAATTCTGTGTATTATCAGCATGCCATAGATGCTGTAACAACCATGGGTCCTGGTTATAAAGGACCAAACTTGCATGCTATTCGTGGTTATTACTTGGCAAAAGCGGTTGATGAAGTCAAGATTTATGTTGAGACTTATTGAGAGATTTGGAAGAAGACTGGTTGCACATTAATGGCTGATGGATGGACAAATCAGAAGAGGAGGACTTTAATTAACTTTTTAGTATATTGTCCTAAAGGAACAGTTTTTTTGAAAACCGTGGATGTATCAGATGTCTCAAAGACTGCTACATTGTTGTATTAGTTGTTTAGAGAGGTTATTTTGTATGTTGGGGTAGAAAACATTGTGCATATGGTGACTGATAATGCTGCAAATTATGTTGTTGCTGGCAAGTTATTGATGGAAGAATTTCCTTCAATATTTTGGTCTCTTTATGCTGCTCATTGCATCAACCTCATACTCCAGGACATTGGTAAATTGCAATCGGTTTGTTGTGTTGTTGAGCATGCTTCTGGTATCACAAAGTACATTTATAATCATTGTTATCCATTGTATTTGATGATGAAGTTCACTGGAGGAAAAGAAATACTTCGTCCTGCTCCTACTCGTTTTGCTACCAATTTCATTGCATTGCAAAGCATTTTAGCTCATAAAAATGAGTTGAGAGCTATGGTGACATCTAGGGAATGAGTCTCATCTGCTTATGTTAAAGATATCAAAGGAAAAGAGTTTGTTGAGAGTGTGCTAGACTCTCTGTTTTGGGAAGAATGTGCAATAATTGTGCAAATGAGTGAGCCTTTAATTCGAGTTCTACGAATGGTTGATGGTGATGATAGACCTTTGATGTGATATTTGTATGATGCTATTCATCATGCAAAAAGAAGAAATGATGAGGAGATTTCAAAAGAGAAAGGCTAGAGTGAAACCTTTCATAGACATTATCAGTAATTGGTGGGATGGACAATTTTATAGACATCTTTATGCAGTGGCATTTTGGTTGAATCCTCGATTTCAATATGATTCAAATATAATGGATAAACATATGAGCACCATTTCTGGACTTCTAGATGTTCTTGAGAAGTATGCACATGGAAATCTACCATTGCAAAGTAAGATTACAAGTGAGATGAAGTTGTTTAGGAATGCTGAACATGACTTTGGTCGAGTGTCTGCAATAAATAATCGCACCCTTATGCCTCTAGGTATATAATTTTTATATTTAAAAATATTATTTGACATAGTCTCCTTTTACTTATTATTTTTTTATATAGATGAATGGTGGATGACATATGGAACCAGCGCTCCAAATCTACAACAGTTGGCTATACGAGTGTTAAGTCAAACTTGTAGTTCTTCGGGATGTGAGAGAAATTGGAGTATGTTTGAACATATTCATTCCAAGAAGAGAAATAGATTGGAGCACCAAAGGCTTAATGACCTTGTTTACGTCCACTGCAATCTAAGATTGAAACAAAAGTATTTTTCTTTTCTCTAATTCCTTAAATATTATTTTATCTTGTTTAGTAACATTATTAATACTTATATTGTGTTTATCTTCACTTTTAATATATAGGAATTATTGGAAAGGACAAAATTATGATCCAATTAATGTTGAGACAATTTGTGACATTGAAAATTGGATAGTAGAAGATGACCCGTCAATCTTGACAAAAAGAAGCAGAGAGTTTTCACCAAGCTCTATCAACTATGACCATGCAAGATACTTTAGATGATGGTAATTAATGATTGATTATTTAGTGATAAATATTATTTAAAATAAAGTTTTGTTTAACACATAATATTTATTTATTAATTGTGTTTGAAATGTAGATGTGATAAATATTAATGATATTGAAGATGATTGTGACGATGAAATTTCAAAGGAGCATGCTGATAATTTATTAGGTGTTGACGAGATTGGCTCAATTCCATCGATATTTGATCCAAATTTTGCTTCTATGGACACAGAAGAACTTAATGTGTTCATTCAATAAAAGTGAATGTGTTGTTGATTTAGAATTTATGTGGTTGGATGTTTTGTTTTAAATATTTTAGAATTTATATTTTATTTATGTTTTGGATATTGAATTAAATTTATGTTGTTGGTTTATAATTTAAATTTGGTTTATGTAAGTGTTGCATTGTAACTAGTTATGTGTTTTTTTTTATAGGTTTTTTTGGGTTGACCCGGGTCAACCCAGGTCAACCCATCTGACCCGTGACCCGATCACTTGACCGGGTCGATGACCGGGTCGGGTTTCAAAACTATGGTTTTTGTTCTAAAATAACCAAACCGAAACCGGTCGGTTTGAACCGGTTTCGGTTTTTCTTTTAAAAAAAATCAGTTTTGATATTTTTTAGATAAAAACCAAACCAAACAAAAAATAATCACCCCGTAGAATTGACAGAGTATACCATGCTAGATAAAGAAAACCAAATCATGACAGGTTTTCTGCAATGCAAGATGGATTACTCTCGTACAAGAGTCAAAAAGAGATCCCATGACAGGTTTACAAAACCCTGGCAGCAAAAGCTCAATCCTTGCTAGAAAAAATCTCTGATTGCTCAGTATACACCTACAAGCTCCTTCAATTTAAATTAAGGTAAGAAATCATGCAAATAAAGACAGGCACCAACTCCTTTAGTAGAACAGCATCTGTAAAGCTCCCGAACCATTTTAAACGGGATGGTAAATCAAGAATTCGGTCACAGCAACAGAAGAAAGGTTAAAGAAGATAGAACCGGCAAATAATGTGATTTTCTTGCACAAGAAAAAAGAGACACATTTTCATGAATGGTATTTATAGTTATGAAAACTCACGGAACTGTGACAAGAACATGAATCCAATCACTTGAACATCTAAATGGAAGATACGATACAAAGACATATATCTCACAATGCACTGTAATGGAATAATAATTAGCACGTATGAAAAATCACTTAACATGCACATCATCTTCGTCTTCAATATCCCAACTAAAATCATCCTCTTCCTCTGCAGCGCTCAACCGCTTCTGCAAGTCAACTTTACTTGTACCAGCACTCTTCCCGCTCCCCACAGCTTCCCCTTTGCTCTCATCATTACTCCCAATATCTTCAATCTCATCCCACTCAAGATCCTCCTCAGGCAGCAACTGACTCGAAACCACAGAAACATCACTATCCTTACATGATCCACCATTACCCCCCTTTCCCTCCACCACCTTCTCCTCCAACTTATCACTATCCTTGCATGATATGCCATCATGCCCCTCTCCCTTCACCACCACAGCCTTCTCCTCCAACTTATCATTATCCTTGCACAATTCAGCAGTACTGCCCTTTCCCTCCACCACCACCACCTTCTCCTCCAACTTATCCTCACTTCTATCAACCCCAACCTTTTCCTTCTCTGCTACATTCTCATTAATCACCTCATCAACATTCTCCTTCTCTACCTTTGCATGTTTACTTGATTCACCTTTCGACAAAAACACATCACCCTCCTCCTTATCATCATCAAAATCCCAACTCAAATCCTCTTCATCACCAGAAATCACTCGTTTAACAAGCAAAGCCCTCGCCTCCTCGGTTTGTTTCAACTTGAGCATCCTATAAAAATACCTACTCCAGAAATTCTCATCATCAACTCTGTTCGGCACAACCTCATTATAAATATCCCTAATCACCCCATTCTCAGTAATTAACCGCTCGATCTCCTCTTTTTTATCATCCATTACAAGACCCCCTAATTTCCATTTCTCATAATCAACCTTATCCTCTGGTTCGCTACAATAAGTATCCAAATCAGACTGCAATGCATGCACTTGAGCATCAAAACGACTGTATTTCACATCCAAAGACTGCTGTTTACTCAAATTACTTCTACTACCATCAGCATTAGATGAGAGTAAATCATGATCATGGTCAGCATCTAAAATGGAGTCTTTACCTTGAGAAATGATCTGGGCCGTTGATTTCCACATGGTGGATCCAATACCGTCGATGGTTTCTTGAGCGACGGCTGCGCTTGCCTCGAAGGAGGCGGGGAGATCATGGACGGCGCGTGAAGCGACATCACGAATAATGGCGGTTTCTTTTTTTAAGCCGGATCCGAATTCTTCAAGATCCTTTTTGTAGATTTCCATAACGGATTCAGACTTGGTTGCTAAGGTCTGGATTAATGAACCAAGAGACCAGACCTGGTTTTGGGTTGTCGGGTTCGGGTCTTCGGAGGTGGAATTGTTAGGAGGGGAACGGGATTTGGGTGAATCGGGTGGTGTTGTGTCATCAGCGAAGACTGATTTGAAGAAATTCATTTGGGAAGGATTAATTGTTTTGATTTTGCAGTGAGAAAGACAAGGGATCGGTGACTTCTCTTTCATATAGTCATGGTGGAAGGAGAAGGAGAAGGAGAAGGAGAAGGACTTGGGTTTTGGACTTCCTTTTTATCGATTGAAAATGACTGCCTAACCTTACCCTTCTTCCTATAAAAATTAGCATCAATCATTTTGTCCATTTAACCACAATTATAATTATAAGTAGAAAATCTTTCTGCTTAGATTGAAGTTATTTAAAACTTGCATAAGATTACATTAAGATTAAGAAAAAACCTAAAAGATTTGGGAAAAAACACAGCTAATTTCATTGTGTTCCTTTAGTTATTTAATTTTGATCCCTCCATGTTTTTTTTTCTTCCTTTGAAGTTGTGTTTATTTGGAATTGGGTTTGATAGTTTGTTTTGTTAGACTATCTTATCAGATCTCAGGATATAAAACAAATATATCGCACAGTTCATGCTCAGTTTGATAAAATTAAATGAAAATTTATTGATTTAAGATAATTAAAGCTATGGTGACCAAACTTGAACAATAGAAATTATTGAACCCCCTTTTCTTTTAAGAATCGAGGAATGAATTGCACAAGCAGGGGAAAGCTCCGACTTATTTTTTGGTCACTCAATTTTTTTTCTTCAATTTGATCATTTAAAGTTGAGTTTATTTGAGATTAAACTTAACAATGTTTTTTAGTTGTCTAGAAATGAAATTTTTTTTTATTAATCTAAAATAATTAAGGCTTAAGGGACCAAATTTGAAACTGATAACAATTACATGGACAAGGGTAAACAGTCAATGGAAAAAAGGCTAATGTGTACATCGCACGTGCCAGCATCTGAATGAAGTCGTTGCATCTGGTAGCAACATCTCTATCATTGGTGGCTTTGGAAGCATCTCGGTGAGGTCATCCCAGTGGTGAGATGTATTTTGTTAGTTGAGGTGCGTGGGGACTTATTTTTCTTCTTTTCTCTCCTCTTCTCGGTTTCCACGCCCATTCTTTCCAAAATAGCAAGGGGTCCTGTCATTTTGTTTTTATGTCAAATTTAGTCATTATTCTTTTGATTTCTAGTTGTTTTGTTTTGGATCATTTTTAAAAATGATTTTTTTTTCAATTTCAACACCCATCATTGGGTTGATTGAGAATTGAGTTTCGTGATATTTTTTTTATTTGCCTTCTATGGGGTAATTCTGGCCTTATGATCTGAGTCATGGGTTTGGAAGGATGACTTTAGTCTTTGTTAGGTCCTTTCTTATAATTAATTTTGTTATCAATTTCATCCTAACATTAGGTTCGTTCAGAATTGAACTTCATAATCTTTTTTAACTTTATTTTTTATGGAGTTATCCCGATTTCATGACTTAAGTTGTAGGTTTGGAGAATTGACCAAGTTGACTCAAGTGTTTTTTTGTTTTTTTAAATTGGATTTTTTTTTCCAGATTTATCCTTCAACAGTGGATTAGTTTGGGAATGAATTAGGAATCTCAATTCACAAACCACTTGTAAAGGTTTTTTATGGAATGAATTAGAAATCTCAATTCACAAACCACTTGTAAAGTTGACTAATGATAATGAGACATATTGTTGTCACCATAAGGTAAATGGTTAAGTGATGTCAATGGTAAGATATCAAGAGTTGATATCTTAGCCTTAAAATAAAAGAGTTAAATGACGCTAAAGGTACCGAGTGAATAAAATGTGCTTAAATGCTCTTATTGGCAATACATATAAATTCCACGAAAAAAGATGGATGTATGTGCATACTTTATTAATTATATGTAATCATGTTTTGTACACAAGTTCAGCACAGTCTCACACTGAATAGAGTGGAGGCAGCATATGACACTTTTTCTATATCGTAGGTTATAATGCATATATGTTTTAGTTTAAGCATCTTTAAGAATCTTTTATTTTTATTGATATTTTTTAATGTTTTCACGGTTATTGACAATGAGAAAATAAAAAAAAAAGAAAAAAAAAATGCACAGTTTTTCAAGATGATCAATTCATTATATCATCTCAACAATAAGTCTGGTTTGGGATTGGGCTATTGAGGGTTTGGTTGACAAAGAGATGGTGGCTTAAATTATATTTCTCTGGTGTTTTGGATGAAAATGGTCGGTGGCGTTAGGAGATCTTAGTAGGCTATGATATTTTGAGAAATTAGGAGTTCTGGAGAAGAAAAAAAAGAAAGATGAATACAATGGCTTTTGTTTTTTGTTTTTTAAGATGTTGATATAAGCTAATGATGTGATATCTATTTTAATTGGAACAAGTTGTAACTAATAAGATGTAACTAGTTATAACTTGATCGTTATAAAAGAAATTATCACCACCACCTACACCTCACATCTTGATATAGTAGAACACTAGTTCATTGACCTGCACTACATTACGAGTCAAGTTATTTTGAAAAAGAATAAAAAGATTTATGTATAGATATTGCTACTCTTTTAGTAGACATGGATTAGTCCACTTGTGAAGTTAGCTAATACTAATGATAACAAGGCATATCATAGTCGGCATAAGATAAATGTTCAAGTGATTAGAACGGTTTAGCCTTGAAATAGAAGAGTTAAATGACGCTAATGATATTTAGTGAATAAAATGTGCTTTAAATGCTGTTATTTGCAATACATATAAATTCTATGAAAAAAGATAGGTGTGTATATATATATATATACATGCTTTATTAATTATGTGTAATCATGTTTTGTATACAAGTTAAGCAAAGTCTCGCCGGGCAAATAAAGCAGAGATAGCAAATGATATTTTTTGTATATATATGTTTTCTTTATTTTACATCGTTGTGTAAATGAATATAATAACTTAGTTTATAAATGTTAATAACACTATCATAATGTCAATGGAAGTTAATATCTTGTATCATGGTTTTGGTTAAAACATACCTAACCATCTAATAGGTGGCCTAGTGGTAAGAGTTTGAGATTAAGAGGTTTGCTCCCCCTATGGTCTCAGGTTCGAATCTTGTAGTTGCTAATATGATGACCACTGGAGATTTACATGGTTGTTAACTTCAGAACCCGTAGGAATTAATCGAGGTGCGCGCAAGTTAGCCTGGATACCCACATTAATAAATAAATAAAAACATGCCTATCATTAAGAAAATAAAATAAAAACATGCCTATACCAGTGTACTACCTTAGTATCCTTTCCTCATGCTGTGTAGATTTTTAATGTAATATATTGGTTAGAACAAAGATTTGTTTGAGGATTCAACAAAAATCCTCCCAGCTCATGTTAGCTATTCTGTCAATTTATGCAAGATGAGTTGATTAGCGTGATGAGACATCCAAATTTCCTACAGACAAGTTTTTGGCAGCAACTGAAAGTCGAAAGGCAATCCTCCCAAGTAGAAGAAACCATAAAGTGGAAAACAATTCACATAGAAAAAACCATATTTTTACCACAGTTGATTAGGAAAATAGAACACCAAGGACTCTGCAAAGAGAAACCGCCCACTTAGGCGCTAACAGAGTACATTAATAACATATAACATCCACAATTTCACAATGAATATAAGTTATTATCAAATATAGAATTGCATGCTAACCCTGGCTGACTTCAGTCTTTTTAGGTCCTTTCTTATAATTAATTTTGTTATCAATTTCATCATATAACATTAGGTTCATTCAGGATTGAGCTTCATAATCTTTTTTAACTTTATTTTTTATAGAGTTATCCCGATTTCATGACTTAAGTTGTAAGTTTGGAGGGTTAACCAAGTTGACTCAATTTTTTTTTAAATTGAATTTTTTCAGATTTATCCTTCAACAGTGGATTAGTTTGGGAATGAATTAGAAATCTCAATTCACAAACCACTTGTAAAGGTTTTTTATGGAATGAATTAAAAATCTCAATTCATAAACCACTTGTAAAGTTGACTAATGATAACGAGGCATATCGTTGTCACCATAAGGTAAATGGTTAAGTGATGTCAATGGTAATATATCAAAAGTTGATATCTTAGCCTTAAAATAGAAGAGTTAAATGACGCTAAAGGTACCAAATGAATAAAATATGCTTAAATGCTCTTATTGGCAATACATATAAATTCCATGAAAGAAGATATAAATTCCATGAAAGAAGATGGGTGTATGTGCATGCTTTATTAATTATATGTAATCATGTTTTGTACACAAGTTCAGCACAATCTCAACCTGAATAGAGCGGAGGCAGCATATGACACCTTTTGTATATCGTAGGTTATAATGCATATGTGTTTTAGTTTAAGCATCATTAAGAATCTTTTATTTTTATTGATATTTCTTAATGTTTCCACAGTTATTGGCGATGCTCTTCTAACAACGAGAAAATAAATAAATAAATAAATAATGCATAGTTTTTCAAGATGATCGATTCATTATATCATCTCAACAATAAGTTTGGTTTGGTATAAGGCTATTGAGGGTTTGGTTGACAAAGAGATAGGGGCTTAAACTATATTTCTTTGGTGTTTTGGATGAAAATGGTCGGTGGCGTTGGGAGATCATGGTGGGCTATGATTTTTTAAGAAATTAGGAGTTCTGAAGAAGAAAAAAAAATGAATACAACTGCTTTTTTTTTTAAGATGTTGATATAAGCTAATGATGTGATATCTATTTTAATTGGAACAAGAATAAAATATTATAGCTTGATTGTTATAAAAGAAATTATCATCACCACCTACACCTTACATTTTGATATAGTAGAACACTAGTTCATTGACCTGCATTACATTGCGAGTCAAATTATTTTTAAAAAGAATAAAAAGATTTAATGGATTAGTCCACTTGTAAAGTAGGCTAATAATGCTAATGATAACAAGGCATATCATACTTGGTATAAGGTAAATGTTAAAGTGATGTGAATGGTTTAGCCTTGAAATAGAAGAGTTAAATGACACCAATGGTACTGAGTGAATAAAATGTGCTTTAAATGCTTTTATTTGCAAGACGTATAAATTCCACGAAAAAAAGATACGTACATGTACACATGCTTTATTAATTATGTGTTATTATGTGCCGGGCAAAACAGAGATACCATATGATACTTTTTGTATATATATATATATATATATATATATATATATATATATATATATATATATATATACTTTATTTCTGTAAACATACTTAAATAATGTATGCATTAGTATATCTTCTGATTATGTAAATGAATATGATAACATAGTTTATAAATGTTAATAACACCATCATAATGTCAATGGATGTTAATATTTGTATCTTGATTTTGGTTAAAACACACATGACTATCTAGTAGATGGTCTAGTGATAGGAGCTTGGAACTAAGAGATTTGCTCCACCTGTAATTTCAGGTTTGAGCCCTGTAGTTGTTAATATAATAGCCACTGGAGGCTTACATGATCGTTAACTTCAGAGCCCGTGAAATTAATCGAGGTACACACAACCTGATCTGGACATCCACATTAATAAAAAAAAAAAACATTGCTATACTAATGTAATGCCTTAGTATCCTTTCCTCATGTTGTGTTGACTTTTAATGTACTGTATTGGTTAAAACAAAGATTTGTTTGAGGATTCAACAAAAATCCTCCCAGCTCATGTTAGCTATTCTGTCAACTTATGCAAGACGAGCTGATTAACTTTGATGAGACATCCAAATTTCCTACAGACAAGTTTCTGGCAGCAACTAAAAGTCCTTCACTCCAAAACAACCTAGAATTCACGTTGTACCTCGATTTTGCTTGCAAAAGAAGTCCTGAGAAAGGCAATCCACCCAAGTAGAAGAAACCATAGAGTGGAAAACAATTCACACAGAAGAAACCATATTTTTACCACATTTGATTAGGAAAATAGAACACCAAGGACTCTGCAAAGAGCAACCGCCCACTTAGGCGCTAGCAGAGTACATTAATAACATATAACATCCACAATTTCACAATGAATATAAGTTATTATCAAATATATAATTGCATGCTAACCCTGGCTGAAGAGAGTATGCTGTACAACTAACTGTTTCTCTGACTCAGCACCCGCAGAATGGAAAGAAACAGGTTCAGAACGTCCAAATAGAGAGCAACTGAGGCCAAAATATACTCATCATATGAGAAGCGCTTGATCAGGTGGTCAGTGTCATAAACAATGTATCCACAGAAGATCAAAGCGCTAATTCCACCATAAACTGCAGTAGACGTTGAGCCAAGTGGGAAGAACACCTGCATAATACCAGAACATCCATAACATCAGACATATATACTGGGTGAACACATAATAGCTCCGTGTTGCTCAGATAACATATCCATGGGAGGGTGACTTGAAGAAAATGAGGCATCTGACCTGGATAAAACTAGTCAGGATGAGGATAATGAGGGAAGTGAAGAGAATTGGTCCCAGGAAGCTAAAGTCCTTGCCCTTCTTTGCAGCCCAGAAAGTGTACGCAGTTAGAGAGCAAACCACAGCGGAGGTCAGAATTAATGCCTCAAGCACAATTTTACCTGAAAATATTTGAATGCAAGACAATAATCAAATCATAATTATAAAAGCTGCACATGAAGTCGCCAACAATCAACGAACTATTAAATGTCCAAACAGGATAAGAAAAAGATACCGACCTTCTATATTAGCGCAGCTTGCTCCAACCAAGAGGCTTAGCGAAACGGTGAAGAGGCCAAGAATAATTAGATTCACAGGGTGTTTCTGGTGATACACATGCAAGGGCCACAACACTGCAAGAAAAATTACCCTCATTAAAAGAACAAAATTTCAAGAAACAAGCAAATTCACAATCCTCTTGCAAGTGAATCCACTTGAGTTTCATGTGTCCCACTTGAGTTTCAAGAAACTTTTTTTTTTCTATTTAAACTCTCCATGTCACGAGAAATTTATAAAAAATATATAATTTAAATTACAAATTCACAATCAAGTTTCAATCTTCAACCCAAAAAGACATCCTAAAACATGAGATTTAAACAACATAAAACCACAAACAAATCAAGAAAGAAAGGAGAGATCTTGAATATGGAGTACTTACAAATAAAGGGGACAATTGATAGAAACAAAACGAACCCGAAACTTCCCTTGAGAAGATCAGTCATAGGAGTATAGAGAATCGTAACAGCAGAGACGATGGTGGTGAGGACAAGCTGAGCAGCCAAGATTCCATAAACTTTGCGAATCAAACCCCATCGTAATTGGTTCTCTCCAAGACTCAAACCCGGGTACAAACTCTCTCTATTTCCTGCCTCCAAATCAATCTCCTTTGCCCCATCCTTGTTGCTAACGCTTGCGTATCCGTACATCTCTGCTGATTCTTCTCCCTTCTCTCTTGTTTTCCTTTACTTAACGAGGAGGGAAGGAGGAAAGGAGGGAGATGGCCTTTCCTTTTTATTTTATTGAGAGTCGGTGGTTGTTTTCTAAAATGACGGGTTATCAGGTTTGAGAAGTGTGACGGGCGAATGGGATAACAGGAAATGTGGAAATGGATGGAAGACAACGTTAGCGATACTGTTTAGGGCTGTGACTCTAGATGTTTCTTTGGAATATAAGTTGTTACCAACAAGTCCACCATCTTGTTTTTTTAAGTCGCGTTGCGGAGAGATCGATAGTTTTGTTATGTTTTTTTTTTAAAATATATTATTTTAGTATTTTTAAATTGTTTTAATAGATTGATATTAAAAATAAATTTTATAAAATAAAAAGATATATATTATTTTAATATATTTTTAATTAAAAAAATCTTTTGTAGTGATGGGTGGAAAGAATAAATAATTCTTGTTTTTTTATAAGTTTAAAAAATTAAGTTGTCATCTAGTATTTTGGTTGCTAAAAATCCTAATTAATCTCAGAGTCTGGATAAGGGGATAGATTGTATATAAAAAAATAATTTTTTTAAAATTTAGATCAAATTCTGATAGATTTCATAAACTGACTATTAAATCTAAAATACATGTCAAGATATCCACAAAACTATTTTTCTTAAGTTTTTTTTTAAAGATGCTAAATCATACCATATATCCCTTTTTATTATTTATACAAAAAAATAATAAACTAAAATACATGTCAAGATATCCACAAAACTATTTTTCTTGAGTTTTTTCTTTTAAAGATGCTAAATCATACCATGTATCCCTTTTTATTATTTATACAAATATAATTTTTTTGAGAGACTTAGTCATTTGCGAATCAAAATATTTAAATGTATTTTAAAAAATATATATTTTTTATTGTTTTTTTAATAATAAAAAAATCAGTTTATTTAATATAAAAAAATTCCTTATGTGTAGATAATAATTCTAAATACTAAATATAGAAGGGTTAAAAAAAAAACAATCAGCAGTTAAATTAAAAAAAAGGGGCTTTGTTAGGCAAAAACAAGAAAAAAATCAGTAAAACAAAATTGTTGAGATTCGTGGAGGCAGTTTTCGTCCCGTACACCTTATCTCTAAACGAGATATGTCCCTGAAAAAATGTCCCGCTGATGTTAAATGAGCTAGCACCACCATCCAAGTCTGGTAGTTTATGAGGGATAGTTTCATGTCCATTTGTGTTTCAGAGAGTTTCCGCCTCCATGGAATTGTATCCTTCCCTTCCAATATTAAAGTATTTTATTAGCATCTATTATTACCATATATATATATATATATATATATAAACAGAAGAAGCAACAAGGGCAAAAACAATATAATAATAACCACAACAACAATAATAATAAACTGAACAAGCAAATGGAGAAGAGACGACGACCTCCTCCTCTTTCTCTCTCTTTCTCTAGCTTTTCAAAACCCACAAGCTTGATTTAGAGTCAGACCCCTTACAGCAGACGCAACATACAAAAAAACGAAGAAGAAGGATATGGTTTTCGATTCGACCCCCAGTCTCTTCAACAATACCAGAAGGTAATTTAATCCCTCTGGGTTGGGTTTTTATTGAATATTCTTTGAAGTTTAATCTGAATGATTGACTTGTTTACTTGTCGATTTCTCTTTGTTTCTATGATTTAATTTCTGGGAAATGATTTCACAAGGAAAAGAAACAAACTGTAGGAATTTTACAGGTCTTTGAATCACAAGCTTCGTGCTTTATTTATTTATTTATTTATTATTAGTCCCATTTAATCAAAGTGCATGATTGTTAAAAGTAATTGGTCCTACTGTAATTGCAGTTCAAGTAGTGATCCTTACAGCGAAGAATATGGGAATGCAATGATTGTAAGAGCACACCCACTAGGTACGGCACGAGCCAACAACAATGTTAATGTAGAGGGTGCAAGGCGGCCTGGACTTGAGCCGTGTATAGGGTTAGAGTTTGATTCGGCAGATGATGCGCGTGAGTTTTACAGTGTGTATGCCACGCGTGTAGGATTCAGAACCAGGACTGGCCAACTATATCGATCGCGCACTGATGGCTCTGTTGCTTCGAGAAGGTTTGTGTGCTCGAAGGAGGGTTTTCAACTAAATTCAAGGATGGGTTGTCCTGCATTCATAAGGGTGCAAAGACGGGATTCTGGGAAATGGGTTGTTGATCAGATACACAAGGATCACAATCATGAACTTGGAGATGTGGAGGAAAGCCGTCCTCCGATTTTGCCGCAGAGAACTCCTACAGGTAGGAAATCATCAGCCAAGGTTTCTTCAAAGTCAAAATTGAAGTTTCTTGCAGAAGTCGATGATGGACAACCATGCTTTTCTCGATCCATTAGTTTCAAACGCATTAAAACAGGAGGAGATGGAGGACAACCAAAAGCTGAACCATATGCTGGTCTAGTGTTTAGTTCAGTTGATGAAGCATTCCATTTTTATCTAAGGTATGCAGATGAAGCTGGATTTAAAACTCGGATTGGTCAGCTGTTTCGATCAAAGAATGATGGGTCAATTACATCCCGGCGATTTGTGTGCTCTAAGGAAGGATTTCAGCATCCTTCAAGAGTAGGCTGTGGGGCTTTTATGAGGATTAAGAGACAAGATTCTGGAACTTGGATGGTGGACCGTCTTCAGAAAGATCATAATCATGATCTTGAGCCACAAACGAGAACTCATACGAAAAGTACCACTGCTTCAAAGAAATTTATAGATGAGGTAAATGGTGGATTAGACACTTTGGATCTATCAGAGATTAACAATGGTGTACGTAGCAATATTAGTCAGGGTAACAACATTGGAAGTGAATGGTACCATTTGCTGCTTGACTATTTTCAAAGCAAGCAAGCTAAAGATACAGGATTCTTTTATTCGGTGCAAGTTGATAATGGTGTTTGCATGAGTGTTTTCTGGGCTGATGGAAGATCTAGATTTGCGTCCAGTCAATTTGGTGATGCTATTGTGGTTGATACTTCATACAGGAAGACTAATTATCTGGTGCCATTTGCAACGTTTGTTGGAGTTAACCACCACAAGCAGCCAGTGCTACTTGGGTGTGCTCTAATTGCCAATGAGTCTAAGGAGTCTTTCATTTGGCTGTTTCGGACATGGCTTAGGGCAATGTCTGGGTGCCGTCCAAAGTCAATTATAGCTGATCAAGACATGGCAATCCAACAAGCAATTGCCCATGTTTTTCCTGGGACTCGTCATCGTTTTTCAATGTCGCAGATCAGGGCAAAGGAAAGAGAGAATTTAAGGTCATTGTCCAATGAATTCAAATATGAATACGAAAAGTGCATCTATGATAGCCAGACTAATGCTGATTTTAATACCACGTGGAATGCCCTTGTCAACAAATATGGTCTGAAGGAGAATGTATGGCTCAAAGAAATGTATGAAAAGCGTGAAAGCTGGGTTCCATTGTACCTCCGAGGTACTTTTTTTGCTGGCATTCCCCTAAACGAAAGTATGGAATCATTGTTTGGTATATTCTTGAATGCTGAAACACCACTTGTAGAGTTTATAGCACGATATGAGCAAGGTCTTGAGCAACGTCGTGAGGAGGAAAGAAAAGAGGATTTTAATTGTTCTAATTTGCAGGCTTTTCTACAAACAAAAGAACCAATAGAAGAACAATGCAGAAGGCTTTATACACTCGCTGTTTTCCAAATATTTCAAAAGGAACTTTTGCAATGTTATAATTATCTTGGAATAAAGATTTATGAAGAAGGTACCATCAGCAGATATTCAGTGCGAAGATGTGGGAATGATAGTGAGAAACATATGGTTACTTTTAGTGCATCCAACCTCAATGTAAGTTGCAGTTGTCAAATGTTTGAATTTGAAGGTGTGCTGTGTAGGCATGTTTTGAGAGTCTTCATCCTGTTGAACATGAGAGAAATTCCATCTCACTACCTCTTACATCGGTGGACGAGAAATGCTGAGCATGGCCTTGTTTGCGATGTTGACTCTGGGGTTAGCTGTCAAGAACTTAAGTCCTTAATGGTGTGGAGTTTGAGGGAAACAGCCTGTAAATACATAGAGTCTGGAACAACATCTATTGAAAAATACAGGCTTGCCTGTGAGATTATGCGAGAAGGTGCTAAAAAGTTTTGCAGACAAAGGTAAGCCCTGGATGGGACCAATGACCTGCACGGGTAATTTTTGTACCTTGACCTTTTCTCTTTGTACCTTGTTTCTGGCCAGCTTCACTGAAGACTGATAGCTTGGGAATAATGGCATCTCTGTATTTATCTCATGTTGTGCATTCCCATTTGTTATAATACTAAATTACTAATCGATAAGACTTTCTGTAGTCCTTTAAGTGTAAATTCTATCACCAATTTCTCTCCATGATTTTCGCAGTTTTTCCTTGCCCGTTTTTTTTTTTAGTTTCAGTTACAGACCCCGTTTAACAAACCACATCATTATTTATTTTATTATGCACTAACTATGATGAGATGGAAAGAGAGATTTCCTGTTCTAACAACATGATGCATGTAGGCATAGATGAGGCTGGCAAAGAAAGATACAAGGTGATAATTTATTCTGGATGTTATTTCTCTAGGTACTTCGTGTGGCCCAGTGTGCTGAGAAGTAGGCAATTAGATTTCTGCTGCCCCCGACAATGTCTGGGGTAAGCCCCCTATTGATAGCGGCAGGCAAGAGTTGTCTGTCAAACAATCGAAGCGCTTGTGCTCCATCCATTTTCGTTTTACTTTTACAAATTCATGAGATGGATGGCTTTATATTTTTATAAGCCCTTTACAGTTCTTATATAGTGTCACCCTCGAGAAACGATGTAGGATAAATGGTTTAGAAATGGAACTATTCTTTATTCTCCAGACGGGCCATGGGAAAGTAGATTTAACATACAGATCTTTTCCAAACTGCATGGAAACTAACATGGTGCAACCTGGTTGAGAATATCTGGAGTACTTTCTGCAGTAGTGCAGAGAATTTCCATTTAATTTTGTTTCCTTTGAAGTATTCATTTGAGCCTGCCAATTTTGTTGAACAAACATGCATTTTAGTTCAGTGGTATGCGTCTTTTCTGCTGTAGTAATTCAACAAAGGACATGGTACTGATTTAAATTTTAAATTAAATAGCAGTGCATTAAAATGAACTTCAAAACTGAGAAATATACAATGGAAAGTGCTACTGCTAGCTATCATTCGTCTTGAAACTCAATCCCAAATTTGATCCAAGATTCTCTCTTTCCATTCATTGCCCAGAAATCATTATGCTTGTTCAGAATACCACCAGGTAGTATACAAAGGCATCCTCCGAATACCTGAAATGTATAGAAATTCTTGACGGCAAGAGGAGGGGGTGCATCTCTGAATTCCTCCTCCACTAGATCAGAGACACCGATCAGTAATGACTCACTCTCCTTCCGCTTACTGATAACCCAATGAAGAGCTCCTCCATTCAGCAGGGTCCCTGATTCACAGCCTAGCCTGCAATAAGGAAAGTCTTGAACCCTTTTCCATGTATTAGTTCCTAGCGAGTATACGCGGACAAGAACTCTGAAGACTATTATTACATACTTGTAATCGTCAACTGAATGATCATAACCAAATCCACGTACATAGCGATCAAATACGCATTTTGCGAAGGAACATTCTCTATGAACTTTCGGTATTATCATGGACTCTTTGGTACAAGGATCGAATAGCAACAGTGTCTGGATCAGAAGAAACACATATTAAGCCACAAGATCCTATGAAAGTGTGAAATCATAAAAGCCTTCTTCAATGAATAATCAAGCTCTACTGCTATGGCATCATTACGTGCTTCATAGTCTACAACAGTAGACTGAGTGATGATGAGGGGAATGCGAGAATAAAAGTCTCTGCCTCAGGTGTTCAACATAATTGTCTGTTATTGCTACATTGAAGTGCACTCTAATGAATTGTGGATCAGAAAATAGAAAGCACCAGGATTTGCGTAGGCATTTGAATGGCAAAAGAGACTTCACAGGTAGCTTTGAGAGTATGTGGCTGATGATATCAAGGGGAAGGCCTCCAGTCATCTTTTATTTTCTATTGAACCCTAATTTCAGACAGCTAGCCTTGAGAGTACTAGGGTTCTTACTAATTGATTGTTAAGGAAATCTAACTGCAACTCCGAGGAATTTCATTGGTAGCTCCTTGTGATGCTTGAGGGCTAGCTTCATCAAAATGAAGGGCAGAGAGGTTCAAGAGATCTGTTACTTCTTATGTGTAGAGAAGTTCTCAGACCGATGCAGACAGTTTAAGGAATAAAAAACCAGGTTTTTGTGCAAACAGAAGAGTCAGTGCAAGAGCAGTGTGGAAAGCTTTATACATTCACTCACCTTGTTCAAATATTTCTAATAAATGCTATAATTATCTTGGAATAAAGAGCAACGAAGGCCCGTTTGTTTCATGCCTAGAAAATTAACTTGGTTGCAAAAAATTAATGTTTGTTTGGATAGAAAAATTAATTAATGGAAAAAACTTTTTAGTTCAAAAAAGTTAATTTATTTTTTTGAAAAATATTTTCTTTTTATTTTGGATAAAATATACTTTCTATAAGTCGTAAAAAATTCAAAAATATCTTGCTAGATTTTATTATATTAAATTTAGTCATTAATTTTTTAATTGTTATATATTTTATTTTGAAAATTTTTGTTTTTTTTTTCAATTTTATTTTTTAGAATTTGATTTTTATATCAACTTTGTTCTTTATTTTTTTTATTGTTAATTGTTTTCTCTTATATTTGTTTTATCAGATTTGATCATTATTCTTTCCATTACTATTTTTTTCCCTTGACCTTTTTATTTGTAAATTTTAATCATTTTTCTTTTGATTGTTAATTGTTTTGAAATAATTTATGAAATTAATTTTTTTCAATTTCATCATTCTTCAATTTTTTTACATCTATCAAATTTTATTCTCATTCTTTTAATAAACTTGAAAAAATAAATTAAAACATAAATAAGTTATTTTTCAATTTATTTTCTATGGTATAACCATAAAAATATTTTTTTAATTTAGTTTTCATGATACAACTAAATATAAAAAAATAATTTATTTTTTAAAAAAATCACTTAAAAAATACTATTTTCTAACAAATAAACAAGCCAAAAAGGATCATCATCAGATATTGAGTTAGGAGATACATATGATTCATCTTCTCAATGTTAGTTGTAGGTGCCAAATGTTAGGATTCGTTGGTGTGTGCTGTGTAGACATGTTTTAAGAAATTTTAAGTATGGAATTTCATGTGATATCAAAAGAAATTAAAAAGAGCTAAAAATGCTCAAGATCTGTTGTTATTGTTCACTAGAACAATATTACTCTTTTATCTCTCCACCGAAAACATTTAACACTAGTTTTTTTTCACGGACATTAAAATTTTTCTAGAAAATCTATTTATTATTATCAAATTAACCAGGAAAAATAATTTTTTTTACTGCATAGTAAAATAATCAAAATATCCTCAAAAATAAAAAAAATTATACATGGTTAAGGGATATTTCTGTATTTTATAACAGTTTTTTTTTATTATAATATAAGCTGAGAGACAATTTGGAATTTGATCAAATATTAAAAAATAATAAATAATTAAAACTCACAGTAAAATGATGAAAATACCTTAAAAGCAAAAATTCTAAACCTAGAGTCAATGGCCTTCTTAGTCTTTTCACAATAGTTTTGTATAATTATAAAGTCAGCTTAAGAGGACTTTGATATTTGGCTAAATAAAAAAAAATAAAAAAAGATGTGCATTCGTGTCGCACCTGGAGCCTATGGGAGGTGCCCGTACTCTTCAAGAGATGCGTGCGGCACCTCTTGGCATCCAAAAAAGCCCATCTATTTTGTCGTTGGAAGTGTCATTATATCCTCTTTCTGTTTGCAGCATGTGTCTTTGATGACGGTTTAGTTTATCGTCAATGAGCCTTTCGACTGTCCCCCCTTATTTTCTCTCTCCTTCCTTAAAAATTATAGCTTGATTTTCTTGGTTGTTGGTATTTCAACTTCAATCTTTATTCTTTTGATTTCTAATTTTTTATCTTGATTTTTTTTTGTAAAACTTTGATTTATTTTCAATTTCATCATTCAATCTCAAATTACTAAATATTATATTCTCTAACTCGATCCTCATTCTTTGGATTTCTATTTTTTTTCTTGGTATTTTTATAAAAGTTTTATTTGTTTTCAATTTCATTCTTCAATTCAAATTGATGATATTATGTTTTTTAAGTTGGTCCTTATTGTTTTAATTTCTAATTTTTTTGTTGACCATTTTATAAAAGTTATTATTCTTTTTAATTTCACTGTTTAATCAAAACATTATTTTTATTTTTATGTCAATTGCAACCCTTATTCTTTTGATTTTTTTTATGTCTGTTTACTAAATTGATTTTTCTTTTCAATATCAAATATAGAATTTATTTTGTATCTTAATTTTAATAATTGCTAATTTTTTAATCCTTTGGTATAATTGTATTTTATTTTTTCAATTTCATCCTTCAATATATGATTGAATGAGAATTAGACTTCATGGTTTATCTAGATTGAGTACTTTAGGTCTAATGACCTGGGTCATGAGTTTGAAAAGTTAACACAATATTTTTTTTAAAAAAGGTTGTATAATTGTCTTTATGTTTTTTATTAGTGTGGACCGCGAGTTTGACAAGATATCTCATGTTGATTTAGCTTTAAATAGTGTGATTGTTTGTTATGACCGATTTCTTTAACCTATTTCGGCTTCTAAACATTATTTTTTTCAAAAAAAAAGTTCAAGCATCGACACCAAGGCTAATTTACAAAAACTAAAGGATGTAAGGAAAAAACTTTAGCCCTTTTATTGTTCATCATCTCACAATTCATTATGGATTGTAATAGTTATTCTTTTAAAAAAATTCAATTTAATTCTCAAACTTTTCTTTTGCATAATTGAATCATTTTGAGCCCAAATTAAAGCCAAATTGCATTTTTTTTTTAGGGGGGGTGAGGGTTGAATTGAAAGATGTAGGATTGAAGTGACAAAAGAAGGTAAAATAGATGGCAAGTTTGCAATTTGTTTGAAAGTTCATTTTAGTCCCCTATCTTTTTAAGCTATTTAGTAACCGATCCCTATAATTAAAAAAAATATTTTGATACCAAACTTTATTTTTATTTTTTTAGTTCTTTTTAGATGGAGGAGAGAAAGAGTCATTAGATTATGATTTAGAGAGAGAAAGTTTTCACTGGAAAAGATTTCGGTCACCAAAATAATTGATTATTGTGTCAGAGGGTTCCATTTGACCGCTGGGGGGTTAAGATTATTTATTTTTTTTACCTTGAAAAGATTTAAAAAAAGATCTAAGTTCAGAAAGATTTTTTGTCTCAAGTTGATTTTGAGTTTTGAGCTATTTTTTTTTTTGATGCCATAAATTGGTTCAATAAGGTTTCTAATGTGTTTCTATGTATTTTAGGTTAAAAATGAGTTTCTAGATTAAAAAAACCCTATTTTTCTTAGATTTTGTCTTTTTTTTTTGTTTTAAGCAATTAGGACGAACAACAAAATTAAAGGCTTGCACAAGTGGGCTACGCCTTTTCTTAATTAGGTCAGGTGCTATGCCTGGATTACTAGGCCTAATAGTGCCTATTCTCATTGCTTTTTTTTTCTTTCATTTGTTTTATATTAGTGGATTTTTATGTGTTTTTTTAAATAATTTTTAAGTTTATTTTTTAATTAATATCCATTCTCTATGATGTTTTTGAGTTTTTTTTTGCCTTTTTTGAATAGTGATTATTTTTTAATTATATTGGGTGTGTTTAATTTTTTTTATAAGTTAGTATGATTCATTTGTATTTTTTTTGTATATTTTATACAGATTAAATATTTATTTTTATAATATTTTTTAATGTGTACAACCTTGCATAATATTTCTTTCATTTTATTTAATTCAATAAATTTTATATGTGTGTCAATCTCTATCACAAATTAATTTTCAGAAACAAATACATTAAACACAATAAGGTAAATGACCTGGATTACAATATTAAATATCTTGATCTATATTGGTCTCTTGATTTTTTCAATTATGTTTTTATTTATAATTAATTTTTTTTTTCATTTATTCACATAACGGTTCGTGATTTATTTAATTGGATGCGTGTATAAGTTTTTTAATTTTCATTTATGATTTTTTTATGTAAAAGTATGCGTTGAAAGATTCTACATGTTCAAGTTTTTTTTTTTTATCATATATTAGTATTTTTAATTTCATCCTTATTCTTATAATTTCTTAACTTTTTTATAAAAGTTTTATTATTTTTAATTTCACCCTTCAATTTAAGTTGATAATTTTTTATTTTATTTATTTATTTTTGTCCTCATTGATTGTTTATATATATATGTGTGTGTGCGCGCGCGCGCTTTTTTTTTTTTCTCATTTGCTATCGTTGTTTCTCTCTTTTTTTTCCCCCACATGATTCAAATAAAGCCAACTTATATAGTTGATCATGATTATTACCCGAGTTATTGGACTTCTCTTCTTTTTCAAAAGGCAATAGCTATGCCTATATATTTTACTAGAAAAATAATATGGACCCGCAACATAGTACCTGTACCAACCTGGTATTGTCTAAATCATATGTTTTTAAAAGTTTATTTTTGCAGCCAATTTGCTAGTAAATGGAATATAAGAATATGGGTATTCAATCATTAAAGGAATCATCATCGTTGTTGTTAACTATGTTGGTCTAAGAACCAGTTTGTTTTGCATTTCAAAAGCGCTTTTGAAAAAAAATAATTTTTATTTATTTTTATCTTTAAATTAGTTTTGTTTTGTGTTTTTAGATCATTTTGATGTGATGATATCAACAATAAATTTTAAAAAATAAAAAATATTTTGATGCATTTTTAAGTGAAAATTACTTTGAAAAATAATCACTATCACAATATCAAATATACTCTAAATATGTTATCCGACAATTTAGCTGTATAAATATTATACATATACTAAAAGGAAATAGTCTTTTCCTATAAAAATAATATAATTGTAAATTTTGCTAATTTTTTTACTGTAGCGGTATTGTAAAAATGATAAAATTGTAATTTTTGTTTTTCTAGAAAATAAGTTTTTCTTATATTTTTTTCTTTTTATACTTGATATTTTTATCATTTTACACTTGGTCTATTCATCACTATTTTTTTTCATTTTTTTGTAATTTTTTTTACTTTTTCCTTTTTTTTTCTTTACACTTGTTTTTGGAAAAAATATTATTTTTTATTTTTTAAACTTTGAATATTTATCACTTTACACTTGATCTATTTATACCATTCTTTTCGTTCTTATCTTTATTCTTTTGTAATTTGTTTTTTTATTTTTTTCTTTACATTTTTTTTTGAAAAATTATTATATAAAGATTAAGAAAATAATATTTCACTGTAGCAATTATAACATTGTTCTATTCTTCTGCTACATTAAAAATAGCTTGAAATCTTACATGTTTTTATTAACATATATGATTTTTATTACATGAAAACATTGATTTTTTGATTCACAAATTATATTTTTTACTTGGTACAAAAAACACGTTAATAACACTTGCACATTAATTATTTTGCATTAGAAAAAAATATTTGACCTGTACCAAGTCAAGTTGAATAAAAATATTAACACTTTGTTTTTTTATATTTATTGACACAGATAGTTCTTAATATATTTAATTAAATACATGCATAAACTTTTTGATTTATAATTATAATTTTTTTTTAAGAAATATATCTAAAAAGTTTACATAATTATATTCTTTTTTGCTAGAAAAAAATATTCAATTCACGACCAAGTGAAATTCAAATAACTAATACGTATTTTATATTAACAGGTAAAACATAAGTTATTAATTGCTTGACGAACTCAATCCTCATACATAAACAAATATCTGCATGAATGTGGCCATCTGAATCATCTGTTTAACGAGATCTTAGCCCATGAACCGATTGCTATCATGAGAAAACATAACCCCGTGTTTGGGGATTAAGAGCATGAAGGCATCCAGAAGCCATGGTCTTCCATGGGGGGAAGAGAAAATCTGTCGCCCTTGTTATACTGATCAAGAAGAGAGTCATATATATGCAAGAAGTTGATCAATGCTTATCCAGAAATTATGAAATGCGTTGTCTTGTTTTGAAGAAATGCCTTCAATTCCTTACCCTTGAGGGGGAAATAATCAAAACCCAAGAGTAAAAAGGTCCAAAACAGTGATGGTTTGAAAATCAAAATAAATTATCCAGAACTCACCATGAAGAATGTCTTCAATCTAAGAGGCCATTTTACAATATTAGGCATGAATCCACATCAGGGTCTTTATTTACAAGGATCTTTCCGGGAGAATTATGAGAAAAGTTTCCCATGTGCCGGCCATCTAGATCCAAGTGATGCTCCCTGAGTCTCTTCAGGTTATCTTCAACCAACAGATATCAGACATTCATAGACAGCTTCTGAGCAGCAAGAGCTTCAGCCTCGAGTGTTGGTTCATACAAAATTGTAGTCTCAGCCAGCAGCGAGGTCACGATATAAGGGTCCATGTTTGAGGCTGGACGTCTATCCTCCAAGTAACCTAATAATAGCAAATAGAAAGAAAAAAACAAAAAAGATTAGTAAACTGATGAACAATGCAGATGTTGATTCCAGCGACAGATCCAAAGCACAGAACAATAATATTAGCAAAAACAGGAAATAACTCGGTCCTGTGCACTCATTTTAATCTATCCAGAAAGCTTCCATTCATGGGAAATGGTCACAGGATTTACAACACTCGAGAACAATTGGGGTGTCTACCTTTTCCTTGCTTCTCAGTTTCACGTCCCACCCGGATGGAGCAACCACGATTAGCCACTCCCTGCATATCAACAATTGAAAAACCTATAAGAACTCCATGGCAAAGAAAAACCCCTTTTGATTTATTTGTTTTTCAGTTATTCAGAATTTCATATATCTTAAGAGCATACCCAGGAAAATGTGTCAATGCTTGCTGTCTCATGCTTTCCTGTCAACCTTCTCTCATTTCCTTCACCATAGGCACTAATGTGATCCTTATGGCGAAGTGACAGATTTAAGATTGCCTTCTTTATTGCTTCAAACCCTCCTTCCTCCCTCATGGTCTTTGTGCTGTCAGACAAATAATAGTATATAACTATCAGTATTCTCTTGCATTTGGTCTGCCTTGATATAATAATGCATTAATATTCACAGTAAAACAATAATGCTATTACCTATAATTGGTGTGGCATCCAGCACCATTCCAATCACCCTATCGACACAGCGAGAGATTACATGCATTCATGTTATTTAAGAGAACCGGAAAAACTGTGTTCTGAAAATCATAAAAAAACTAAATGCCAATATGTATTAATTACCTCTATTGGTTTTGGATCGAGTGAGAGCACAACACCAGCTTGTTCAGTGATTCTCTGTCAAAACAGAGGAAAAGAAATACAGAAAGTATTTTACTGTTAAAACACGCTCACATCCTCCCCATGTCCAATCTTCAGTTTTACCAATCTCTGATTTAGGCTATTCCAAAACATGCCGGTCTCGTAAATGATAGAAACATAAAGCGCAGCACGAAACTATTTGAAGAAAGAAGAGAGCAAGTGCATGAAGAAAATATAAGCAAATCTTTCACAAGGATACTGATAGGATTACAACAATGGTGTTCTTTCCATTTACCACCTTTCTCCCTAAGAGTTTATTTCTTTTCATTGAAATTATGAATGTCATGCTGAATTACCTCTAGAATGTATCTCGAAATCCAGATATGGTCTCCAGCATCAATGCCCACACTGGGACCCACCTGATACTCCCACTGCATAACAACAAAAACATCATATAGTGATTAAAGAGAGTTACACTGTAATGATACATCATTGAAGGGCAAATGCTAAGGGTAGGAGGCAAACCTGGCCTGGCATAACCTCTCCATTGGTGCCACTAATGTTAATTCCAGCATATAAACAAGCCTTGTAATGTGCATCTGATATGTCACGACCAAAAGACTTATCAGCTCCAGCACCACAATAATAAGGACCCTGAAATAAACAGAAATCACCAATGAACATTAAAATCCCATGTCATATAAGGTGATACTAAAAATAAACTGGGATTTTTACAAGCAGACTATATCACCTGAGGACCAGGATAGCCTCCAACAGGCCAGCCCAAAGGCCACTTCACGTTTGTTTGAAGTAAGGTGTACTCTTGCTCTATCCCAAACCTATGTTAGATCACAGAATATTAGCACATCTAATCCTAATCACATATTTATCACAAAGCATTCCAACTCTATTTCAAAACCTGCACTTGTTGATTGTTAGAGGGAAAAAACACTAACGTAAGACTATAACGTACTGAAACAAGTATGAAAGAAAAACCCAGACACCTTAAAAAGACATACCATGGAACTTCATCTATAACCTTCTTGTTACTGAAAATCTCAGCAGCCCGATGGCGTTTGTTTGTAGGGATGGGCTCGCCTTGTGGCGTGTATGTATCACACATAACCTTTGTAGAATGAACAAAACAATGTCAATGATGTGATTTATGCAGCTCAGCTTTCCCTAAGAATTCAATACCTCAGAACCATAATTGCTGGTTGCTCGTCTTAAACAACACTCACCAAGATGTTGTTACCTCCACGGAATGGATCCTTGAAAATTGCCTGGGGACTGGGATAAGGTGTTGAGTCAATACTATTGCTTCAAAATAGAAAGAAATACAGAATGTTATCAGATTTCTCACGAGATCTTACTATAGAATAACCTCGCTATCCTCTCCTGGTGCTTGTCCAGTACTTGATCCATCATAGTTCCACTTGGGAAGCTCAGATGGATGCTCTATAGGCTTTGAAATTGTCTACAAAAATTAATTGATAGCAATGAAAAAGGAAAGGGGGTGAGAAAATCTAAATCCTTAATGAAAAGGCATGCAATTTATTTTCAATATTTAATATCATCAACATTTTATTACCCTTGACTTGCTACGAAGATCAATGCCAGATCCTCCAATCCTGTATCCAAATGAATAATATCATGAGTGATCCAAGTCTGCTTGCTGAAATGTCGAAAGATCATTGGTATAACCTTACTGATATAGCTAACTTAATATTTACTGTTCCAAGTGAAACTGAAAACTCAATCCGGAAAACACAAATTACCATAGCCATTCTAACTGACTGGACAGAAAACTGATTAAATTTGCTCATGTGAAAGAAATATCTTAGCATAGATGTTTGTACCAGATGTACTCAGCAATGAACTTGTCAGTGTACGGAGTAAGGTCCAAATTTAGAAGATCCTCCATCCTATTGATAGTGCTGTTCTCAGACTTGAGGGCAAACACTCTAAATTTAGCAGAGCTTTTAGCTATTCCTTTCTTGTTCTGCTTCAAAACTAGAGAACTCCACATCTTTGCAGTCATGGGACATGCAGGCGCTGAATTCTTTGCTATTCTCATCTGCCATTGTGAAGAGGGCGCCAGAATCTGTGCCATTTTCACCTACTCCTCCCTGGAAAATCAGAACAAATATAACTAACCAACAATTTAGAAATCAACAAATGGAAAATTATAAACACAGTAGTCTGGCTAAAAGGCTGTAACCATGTCTGTTATGACACGCAAATCATACAAGAGAAAATCTATTAGCAACTGTTAAAACCAAAAGATAATCGTAAATGATCAAGAAACAATCTCTTTAATAAAAAAAATCAAGTGAAACGAGATAATTCTGAACTTGCTTCCTTTCTCTTTCATGTTACTGTGATTAACTTCAAAAATAAATAAGAACTACTTGTGAACCCTTTTATCAAATTTTCATTTTGGTTATAACATAGGCTAAAAGATTTCAATTCTCACTTTCAAGATGGTCCAACAAGTGTTCCTTCACTTAAAAGGACATGATTTTAAGAAGGGCAGATCAGTTTTCAAAAATCTAATATAAAATAACGTTTCCCCTGAAAGGGGAAAATCAATCAAGTGAGGAACTTCAACGGCCACAGTGATAGTCCACTGGTTAGTAGGTTGGCTTACTCTCTAACCATCCCTCATGTGCGGACCAGAGATCATTGAGTAGCATAAATAATGTTCATAAAGTGCATCTATTATATTCTTCAAATGACCAAAAGAACCCCAACAGCCTCAAGTTGGTTGGTCGCATCCTAACCACAATTTACTGTAGCAGGAGGAAACTATCACCAATGCCATCATGATATTTTAAGAAGAAGAAGAAGTCATGATATTTTAAGAAGAAGAAGAAGAAGAAGGCTTTATAAGATGATCGCTTCAAATTCCATACAGTAACAACATCAAGATTGAGAAAAGAATGAACGATATACTCAAAGTGGCCGTAAAATATAGTAACAGAAGAGCCTAGGATCGCCTTTCATTGTCCCAAATATCTAGGAGTCGATAGATATGTGAGAAAAACGTGCTTGCCTAATAGCAAAAGTCATTAGGTCATTATAGAAAGTTATCACTGTCAAGGAAACCGCTAAAAATATTTGGCAGCGAAGTAAAAAAGCTACTTAATTACCTGGGAACTGCCTGAAAACGGCTGGAAGTGAAACTGGAATGTGGGTTTTGCAGCAGTTGCCTCAGCAGAGAGAAAGAGAGAGAGGGGCAGATCTGCGTCTGGTGCAGAAGAAGTATATTTTAGTATAAAATACTGAGAGGTATTGATGACCAAAACAAAAAGGTCTCTTGGCTTTTCCAGAGCAGATAGGGGTGTGCTATGAGTGGTGGAAAATAGTTTTTGTTCTCCTAATTATTCAAGATAAGGTTCTCTGAATCAATCAGGGGTTCCAGCTTTCTCTTTTTGCCGGGAAATTATAATTCATATAAATTTACATGCAAGATTAACGTAAGCTGATGATGATGACGGCTGAAATATTTTAAGGTTTTGGTATTTGATGTGCCATATATTATATGCTTCTTCTAGTAACGTCAATAGACACGGGTGGAGAAAAACTAGCACTAAACCTCCCTTCATTACAATTTGTTTACTCTTCCTAGGGTTCAAATAATAGTAGAAAACAAATTGTCTTAATCGTAGTGTTAGAGAATTAATAAAAAACAAAAACCATTTAATTTACTAGCCCTACTCAAACACTCTAATCTTTATATAATATATAAACAGAAAAGAAATTCTTTTAATCATTTCTGGAGAATTTGAGATGAAGTTGAAAATGCTAGAAACGATACAAATATATCAAAAATGTATTTTTTGGGGTTTTCATTATTTTTTTGTTATTTTTGGTTTTTTCTGAAAATTTATCACAAACATGGGTGAAAAATTAGGTAGCAACAATGTCAATAGCCGAACCTAATCATTTATCCATCTCGGTCATCCACTTAGGATGCTATTAGCTGAAACTAATCATCCACTTAGGATGTCATTAGCCGAAACTAATCATTTATCATCCTGGTCATTCACTTAGGTTGCCATTAGTCGAAGATAATCATTTGTTCATCCCGATCATCTACTTAGGATGTCATCAGTCGGTCATCCACTTAGGATGCCATCAGCCGAAGCTAATCATTTCTCCATCCTGGTCATCCACTTAGGATGCCATTAGCCGAAACTTATCCTCCCGGTCATCCATTTAGGATGCCATTAGCCGAAGCTAATCATTTATCATTCCCAGTCTCCACTTAGGATGTCATTAGCTGAAGTTAATCATTTGTTCATCCCGATCATTCACTTAGGAAGCTAATCATTTATCAATCTCGATCATCCATTTAGGATGTCATTAGCCAAAGTTAATCATTTATCATTCTCAGTCATCTACTTAGGATGTCATTAGCCGAAACTAATCATTTATCAATCCCGGCCGTCCACTTAGGATACCATTAGTTGTAGCTAATCATTAACCAATCAAACATCCCAGAGGCGGTTTATGAAATCACTATAACATGTTAATATATCCTTTGAAATGCTCATTCAAAATATTCATAACAATTTGACATTCATTATAACATAATAGTAGACCCTTCATAATACTCATATGGACGTTCCGTAATAGTTTAACATTCAATAAACACAATAATAAATCCTTTGTAATACACAAACAAATATTTCATATTAGTTTAGCATTCAGTATAATACAACAATAGACTCTTCGTATTACTCATCTAACCATTCATGACAGTTAATGTTCAATACGATACAACAATAGATCCCTTGTAATACTCATACAAAAATTCATAACAATTTAGCATTATGTATAGCACAATAATAGATTCTTAGTAATACTCATATAAACATCTGCGACAAATAACCTTCAACATAATATAACAATAGATCCTTCATAATACTCATACAACTATTCATAACAATTAACATTCAGTATAATACAACGTTAGATCCTTTGTAATACTCATACAACCATTCGTGATAGTTTAGCTTTTAGTATAACACAACAGTAGACCCTTCATATTGCTCATCCAACCATTCATGATAATTAACATTCAGTATAATACAACGTTAGATCCTTTGTAATACTCATACAACCATTCGTGATAGTTTAGCTTTTAGTATAACACAACAGTAGACCCTTCATATTGCTCATTCAACCATTCATGACAGTTAATATTCAATACAATACAATAATAGATTCCTTGTAATACTCATAAAAATTCGTAACAATTTATCACTATGTATAGCACAATAATAGATCCTTCGCAATGCTCATATAAACATTGGTGACAAATAACCTTCAACATTATACAACGATAGATCCCTCATAATACTCATACAACCATTCGTGATAATTTAATGTTCCATATAACACATCAATAGATCATTTGTAATAAATTCACTTTAGAAACTAACATTACGCTAGAAGGGGGTGGAAATCACCTACTTATTCCTTTAGTAGGGTGTCCTTGCCCGGTCGATGATCTGATCCGATCGTACCACCTAACACATCAATGATCACAATCAGCACATTTGTATTTGATAATCACATATCTCGTCACCATACATTTACACATGTTCATATTCAAGTGTTCCACATATTACATAATCATACAATGAGATCGTTATAAGCATTGACATCATTTTTGACATGGGAGTCTGCCGTTAAAAATCGGCAACGAAACTGCTTCACTGGTGACACGGACTTCAGCAGTGAAACTGATTCGCTGGTGACATGCAATTTATTAACCAAACTGACTCGCTAGTGACATACCATTTGTCAGCAAAAATTGGTGACATGAACTCATCTGCAAAACTGATTTGCTAAAACATAGACTCATCAGCGAACTAATTCATTGCAACACAAACTCGCGCCAATCGCCACAGACGATAAATTCATCAAGAAAACCCGATGACACAAACTCGTTAGCGAACTGATGACCGGCCCGACTGAAGCACAAACTTGTCGTTTTGCTAAGCTCACACTCGTCGTGGCCGATTTACTGAAGCTCACATTCGTCAGCAAACTGGTTTGCTACACATAAACTCGTTAGTGACTTGATTCACTGCAACACAAAAATTGGTGACATGAACTCATCTGCAAAACTGATTTGCTAAAACATAGACTCATCAGCGAACTAATTCATTGCAACATAAACTCGTCAGCGAACTGCTTCGCTGCAGCATAAATTCATCAGCAAAACTGATGACACAAACTCGTTAGCGAACTGATGACACGGACTCGTCAGCGAACTGATTCGCTGAAGCACAAACTTGTCAGCGAACTGATTTGCTGAAGCTCACACTCGTCAGCGAACTGATTTACTGAAGCTCACACTCATCAGCAAACTGGTTTGCTACACATAAACTCGTTAGTGACTTGATTCGCTGCAACACAAAATCACCAGCGAACTGATTCACTAGGACACCACAATTCAGTAGTGAAACTATTCCGCTGCTGGTACTACTATTTGGTAGCGCAAGTGATTCCCTGCAGACAACACGATTCGGCAGCACAAACTAATTCACTGCAGACAACACAATTCGATAGGGAAAACTAATTCGCTATAGACAACACAATTCGATAGCGAACACTGATTCTTTTCAAACAATATAATTCGGCAACAAAAATCCATTCGCTGCAAACAATACAATTCAGGCAAACACTGAATTGCTACTAACAACACATTTTCAGCAACGAACACTAGTTCGCTGCAAATAACACAACTTCGGCAGTGAACACTGATTCACTGCAGACAACATAATTTCAGCATCGAACACTAGTTCGCTGCAGACAACACAATTTCAGCAGCAAACGCTGATTCTTTGTAGACAACACAATTTTGGCAGCGAACCCTAGTTCGCTGCAGACAACATAATTTCAGCAGCGAACGCTGATTTCCTGCAACCAACACACTTTCGACCAAGGTTGTCAATTTTGTTCTGTTTCGCTCGAAATGGTCTAAACATTTCATACTAATTCAAAAAACAGAACAAAACAGAACAATTTTCATCTTGTTTTAAATCTCAGTCTGTTCCGGATTTTTCAGCTAAATTTCGACTGGAATGTTCTGGTTTCATTCCACATGTTCTGTTTCGCTCTTGAAAAGCCGTTGAATTAAATTAAACCTTATTCAATTTAATTAATTAAACCACCTAAGTATAGAAAGCTCTTTTTCATTTCTATTTTCAATAACAATGATATTGATAATAATATTGAAAATTATTATTACTATTTTCATTAACAATGATATTAATTTTTTAAAATTAGATTTATCACTAATATATATGATTTATATTCATGTTGTTGTTTTTTCATGTTTATACTTTGTAGGAATTTGAGAAAAACAGTGGATGTTTTAAATCTCATTAGCCTTGATAACATTGACCTAACTTTATATTTAAAATATTTGTGTCAAAATATTTTACTTTCATAATATTTTGATATTTTGTTTAAGTTGAAGTACTTTAAGTTAAAGATCTATTTAATCTTGACTATTTAGAAATATTTTAAATTTTAAAATTATATTTGTTTGACATTGTGTTTGTATTGCATAATTTATAATTAATTTATCTTAAATTTTAATTATGTTTGTTGAATATATATATATATATGAACAGTACAACCCCGAAACGGCACGCTGAAAAACTTTGAAACTGAAACATTCCATTCCAATTGAAAAAACGAAACACCTGTCAAAATGGAATTGACAACCTTGCTTTCGACAGTAGCACTAGTTCGGTGTAAACAACAAAATTTTGGTAGTGAATGTTGATTTGCTGCAGACAACACACTTTCGATGAACATTAGTTTGCTGCATACAACACAATTTCAGCAGTGAACACTAGTTCACTGCAGACAACAACAAACACTAGTCCGCTGCACACAACATAATTTCAGTAGCGAATGCTGATTCCCTACAAACAACACAATTTCGTTAGCGAACACTAGTTTGCTGCAGATAACACAATTTTGGCACCAAACACTAGTTCGCTGCATACAACATAATTTTGAGCATGAACACATGCATTTTAGTTTCAGCATTACATTTGTTCATAGAACCCAACAGATTCACACAATTTCAAGCATGAACACATGCATTTCATCACATAAAATGTTTTGTTCAGCCCCTCACTATGGCCGATCATCTTTCTAAGTTCATGCATTTAAAATTTATTCATTTCCTCTGTTAAGTATTCTAAAATTTAGCCCCCATTCAGTCCTATTCAATCCCTTTTCCTAGTCTAATTTTTCCTCAACAACTGGTGCAAGAATCCTAGGCCATTTACTTGGGGTTTCCTTCTCCATTTTGGTCCCAAGGTCACAAGATCAGGAGGAGAAAGGTTTTGTTTCATACCTTATGATTTTAAGTGGTTTTAGGAAAGGATTTAATGGTCTTTCTTCCCCTTTGCTGCCGGCTTTCTTCTTTCTTTTCTGTTCAGTTTTGCTCCCCTTTCTTCTTCTGTTCAGTCGTCTCTCACAGTCCCTCTCCCTTCATGGCTTTTAGTTCTTAATCCTAACCTCTAGCTCTCCCTTTACTCACACATGCAGTAGAGTGAACATGCAGCTGGGTTGTGTGTTTTTCTTTGGATAGAGGGAACTGGGAAGGGTCTGCTACAATTGTTGGGGCCGGTTTTGGGAAGAAGAGGGCTTGTATGCAGGTGGTCTAGTTGGTTTTTCTTAAGAGGAAGAGAGGTTTAGTTGCAGTAATGGCTGCAATTGTTTCTAGGGGAGAAGAAGAGTTACCCTTTCTCTCTCCTTGTATTTATAGCCCCTATAAGTGTGCTAGGGTGTTTGGGCATTGGACCAAGGTTGTCTTTACCCCCCTTTTGGGTTATCTTGGGCTGGTTTCTATTCAAATTCTCTCCTAAGATAGGTCGATCCAACACTAATTTTTCTTGGGTTTTATAGTGTCGCTGTCGATTCAGAAATCGACAACAAAACTATGTTGCTGCCAATTAAAAAATCGGCAGCCAAATTGTGTTGTTGTCGATTCATAAATCGACAATGAAGAACTGTGTCGCTGCCGATTCAGAAATCGGCAGCTAAAAACTGTGTGTGTTGGTGATTCAGAAATCAACAGCCAAAAACTGTCTCGCTACCGATTTAAAAATCGACAACCAAAAACTGTGTTGCTGATTTAGAAATCGGCAGTCGAACTGTGTTGTTGTTGATTTAGAAATCGGCAATAACGAATTGTGTCGCTGCCGATTCAGATTTGGTAGCCAAACACTGTGTGACTACCGATTCAAAAATTGGTAGCCAATAACTATGTTGTTGATTCAGAAATCGACAGCCAAACTGTGTCGCTATCGATTCAGAATTCGGCAACGAAAAATTGTGTCGCTACCGATTCAGAAATCGACAACAAAGAACTATGTTGCTGCCGATTTAGAAATCAGGAGTGATGGTGGAGTCATTTTCGGCTTTAATTTACTTTTTTTATGTTTACAAATTAAGTGCATAATAAAATTAATTTGACGCTTTAAAAATCTAATTAAATCCTTACACTTAATCAATTCTTTTAATTTGACCGACATTAATTCTTAAACTTAATTAATCTTTTAATTAGGCCTATGATTAAATCAAATTGACCTATTAAAAGTCTAATTAAATCCTTAAACTTATTTTTATACAGATTTGTCCAATAATCATTTAATTTAACCTTGAATATGAATTATCCTTCAATCTTGGGTATAATGGGGTGCAATTGGGCTTCTAATTTTATCTAAAATTCCAGCTTGGTTCCTCCATGCATTTGAAACCCTTCTCATCCTGCTCTTGCCAAGTTGCCAGTCTTTTTCATTTTTTTATTGCTTTTCATTTTTTTTATAAAAAAAATAGTAATTTTAGGGGAAACTCAAAATTGGGTTATAATAGACCCAAAACTTGTAGGCTAATATTTACACACTTACAATAAACCCAAAGTATGTTGAGTAACCCAACCATGAAGAAAATAATAAAAATAATAAATCTAAGACATAAACTAATGTTGATGCACCTAATTAAATAAAATACCCTAAAATAGATAAATTTTGTAGTTTAAATAATATCATGAACGAAATTCTCATCTTAGAAACACTAGGATCCTTTTTGCCACCTTTAGATATCCAAAATAAGCTAGGAAATTGATTGATGAAGTTGTCTTCCTTTTAGTTTCTTGTTTGTCTAAGATACTTAATTATAGTTTTAAAGAACCCTTTTAAAATATGGAAACCCTTGTTGCCTTTTTCTAACCTTCCTTGTAGGATTAGGAAACTCTTCAAAATAAGCTAACTAATCTGTCATTAAATATCATCAGCTCTTCTTTCCTTGTATATCTAGGATAAATAAGGAATTCATGTAAGAAAAGGATTTTGGAATATCAATGAATCATTGTCACGCTTGAAAATTATGTTATAGCCCATTAAAGATCATTTTAGAACTAGAAAATTCTCAAAAACAAGTTACTACATCCTTATAGAAAAAAGATCTTTTTTCCAAATAAAAAGTCAACAAGTCAAAAAGAAGTAAATAACAAAATTTGTACATCATGTTCTAACCTATATCGCAAGACCTTCCCAAAGTTCGATTGACCTGAAATTTTATCCCAACATAGAACAATATTTTGGAAAACTCTGGGTAAATTTGCAACTTGATTCAATAGTTGGATTTGAGAATTATGATTGTTGTTGTAAGACTAGACAGTAGGTACAATTACGCTAAAATTTGAATTTTCTTGTTTAACACTTTTTTGGATCGTATCATTATATCTTATTGAAGCTTAAATTTTTAAATTATTGAAGCTTAAATTTTTAAATTACAAAATTAACAATTCACCACATTGTTTAAAACACAAGTAAGTATGTAATAATTTATAACTCTAATAAGAATACATTTACTTAATTTTTTTTTATCAACCGTTAATGGTTGTTATCTTTAACGAGGTGTATAATATGAGAGGTAATGCTGATAGTTTGAAATTACTATATTTAGGTCCTGAAAGAAAGGTCCATTGTTATAATGAGTATTTCATCAATGGATATATTTTTCATACTAAAGAGTATGGAGAGGGTAGAAATACATATAATAGTGAGGTTTGTGTTAAGGAATCGACTTCCAATAAGTTTAAAACTGATTATTATGGCAGGTTATAATAGTGACACAACCAAAAGATTGATGTCTTCTCCCAAGTGCAAGAGTGTCGAAGTAATAAATAACCCGGCAAGATCAGGGTCAAACCACAGGGAGGTTAATTGTATAAATTATAAGCAACAATAGTAACAACAACAACAACAACAATAGTAGTAGTAGTAGTAGTAGTAGTAGTAGTAGTAGTAATACTAATAATAGTAATAGTAATAGTAATAGTAATAGTAATAGTAATAGTAATAGTAATAGTAGTACTAATAATAATAATAATAATACCAATAATACTATTAATAATGATAATAATAAAGATTAAGAAGAAGAAGAAGTTGATGAGAACTTGAGATGGAAGATTAACGTAAGGATTAAACAATGATAACAACAAATGTCAAGGTTAGAGGATCCACTAATGGTATTTCAAACAAGTATAGTATAAACTCTCTTTATCACTCAACTGGAAACTACACACAAAGGAGGTTCCAATCAGATTATAAATTGTTAACATGATTACATTAGTTATCTTATTCGAATAATACTAATACTTGTAAATATTGTCAGGCATTCATGATTATAACTTATGTTAACAACAAATCGAGTTCCTTTTATAGCTCAGGTGTCGGTTATACCATACAGTATGAGCAATGAAAGTGCTAAGTATTTGTTGTACCAAGTTTTATATAACATAAATCTAGATTAACCATTTAACAAGTAAAGTATTAAAAGTGAACAAGATAACAAATATAAAGTATGTTAGTATCCAACATTAAGGTCCATGTTAAGTTTATATTATACTTATTCTTACACCATTAATGTACCCTTTTCACCTTGACATAATTAACCTAGCTAGACATAATGAAAGAAAGAAACATAAATAAACAAGGAAAGGAAATGAAAAGCATAAGTAGAAGATTAATATAAGCAAAACTTAAGCATTACAAAATATAAAGAGAGAGCAAGAGCATGATCTTGATCTGAAAACCAAGATGCCTAAATACATGGCAAATGCCTCCTTTTATAGGCCAAAATTCAGAACTATTGATTTGTTGACTAATTGACGAATGGGTGGCCACATCTTGACTTGGTGACAATTCTTATCTTCTTGTCTGCCAAAAACGTCATTAATAATGTTATAATTTAAACAGACTTCAATCATGAAAGTTCTAGGGAATTGTCTCATCTTTCCAGGGTAACAAATTGAGATCATTTGGACTTCTAGAACTCGAGATATGGGCTGAACACTGAACAATGTCTGGGCTGCAGGACAAATTCAGAATTTTTCATTGTTGCTACAATTTGGACTTGAAAAAGGCCTTGTTAAATTTGGGCTCCTCATGAAAGTTGTAGGCATATATCTTACCTTACCATCCATATAAAGTAGAACTAAATCCGAGATCTACAGCTCCAGATATGACCTGATTACCGAACAATGTTACAGTTTGGACTACACCAACATCTCTTTTTTAAGTTTGGCCATCTCTTTGTCCTTTCAATTTCAGTACTTCAACTCATCAATTAATTCTTTCATTTATGTGATAGGCCTGCATTTAAGATAAACATTTACCATAAATTAAATGTATCTTATATTATTAGATATGTTATTATAAAACATGCTTTAGTTAAGGAGTTATTGATACTTCAAGTGCAAAATAATGATATAAAACCTTGATAAAAATGCACTTTAAAGTATTAATCAAATAGGTGATGAAATTGCAATATCATAGGGCACAAAATATAGTCTTTTTATTCAAATGTTATTGGTATTATACCAATAGAGAAATTAGAGTAGATCATTACCATGGTTTGGTTGAAATTAATAAAAGAGGTATTTGTTTTTTCTAAACAACGCTAACAAGTGTATTACATATACAGTCCTTCCTTTAGAAAGGATCGTAATAGATTTGATTGGTTATTTGTTGTGAAAATCAAATCTCAAAGTCATGTCCAAGTTGTTAAAGATCGTAATGGTAATTAGGAGAGAAGATGCATTTTAACTAGTTGAGTTAGTTGATCCATATTGAGTTACTCCATCTATCGAGTTAGAAGAAAATTTAAATTTTCATGTCAATAAGAATACTCATGTTCATGTTAATATTGATGGGTTAAATGATTTATTAAGTACTAGTGAACATACAAAAGTGGATGAAGTTGAAGAGACCGACCAACCTCAGTTCAACAAAGATGATGGTGGTGGTGGTCATGAAGATGATAAAAAATAAAGTTGAAGAAGATTTTGATTAAAAAGGATTTGAATTGATTTTGTATGTAAAACATCATTATGTAATTAAAATATTTGTTTTCGTTTTATAATGCATTATATGTTTTACATTTATCAAGATTTTATTATTGTGGTTGAGGTTTTAATGAGTTATTGTTGAATCAATTATTGTTGTTGTTTTTGTTACCGATGTTGTTGTATAATTAGATTGGATATGGATTATAAACAACATATAAAAAAATAAATGTTTTAAATTCACCAACGTAATCACCAACATAAATTTAAAAAAATTAAAAATTATTAAATAACTGTTGATGAATTTTATGATGATTTAGATCTCAAACATATTCATTTAAGGACATTAAATAGTCAAAGAATTACAGAGAGTTTGGGGAAAAAATCATGAAATTGGATTGACTGACAGACTTACCACTAGAGTACCATTCTTCGATGAATTTTATACTCACCGATAGACTTACTAATGGATGCTAAAATAGTTAGAGAATTATATAGAGTTTTTGGAGGAATTCATGAACTTAGACCAGTCGACAAACTTATTGATGAACTAACATTCGTTGGTGAATTTAATACTCAATGATGGACTCTAAAGTGGCCAGAGAATTACAAAACATTTTGGAAGGAATTCATGATATTGGAACTAACCAACAAAATTATTGACAAATGACGATTCGTTAGTGAATTTAGGGGGTTTTCAAAAGTATTAAAAAAAAACTCTTAAAATGACAAGTGAACTTTCCAGTGAATTTAAAAAATTTCATCGAAGAGTCTATCGGTGATGTGTTGACATGGTAAATCATTGATTGACTTACTGAAAAAAATTTCATTGATGAATTGAAACCTAGATATGTCGAGCAACCCTTTATTTTTCCTTTATTCCCCATAAACCTCCACATTTCCTCCCATCTCTCTCCTCCATCTCTCTATATTTTGTTAAGCTTCATCATTGAACAATGCTTTCTCTTACTCTAGAATCAATGACGAATCTCTCTCTCTATCCACCATAAAAAGTTTGATCTTTAGTCATTTTGTCAACTTCATGTTCATTTTCAATTCTTGAAATTAGGGTGAATGTGGTTTTTTATGTTAAACTGTTAATTGAGTTATTTACTATTATTGTTGGGTTATGAGAATGCATGTAAATGATTTGAATTGAGTCAATTGTATGAACAATTAGAAAACCCTCAATTCTTGAAATTAGGGTTCATGTGATTTTTATGTTAGAATATTAATAGGGTTGTTTATTATTGTTGTTGGGTTATGAAAATGCATGCAAATAGTTTGAATTGGGTCAATTGTATTAAAAAATTGAAAAACCCTAAATTCTTGAAATTAGGGTTCATGTAATTTTTGTGTTAGAATGTTAATTAGATTGTTTATTATTATTGTTGGGTTTGAGAATGCATGTAAATGGTTTGAATTGGGTTAAATGTATTAAGAATTGGAAAACCCTCAATTCTTAAAATTACGGTTCATGTGATTTTTATGTTCGAATGTTAATTAGGTTGTTTATTATTGTTGTTGGGTTATGAGAATGCATGTAAATAATTTGAAGTGGATCAATTGTATAAATAATTGGAAAACTTTCGATTCTTGAAATTAGGGTTCATGTGATTTTTATGTTAAAATGTTAATTGGTTTGTTTCTTGTTGTTACTGGGTTATAATAATACATGATAATGTTTTGAGGGAGTTGTGCAAATTGTGTTTAAAGGTATTTTCTAAGAATATTATGGAAGTTGGGTGTTTGGTATAACGATGGACATGTGAAAAATCATATAAATTATATTGAAAATTGATCTCCAAGTTACATTATATATGATAGATGGTTTGAGAATGTGATTTTCTGTATTTCTGAAAACATTGAGGTAGGGTCCCATAAACATTGAGGTAGGGTCCCATATAAGGGAGGTGTTGTTGAAATTTTGTTAAAAATAGATGGATGCACAAAAACCATAGATTGAGAATTTAATTAAATATGATTATTTAGTTATATTGTTTAGATGTAAAGAAAAAATTCAGGGTTGGGACAAAGCAGTTATACTTCTTCAAGTAGTAATGTTGAGTCTGTAGTGTATTTAGGTGTCAATCATGAAAGGACACAAATACACATACTAATGATGTAGGCTCATGAATATGGGTTACAGATCTAACATCTTATTTGCTGGAGATCCTTATTCTAACAAGTTTATAGCAAAATAAAAACCGAATTTAAGCATATAAATTATTATTTTCTCCTCATAGATAACATCAACGTAATGAGTAAATGTTTATTTAGTTTTTTTATTAATTAATTGATTTTCAAGTTCATAAATATGGAAGTTGTGTGCACGATAACATCGACAATGAAAGTGTTGATGGAGTGTCTTTGTTTCAATGGAGCCAGCTTAAAGATTATTCATAATGGATGCTTATGATTAAGGCTTGGTTGGAAAAGTTTAATGTTAGTACATATATTATCAATACTTGTAGTTAATATATATGTTTTTTTAAAAAAAAATATTTAGAAACTAATTATTTTACGAAAATGATTATAAGGAAAAATCTTGGTGGGATGCTGCAAATTCCAAGGTTGTCAGGCGAGTCTGGAAAAATCATAGCATAACTAGGTAAGTTTTAACTTGTGAAGTTTATATTTTTTTTATAAGATTATAATCTTATTTTTCATTATATTTTTGTATTTGAACAAATTTCTGAACCTAGTTGCATGATTTCTAGTATGACGCACACACCTATACTAAGAAAATAGCTGAGCAAGATAACTTTGAGATGTGGAAGAATTTTAGACGTTCCCACATCCGTGAAAGTAATCAGAAGAGATATCTAAAGTTCTTGATGTTAGAGGGTTTTAGGAGGCGATCACGGAGTGGGTCCTTGAACATAAATAAAAAGACTCATGGTTCCATTAATAAGTATACCGACAAATTATAAGAGTTTGTTTTATTTTTAAGTATTATTTGTGACAATAATTAACTAATGATTTATTTTGCAAGCTATACAGCTTGAGATAGAGTTATATATGGAAACACATATAGAGAGGGAGGATAGACAAAAATGGGTGTAAAAATTCATGGACATTTAAGATGGGGTGTTTGTTGTAAGTAACTTTGAAATTTTTTGTACATTTTTTAGATTAATATTTTTTATCGACAACTTTGACTTGTTTAATTTTTTTTTTGTAGGAATAATATAAGCACCAAACATGGAGAGGACCCCTTGAACCCATTCGGAATATGGTTTGAAATTGTGTTTAGAGGTTGGAGGAACCAATGGACCCAATAGGAATCAAATTTATGGTATCCCTGTGACTACTGCCCGAGATATGAGGTCAGGTTGTAGTGTTTCAATCGTAGGCACCCCACAATTTAGCCCAAGGAAGCTATCACTAGTCGTTAAGGAGTTGGTTCAAGAACGAATTGCTACTATGATGACCAATATAAGGGCTGAAATGGAGGCCCGATATGAAGAAAAAAGTAGGAAGCAATGGGAGGAGATGATGACACATTTCTCCACTCATTATCCCCCCTTACAGACTTCCATGAGATTTTTCTCCCCCTCCACTTCCACCTCTACCTACAGCTTCAACTTCTTTTTAACATATATAGACATTTGTAATTGATTTTTACAGTTAAATTAATAATATAAAATGTGTTCTTCAATTCAATTTATATAAGATTATAATCTTATTTTTCATTATATTTTTTTATTTGAACAAATTTCTGAACCTAGTTGCATGATTTCTGGTATGGCGCACACACCTACACTAAGAAAAGAGCTGAGCAAGATGACTTTGGGATGTGGAAGAATTTTAGACCTTCCCACATCAGTGAAAGTAATCAGAAGAGATATCTAAAGTTCTTGATGTTAGAGGGTTTTAGGAGGCGATCACGGAGTGGGTCCTTGAACATAAACAAAAGACTCATGGTTCCATTAACAAGTATACCGACAAATCTCTTCCTTTTATTTAACCATACAAAGCACCTTGTAAGAGTTTGTTTTATTTTTAAGTATTATTTGTGACAATAATTAACTAATGATTTATTTTGCAAGCTACACAGCTTGAGATAGAGTTATATATGGAAACACATATATAGAGGGAGGATAGACAGAAATGGGTGTAAAAATTCATGGACATTTAAGATGGGGTGTTTGTTGTAAGTAACTTTGAAATTTTTTGTATATTTTTTAGATTAATGTTTTTTATCGACAACTTTGACTTGTTTAATTTTTTTTTTTGTAGGAACAATATAAGCACCAAACATGGAGAGGACCCCTTGAACCCATTCGGAATATGGTTTGAAATTGTGTTTAGAGGTTGGAGCAACCAATGGACCCAATAGGAATCGAGTTTATGGTATCCCTGTGACTACTGCCCGAGATATGAGGTCAGGTTGTAGTGTCTCAATCGTAGGCACCCCACAATTTAGCCCAAGGAAGCTATCACTAGCCGTTAAGGAGTTGGTTCAAGAACGAATTCCTACTATGATGACCAATATAAAGGCTGAAACGGAGGCCCGGTATGAAGAACAAAGTAGGAAGCAATGGGAGGAGATGATGACATACTTCTACACTCATTATCCTCCCTTACAGACTTCCATGAGATTTTTCTCCCCCTCCACTTCCACCTCCACCTACAGCTTCAACTTCTTTTTAATATATATAGACATTTGTAATTGATTTTTACAGTTAAATTAACAATATAAAATGTGTTTTTCAATTTAATTTAGATGTTTAATGTCATGTAATGTCAAATTATTTGATCAAAATAAGCATGTATTAAAAAAACAAATTACTAAAATACCAATGAAATCACCGACGAATATAAATATCATGTCGGTGAATCCGTCGATAATGTAGGCTCATTTTTCTTGAAGAATTATAAAGAGTTGTGAACTGTTTAGATATTGACCGATAGATTCAACAACATAATATTTATATTGGTGATTCTGTCGAGAAGTCCATCGATTTTATTGGGTTGTTTTGGAGTATAGTAGCGGTTGCTTTTCAAAATGTTTTTCGTTTGGAAATTCATCAAGATAAATTTTTTTTTAAAAAAAATATTAATTTGAAGTAAAGAAAAAAATAAAAAAATTTAATTTTTTTTTAAAAACACTTTTAAAATCTAAAAACAAAAATATTCTTATATATATTATTGTTCCATCAATAATATTCATATTGGTTGACAACTTTTTCAACATGAATATTCTGTTGATATTTAAATCATTGATTAAGTTATCAATGAATCTAAAATTCCCGATAATAAGACACTTTTTGATGACAAATTCCTATCAATAAATCCACAGCTTATACGCTGACGGAGGTGTCTCTTTCTATTCTTTATAACCATCCAGTTTTTTTCACTAAAGATGGTTTCCGTCGCCATGCTTATAATTAGGATAGCTGTACGTACGGTGTCTTTTCTTTTTATAGTTCAGTGAAAACACCTCGGTTTTTTTTTTAATTATTTTAATATGTTGATATTAAAAATAATTTTTAAAAAATAAAAAGAATTATTAATATACATTTTAATACAAAAAATTATTTGAAAAACAACCATAACTACACTACCAGATACTCTATTTACAAGAAGATAGTCGCACACTTACTTATATTTCTTTTGCTCATCAATAGTATATTTCATGATATCTTATTTATGCTCGTGGTTTTGGTTATTAGATAAAGTGTTTTTATTTAGAAATATATTAAAATAATATATTTTTTATTTTAAAAAAATTATTTTTAACATTGACACATTAAAATAATTTAAAAATATCAAAAATATATTAATTTTAAAAAAAATAAAATTAATTTTTTAAAAAACCATTTTAAAACACTTACAAACAAAGACATTGTTAAAAAGAAGAAACTATTTTGGTAAGGTGGGTGTTCCTTCAAATCAGGTAATGTCAGTTGTAAGAAAGGCATGCTGTCGCTGTCGTTGCATTGATTGACCTCTTATTCTATTACTCACTACCTTCCATGGTGGTTGGTTGCCTTTGAAGCCCACCAGACCTTTTCAACCTTTATGCTCTTCCCACTTCAAGAAATCCTCTCTTGAGATTTAATTTTATATTATACACTCAAGAATCTGCCCTACCATTTGATCTGATCATGCATTTTATTTGTGATTTTAAAGTGTAATATCCACTAGCCAGGCACACCAGGCTTGAGTTCTGAACAAGCAAGGGCTGCGTGGCACAAGGTCTGGTGCTGGGTTGTTTTTTCTTGCTGTGACAAAACTTGTTTGAATAGGGTTTTTATGCAGCCCTCTGCATGTTCCTGTTGGTTGAAAATATCAAAATATATCCGAGGGATGTTCCTTCTTTTCTTCTTCCTGAATATTTGGCTGGCAATCCATATCGATGGATATTTTGGTTTAGAATAATATTCCTTCTATGAATCTAGCTTCTACGATGGGATTACATATAATGCCTTCATGTCCATAGATTATGACCATAAAGAAAAAAATTGACATAAGAAGAACAAGTGGAAAACAAGAAAAAATCTCATGTCCAATCACAAATTCGCTAAAAAAAACTTTTGTTTATTCCACGTTTCTTTTTTTTTATTATTTTTACAATCCTTTTAGTTTTTGCTATTTCAAATTTAATTTTAAAATTTATTTTCTCAACATTTCACTTCCTGACTTTAAAATAAAGGAGAGAGTAGCTTGAAAATAGCAAAAAAGAGAGAAAGTTGTCGGTTTGACTACTATAAGACAATAAAAATAGCTAATCTTGGTTTCAATGAGTTTCATTTGATGAGAGAAGCTCAATAATAGTGGTTTTTTCCCCTATAAACATGTCAGAAAAGATTGATCAAGCTTCATTTAGATTTTTTGATTTGGTTGATTTTTTTTTTTCAAGTTATCTTTGGGGTGTTTTGAGCTTGGTAATGAAGATTTTTATGGTGTTTAATAAGCTTTTTTGGGTGAAAATAGATTGAAAAATATTTTTTTAGGCAAAAAACACCACTCCCTAATTTTTCAGCCATCAAAATGATGGTCGTATTCTAAGTAGCAACAAGTAATATATTAAAAGTGCTAGGTAGTAATCCACAATAATCATGAGCTTTTTCTCTAATTTCATCCTCAAGCTATTTTTTTTTTCATTCGTAGCCTTGTATATCCAAATTAATGATCAATTTATTAAATTTTGTTAAAGAAAGAAAAATTGTATAGAAAAAGGCCAAAGTGTAAAACAAGAATAAATCATTTGGTCAATCTCAAATTCACTTAAAAAAAGTTATGTTTAGTCCACCTATTTTTCTTTTGTTTTTCTATACAATCCCTTTAGTTTTTGCAATTTCAAACCTAGTTAAATAATTCATTTTCTTAATATTTCAATCCTTACCTTCAAAAGAGTCGCTTGAAAATGACAAATTAGATAGAAATTTATCATTTTGGCCGTAATGTGATGATAAAAATAGCCAATCTTAGTATCAAAGAGTTCTATTCAAAGAGAGAAATTCGATGGTGGTGATTCTTTTTTCCTATAAACATGTTTGAAAAATGATTTTTTTATTTTATGTATATTTTTTTTATTCTGTTAATTTATTTTGATTGATTTTAAGATATGGTTAGTGATTGATAGAGTTTTTTATAGTGTTTATAATGTGCTTTTGGGTGAAAATTTTGAAAAATAAATTTTTAGGCCAAAACACTACTCCCCTGATTTCCTAGATAATATAGTGGTGGTCGGGTTCTATATTTTATTGTAGTTATCTAAAATAATTATAATTTTTTTTTCTAATTTCATCCTTAAATATTTTTTTTTTAATTGTAGCCTTCCATGCTCAAATAAATGAATAATTTATTAAATTTTGTTAAGGAAAGAAAAAAATCAACAAAAGAGACCAAAATGTAAAACAATAAGAAATCACATGAGCAATCTCAAATTCGCTAGAAAAACGTTATCTAAATCCATCTACTTTCCTTTTCCTTACTCTTCAATTCCTTTAGTTTTCACAATTTCAAATTTAGTTTAAAAGTTTATTTTTTTAATATTTTTTGATTTATTGACTTTTGGCACAATTTCCATTCGATGAGATGAGTTCAATAATAAATTTGTTTTTCTATAAACATGTCTAAAAAAGTAAATCTGGTCCTGTCAAGATTTTTTATTCCATTGATTTTTAATTTTTTGAGTGATTTTGAGGTAAGTGATTTATGAAGATTTTTCATAGCATTTATTAGGTTTTTTTTTCTTTTTTGTGAAAATAGATTTTAGAGCGAAAACATTACTCATTTGATTTTTCAACTACCATCATGGTGGTCAGATTCTTAGTGACACTGGCAATAAAAAAAAAAAAAAGGCAAACCACCCTGATAAAAGAAAAAAAAATGGCCATGAGAACTTGCCTTAATATTGTTATTTAAGAGTTTTCCACTATAAGAAAATTTTTGTATGGATCACATTATTTTTATTTAAATTTTGTATACATCACATTTTTTTTATTTAAATTTTGTATGCATCACATTTTTTTATTTTAAAAAAATTCACTACAATTATTTGACCGTTAAAGTTTAAGATCTTTTTGAAGTACAACTATTATCCCACGTCTATTATAGAAGATTCAAGTACACTCACTTTATGGCCGGTTCTCATGTATACACTTACGAATCTATGCTTATATTTTCGACGATCCACAGCTTTCTTTGTGTTCAAGATCTAAAAATATTGATCTACTCGGGCTTTAAAGCCTCATCAGATCGAACAAAACCCCTTTACTATCAACTTTTTTTTTGGTAAGTCGTATTAAAAGTGATTAAATTAATTGAATTATTCGAAATTGAACTGTTTTTCAAACTTATTGGATAATTTTGGTTAAAAAAAAAGTAAGAAAAAGAATTGGTTTGGTTTTAAATTTTAGAAAGTGAAAAAACTAAACCGTACCGAATCAAATCGAATTAAACCAAAAAAATAATTATAAACTAAAAGTCCATTAAATAAAAACCTATATAAAATAGCTCATGGAAGACGGTTCAAAATTTTGACAAAAAAAAGAGAGGATTTAGGTTGATTTTTTAGTCTGAATCGAACCAAACCGAACCAAACTAAACCGAACAAAACCGTTTGAAACCGATGTTATTCCCCTGAAAATTCCACACATGAATCCATTCACACACGTAAGAAGAGAAGAGCCAGCCAGTAGACGGAGAGAGACAAGAAGCGTGGGTTGGCAGAAGCCAACCACCTCCTGCACACCGAAACACGAATAGAAGAAACAAAACAGCTTTACAATAACAAGTTAATAAATAAGAAACAAGAAAAACGAAGCCCTCTCCTCCTCTGCCTTCCATTTCTCTCTCTCTCTCTCTCTCTCTCTATCTTTTTTTTCCCCCGATACAGAAACAGATACACGACATAAAACAGATACACATACTGTTCTGTCTTCCTATTACTCTCTCTCTCTCTCTGTTTTTTTAGCAATACAAAAAAGCTTTTAAATTTATTATAGCAGTAATAAGAGAGATCAAAGTTACAGTTTCGAATCTCTATGGAGCAGCTTGTTAACTTTATTATACGGCCTCCCAGGTATTAAATCTCTCTTCTTCCCTTCAAATTTGATTGGTTTTTATCTGGATTTTGGTTTGTTTGGTTGATGATTAGAAGTGGGAGAGAGAAGGATTTCGTTTTGAATCTTGGTCGTTTCCTATCTGGGGTCGTTTCCTATCTGGCTTTTGATGAAAATTGGAAACCCTTTTCTCCAAAGACTTATTTTTTATATTTCTTTTGTCTACTCATTAAAATAAAATAATAAACAGCATGAGATTCAAATTTGATTTTAGTTCCGTTCTATCAGTTTGCTTGGCAACCAAAAGGAGTTTTAATTTTGATTTATTAGTGGGATTCAAATAATATAACTTTGACTCTTTACTTTGTTTGTGTGATTTGTTCAGAATCCAAGATCTTTCTGTGCTAATTTATGTTTATTTATTTTTTATGTTGTGATATTCTTGTTTATAATCCCATGTATTGATTACTCACTTTCGATCTTTAGATTCCAACCCGTGTATTGTTTCAGGTAGTTTTCATTTTTATATATGAAATCGTATTATGGTGCATGGCAGATAGTCTATATTGTCACTATTTCTCGTATTCTTTTGAAAGTTGAAGGGTGCTAATCGATATGCGCTGTGTTGAATTTCAGTACTTGTTTTGACTGGTTGGCATGTGGGGATCAGGACATTTTAGTTCTTTTGCTTTTATTAACTTGATTTTTCTACTTTTGGGGTATTTCACGTGGTATTGAAAGTATAGACAGCAAATGAACTTTCTGGGAGTCATTAAATTGGCAGTTTAATTGGATATAATTGATACTAGATGCTGAACCATTTCGATGAGAATCAGATGAAGTTCCTAAATTTATAGACACTGAACTATTATAGGTCAAATGTCTGTTTAAAGTCAATCTCGCACTGTCAATGTCAAACACTGAGTTCAGTCATCAAAGACATCTTGTAGATCAGATGAATCCTCTTGTGAGCTGATGTATGTTTGATATCTAAATTTTTTCGCATCATTGGGGCTCCATATATGTTTTTATTTTCATTATTTAAGAATTGGTTCCTTAGAAGAAGAAGAAAAAAATGTCGCATCGGTCTCTTTAAGAACATGAGGGCATTAGAGTATGTTGCATGCTGAAGTGATGCGATTATGCACTGCACTTCTTATATAACTGGTATATAGCAATAAGTGCAGGAAATTAAAATTTTTGCTGACTAGATACCTGTCAAATGTATTGGACATTTTCTTTGTTTATATTTTTTTCATGATTCTGTCCATTTTTTGGTCTGTAGAGCTGAATACAATCCAAAACATGATTTGTTGGATCAAGAGTTCATGTTGAAAGGAAAATGGTACCAAAGAAAGGATGTGGAGGTAAGTGCCACTCTATATGTGTGGAAGTCTTTTTTTATGTTTGATTGTACTTAGTCTGATTTTTATGTCTTCCTCTCCGTTAGGCAAGTATCTCAAGCAATAACTTGCTAAAAACCCCTGATATGTTAGTTGTCCTGTCTTCTATTGTCATCAGCTAGATATATATAAAAACAGTCTAGTAAACAAGTAACCCTAGCAATTGCACATGCTTATCAAGCCTAATATAGATTTGCTGAAGTTTTCATCAAGATTTCTGAATCTTTGATACTTTGTAACTCGTCATCCATGTTACAATTTTTAGGTGAATTTTTTAAATCGGAGGTCCTACAATATACCCATATAGCATAATTTTTTGCTGGGTTAGGCGACCAGTTGTTTTCTTTACACTCTTTCTTACCGGGATAATGGAATATATAGGACTGGGCAATGCAGTTGCAACTTAGTCATGGTCCACACACTCATGGACACTTCCACATTTCACATGCACGAGAGATTAGAAACATTGTTAAAATTATTTGATCCTTCCTTTCTCATGATTGTAAAAGAGGATTAAAGATTTATTTCTTCTATGCACTTTTTTCTGCAAGGAATTGACAACTATGGACCTTCTGTTAGTAAATCAATGATGTCTTCTTTATGCCTGCTTGGAAACTTGACAAATTTGAAGTGATCGTTGGCTTATGTGTAAGGTGCTTTCAATGTTCACAGGTTCAAAATGGTAGGGGAGATGCTCTTCAATGTAGTCATTACATGCCCATTGTTAATCCCCAAGAAAAGCCTCTGCCATGTGTAATATATTGTCATGGAAACAGGTAACTGGTTAATCAGGGTTTATTGTAATGTAGCTTGCTGTCTGTAGCACCTTATAGATGGAGTCTTCTAGTGTTCTTAGGAACCCAAAATTTTGGATGATGAAGAATGAGAAAACAGATTAAATTGAAAGAGAATTTTCTATAGTCAACAAGCATATTATATGCCAAAATAAAGTTCTTTCTCTATCTTGGTGCTAAATATTTCCTTTTGTTTACCCCCGTGAAAATGGAGTAGAGAGTGGAGTGACTGACAGCTTTATAGAAAGATCAACTTGGTTAAGATTTTGCATTGATTTCTTCAATCTTGTGTTTCACAGAACTGATTGTTACTAATTGGTAGCGTATCTTGATTTTTTCAGTGGGTGCAGGGTTGATGCTAGTGAAGCTGCTATTATATTGTTGCCTTCAAATATTACAGTTTTCACCCTTGATTTCTCAGGATCCGGACTTTCTGGAGGAGATCATGTCACTCTAGGATGGAATGAAGTAAGTTCTGGCAATTTATCAAAAACATTTGATGGAAGTTGGATGCTCATTGAGTAACTGCATCTTTTTTTCCATTGATTGTCAAAACATTTGTTAATCTCCTAGAAATTGTTTAGACACCACATGAACATTTATTGTTATATTGGCAATTGCTGTTCTCCAATGTTGAAAGTCACCATCTGACATTCTTTGGTTGTTTTCTAGAAAGATGATCTCATGGCTGTCGTTAATTATTTGCGGCAAGATGGAAATGTCTCTTTGATTGGCTTATGGGGCCGTTCAATGGGTGCTGTCACTAGGTTCTGTTCATTCACCTCTATTTTTCCTTTCCTTTCCATTTTTTTTTTTCGCTGTGTAATTGGTTTATGCTCACGTGGACCTGTAGCAGTGTTAAGGCCTTCCCATTTACTTATATACCATTGATTTTACAGCCTGATGTATGGAGCTGAGGATCCCTCAATCGCTGGAATGGTTCTTGACAGTCCCTTTTCTGATTTGGTTGACCTAATGATGGAACTTGTGGAAACTTACAAATTCCGTTTACCCAAGTTCACTGTAAGTTGATACATTCAGCCACATTATGAGAATTACAGCATTCATTGATTCACAGCCTTGGTGTATTTTGTACGATGATTTATAATAACAGGAAATAAATGAGCATACAAGCATGTTTATTATGACAGTTTTTCAATTAATTGCATAATTTTCCGGAAATGTTAATGATTGGAAACTACATTAGTGATATTTTCCCTGGAATCACCACTACTGGCTCAAGTAAGGCTTACAGGATTTTTACTTGCACGGAGAACTCTTTCCTCTTGATTTTTTACTGTGATATCATTGTGCTTAGATCTTCTTCTTCTTCTTCTTCTTTTGGGCTTTTATTGGAATTTGGATGGTTCATTGGAAACAGCTCTTCTACCCTCTAATTTTTTCATCATCTTGGTCTTAATAAAATCTAATTTTACTTGCACCTAGATGATGGCAGCAATTTATTTTACTTGGAAACAGCTCAGCTACCCTGTAATTTTTCCATCATCTTGGTCTTAATAAAATCTAATTCTACTTGCACCTAGATGATGTCAGTAGTTTATTTTACCATTAACATTTATTGTCTAGCAACTTTGGTGCATAGCCATGTTTATTGTTTCTGGCATTCTACTGTTCCCTTCATGAATCTTAATTTTATCTTCTTTACACATCAGCTCTTTATTGTTGCGTTATTCTACTTACACCTTATGATGTCAGTTTTGTTGTTGTTGGGGTAAGTGTTAACCTTCCATTGTGTATTGAAGGTTCTTTCACCCTTCATTGTTTTTGCCCTAATCTCATCCACCAGACTCCTTAAATCACGCACATGTTTTAATAATTGAGGCAATGATGAGTGCACAAATGTTCTTCTAGTCATGGCTGTCGTGTTGTCTCACTATGTTTATTTTTGTTGCCTGTTCTAGGTGAAATTTGCTATCCAATACATGCGTAAATCTATTCAGAAAAAGGCAAAGTTTGACATAATGGACCTGAACACCATCAAGGTTCTCTCTCCTGCAGCTTTACTTTATTGGGTGTTGCAAGTTGAAGCTTCTGGATGATAACTAAGTCAATTATTAACCTGTTCATGTTTGTAGTTATCCCATCCAACATGTCTTCTGTTTTTTTTTTTATCAGTTTCATGTATTTATGGTATGGGATAACCACTTGGTCAAAATGGAAAGCTAATACGTAGTTTAGAGTAAAGAATAATAGCTAATTTGTTAATTGAAATTACAGTCACTATTAAGTGAGCTAGTGTGTGACTCTCCACTGTATTTTTACTTGATCAATTTTACTGACTATATGGCGTGACATCTTCATCACGCTGATGATAGTTGTAGGTTGGTTTTGGGCAGTTACCAGTGGATTTTATACAAGTGTCTAACAAAGAGATGTGAAAGAAGTTGCAAACAATTTGTTTAGTGAATGAAAAACTTGAATGGTGTTTCATTCAACTGCCTTTTGTGTTAATTTTATCATATTACCTGTTATTCAAGAATGTAATTCCTTTATACTTTTTTGTATTACAGGTGGCAAAATCATGTTTTGTTCCTGTTTTATTTGGGCATGCCATTGATGATGATTTCATACGCCCTCATCACTCACAAAGTATATTTGAAGCTTACATGGTAAGTTTCTTTCATTTAGTGGCGAAAATTCAGAAGTAGTTGTGGTCTATTGCAGATAGAAATATACTGTTCTTAAAATTTGCTCTAATGCTGGTGTTTTGTTAAGTTTGTAATCATGGTAAACTGAATTTTTTTCAGTTTTAACAAATGATAAGTGAAATCTGTTCTACTCTGGTCATATGTACTCCAAACCTCAGCCTGAGGTTAATTTGGAAGCTACCTGAATACAGTTGACAGCTGCTTTTTGGCCAGTGATTTCATATTTTAGTTCTGAGTGTTCCTAGTCGTACTAAACATTAAATATATGTTCTGTATATCTTCAAAATCTCTTTATTGGAGGAACGACTCCCAAAGATCCTTTATAATGATTTTTATTGAAATCTCATCAAATGTGATGTGTATGCTACTCATTTCTGTTTTTTGAAACTCTTGCATTTGGTTTGTTGATTTCTGTTGCCTGGCACTTTGTATATATAAATACTCTGTGAGCTTGATTTTTAATGCACAAATTTTGCAGGGAGACAAGAACATTATCAAGTTTGAGGGAGATCACAACTCTCCACGCCCACAATTCTATTTTGATTCAATAAATATTTTTTTTCACAATGTTTTACAACCTCCTGAGGATGAGGTGGGGGGAACATACTTTGAAACAATGCATGATTACTTTGGTAAGGTAAATTGAACTGCATTCATCTGGTTGTAGCCCTGAAATTTTTGGAAGTGCTAGATTTCATATCTCCTATTTGTTTTGCCAATTGATGATTGTTTTTACCTGCAGGATAGTTGGAGCTCTTTGCATAAAGTTGGCCATAACCCAGAATCTTCAGTTGTGCATAAAGGTATGACTCATTTACCTTGTGCTGCTTAGCATCTTACTGACGATTTCTGTCTAAACTTTATTTGCCAACTTTTTTTCATAATCTTATTTATTTGTTGTTTGTTGTAGAACCATCATCAAGCAGTACAGCAGATGCCATTGAACAAGTTCGGTCCAAAACACCTATGAGTCGGATGGAGGTCAGTGATTATATTCTGTGTTTTTGGCTTGAAATGTTAAAATAATCCCTAAAAAAAGGAAGCCTTAGTTTAAAGGTTAAAGGCATGCATGGTGCAGCATATGTTTAATTAACTGTTCCATAAAGTAAGGATTGTTCTGTTTGATGGGTATCAATATTTTTTATGGTCCTCTTCTTTCCACTCCCCATGCACTTCTGCTGAAGGGGGAGTAGGACAAATGCTGCCTGCACTTTATGGGGATAAAGTTGTGTAAGGAATTAGGCTAATTTCATAAACCGAGAAGGAGTAGTGGTTTGGATTATTTTTTCTGTATTATGTTAAACTTCTTACAATTTCCATGGAGCTTCTGCTCATTATCACTTTGATTCTGCTCAGGTTCCTATGGATATTCAACATAAAGACCATCAATCTGAAGTCGAGGTATCCTCTTGCCCTTTGCAACAGAATGCCCTAGTGACAGATTAGCACAATGGTCAGCTGGTTCACTCTATGAATCATATGACTCGAGCTGTGTTCTACCTCATCTCTTTCCTAGGGACTGGAGTTAATATTTTTTTATAACTCGTAACACTCTGGCATGCTTTACTGCAGCATGAAGAAATTGGTGATGATCATTTGCCATCATCGTCCAAAATGATTAGCTTTGAATTATCCAACGGTCATCCTTATGGCCCACATGTTCCAACAACAATGGATGACAATCAATATGTGGAATACCAGCTGGAGGACTTGGCAGGTTTTCCATGTGATATAGAGGAGGAAGAAAGGGTGAGTCCTGAACGTTGTGTGTGCAAAATGTTCATCTATTTGAAACTTGACTTGCTGCATATTTCAGATGTTCATGGAAGCAGTAATTGAGTCATTAAAGGACTTGGAGATGCGACACCCTAATGCAGAGGGACAACCGGCCAGTGTCAGTCTAGCTTCTGTTAAATATTCACAAAAAGATAGCGGGGATGCATCTTCAATTGTAGAACATGGCAATCCTTTGAATACACCAACTTCCACTTCAGTAAAGCAAAAGACAGAATCGACTTCATCTTTAGCTGTCAATGACCAAAATTTAGCAACTGAGGGTCCTTCTCCCGCTACAAGTGCAGCATCTGTAGGAACTACATTTGACACTCCGTCATCCATAATGGGGTCAGAAAGCACAACTACCTCTTCTCGAAGTGATACTTCAGGAAGTGTCCACAGCTCAACAGACAGTGACTTGTCAGGTAATACAAAAGCCACATTGACTGTAGAACGGAATCCAGCAGGCCACATTATGGATGGTTTGCTGCGTCGTTGGGATTTCAACTTGTTCCGAAATGGTAGGTGAAAACCAAAATCATTATTTTATGTTTCAAGAATGCCATGATATTTTGTTTTGTATTTAAGATAGTGCCACGATTCAGTGCTGTAAAATATACAAAAACAAAAGCAAGAAAATAGATTCCGTGTTTAAAGTTGACTGTGTTGGTTTTACAAACTGTTGTCTACTGTCACTTGATAGGAGGCTTGTAATGATTCTTTTTACTCCCGATCAGGGAAACACATCTGTTAATATAATTTAAATAAAGAGTCGGATTTGGTAGGTGATAAGCTGAAACTGAAATGTGGTTCAACATGTGCTCCTGTTCTCTGCTCGGCTTTACAGCTTCTTAGCAAGAGTACAAGTTGGGCATCTCGATTCTATCTCCTTGTTTTGTTATCCAACTTGAATCTTTAATCTTTATGAACATCATATAACTGAAAAACCTCTGCTGGTTTGTACTTGCATTATGGCATCGAACTTGGAAATTGTCCCAGTCTGATTGGTATAAAATAGATGCCTTATAACTTGCTAGTCTTACCAAGAGCCCATTCTCCCTTTATCTTTTTTAGGTAAAGAGTATAAGTGAAACTAAGGAATTAGTCGCTTATTGTAACTTGACAACAAGCTGCAAGGATCGCTTGCGTCAAGGTTTGCCTGCTTTATTAATGATTCTGTCCAATCTCTGGGAAAAACAGAAAGATCATCTGCTTAACGGGGGCCTTTCTATTACATTAGCGTTTTCAGTTACGATAATCCCTTAGAAGTCAGAGCTATAGTTCCTCTTTTATCGTATATCTTGAGTAGTCAGTAGAGTTTTTTTCTAGATTAACGCAGCACCAAACTAACATAGTTGGGAGAAAGTAATATATGCATGATCTATTGATATGCGCTGTACTACATGTGCAATCTCTGTACATGCATGTAGTATAATGTGCAATCTATGCAGTCGTGCATATACAACATGCACGACCTGTGTAGTTTACACGTAGTATATGCACGACCCATGCAGTATACAGTCGCACATATACTACATGCATGACCAAGGAAAACAAGGTGTCTATGCATTTCTCAACCCGCTGCCAATGAAAACACAATTTAAGAAAAAACAATTCAACACGAATCACAACAAATTTAACACAAATCACAATTTCATAGCAAGTAATTTAATAATCAAAGATACTCAATCGAACTCCAAAACAACTCATTATAGTAAATGAAACTACATCTAATTAATTAACCTGTTGAAGAGTTTGTACCATCAGAATTATGAACTTATCATCGTCGTGCATGATAATTAGCCTTATTTGCAGTGTCTAATGCTCAGTCTTCCCAACCTTATCAAGTGAAGAACTACATGATGAGAACCAAGTATCGAATGTGTTGTGCTCAACATCGTCAGTAGCATCATGAACTGTGACAGCAGCTCTCTCACCCTCATGTATTAAAAGATGCACCTAATTCATAACAAAATAATATATCATCATTTATAATATATAAATAATATTTTTATTATGTTACAAAAAAAACACTAATCCATACAATTTATTATATCTAAGTGCAGGAAACTCATAATTATCCATATTATATGTTGGCTCATGTGGAGGATCATGTGGACTTCTTAGAATATGCTCGTATAGTGGTGTGATGAAATTGCCTTGTTATGTTCATATATCAATACATGTAGAGATATAACTCAATAAATGAATATCACTTTGTAAATATGTGATATCTTCTTGCATGCCAAACCTATCTCACATGACAAACAATTAATTTATTTAATTTCTTGATTAAGCGTGTTAAAAATTATTATTATCGATCTCGAACTGAGAGTCGCCTTCTCGTAATCGTGTCCAACAACTTGTTTCTCCAAACATCTGGATGATTGATGTGGAGATGCTCACACGACCATAGTTGCATATTCATAATTTAAAATATTAGAAAATGTTTAAAATAAAAATCTAGTTATAAAATATGATATCAAATTATACTTGTAGGAATAATAAACAACTGCCAATTTGTTTCTCATCTAAAATTCATACGTGACATAGCTGGCTATACAAATAAGCAATCATTGTTGAGCCCGAATTATAATTACAAATGACAACAAAATTTTCTAGCATTGAAAAAAAAGTAACATAGCACTGTATTGCTTATCAAACATGTGAAGATCATGGCTCCAAACATATGTGATATATATGCTCTAGCATAATAATGCAACACAACACACATCGTACCCTTTAGGGGGTTTCAAAATTTTTCTTCAACCATATCAACCTAATATAATTCTCTTTATATCACTCGAGAGGAGACACTCGTCCCAATAGATGGAGACATAATTTATCTTCGTTAAAAGTTACGGGGCCTATAACAAAAGCTCTATCAATTGGAAGATTTACTAGCATGGTAAAAACTTGTAGAATTGATGTCATCTCCCCAACACGAAAGTAGAATGTATTGTGACATAATTTATCTTTGTTAAAATTGTGATTGACATTTATGCCTTTTAGTTGAATGATCTAAAAAATCTAGCCTTGATAACATAAGAAAGAACACACTCATATAGGTCAATCAATGCATAGTGTCAAGGTTTAACCAGGCCATCCTAAAACTTATTCAATCAAATCTAAACATAATTATTTAAAAAATTAAAATTTTTACATGTGAATATGTTATATAAAAAATAAAAGTTAACTTGCTTATTGAGCCCAATCAACCGCTCAATACTTTTTGTTTAGCTACTTAAGCCTTTTTATACAAGATATCATATAAAGAATCTCTATGGATAGTAGCTTGAAATGATACAATTTTAATGCTTATTACAACTTTGATAATGGTCAACATCCTATTAACAATAAAATCTGAGTCAATCTGATAGTGAGTTTGTATAATCATTAGGTTGTGATATATGTGAGGCCCTTTCAAATTTAAAATCTCAAATGGCTCAAAATTCTTATGATATCCCTTACGTAAATATCATTGACATGCTGGTTCATACTTACCTTATAACTGTAAATACGTTATGGTTGATTGTTGAATCTTATATTGTAATGAGTTCTTTATATGTCACTGCTTAATTGCTTTAATTAAATCAATCTTGGTTAAAAATAGTTGTCTAATCTCCGACTTAGTAGTTAAGCCTAAATTCTTACAACTCAAAGCCCAATCACTACTTATCATATGAGCTGACCTATTAACATCTCAAATTTAGGAACAGAAAGACCTATTGTTTGGTTTATTGGCTCACCTACCTCGTCTTTTTTAAGTACATCATCTAAATGGCAATCATCTTCCTCATTACTCAATTCATATTTATTATAACAATATGTAGCAATTATCATACCTAATCGAGCTTCTATATGCATAATTTTTTAAGTTAATGTTAGGTTCATAGCATCATCATCTATCTTAGATGAAACAACTATTTGTGATGCTTATATGATCTTTTGACATTAACTTGGGACTTGAGTGAACTCCAAACTCAAGGAGTTTTCTCATTTAGGTATATTATTCAAATAAACTCTTACATTTGTAACCTATTTGCAGTGACCAACCTAACAAATGCTTTAAAACTCACATCGCTAGTAATGGGTACATTGACATAACAATTCAAATGACTCTCACCAAGCATACTCCAAGTAGCGTCGACGTTAATTTCATATAAAATTCCACTCAATGCCTCTACATACTAGATTTTTTTGTTTGGTAAATAAACTGTCTAATCTCAAACTAAATAACTTGTTACTTCCTCCATGGTAAATGATATCATTATTTGTATCAACAATAGTACCATAATAATAATAATAACCCCACTATATAAGATATATTTTGCGAAAAGCACAAAAAATACTATGCTAATTTATTAATATAGCAATTCATCAAGTTACATCATTTTGATGAAATTTTGATAAACCTAAACATAATCAATAAAATCATAATTCATAAACTTTATCATAAAATAATATAATTTACCCACTGAATTGGGATTATTTAAGGCTAATTAACACAATTTATAGTTCATGCAACTCTAACCTTGACATAATCAACACAAACTTCATGGATTTTGTTATTAAATAATGCAATTTATACACCTAAAATGACTAATTTTATATCTAATTAATATCAATTAAAGTTAATTTAATTTTTTTAACACAAACCCTAAACTAAATTCTAAAACCCTAACCTAAAAAATCCTCAAATTAGCCCAATAAAACATCAAATTAATAGATGGAGAAGGTGATTATACCTCAAATTAGTTAAATGGGGTTTTTATGGGAGGCGACGGCGGTAATGGTGAGAGAGAGATTGATTGTCGTAGGTGAAGAGATAGAGAGAGAGCAAATGATGGCGGAGATAGAGAATGTTGAGGTCTATCACTGTGATGTTTTGAAAATAAAAGAGATTAGGAAAAGGTAACAAAGCCATTAAAGGCTTAGAAGTAGGTATAAATGAATAAGGGGTAATGTGATAATTGAATAAAACATGATAAGTATAAATAGAAGAAAAAAGAGAGAAAGATGGATCTGAAATTGAGAGTGAAAAACAGGCAGGAGAGAAGAAGAAGAGAAAAGAGGGAAAGATAAAGGAAGGAGAAGAGAGTTAGAGAAAAAAAGTTAAAGGGTAAGATTTATGTTTTGATGTGTATAAATGTGTTTTCTTTAGCTTTAATTTTCTATTTTATTGAATATTAGGGTTTTGAAGATTGTGTTTTGGGTTTGATTGATGAATTGATTTGAATATTATGGGTTGATTGTTATGAGTAATGAGTTATGTAGTTGATTTTGAAAGATTTTAGGTAAAGATGATGATTTTGAGTTATGGTTTGTTTAAATGTTGAATTTGAGTTAGAAATATTGATATATTAGTAGGTGATCTGTGGATAATTCTGGGTTTAAGGTTGAAGATGATGAAATTTCAGTTTGGTCCTTCAATTTATAAAAATTATAGTTTAGTCCCAAAACTTTGGAAAAATCATAGATTGATCCTTAGAGCATAATTCGAGATTATGGACAGAATTAAGGATGCATTATGAGTAAAATTTCAGTATAGTTATGAATTTATGACATTTTTAGTTTGGTCCTCTAATTTGATAAAATTACAATTTGACCCCTAAAAATCTGATAAAATTTCAAATTGATCCCTAGCTGCAAGATTAGCTTTTTAAGATTTTTTTGATGAGTATTGAAGGTTATTTAGTGAATTATTATCAAGTCTTATTATTTGTTCTCTTATGAATTAGATTTCAGGAAAACCGTTTAATTTTTGGGTTTTTGAAAAAAATGACTAGTTTAGTTCAAAAACATATAAAGTTATGGAATAGACCCTTAGTTAAGTGTATTAAATAGGTTATATGTTAATTTCGAGTCGTTTTTGAATATATCTCCTTTGTATTCAGATAATCCTGATATTCTACCCATGAGACATCAGTAGGAAATTCTTTCGGTATCTGCTTTCGAGTTCCATTCGCTTTTGAGTCAGGTGAGTGGATACTTTTTTTATATGCATGAGAAATATTATAAATATTTGAGTTGTTAATGTGAATTGGATCATTCTTCTTGATAATATATATGTTGATTATTATTTTTGTTACGATAAAACATGATAATTGTTGAATCTGAATTCTTGATATGAACCAATATATATTTTGAATTGATTTCTGAATTGATAGCTCCTCATTTGATTGATGTCATGAGTTGAGTCTTGAGATATAAATATGTCTGTTTAATTATGATTATGAACCTACGGTATGCTAGTCAGAATACTCATGCTAACATAGTAGTGTTAGTTTTCGTGCACATCATATCTGAAACCTAGTTGGTTGGGGGAGTCACCAACCTGTGTGGACTAATCATCCCACAGTACGGAGCCTCATGCTCATTGCATTTTGATTTTTTGACGAGCTTTACCTTATGATATTCTTGTTATGGTCTATTTGAGAAACCTTTTTATAAGAACCTAGAGTCATAATTGTATATATATATATTCCTCATTGTTGTATTACCTTGTATATATATATATTGAATGTTATCTACTCACTGAGTTGTTGAACTCTCCCTTTCATTATTTATCCTTTTCAAGCTTATAGCTTGTTAGCAGGTCACTTTTGTTGGACTTTCAGAACCTACTCTTTTGGTTGTAATTTGTATTTTTTTCTTTATGTCTAGTTACTGCTCCACAACTATGAATTTGTATTAACTCTTATATTAAGATAATCAAATTATATTATGAAGTTAGTTTTGTTGTTACTGTTAATTGAGTTATTTAAAGGATTAGTTTGTATGTAAGTTTGAGTTTGCATAGGTTTGGAACTTTGGAGGGGGAACCTTGCCTATTTGTCGGTCATGAATCCGGGAATCGGGCCATGACAGTCACGGTGAGAGCGAGAGAAAGAGTTTTTTCATGATGGAGAGAGAGATCTAATGGGTGAGGTTGCAGGTGGCTCTAGGGAGGAGGGAGAAGGAGCAAAAAGAGAGGAATAAGGAGCAACAAGAGAGGAATAAGAGGAGGGAGAAAGAGGTGGGGAAAAGGTAGTTATGTATGTAGTACATACAAGATCTATTGATATGAGTATGTAGTGTATGCACATTTATTGATCACCTATATAGTACATGCATGTATTAATAGGTCTCACATGTATTACATGCACGATTATCCTGACTGTGCTAGAGTTTGTCACAGTGAAATGGTGAGAGGTGGTTTTTTCACGGTGGAGAGAGAGATCTAGTTGGGGAGGTTGTGGGTGACTCTAGGGAGGAAGGAGAAGGAGCAAAAAGAGAGGAATAAGAGGAGGGAAAAAGAAAGGGGGTAAATGTGGCCATGTATAGAGTACATGAAGATCTATTGATACACATATATAGCATATGCACATATAATGATAATCTATATAGCACGTGCATGTTTTAATAGGTCTTACATGTGTCTTACATGTACTGCATGCATGATTACCCTATCTGTGCTAGAGTATGTCACGGTGAAAGGTAGAGAGAGATCTAGGGTTTCCCCTTCTAGGTTGTCCTGAAAGGTAGAGAGAGATCTAGTGGGTGAGGTTGCCGGTGGCTCAAGGGAGGAGGGAGAAAGAGCAAAAAGGGAGGAATAAGGAGTAATAAGAGAGGAATAAGGGGAGGGGGGGGGGGGATATGCACATACAATGGTCATCTATATAGTGTATGCATATATATAGGGGGGGTATATGCACATACAATGGTCATCTATATAGTGTATGCATATATTAATAGGTCTTACATATATTACATGCATGATTATTCTAATTGTGCCAGATTGGAAAATATTTTTCCGAGTGTGTTACTTTTTGTCACTGTGTTCACGTGGGAAAAAACTCAAAGTAAGTGACCATAACTCAAAGTATCCTACAAACAGCAGCATGATCCCACAAAGAATCTTGTCGGTAAAGATCATTAACTTGATTCTTTATTTGCAAAACATATACAAATGCATAAATATCATGTAGAGAAAAAAGAATCTCCTATAACTTGGCGCATTCATATTCACACGACAACTTGTTTGGAACTTTCTGCTGCACAATTTTACCTGTCTTCCAGCAACTGCAATGCAGTTTCAACAAGTGAGTGAATAGTTGTGCTGTGGCGACTCAGCCCAGAAGTGCCTGAGAATATGTTGAAGCTTTCAACTTCAGCCGTGGATTCTAAAACCCCCTCCAATTCCTTCTCCAACCCCAGGTCCTTGAAAGTACGTACATTCGCCGTGTTGTTCCGCATCATCCAAATCGCCAACTCTATGGAAAACCTTCTTATTCTTGGAACCTTGACTGGTGGATTTTCGTACTTTTTGAGAATCTGGAGTATTTTGTTGGCTAGTTCAGCCTCTTTTATACCAGTTCTTTCAAACATGATGTTGGATTCTTGAGGAGTCATGAATTTAAAAGCTTCGGCCGCTAGTCCTACCATTACTTCTTGTAGTTTGTTCTCTTCAGACATAACTGCCTCCAGCACCTGTAACACGAGGAGAAAGAGTTGAAAACTAAGTTTCTGTTCAGAAGTACTTACAGTTTAGATCAGACTACAAAACGAAAACCTGTTTCCCATGCCTTTTCTAAACATAGAAACATAATTTAAAGAGAACTAGAAAGCACTTACCGTGGGTACAGCAGCTGCTACGCCCTTCAACTGGTCGAAGCAATCTACTCTGCTATAGGTGCACAAGTTCCGTAGAATTCTTGCAGCATTTACCCTGAGCAATGGGACCTCCAGTGCTCCAACTAGCCTTTCCAGTACTTTTAATTTCAAAATGCGAGGACAATTCCTTCTGCTTTCCAAGGCCAGCATTGCTAGAGCATCTCCTGCAGCTATTCTTGCATGATTCTGATTTTCAGGAATTCCTTGGCTGAAGAAAATGTTGAATAACTCCTTAAGAACTCCACCCGTGCCCCCAATCCTCTCCTTTGCATCCTCTTCTAGTGCAAGACTGGTTAATATCTCTATGCTGAGTTTTTGTAGCATTGGGTGTTTTTCGCCATGCCGTAGAATATCTCTAATATTGCTGATGGTGAAAACTATCTCAGAGATTTCTCTTCGAAGATTATTACCTGTTGTGCCTGTTGTGCTTGCCAGCATCTTCACCAGTTGCAGAGAACGTTTCACTGTCAAAATCTGAGATGGTGTTACATTTTCATCTTTCAGCAACCTCTCTTCTACATGTGTGAAATCAATGATCTTCGGTAGGAGGCCCCTTGTATTTCCAATCTTCCCACAGTTATCATGGTCACGAGCGAGCTTCTTCAGGATAAGAAGTCCTAAATGATTAAATGTCCAGAATCCATAATGTGCATGATCACAGATGATTGTCTTTTCACCAATTTCATCAGCTGTGGTGCTGCAACTTCTATTGGTTTGTAGCAGAGATGAAATTGACTTCAATGCGCCAGGTATTCCAGCAACCCGTAGGGAGTTTTGCTTCTTGCCGGCTAGTTTTGATAGTATCTCTGCAGCTGACCTCCTGATCTCTTCTTCCTGCGGGTCTTTCCAGTTCAATACCTCCACTAATCGGTCTATCATTGATATATTTGTCCCAATGTTTTTGAGAGTATCATCAGAAAACTGAGGATTCATCACAAATTGACGAAGAATTCTAGCTCCAATGAGCTGTTCATCAGGGGAATTCGAAACCAATAGATCCATAGCAAAAGTAACCATGTTCATTTTTAGGCCATCAAAGATACTGCCCTCAAGACACCTAGAGTAGGCATCGTAGAAGAACCTTCTGATCGAAACCATGCCTGAAAGCCCCAAATCACACTCTTTGCTCACCTCTTCCAGCAGTTTACAGTAGCTTGCCTTCCACTCCCAGTAAGCTCTCTCCATCAGAAACAACAGAGCTTCTGCCAAAGCCAAAGAATAGAAAATATTCAGTGCAGATTGTCGGTTCCTCTTGTCAGTATTCCCTTTCTCAACCTCACCGTAGTTATGTTTGACGAGTTTCATCAATGATAAAACCACACAGGCTGATGCAGATGCAAGCTGGAGCCAATAGAGAAGCTTGCTGACATTTTTTGAAAGAAAAAACCATTGAGCATATGGTAGAATAGGAACATCTGAACTTGTCCATGTCCGAGTTAGCTTCCTCTGGACTCCCCAGTTCCCAGAGATTTCTGCATCAGGATTCTTCCTTATTTCTCTGGTATGCAGACTCTGCTTTTGAACCCGTGTTATTGGCCTAAAAAGTGCTTTCACAGTTTCAATAATGAAGTGGGAGCTGGATCTCAATGCCCGGAAACTGTTAATCCCAGCATCAGTAATTGACCAGGTGGCTTGGTGTTGCCATTCAAGCTCATGGCTCCTGCTGTATATTCGAGTCCCTTCAATCAACAGAATAATGGTGACAAACCAGAAATCTGTTTTATCCAAAGTAATCGCAAACCCTCCGAGAAGAACAACTGTTGCCCAGATGAACCCAAGGGTTCCGAGGCAAGTAGCTGCCTTCTCAAAAATGGCAAGGCGAAGAGCAAAGAGTGTGAGTTTCTTCTCCGGTGCAGGTAATGTTGGAGAAACCGAATTTCCAGTGCTACTGTCTCTCTTTCCTATATCACTCTGAGGCTCAAAAATGGTTGCAGAGCCATAGGTTTCGCTAAGCCTGCGAAGCTCGTCAACCGGAAAACGAATGCTGCCATCTTCTTCCGATACGCCACGATCCATACCGACCGGATTAGACCAACCTTCAGTTGTGCAAAACTTGCCTTTGGAAATGCTTTGATTCTTGGACTATGGTGTTTGTGCAAGAAAAAAGAAGAGAAACTATGCTTATAAAACGAAGAGAAAAACTATCTTAGGGAGCACGTTTAATTTGTGAAAATGTAGAGAAACTTTAAAAGTTGCTCTCTGTTTCTGCAGTTTTTCCTAGGAAGTTTTGCTCAGCTATAAAACTTTGCCGGCAAGGGTTGTCCACTCTACTATCCCTCTCTCTCGTCATGTGATGGCTTATTAAAGTCGGTTGTCTCTCGCCAATAAGTCTCCTCATGGGCCATCTAAACCAGCCAAAAGCTTCTTTTTCTCGCAAGCAAAACTAGAAAGTTAACAAACCCTTAATAAAGGGTATAATTGCAGCTGGAGAAGTTGCTTGCACTTTTCCATGTCCTTTGCTCTTACAATATTTTACGGTTCAATCTGTTTTTTTTTTTTTTTCCTGTTCTTGGGGGTACAAGAACAGGACCATTGAGCGTGCTGGAATGCATCCAAGTAGCCTTTGATTAATCCTGTTTTTCTTCTTCATGGGAACAAGTAGGAATAATTGCCATCTCCAGATTCCCGAGATGATTCCTGTTTGAATGATTAAGATGATAGTGATGTACACTCCACCTTTTCATTTATGGCTTTATTATTGTTATTATTATTATTATTAACGGAACCAACCCATAATTCACAATGATTCAATGAGGATAAATGGGGTTTTTTTCATCAAGTTGTTGTTCTTATTTCCTTTAAGAGGGTGATTTCTTTTTCTTTTTTTTGACTCCTTTCATTTCTGGGTTCTTAAATTCTATGACTAAAAGAGTGCTTGACAATGTAGTAGCGATTACTTTTTAAATAACTTTTCATGATGAAATACATGTCAATGATGTTTTTTTATTTTTTAAAAATTATTTTTAACATCAGCACATCAAAACAAACCAAAATATACAACCATATTAAATTTTAGCAAAAAAAATTAAATTAAATTTTTTAAGAATTTCCCAAACACATTCTTAGTCAACGTCTTTACAAGTGTGAATTTAGCAATTTGGCTGGTTATCTATGGCTTGCAGAAATAGATTTACAGAAGGACTCTTCTCTTGTGTCAAGGCAAAGGCTCCTTTCAATGGGACGGGACACGAAACCCTACTTATCCCTTAAACTACACGAAAAGCTCGGCTTTGATGTAGACCTTGCTTTTGTCAGACCATAATTAATAAGGCAGAAGCTAGGTTGGCTTGTAAATTGTTATGAACCGGATTGACCCTTGGCTTCCACTTGTTCCACTTGACGATGGTGCAAGATAGTCACTTTGCTGTTGCGCGTGGTCTTCATTAGTATGGATACTTGACGGGGGAAACCAGTTCAAATCTTTGCCGGAATAGAAAACGGAAGATTGGGACTAAGCAAAGCCTCAAGTAGGCCTGTGCAAAACAAAATTTTCAATAAATAAATTGAGAGAGAGAACCAACAATAGTAGAGTGACTACCAATCGCTATTTCTTTCAACATCCAACTTCCAATTCTTTTGTATTTTCCAAAGGATTCTTCTTCGAAGAAATAGAGATTGATCCTTCAAACATCAAAATGCTTCTGCGAAGGAATAAGTCAGATTCAACTTAGCTGAGAGCTCCATCATCAGCTCACTGGGAATTCCAGCAATGGTCAACAGATCATTCCAACTACTTGAAATTTGTAGACGACATGCTGAATAGAAATGCTATCAAATTTAAGAGATTGAAATGGACACAACACTCCAGAAACAAGCAACTCTAACCATCCAACACCTTAAACAATCTTTATCCCCACTCGGATTGATCATGGTAGAACTCAATTTCTACCAAAAAAAATATGAAATGTTGAAGTTGCATCGATGAACATGAGGCGGTTCCTTCTTGATGTGCTGACATAAACTTTGAAATGTTAAAATAAGATTGTCCTATTCCTATGTTCTCCTCTCCCATTATTGCTCTATCCAACCACGCCTAAACCACAAACTAAGATGGGCTCCATTACACTTACACAGATCCATCCCCACTACCACTAGGTTGCTTCTCACAGATGGCAAACTTTGCAACTTCGATTCTGAATACTTGTCCATGTGCAAGATATCTACTGACTGCTAATTACCAGAGCCAATTTTCTAAAGTAACTCAGTCACCATTTTTTCGGTACTTTTGTTGTCCCGGATAAAAAAACAATAGTACGAGTGGATGAAAATACAAATCTTTGACAAGAAAGAAACTTTTTGCATGCATTTCCCATGATAAACCACCTAATTGCAAGGCAACAAAGACCAGATTCGGTTCAGGCATAGAGGAGTTAGCAAAGGCAAGTAACAGAATCCAAACAGAGAATTTCTTTGGAAAAATGGGTCTTTTCTTCCAAATTTATGAAAGAAATTCAGAAACAATATCTGACTTTCTGGTAGGTTAGTTAAATCTTGGCTATGCAATTCTGTTTCTCTTTTAACAAAATGCAATAAAAACTTAAGGACTAACACATTGTCTGATTGAAAAAAGAGTTTGTCAAAGAACACAAGGTTTCTCCATAGCATTTCTTCTCATTGTATAAAGTTTGTGGTACAAAGAAAGCCAATTACCAGTTAGATGACCACTTCACTAAACTTTATCAGAATAACAGGTTGATCGAATTTCACTAGAATCATTACAGTTAAAAACATTTCACTGGCCAGTTGATCAATCCGCCACCTGCACAACCAATGACCTAACTTCTGGTATGCAACATTCAATGAGTTATAAGAATAGAGCATACAAAAAAATAAAAATAAAAACTTCACAGATATAAGATGGCATTCCAGAAGTATATGGCATCAATGAATTTGTGTTTGACTATTCCAAATGTTTGAGAGGAGAACGTCTTGTTGCAGGAAGCTTCTTGTGTTATCTAAGAACAGTTAAACTGATTACAACGCTCCATTCTATACATAAACATTGACACTACCCTCAACTGACTTGCAAGTTTTGAGACATTGGGACCTGGATACACAAGTACACACATATAAGACTGGGGGATAAGCCTTACAGTTGCAATAAGAAGAATATATCTGAAATATGAGGGGAGAAACACATTAGAACAGCTTGGTTTGAACATTGACATGGATTTACAAAAAAAATGAATGAATATAGGACGAGGGATCGTGAAGGACGAGGGATCGTGAAGCATTATAATCTCTTATTTCTTTAGGATGCCAATTCAATTTTAATGGTGCATCTATTACACTACAATACACTTAGCCATCCATCTGCAATCAGCATCCCGTTGCTGACCTCTGCTTAGTTTACTTTGTACGAGTAAATAAACAAGTTGGTATGGGACACCAAGTCAAGTCAACTACATTCAGGTTAATTCCAAAGCTTGGTTAGATTCACATGGAAAATCTATTATTGTTTTACTGGATACAGAAGCAGAATGCATCAAAACCATAAATTGAATAATTGAACTCCATCCAATCCTAACATTCTAGCATACATTCAGATCATCACGTCATATAACTCACAATGATAACTTTCAAATGCACACATTCTTTGAATTTTTGTTTTAACTTATGTTATGCAACATTTAATCTGTTATGTGAGAAGTCATAAGGAAAAAATAACTTCACAGAATTAAAATAATGCCTCTAAAAACATGCAAAAATGACAGGTGCTTGCCTATTCCAAATGTACAAGGAGAGGTGATTGATATCTTATTGCAGGAAGTTCTTTCTGGCTATATAAAAGCACTAAAAATGAATGTGATTGTCCATGAAATAAAGGATGTGACCCACCCTTAACCAAACCAAAGCAAAATGCTTAGAAAGGCTTGCTGTTGTAAGACATAGGGACTTAAAGACTCAGGTGAGCAGTTATAAGACATCAGGATAGTCGTTACAGTTGCAATAAGAATGAACCTACAGATAACTGGAGAGAGAAACCAGATTCAGACATCAACCTATGTACACATATGGAGATAGTACAAAAATTTGACTATAGAACAAGAATCTGCAAAACATTGTAATCTCTTCTAAACTGTAATCCAAATACACTCCTCTCTCTAGAACAATCAATTCAACTATTATGGAGCATTTATGAAAAACAATGCAGTTGTTATATTACACTGCCTCTTTTCCAATACAATAGACTCATCCATCCATCACCTATCTGCATACTCACAGCTGACCTCCACTAGTTTGGGAACAAGGCTTTCTTGAGTTTGTGTCTATAATGAACAATTTAGTGTAGTTCCTAAGACAAGTCAATTAAAGTTGGTTTCACTCCTACGCCTGGTTAGATACACAGTGGACCTCTGTCAGTGTTTTATCGCATACCAAAGTAGAAAACCAACAAGATTATTAACTGAACATAACGAACTTTATCCAGTGCTGAACTTCTAACCTACGTTCAGATTCTCATGCCTTAAAATCCATAATTACAACCTTCAAATGCAATCATATCATTCAATTCCACAAAAATAAAAACTTAGAAAAGCATAACCACCGAAAGCACTGTCCATACCTCAAAAACAATACTTTGAGCCCTCAACTAAATCACAGCCCTCCTTTGCTGGACCTTGGCCTTCTCAGCATCAATGATTGATCCCACCAGCTTAACTGCATTATCCAACTTCCCTTCACCATTCACTACCACATAATCAAAATCCCTAACATGTTTCACCTCCTCTCTCGCGGTCGCAATCCTCACAAGCAAAGCCTCGCTAGTCTCAGTCTTCCTATCAATCAACCTCTCCACAAGTTCCAACTCACTCTCCGCCACTAAATATATAAAGACAGCAGAATTCCCCAAAATCTTCCTCAAAGTCTCAGCCCCTTGTACATCAACTCTTAAAACGATGTCATGCCCTTTTGCCATAAACTCCCTGATTTGCTTTTTTGGTATCCCTTTATAATCACCATAGACAAGTGCATACTCTAACAATTCATTTCTCTCTACCATTGATAAAAATTCTTCCTCTGACACAAAGTAATAATCTTTACCATCAACCTCACCTTCTCTCGTTGGCCTACTAGTTGCAGTCACAACAAAATGCAAACTTTCTCTAACTTGTCTCAATTTCTTGATAACAGCATCTTTACCAACCCCACTTGGACCACTTATCACAATGATTAAAGGGTTTGGAGGGGGGCAAATTGGGTTAGTACTAAAAGAAGAGCCCATTGAGAACTCAAGGGCACGTAGCATTTCAGGCTTTGAGGCTTTGTCAGGAGGTGGAATAGTGAATTTAGGCTTCTGGGTATCGCTCGTTCTGGTGTAAGAAGCAAAGAATCTTGGTGGGGTTGAAGTGAAACGTTCATAGATAGAAGTGGGTTTGCTGTGATTTATGATAAGAGAGGTATTTTCGTGGCGAGAGATTGGAGAGAAGAGAGTTGGGTTTGAGCTAGAGAGGGAGAAATAGAGTCTGCGAAACATGAGGGGATTAGGGGTTCTGTACGTGGAGAACGGAAGGTGAAGGGGGAAGGTGGAGCTTGGATTTAGTATCTGAATAAAGGATTAAATTACTATCTCTGCTTATATATAAGCATTGCAGCATCTTTGTAATATTATTAGTTGATAACAATTTATCTACTAGGTCTAGGTTAATAAAGCAAGAACTCAATCAACACAAAAAAATTTAAAAAATTACAAATTTATTATTATAATTGATTTAATATTGAAAGTGAACTCACAAATTAAATATTACAATTTTAATATCAACTAATTATCACAACCTTTTTTAAGAAAATAGTCGTTAAAAAGTTGGTATTTCTTCTTCTTTTTTTAAAACACAACAAAGCTTTTTTCTCCGGCCATCATTTTATCATCTTCATCCTCGCCATCTCGTCATCTTCTTTCTCCTACCACTTTTCTACATCTATCAATATCATTTCCATAATTTTTTTAACATCAATATCAACTAATAGTAAATACTATATTATTGGTCTGCATTTCACTGCAAATAAAATCTATTTTTTTAACTTAAAAAAATATATATTCAAGGGTTGTTAATGTTTTTCTAGTTAAAAAAAATTTAAACCATGTTGAGGTTGATTCGATGTAATTCAATTAATTTGATGAGTCTGAAAGTAATCTAGATAAGTAATAAAAACATATTTCAATTAAAAAAATTTAAGATAACATTATTTTTTAAAAAAATATTGAGACAACAATATATTGGATTACACCGGCTTACATTATATTAATCTGTTAAATTCACAACTTGAATTATAAGACCATGATAACCCTGTATAAAAAAAAATCAAAATAAATTATGAAGCTCAATTTCCAACAATCTAATATTGAAGGATGAAATTGAGAAAAAAATAAATTAAAAAAGGATAAAAAAATAACTTGATTTAACCTACCAAATCCACGACCTGAGTCATGAGACAGTATAACCCCATAAAAAGTAAACCAAAACAAATTATGAAACTTAGTTCTCAATCAACTCAATGTTAAATGAAGAAATTGAAGAAAAATCAATTAAAAAAGACAAAAAATAACTCAAGTCAACTTAGATTAACCCGTCAATCCCATGATCCGAGTCATGAAACCAAATACCCTCATAGAAAGCATATCGAATAAACAACTCGAGTTCCGATAGACCCGCGACTTGAGTTATAAAAATGGAATGACCTCGTATAAAACAAATCAAATAAATTATAAAGCATAATTTAAAGTTCAACCTATTGTTGAAGAATGAAATTGGAGAAAAATTCAATCTAAAAAAAGAACATAAAAAACAACTCAAGTAAACCTAAGATAACCCATAAATCTCGTGTTTCGAGTTATGAGATCGGGATAACCTAATAGAAAGTTAACTGAAACAAATCATGAAGCTTAATTCGTAATCAACACATTGTTAAATGATGAAATTGAAAAAAAAATATCAATTAAAAAAAATTGAGTCAATTGGATTAGCCTACTAAGCTCATAAGACGAGTTATAAGACTGGATAATCACATAGAAAATAAGTTGCAAAAAATCATGAAGTTCAATCTTTAATAAACTAAATTTTGAAAGAAAAAAAAATATAGATTTAGAAAGGAAAAAAAAAATTTATTACAATGAATAGAGTTATGTGAGGTGGTACATAGTAAAAGTATCATCTCTTTTATTTTTGTTAATATATAAACACTTAGACATCATATCTATCAAATTATTCCTCTTACCATGAACACCATATGATCATTTTATTTTCATTGCCATTATTTTTGCATTTGCAATTTTATTTTATTCGTCGCAAAATAATCAACATTCACTTAAATTTATAATAACAAATAATTAGAGATCTGCCACTGGTACTATCATGAAAACTATATAAACACTTAATTTTTAGACTCTTCTTCTTCGTGCTACTATAAGTGTTGCCACCATCTTTGTATATATTTCTTCTTTATAATAACAACCGACAATCATACACACATATACCTCCATCTTCATCATAACATTATCAACATGTCTTTATCTGCATCAAATGTCAATAATATACAAGGTAGCAACTAAGTGGACTAGAGTTTAAGAATATAAAGTGTAAAAAATATGAGAAAAAAAACTATAGGATATTAGAAATAGAAGCTAGTAAAAAACGTTATTCTATATATGTAATGATAGGTAATGTGACAATATTTTCATTGATTAGTATAAACCTATTAGTAAAATCAAAATCACTACTAGAGGAGGTGTTAATGATATTGAGCCAGTACTACATAAAATGAAGAAAATAAATGATGAATTACAAAGAGTTTAGATCAAGAATCATAATATTGAGGCTAACTTTACAAATGTTAAGTTAATGTTGGTAACAAATTTAATGTGTGTAGTTTTATTGTATTTAACTTTTATATTGTTCATGTTTAACAAACAAAAAATGACATTAAACAAATGTATGAGATTAAAATGTACTAGGTTGCTCTAAAATAAAAATCATTAGAAAAATAAAGTGTTTATCTAAAATCATTCACATAACGCTACATAATTAAGTTGTTAAGCAAAAAAATATGATTATCTAAAATCATCAACATAACAATACATCTTTAAATTGGTAAGCAAAATAGAGTGTTTATCTAAAATAAACATTACTAATAAAACATCACTAACACCAATCTTCATTTCACATTTAATACAACTTGTTTGGGTTAAGAATTGAGATGATGTTTTGACACTACTTCTTAAACTCATCTTCTGCAAGTATGATAAGTATATATCATAATTATAATTCAAATTTAAAGTGAAAACATATTTTTGAGTCACTTGTGATACACCACCACTTCTACCACCTTTAACTCCTCTCCAACCTCTAGATTTCATATTTATAACAAATTGAACAGTAACTTGTTTAGCACTTATTATCCTATATGTGGCTTCCATATTCACATTATATTGAACATTAACTTGTTTAGTATAATCTCTTTGGCAAGTTCTCAAGTTATGGCTAAATAATTTACATACATTACACCTAATTATCGAAGTTCTTTTTCTCAGGGTTTCATTTTTCTTTTCTCATTATTATATTATTATATTCTTTTTAGGTCTACCCACACACTTTTTAAAGAATAAAGGTTAAATAATCACCTCTCATTCATATGAATTAATATCAACTTCTAGTAATGAGTGGACCACCTCATTACAGGTCATAAAAGTTGTAATCCTAAAGAACTAATGATAATATTATTCTAAATTCATTATTTTATGAGGCATATAAGAAACAACATGTCTATATAGAATCCTTATCAGTGTTCATGCACAACATGAGCAATGTCGCTTTTCTAAAATAATTAAAAGTCTAATATGCCCCTCAAACACTTAGTAATCATCAACAATTGCAGGAATCATTCTCAAGTTTCTTGAGTTTTTCATTGCCTTATCCAACACCTTCCTTTCATAAGGATTGATTTTAGTCTTCCAACTAGCAACCTGAGCAAACCTTTTGATCAGCTTCAACCTAATCTTCTCAAGTAACATCACAATTGACATGCTTCTATACTTGTCAACCCAATGATTAAATGATTTGGACATATTATTTGTTACATTTTTAACCTTCACTTTAGTGTCAAATAAATGTCTTACCTAGGTCTTGTAATGGATGTTCTTTAACCAATCAACAACACCACTTTCAATTCACCAATATCTTGCATGTGACTACAATAGTTGAGGTATTTAAATGATTTAGATGGACCTCAAAATCCAAGTTTAAGCTCTAATATATGGAATCTTTTTTCTTCTTTTAAATTGACATAAATATATCTTGCACATTGTCTATATGTTGTCTCAAGAAAAATATCTACAACATTTTCAGCTAGACTTTGTAAAATGTTTTTAATAATTACATAAACACACAAATATATAGGTTAATCAAACCTTTTGTATATTAGACATTATACAAAATGGCTTGTGGCTTATTCTAGTATTGATAAAAACATATAAAAACCATCTTAAAATAATATTGTTTTTAGCTTCTACAACAACATATGCAATTGGAAATAATCATTTATATGCATCTAGACCAACTACCGCTAATAAAACTCATTCATAAGGACCCTTGAAATAGAAATCATTAATTCCTATAAAATGTCTACAACAATTTACAAAGCCATCTTTCATGGATTTCAAAAAAATATAGATTGTTGAAACTTTCAAGGTGAATGGACATCAACATTAAAATTAGGGTTCAATCTTTAATAAACCTAAAAAATATGGATAAAATATTTCAATAACTAAAAATATCTAAGCAACTTCTTATATGATTACCTCACACGAATTCTCCAGTTTTTGTTTTAGCCCTCTATGACTATATTAGATGCAATTTTATTGTAAACGTATCATCTAGAATGATTTCAAGAGCTTCATTGAATATGTTAGGGTCAATATTAAGTAGGGGCAATAGTTTTTTTAGCTATCTGTGTAAAGTTAACTTCTTTGATGGTGGATGATCTAATACAACTATGTTTGTCTCTTCAATAACTTGATCATAAAAGTTTCGGTACCAAATAGAAAATAAGCATAAATACTTAATAATCCTCATTTTCGAATTCAAACCCCTCATCATTTGATGAAATACAACCATCATCTAAACCCTCACTATGATGACAATATTTATTTTCATCAACCTCATAGTCCATACTAATATTATCATCATCTATAACCTCATACCCTAATCCAGTATCATAATCATCTTCACCCATAACTTCACAAACTAAAAGAGCTATTTTATTTCTCATATGAATGTCATTATTATAATCATGAAAATACTTGGTCCTAAGAGGGCCTATCATCATTAAATTTACCTGAGTAGCATTTGGGCATTCAAAAATTAAAAGGATCGTGTTTGGGGTATGCATCCACATACAAGTGAATATATTCTTCATCTTTATGCAAAGACAACATCTTTAATATGGAAAGAGTATAATATTTTTTTTTTTTGCCTTTGTCATCTCAAATTTGCAATCCCTTCAAGTCAACATTGAAAATTTGTTTGCACATGAACAATACTATAGTATGTTCCATAGTTTTTTTTCAATGTTTGTTTCACTTTAATGGTGCATGATGATATTTTGGTATTTTGTATCCAACAAATAATTAATTAAAGATTAGATAAAGGTTAAAAAAATGTTAAACACAGTTAATTAAATATTAAAAAAACAGGGTTTAAATCCATCATGTGAATCCTTACTAGCATATACAAAAATTAAGGATTTTTTTTTATAGTCATTTACAAATCTCAAAAAGTGTTAGGGATTCTACACAATGATTTAATAAATAAAAAAAATGAGGCAATAGCTATTTTTAGGGTTTTATTTGCTTAGGATTGTGAGCTTAAAGTAAGAAAAAAAAACCAAATTAGTATTTGTTAGGGAATTCAATGGGAGGTTTTGTTAGGGATTCAAAACTCTTAATATTTAACAAAAGAATGCACTAAATGTGAATCTCAATTTGCACAAACAATTGTTTAGGGCTAGGGTTGTCAAAACACAATTTTAACCCCATTTATTTTTAATTTAATTTTTAGAGGGTTAAAATGAAAATCCAAAGATTAGGGACTAATGTTAATTCTTGGTGGGATTTATTAATTTATGGAAAAATTAAGGACTATAGCGAATTTTTTTCTTCTCCTAATCTTTAATTATAATTTTAGTCAATCTGTTTTTAGTATTGTAGTGGAATATATTTCTTAAAAATATATTAAAATAATTTTTTAAGAAAACATATATTTTTAATATATATATATATATATATATAAATAAAACAAAAGTCACCGCTATCTGAAACAGTATCTAGAATATCCTTTAAAGCCACCCATGGTGGAATGTTTGTCTTGTTTTCAATGTTTCGGATTGCTTTCGGTGGGATAATCCCTTTGCTTTGTTTTAAATAATTTTCTGACTTTATTAAAGGTATAGAAATTTGGTTCGGTGAGGAGGTGAAATTTTTGTGACAATTTTCTCCCGCCAATTTCTCCTTTGTGTTGGAAAGTATATTTTTCTCTGCTAAGGTTTTCAGTTTTTGTAGTTTTTTCCGAGTTCTCTCTTTTCAATTATATTTTTTCTTGCAATAAATCCCTAAAACTCTCACTTTCTCCAATTCTAAACCGAAATCGACATTCATGACTAGTATTTTGTCTCTTGTCAATGCTTCTGTTCATAGGATTGTTTTGAAAGCACCAATCCCTGATGATGCTGATTTGAATATAGGATTCTTTGGAAATGCTGTGGAATCTGTGTTTGAAAAAATTTTAATTTTTTATTTAAAATTAATAATTTTTTATATTTTTAGATTGTTTTGATGCGTTGATATAAAAAATAATTGTTTTTTTAAAAAAAGATTATATTAATGCATTTCTGAGTAAAAAAACACTTTAAAAAGCAATCACATCTACACTCTCAAACATATACTATAATTGGTGCAGTTACATAGGTTGGGAGGTCATTCATTAAGATTCGAGTGGAAGTGACTCAACCCACTCTAGTTACTATCGTATAAAGGTGTGTTTGGGAACGCGGTGCAAAACACGTTCCCTCAACTTTTGAATTTTGTTTTTGCTTAAAATAAATTTTTTTATGGTTTCAGATCGTTTTGATGTGTTGATATTAAAAATGATTTAAAAAAATAAAAAAAAAATTTATTTTGATTCATTTCTAAGCGAAAAGTGTTTTGAACCACTACCGCTACCACAATCCTAAACACATCTATGATCTTTGTTTTATTTTTTTCCTCTATAATCTAGGTTATGATTTGATATAGATTACTAGATTTATTGTATCATTTATTACATGCATGTTCAAGCTCAATCTTTACATCATTTAGTTAAGTGTAGAGTGTAGTTGTGATTGCTTTTCAAAGTGTTTTTTACTCAAAAAAATATGTTAATAATATTTTTTATTTTTTAAAAATTATTTTTAAAATCAGCATATTAAAATGATTTAAAAACATAAAAAATATATTAATTTAAAATAAAAAAATTAAATTTTTTTTAAAAACGTTTTCTAAATACATTACCAGATGGTGGTGTTTATTGGTGGAGCAGACGAAACTAGGAATGAGTTGCAATCCTACGAGTCCGGGAAGTATGTGTGGTGGAGGAATTGTAGGAGGTGAATGTACTATGTACTTACTATATGTGGACCGAGAGTAGCAGCTTTAAACTGTATATCTTGTTTTTTTGGCTCTGAATTATTTCAGCTTTATTCAAGCATTTTTCCATTACCTTTCACTTTTAGATTGGAAAAGGATTTTGCCCTGTTTCCATTGAATTCTAGCATTTTTCATTCATGTAAAATGAGTATACTCATCCCATTACTTCTGTGTAAGAATTAGATATAAGCATTATAACAATAAATCTATTTTTTTTTAATGTAAATGTCCAGAACAGCTTGCGCGTATCTCTACTAATATAATGATCATAGGTCTCCAGTGACTATCATATTAGCAACCATAGAGCTCGTATTTAAGACCACAAGAAAAACAAACTTCTTAGTCCCATTTTCAATCTCTTATCACTGAAGCAGCTTCTAGATAGCAGCTTCTAGATAGTTTAAATACGTTGTTTTTGGTTGCTAAAGAACAGTTTTAGATCATAACAAGACTTCTCCTGTGTTAACAGATTTTGACAGCTATAGGATCATCTACTGGAAAAATAGTTCATCATATGCTTTTAGGAACCCTGAATTATTCAATGTATGTGCACTGTATAATGCATAAAATTAGAGATACCGGAAAAAATTAGAAGTAACCGAAACTTTTTTTTAATTATTAATTTATTCAAATAATAATAATAAAATATTAATGACTTTTTTGTTTTGTTTTAGAGAGCGTGAATGTGAGGTAATGTTTTAGAGAGTTAGCTAAAAAATAAAAAAAGCATGGATATGGATGCTATATAATCGCCACCCAAAGAAGAAAAAAAAAAAAAAAAAAAAAAAAACCAGACCATCTTGTCTTCCCTCTCTCAATCACATACAGACCACCCACATAAACCACCATTTTTACCAAGAGAGCCCATCTCAGTACACTCTCTCGGCCAAAACTAAAAAGCAGTCTCATCTCTCTCATTTTGGCTTAGGGATTGTTCATCTCCCCTTCCCACACAAACACTGAACTGACTGTGCAGTTGCCACCGATGACCCCTCATCTTCCTGAGTACTTCTCTTCACATTCCAGTGGCCCTTAATTTTCCTCTCCACCAACTCATCTACGTGCTATTAGTCTTCCCAATCAACGCTTCATCTTTAGGCGACCCCATGGCTTTCAGACCATCACACCAGCGACCGTCTGCCTCCTTTCTCTCAAACCACTCTATTCTACACCAGCGACTGTTGGCCTTCCAAACCACCACCACAACCAGACTTTCCACGACAGCCACACGACCCTCAACATCTTCTGTAGCCATGACAGCTATAATGCTAGCAGCAAAAGCGCAGCGTAACTAAGAAAGGAGGAGAGAAAGAAGGCTAAAAACTTTAAAGGCCTTATCTGTGGCCATAGGCAGTGATGGACTATCGCCGGTGAATGGAAGAAGAGTATCTCATGATCAGCTGTCCCACACACCACTTTACTTCTCTGGCGCATGACATATAATCACTGTGAAGCCAGCTGCATTGTTGGCAAAGTCAATAATGTGAGGCACTAAATTGGTGCTCCAAATTAAACAATGTTGGGCACTAATTCGGTGCCACCTGCAGTATCAATTGATGTTCCTTTGTCTTTTGCTTGGATGTTTGTTTATAAATAGGCAATGCATCCAAGCTTATTTTATATACACCAAGATAGAATAGAGAAGAGAAGAGAAAGTGAAGAGAGAGTAATTTCACAAAGTTATGAGGCATTTGTGAGAGAGTAAGTGAGGTGTTTTCTTCTAATAATAGAGAGATTTTAGTTGTTCTTTTATTGTTAGAGAGATGTTGAAATTCCCACATTACTTAGTAAAATCCTTCTATACTTGCCTGTGGACGTAGCCCAATTAGGTGAACCACGTAAATTCTTGTGTGTCTCATTTCTCATTTTATCTTATTCCTTGCTTTTTATCTTGTCGGGTTTGCATGTCAGTATCCTAACAGTGATATCAGAGCTTCCTGGTTGGTGTTGTTAATACACAATAGTTATTCGTGTATACGGTTACTATTCACGTCTACAGCACTATTCACCTATACGACACTATTCATCGATACGGTACTGTTCACATACGTTACTGTTGGTGTATATAGAAAGTCAGTGCGGTGATTAAATAGTCTAGGAAGTTCTGTCTAGGGAGATTGGGTTTTAAGCGGGACCGTTTGTAACCCCTCCAATCTTTCCTGGGAACTTACTTAGTGAAGTATTATTCACACGATACTATTTCTATATACGTTACAGATTTGTGAAACGGTGATAGCTGAATAGATCACGGTGAATAAAATGGCAGCAAAGTATGAGATTGAAAGGTTCAATGAGAGCAATTTCTCACTGTGGAAAATGAGAATCAAGGCAATCTTAAGGAAAGACAATTGCTTGGCAGCAATTGGGGTCGGCTCGCAGAGATCACTGATAATGCAAAATGGAATGAGATGGATGGCAATGCTATTGCTAACATACATTTAGCAGTAGCCGATGAAGTATTATCAAGTGTAGCAGAGAAGAAAACAGCTAAGGAGATATGGGATACTCTGACAAAGTTGTACGAGTCCAAGTCTTTGCACAATAAGATTTTCTTAAAGCGGCGACTTTATACCCTTCGAATGACAGAAACCACGTCGGTGACTGACCACATCAACACAATAAGGACTCTATTTTCACAACTCACTACGTTGGGTCAACAAATAGAGGAAAGTGAACGTGCAGAGCTTCTACTTCAAAGTCTTCCAGATTTATATGATCAACTCATTATCAACTTAACCAATAATATCCTCACAGACTATTTAGTCTTCGATGATGTTGCAGCCGCTATCTTGGAAGAAGAAAATAGGCGCAAAAACAAAGGAGACAGAAATAGTTCAAACCAAGCAGAGGCGTTGTTGATGTCAAGAGGAAGATCAATGGAGCGTGGCTCGAGTGGGAGTCAAATGCAAGGGAGGTCCAAATCAAGAAGTAAGAAGACTGTGAAATGCTACAATTGTGGCAGAAAAGGGCACTTCAAAAAGGATTGTTGGTTTAAAAAGGGTATAGAGAACACTGCAGAGTCATCAAAACCTCAAGGATGTGTTGCAAGCACCTCAGAAGATAGGGAGGTTTTATATAGTGAAGCAGCGACAATCTCTACAGATAGAAAAGAGCTCACTGAGGTTTGGTTAATGGATTCAGGAGCAACATGGCATATAACTCCTAATCGAGATTGGTTTCATACATACGAACCCATCTCTGAAGGCTCAGTGTTCATGGGTAATGATCATGCTTTAGAGATTGCTGGCATTGGCACCATCAAATTGAAGATGTATGATGACTTAATTCGTACTATTACAGGAGTGCGACATGTGAAAGACTTGAAGAAGAATCTTTTGTCCATAGGACAATTTGATAGTCTTGGCTGTAAGATTCGAACAAACAATGGAATCATGAAAATTGTCAAAGGAGCGCTGGTGATTTTAAAGGCAAGAAAGATAATTGCAAATATGTTTGTATTAATGGGAGAAACACATCATAAGGTAGAAGCGTCAATCGCATCAGCCAGTCCTGTAGAAGAGAAGACGATGATGTGGCATCAAAAACTAGGCCACATGTCAGAGAAAGGTTTGAAAGTTCTCTCTGATCAGAAGTTACTCCCTGGGCTTACAAAGGTTACTTTACCCTTTTGTGAGCACTATGTTACAAGTAAACAACACAGGTTGAAGTTTGGCACATCAATAACTAAAAGCAAATGCATCTTAGACCTGATTCACTCTGATGTTTGGCAAGCACCGGTTGTATCCTTGGGAGGAGCAAGATACTTTGTATCATTTATAGATGACTTCTCCAGGAGATGTTGGGTGTATCCAATTAGAAGGAAGGCAGATGTGCTCGCAGTCTTTAAAACTTTCAAAGCGCGGGTAGAACTTGAATCTGAAAAGGAGATCATGTGTTTGAGGACTGGCAATGGAGGAGAATATACCAGTGATGAATTTGATAACTTCTGTCAACATGAAGGTATCAAAAGGCAGTTCGCAATGGAATACACTCCACAGCAAAATAGAGTGGCAGAGCGGATGAACAGAACTCTATTAGAAAGAACGAGAGCAATGTTGAAGGCTACAGGTCTAGGAAAGTCATTCTGGGCAGAAGCAATCAATACCGCCTGTTATGTGATAAATCGATCTCCATCAACTGCAATTGAGCTGAAGACATCGATGGAGATGTGGACTGGAAAGCCAGCTGATTATTCTCAATTGCATATATTTGGAAGTCCTATGTACGTGATGTACAATACTCAAGAAGTCAGCAAGCTGGATTCAAAATCCAGAAAATGTATATTCTTGGGATATGCTGATGGAGTGAAGGGGTATCGCTTGTGGGATCCCACTGCCCACAAGGTAGTCATCAGCAGAGATGTTCTACTTGCAGAAGGTAAAATGCAAATGAAAGAACATAATAGCATTCCAAAGGAGACTACAGCAGTCCAGATGGAAAATACTCAGAATCATACTTCTTCTGAAGCTGCACCAGAGCATGAAGAACAAGAACAAATAGAGTCTGAAACTCCTGAAGTTCGACGGTCAACTCGTGAAAGAAGACCACCAGCTTGGCACTCAGAATATGTTACTGAGAGCAACATTGCATACTGTCTTCTAACAGAGGATGGAGAGCCATCAACTTTCCATGAGGCTATCAAAAGCACAGATGTATCTATGTGGATGACAACAATGCAAGAGGAGATTGAAGCTTTACACAAGAACAACACTTGGGATCTTGTTCCGCTACCACAAGGAAGGAAGGCCATTGGCAACAAATGGGTTTACAAGATAAAGCGTGATGGCAATGATCAAGTGGAGTGGTACCGTGTAAGATTGGTGGTGAAAGGATATGCTAAGAAAGAAGGAATAGACTTTAATGAGATATTTTCTCTAGTGGTACGACTTACTACAATCAGAGTAGTCTTGGTGATGTGTGCTATATTTGATCTTCACTTAGAGCAGTTAGATGTGAAAACTGCATTTCTTCATGGAGAACTTGAAAAAGAAATTTATATGCTTCAACCAGAGGGTTTTGCTGAAACAGGCAAGGAGAACTTCGTTTGCAAGTTGAACACATCTCTATACGGTCTCAAACAGGCGCCGAGGTATTGGTACAAGAGATTTGATTCCTTCATAATTAGCCTTGGGTACAACAGACTCAGTTCAGACCATTGTACGTATTACAAGAGGTTTGAAGAAAATGATGTTTTCATCATTTTGTTGTTGTATGTGGATGACATGTTGGTAATAGGCCCCAACAAAGATCGAGTCCAAGAATTGAAGGCACAGTTGGCTAGGGAGTTTGATATGAAGGACTTGGGACCAGCAAACAAGATTCTAAGGATGCAAATTCATCGAGACAGAAGTAAGAGGAAGATTTGGCTTTCTCAGAAAAATTATTTGAAGAAGATCTTGCGACGCTTCAACATGCAAGATTGTAAGACAATTTCCACCCACTTCCTGTTAACTTCAAATTATCCTCAAGTATGTCTCCTAGCAATGAAGCAGAGAGGATGGAGATGTCTCGAGTATCGTATGCATCAGCAGTGGAAAGTTTAATGTTTGCCATGATATGTACAAGACCAGACATTGCACAAGCAGTGGGAGCAGCTAGTCGATATATGGAAAATCCTGGTAGAGAGCATTGGAATACTATTAAGAGGATCTTGAGATACATTAAGAGTACCTCAGATGCCACCTTATGTTATGGAGGATCAGAATTTACTGTCAAGAGTTATGTTGATTCAGATTTTGCTGGCGACCTTGAGAAAAGAAAATCCACTACACGCTATGTGTTCATAATTGCAGGAGGAGCTGTGAGTTGGGTCTCTAAACTTCAGACTGTTGTAGCTTTATCCACAACAGAAGCTGAGTACATGGCAGCTACACAAGCTTGTAAAGAAGCAATATGGATGAAGAAACTTATGGAGGAGCTTAGGCACAAACAAGAGAAGATTCTTTTGTATTGTGATAGTCAAAGTGCCTTGCATATTGCAAGGAATTCAGCGTTTCATTGAAGAACAAAACACATAGATGTTCAGTATCACTTTGTTCGCGAAGTGGTGGAAGATGGAAGTGTGGATTTTCAGAAGGTTCACACAAAGGAAAACCCAGCAGATGCTTTGACTAAACCGGTCAACACTGATAAGTATATATGGTGTAAATCCTCTTATGGCCTAGCAGAAACATAAGAAGCATAAAGATGGCAAGTATAGAAAGGATAGAAGAATCACAGATGATTAAGTGTGAAGACTTGATTCACTCATCAAAGTCTTCAAGTGGGAGAATGTGAAGCCAGCTGCATTGTTGGCAAAGTCAACAATGTTAGGCACTAAATTGGTGCTGCAAATTCAACAATGTTGGGCACCACTTCGGTGCCACCTGCAGCACCAATTGGTGCCCCTTTGTCCTTTGCTTGGATGCTTGCCTATAAATAGGCAGTGCATCCAAGCTTATTTTGTACACACCAAGATAGAGTAGAGAAGAGAAGAGGAGAGTGAAGAGAGAGTAATCCTACAAAGTTGTGAGGCATTTGTGAGAGAGTAAGTGAGGTGTTTTCTCCTAGTAATAAAGAGATTTTAGTTGTTCTCCTATTGTTAGAGAGAGGTTGTAATTCCCTTCTATACTTGCCTGTGGACGTAGCCCAATTGGGTGAACCACGTAAATTTTTGTGTGTCTCATTTCTCATTTTATCTTATTCCTTACTTTTTATCTTGTCGGGTTTGCATGCCAGTATCCTAACAATCACTACCGAAAATTTCTATGAATACAAAACAAACAAACAAAATCACGATGAAGATGAAAATATTATGTCGGTATTTTAAGACAGTATTTACTGATTGAATTGATTTCTTCGCTATTTTTATCGGTATTTACTGACATAATATTTTTATCAATAAATATCGAGAGAATCCTAATCGGAATAAAAAAAATTCAAAAAAACTAAAAAGCATGATGACGTTTCTTTTTTTTGTGTGTGGATGCTTTTACTGACAGAATTACAGTTGAATTCAAATAAAGAAAGACGTACAATATTGACGTGTCACTTATACCGACATAATTGCCAACAAATTGACAGACATAAATATTCTGTCTGTAATTCTATCGGTAATAGTTAATAAATGACCTAGTCGTCGACTCTCTCCTCTCTATTTCTCCTTCTTACCCTCTGCAACTAAACAACAAAAAAAAAAATATTGGAACTAACAACCCCCCTATATCACCCCCCATCTCAACACAATTTATCATTCCTCGACTTTTCCAATTATAACAACAATTTTATTGCAGATTTTTCATTTTAAGTAAGTAAATCTATTATTTTTTAAATTTGAACACAATTTTGAAATGTCAATTTTTTTATTGCATATTTTTGTAGTATATGTATTTTGTTTGGGTATTTACTTGTTTTATTTTTTTCTCAAACAAACTTGTTGTATGGATACATGATTTTGTACATGTTATGATTTGTTTTAGATTTTTTAAAATTATATTTGTTTGTAAATTATTGGAACTTATGTCAAATTACCGACTTAGGTGTGTTGTGATGATATAAATAATAGCTTATTTAACGGGTCCGTTTTGTATTTTATCATTTTTATTGCCGAGTTGTAATTTATGTAAATTAATGTGCACAAATTTGCATGTACGTAGATAATTGATAATAAATTAAGAGAAGTATGAAAGTAGGTTGATTATTTACTTAACATGGTTAATTAATACATATTGTTGTCATCATTATTTGATATAGATAGGTTCAATAGAAGTCATGGATGATCATTTATAGATGTACAAGGATTCACCCTAAGGATTGCAGAGGATGAATTATTATAATGGGATTCAGGGTTTTATTAATTACGCAATATCTATTCCGAGAAATATTAGTGGAGGCAGTATTAGGTGTCCATACAGGAGGTGTTAAAATAAAAAATTTCTCCATCCAAATGTTGTAATGGTGCATCTTCTACACAAATGGTTCATGGAGGAATACCCATGTTGATATGCACACGGAGAACTATTTGTTCCTCATGGGACCATGGTAGAAAGGATGGTTGGGTCAACTTCTAGTGCTAGCAACGTGCATGGAGTTGAAACTAACAATTGAGTTTTTTGTAGAGACGCATGTGTGGAGTTAAGACCGCCAAAAGGGGGTGCAACAGTTCGCCGACAACCGCACTCAATATTTTATGGTATGTTTGTTCAACCATTTTCTTTCATAAGTTATTATTTTCTTGAATTGAATTTGGTGCTTTCAGTTTTTATTTCCAGGAGACATAGAACAACCAGTTGACGGAGAGATACGGGGACTGTCCTTTGACCCACGTGAATTTTGATCTGGTTTGTGGATGGAGGCAGGATCGTCTGGTGGACTCGATAGAAATCGGGTATACGAACTTTCTAACACTACGACCGAGAACTTGTGGATGACCCGTAGTGTCTCAACCATTAGAAGCTCACAATCGGTATTGAGCTTTAGGAGTTCGTAGCCTTGCAACAACATATGACTCATCTCACTGAAAAATATGAGCAACTCTCGGTGGATTATGAACAACTCCATCAAATGGTCATGAACATGAGATCACAACTGGGTGGTATGTGTGCGCTCCCTTTTTGGCCATATGGTCTCGGGTAGGGGTGTTCAAAAAAACCAAGAAAACCGATGAAAAATTAACCAAGAAAATCGAACCAAAATGAAAAACTGATTAAACCAATTTTTAAAACCTTAAATTTTAATAGGTCCGGCTCAGTTTCAGTTTTGAACCAGAAACCGACACAAACAGAATCGGACCAACAAAAAACCAAAAGTTAAAAAAATATATGAGGTATAAATAGTTAAATTCTAACATAACCTTAACAATTAACTTAACCTCCCTGCCCCTCACAAGAAGCCGCCACCTTGCCTTAGAGAAATTCCCAATCTTCCTCTTAATTAATTCTCAATCTTCCTTTCGCAGTTTCCTTTTCAATTTTCTATTGCCCTGCCATCTGCGTTTGTCTCCTTCTAAATTCTAGCCAAACACAAACCCACCTCTCCATCTCCTTGGCTTTTCCTTTCCTTCCTTTCCCTTTCAATTTTCATCCACTTTGCCCCCTGCATCTGTCTCTTCTCTAGTCGAACAAAAACCCACATCTCCATCTCCTTGGCTTTTCTCTTCACTTCTGAACAAAAATCCAGACAAAACGGAACCCAGAACAGCCAAAAGTTGCTTCTGTACAAGCTCGTTGGTTTCCTTCCATTACTAATGTTTTGAATGAGTCACAGGGGAGAAAGAAGAACGAAGAGATTATTGTCAAGGTCACAAACTGGAGCACTGGGGAACAAACCTTTCTTTGAGGAGCCCACAACATACTCCTTTGAAAAGCCTTTTAGACGAGGCAAGCATGGAAACCAAATCCAAGCCACTAAATGCTAAGGAAATCCCAGTTGAAAAAGATGGCCCCGTAGTTAAAGATAACGGTGCTTTGCCTAAAACAATTCAAAAAAACCCATTAATTTGATTATTAGGTTTCTCGGTTTTAAAGCAAAAAAAACCGAATTTAACCGAACCAAACCGATTCGGTTTAAACTGGAATCCAGTTTGGTTTTGTTGGTTTTTATGGTTCAAACCGAACCGAACAAAACTGTGAACAGGCCTAGTCCTGGGAATGACCAACCTCCTCCTCCTCCAGTGCCATCATTGTTCTAGTTTAATTTTTATTTGAACATATAAATTTGTAATGAATATTTGGATTTTATATTATTCAAGTTTATTTTTACATATTTCAATTTTATACAATTTTATTTTTTTAATTATTTTATTTTTTTGTTCAAAATATATTTTTTTTAAAAATATTTTTTAATTATTACAGATGGATATACTGACGAGCACAATTCGTCGGTATATTCCAGAGGCGAGGGGAACAATTTACTTCATATGCCACTAAAACATTGTTATATCACCAACAGAATAATTATGTCAATATTTTATAGAGGGTTGGAATAAAATTACAATAAATGCCACTACCAATCACCGATAAAATAATTTTGTCAGTGTATTAAAGCGGGTAATTTTTTTTGGCGCGCATATTCTATCTGTAAAAATATAGTTTTCTTTTTCGACAAAACTACCGACAGAAATGACATTATCGACGAACGGATCCCATTCGTAAATCTATCGGTAAAAATTTTACCGACAGAATATTTATATAAGCAAAAAATTCCATTGTTAAAACTATTAAATCTAGTAGTGAAGTGACACAACCTTGACAATGTCATGTGAGTGTCACCCGCACACCATCATGCACCACCATTGATTTTAGCTTGTTGTTCCAAGCTCCAATAGCTTCCAATCATACCCTCTCATCCATAAGATTGATTTTAAACTTTTGTGATTATTGAGTGATTATTTGGTGATGATATTATGTGAGTGTATTAAAAGACTCTGTGTTTGGATTTAAAATATGATAATGAGTGGGTTATGTATGGGTGATGCATGCTATTTTACGTGTTAGATAAAAAATTATTTATTATTCATTTGTTTTAATTTACATCATGGTAAGCATCTAAAAAAACAAAAAGACATTGTCCTTGCATAATTTATCATTTTCTAAAATACCATGTTAGTACTTTTAAAAAAAAATTTATTTATTAAACTTATTAAAAGTTTGGTCCAAATTAAATGATCCTTTAGTCTATATATCTGAAAACCACAAACTCATTTTATTTTTGGCAAATAAATAATGACGATAATTTTTAATTGGTAAATGATAACATTTTTTTAATAAAAGGGCCAAAGCTTCTTTTTTTTTTCCTTCTATTTTTATGGGTTCAAAATCCATTTTAAAATTCAATTAAAAAAATGATTCAAGCTAAATGGACTCACAATGAGTTGTTACTTTAAATATAAAAATAATATCATTTCGAAACTTCAAATAAACTAGAGTTGAGAATACTAAGTCAAACTGATATTCATCAATGTTAAAATTAGAAATATCACCTGAATTAGAATTATTCATTTACACTAGGATAACGAATATTAACATTCACCAATGTTGAAATTAGGAATACTTTAGGACTATTATTCACTAATGCTACATTTATGATTATTAGCACTAGGGATAGGGATAGGGATAGTAATAACTTTGAACCCTAATTTTGTTGGTTAGGGCATGAGACCAATCCTGTAGGGTGAGTGAGCTCCTTCGAGTTTGAGCCCTAATTCTGCGAGAATAAGTGGGCAAAGGACAAGGAAGCGGACATGGACAATCTTGTTGTGCAAATCGAAGTAACAAAGACTTCTTCTTTGATTTAGCCATAGGATACAACGAAACAACAATCAGCTAGATAAACCGACTCGTCTGATACTAAGGCAGACGCTGCTGCCGTGAAGGGAACTCTCATAAGGGAGAGAGAAAACACTCGACTAACTGAGAGCTCTTTCTTCTCAGGTTCTAGTTTTTAGCCAGTGTGGAATGGGATCTTTGACCTTTTCTTTCGGTGTTTTACCTCCTATCAAGATGAAAAAAAAAGGCTCCCCCTTTAGCCCTGACTTTGGACCTTCCTTGTAGCCCATTTCCAGTTTGTCTTGGATTTTTAAGGTATGTTTTAAGAATGTGATAATGGTTGTGGTTTAAAGTATTTTTCGCTTAGAAATATATTAAAATATATATTTTTATTCTTTTAAAATTATTTTTTGATATCACCGAGCGCGCACACATATATAATTTTAAACAAAAAAATTTAAATTTTTTAAAAAACACGATTTTCACCCTGTTATAGACCAACCTTGGAGTGTTTGTAAACCGCGTTCTCAAAAATTTTAATTTTTGTTTTTTTTAAATAAAACTTTTTTTTATGTTTTTAAATCGTTTTAATATATTGATATCAAAAATAATTTTTAAAAAATAAAAAAAATTATTTTAATATATTTTTAAATAAAAAAATACTTTAAACCACCCTTGAAATTTTAATTTCAATGAAGGCTAATGCCTGGCAAAACCTTTTAAAAGCACTGCCAACGCCTGCGATCAGAATCTCTAAAACAAAACATATTAGTTTTCTTTATGAGAGACTTGTGGCAACGATAAGACAAGAAAAGATTTGAATCAAGGGCCAGAATGTTTGTCCAATATTCAACGGTCTTGATCTTGCTAGATTAGGACCACCAATCCCCCTCCTGTCTTCGCCACAATCATTTTGGCCCGAGTGGAGGCGATGAAAAAATAAAAACAAAAGGAAATAACGATGATAGAAATGCTTGATGATCTAGGAAGAAGAATTCTCAACAAGAGAACGCGGAAAATGTGGAATTTACTTGTTGAAAAAGAACACTGCCATACAAAATGTCTTATTTTATCATTGTCATGGCCACGATCATGTTCACTTGTGTTATTAAACATCGTAGAAGCCTACGTTTGTTTTTTTAGAGATTATCTGTTCGAGTTTTATAAATCTTAAAGCCATTAAAAATTTACATGATTGTTAACTTTAGAGCTTGTAGAATTAGTCGATGTGCACGCAAACTGACCCGAATACATTGTTTTCTAAAATATTTTATATTTAAAAATATATTAAAATAATATATATTTTTTTATTTTTTAAAACTTATTTTTAACATGTTAAAACAATAAAAGAAGACACATAAAATTAATTGAAACTAAAAAAATTAAATTTTTTTAAAAGCATGCTCTGACTGTAAAAACAAACACCGTTGTAATAGCATTATCACAAACATTTTTATTATTATTTATTTTTCTTGTAAAATAAAAGCTTTTTATTAAAAGTATTGTGTTCTACTTCAATTCTTAATTATTGTTTCAAACATAATACTAAAATTAAAATATTATTTTAATTTTTATATATTCATTCCATTTCAGATTTTAAGAGATTAACACGGTTAAAGATGTATGTTGATTTTCTAAATATTGTTTTGATAAGAAACCTAAGAAATGCATTATTATTATTATTATTATTATTATTATTATCAATCTTTCTTATCTACGCAATTATTAAGAATAATTTTGATTTTTTTAATTTTTTAATTATTTTAATATATTAATATTAAAAATAATAAATAAAAAAACATTATTTTTTTTATATTTCAAAAACAAAACTTTAAAAAAGAATCATTACTGTACTCCCACGTAGTCGCTACTCCACCTCCACCTCCACCTCCACCACCACAAGCTTTTTTCTTCTTTTCACATCTTCCTATAAAAAAAACTCATCCAATCTTTTTTACCCTGGAAAACCCTAACTCTCCATTAAAACACATAAATCTCTCTCAAAATCCAAAATTGAATCAGACCCATTTCAATTCCTTCATCAATATCCCTGAAAACACGAAAACCCAGGATACCCGGATACCCTTTTTCTCGATAGTTGATGGGCACAATCAGGTTTTCTAGCAGAGACCTCCCAGCAGCACCTCCCACATCAAACCCATCATCATCAATTCCAACAAAAACAACATCATCTTCTATAACGGAAACCGTAAATGGGTCTCATGAATTCAAGATCGGTGGCTATTCTCTCTCGAAAGGCATGGGGGTAGGCAAATACATCGCATCGGAAACTTTTTATATTGGTGGATATGCATGGGCTATATATTTCTACCCAGATGGTAAGAGCCCTGAAGATAATGCCACTTATGTCTCCTTATTCATTGCCCTTGCTAGCGAGGGGACGGATGTTAGGGCTTTGTTTGAATTGTCGTTGATGGATCAAAGTGGGAAAGAAAGACATAAGGTTCATAGTCATTTTGGGAGAGCCCTTGAGAGCGGGCCCTATACGCTTAAGTATCGTGGCAGTATGTGGTGAGTTTCTCTCTCTTTTTTTTAGATTGAAATGTCTGAATTCTGAATTCTGAATTTTTAGGGTTGTGTATTCTAATTGATCAAATTGCTTGTACGGTTACGATTGATTGTTGTTTTTTTGTCTAGTATTACTTTTGTTATGGCATGACATTTTGGGTTTTGTGTGTGGTTTAACGCTAATTGTTTGATGTTTGGTGAGAATTTAGAATTTACTGATTTTTTTTTTAGAAATGATGGAAAATTGTAGTGTATATGGAAAAGAAATTAAGTATAGCTTTTTTTCTTTTTCTTTTTTTCGATTTTCAAGGCATATAGAGCACTTTTCACGTAGTTGAATGTCTGTTGTTATTATTCTATATTTCTGTATTTCACTATTTCATATATAATTGCATTCTATATAATAGAATTTTTTTTTCCTCTTTTAAAATGTCTAAATGTCTGTTCATATACTGTGTGAATACCGATGTATTAATAGGCTTTACTATTAAGCGTCTTGTCGTCTTAAGTACATATTGATAGCGTCATTATTTATTGCCCCTTTGGATAATGCCATCCTTGCAGTGTGCAAGGATACTCTCTGGGAATCAGACATTTTTTTTTTCTCAAACCAGAATTTTTCACCTCCAACATTATCGAAGTATCTTTTAAGCGTCTTGTCATCTTTAGTACATATTAACAACATCATTAGTTATTGCTCTTGGATTTGTCATCTGCAATGCCATCCTTGCAGTGCACAAGGATGCTTTCTGGGAATCAACAATTTTTTTCTCAGACCAATTTTTTTCACCACCAACATTATCCAAGTATCTTTTATTCATTCTTTAAGTTTCAGTAGTTTTCATTACTGGTGGATGTTGTGGTGGATGAACAACACAATGTAATGGGTGCTGCTGTTGGATGCTGCAGGGGTTATAAACGATTTTATAGAAGGAATCAATTAGAGACATCAGACTATCTTAAGGATGATACCCTACTAGTTCGCTGCTGTGTTGGTGTTGTTAAGTCTCACACCGAGGGGCCTAAGACCTACACCATTTCCGTGCCACCTTCCAATATTGGTCAGCATTTTGGAAAGCTTTTAGACAGTGGAACGGGAACTGATGTAAATTTTGAAGTTGATGGAGAAACCTTTGCTTCTCACAAAATAGTTCTGGCTGCACGCTCACCAGTGTTTAGAGCACAGCTTTTTGGTCCAATGAAAGATCAAAACACTCAATGCATCAAAGTTGAAGACATGGAAGCCCCGGTTTTTAAGGTCCCCCCTCTCGCTCTTCTCTCTCTTTTACATGCATGTGAGCATGCATGAATACACACACAGACAGAAAAAGCTGTGAAAACAAATCTGATAATATCTGACTGGAATGTTAATCTTAGTTACAAAAGCCTTAATTCATTTTCTGCTGTCTGTTTTTATGGTTGTGCCTTGTTTCTTCCTGTTCAGATTGTTGAATGGAATATGCTGTCATATTTGCCCTTTTGTTTGATATGGTTACATTTTTAAAAGTGTTTAAGGAAGCACAAGTAATGTGAGTGATTGTTAACTGTTAGTCGAGAAGCAGATAATCTTTTACTGCAAGTTTGAAGATGTCAATATTGTTTTGAACCTAGCATGTGCAAGTTTTATGACATGCATTATAATTCAAGATTTGTTGCAAAAGTCTTGATTAAAGGGTGTTTTTTTTCATTTCCTTTGCTATAAAATAAAAGTGGAAAATAGTGGAAAGCATTGCATTCTGAAATGAGAACTCCCGAGTGAGGCACAATTAAGTACTGTGCTTGTTAAACGTATTTTAGACTGGAAAGGTGGAATTTGTCTGAAGCGGTGAACTTGCCAAGTTATTGTAATGTCTTGGCTGTAGCTGTAGCATATACTTGAGAGTACAGGTGGTCCTTATTGTTCAAGTATTGGTCTGCACTTTAAGGTTTTAGTAATTTTAATGCGTTAGTTATGAGATGTTATGCATTCCATGATAAGTTTCATGGGAAGAGGTAGCTTTATTGGCTGGTTGCCTTTGTTAGGTGAGTAATTGTGGTGTTGTGCAGGATATTTGTGGTGCCATACACAAATGTACATGTGGATTCATCTCCCAAGGCACTGCTCCTATCCTTATTCTTACTCACTCCGGTTAAGGTTTACTGTTTCTTGCTTCTCTTCCTGCTTGTCCTGTTATATATGCAGTTTGTCCATTACTAGTCAAGTAAGCTGCATATTTCATTGCATCAGCTTGAGAGTATCCTTGCTTAATTATACATAACACTCTAGTTGATTCACACCTCTTAACATCCTTTTGGAAAAAAATTTGAACTATGTTTCAGCCATGTTCTGGCTTGATAGATCAGGTGATAAAATTGCAGTAGGATAACTACACTGTACCGTTTCTATTCCTTGTAACAAATGCATTGATGATTTTCTAAAACAAGTCAGTTTTATCTTGTCTCAGTTCTTGTTGGAATTCAATAGTTTTTAGGCTTCTAAGCATATGCTGTTGTGGACAAAATGACACCAAACAATTCTACTATGTTCAACTTCGTCACACAGATAGTAGCAACTGCATTTTCCCTAGGTGAAAATGGGCTGGACCTAAGAAAGGAAATGACTTTGTTGTGAGGTTAACTGAAGAATGGCCTAATTGTGCTTCCCTTTCACCCTGTCATTACCCCTGCTTCTTTATTTTTATTTAGCATGTTGGCTTTCTATTTAGTGTTGGTAATGTTCTGTTAACTAGATTCTTCTATTGAGCTTCGGATAATTGGATTGGAGCCACTATAAATTGTGATAAATGTTAAGGGTGCAAGTGTTACCGATTTAAAAACTGTTTAGAATTGAATGTTTATGGTGCCTGGATGTATAATGCAAATGGTGTAATATTGGTGCAAAAGATATGGAATATCGGGATGGCAGAGGTTGGTGACATTTTTATCACCATTTAACCTCCTATGAACCTAGCTCTGTTGGTTAGAAGGCATACTGGACAGGCTTAAAGATGTCAAATGTTGCTGGAATAATATTTAAATCCCTTTAAACCTAAATTACAATCATCCTAAAGACTATAAACCAGGTTTTTAGCTTACCCAGTACCTTAATGATCATAAGGTTAATAAATAATCTTTCAAATAAGAGGAAAGGTGAATAGGTTAGCTTGCGCAAATATAACTTGTTCTTCTCTCATGTTTGGGTTTTTGCAGGCGTTAATCCATTTTATGTACTGGGATGCCTTACCAGACATTGAGGAACTTGTTGGTTTGAACTCAAAATGGGTTTCTACACTGATGGCTCAGCATCTGCTTGCAGCAGCAGATCGCTATGCACTTGAGAGGCTCAGATTGCTCTGTGAGGCTAGACTTTGTGAAGATGTTGCAATAAACACCGTTGCGACAACACTAGCTCTAGCGGAGCAGCATCAGTGCATCCAACTAAAGTCCGTATGTCTCAAATTCATTGCTTTGCCTGAAAATTTGAAAGGTAAGACTTTCATCCCTGTGCCTCCATTTGGATTTTTGATATGTTGTAGAAAATTGTATTTTTTGATAAATGAGTTACGGCCATAGTGTTCAATGTACAAGTATTGGACATGCAAACATAAAGTTGCAGGTTCAAGTCTTGAAGTTGAAAACAGTTGATGCAAAAGTGCTGTATGTTAGGATTGTCCTTGATCTCTCCCCAGCAACCTGCTTTGATGGAGTCACGACTTGCTAATGGCTTTCTTTACTTCACACGAAAAAGAAAGAAAGAAGGGCAATGGGCAAGCCAGCCAACCAACCTTTCCCATTTTTTGCACTGTAGATTTTGAATGGATTGATCCTCAAAAGATCCAGTGTGCAATTAACATTTTAAGATAGTTATTGATTGATGTGTTCACATGAATTTTAATATATTCACATTTAGAAAGTTTTTTTTTTTGTGTGTGTTTTATGTTGCTGCTTGCACTTGTTTTTAATTTTACTGCATGATAGTGCCCATGCCTTTCGTTGTTAGGAAACAGTGAACGAAGTCAATGAAAAGGTGATGCTGATTTATGCATGGCTTGATTAGGCTTTGACAGAGCTCAGTTTTTCATCTGTTTCCTCAGCCAACCCCCCCTGGTGTTTAAATTGTTATCAAACAGTAATTGCATTAGTCAACTCTTTATCATTTGAATGTGGTGCATGTTCATGTAATCAGATGGCCTCCCAAACTACCAAAAAACAAAGCTTTGTGTCATATTTGGTTGCCCTCTCTTCTCTCCTTTTGTTGGCTGAGTGTTATTGTTGGGGACGTATGGAACTAATGAATAAACATTTTTCTATACACATGATTGTTGTCCACCCTGATTTTCCAGCATGCTTGTGTGTGCATGGTATTTTAAGTTTTCATAGTGACTGTTGGTTGGAGACTTTCTTTATGAATGCATGACTAATGACCGTGTGCTGGTGATTCGTTTCAGCTGTGATGCAAACAGATGGGTTTGAATACTTAAAAGAAAGCTGCCCTTCTGTCATCACGGAGCTACTGCAATATGTTGCCAAAAATGGTGAGCGTTCTGTCATCACTTGTACACATGGAAATGACACCTTAGATAGCGAAATGAATGGAAGGCGGGTGAAGCAAAGGATACATTGATATGGGAAGAGCAGATGAGACCACTGGACAATAATCAGAGCTTTCTAGGCTTTAGACATTTTAGTGATTGTACTGACAGTTCACTGTAAGAGAAATTTAATACCAGCCGGTTCATTTGTTGGTCTCGTGTGTGTTTTCTAGTACATTGGCTAGTTTGTTCTATAATTCTGTAAACTTATTTTCTCGTCTGTCTAGTTGTTGTTGCATCATACCAGCCAGACCCTTTTCTTCTCTTGCGCTTGTGTAGCTTTCTGGATGTACTTTGTTGTGTGCAAGTAAAGAACGTTTACGTGAATGTAATATAGAGGTCATTTGCAAGCATTTTGCCATAGCCACCGGCTCTATTGGAAATCAAACTGCCTTTACGTGATAATTAGCTTGGCAGCTGCCAAAAAAAAAAAAACGTTTCTATCCCGTTCTATTTGCTTTTTGGGATGTTTGTTGTGTATAATATCTATTAATGTAAAGTCCATTTGCAGAGATTTTTTGTGAGCTGATGAAGCTCACATTTTTTCACCTACACTGTTGTCAAACGATTTCAACCACCACGCCACTGCCACTTGATACTTTTGCCGCCACCTCCTGGCCATCACCATTATCATCATTTACCACCTTTTTATCACCCCACCACCATCATTCTATCACTACCGAACTTTTCATGTCATAACTAGAAAACATGGGAAAAGCATAGCGAGAACATTTGTGAAGGCCTATGGTTTAAAAGGATTTGACGTGTAAAATATTTTATATTTGTGAAGTATTTTATGCAAAACAAGGGACATTAGTCTCAAGAGCCATCCATTACCAAGATTTGCATTTTAAAAACCAACAGATTGTTATCATATTTTGAAATATCTAATTGATGGATTCTCCCATCATTCTTTTACTAGTTCAAGTTATTTTTAAACTGAAAAAGTTTATTAAATTAAAAACAATTTAATTAAAATTTAAATTAGATAAAAAATTAGATAAATATATCTTTTTATCGATTTTATTTTTCGAATATTTTTAACTAATCAGTCGAGTTATTTTCCGAGTTCTTAAAATTTTTTTAACCGATATGATTCCACATTCATAAAAAGATAATGAAATCACAACAAGTTGAATGAAACAATAAAACTAATAAGTTGAATGAAACAATAAAACTAATGTTGTAATTCACATGACTGTTTTCAACATATCAAATGCATATTAATATAATTGAAAAATAAAAAATTAATACATGTTTTTTCTTGTCATTATATTAACATCAATTTAAACTATAGTTTAACCTCTAACCTTCCTACTTTTTTTTCAAACCACAACCATGGTAACAAACTCAGCAATAACTACAAGTATTTCTCAACTTTCTGCATGAAAGAAGCAGATAACAAACAGCCAGATTAAGTAGTGATTATTTCAACAAATTCATTGCATCCTAATTCTCCTTTTGATCAAGTTATGGCCAAATATTCCAGTTGCTGAGACAAATATTCGAGACGAAAGAACAAGTATCCTTTTTCCGAATACAAAATAACAAACACTTTGCCTTCTCCACACTTGCGATATCAAACATTCTTTGTTATATTGGTTATTGAGCTAAATCAGACTGCAATACGTCATGGATCCTAACCGCTGAAGAACCTGTTCAACCTTAAATCAGTGATATGAATGACAACTTGCAGCTCAACTTCTTTCAACAGAAGGCCCCCAGACATGTCTTTTGAAGAGCCTGAGGCCTGAGCTGGTTGAAAGCACTGCTAAATTACAGCTTTTGAATCTGATGTATTTTGCACTGGCAGAAGATCTATCTGTGGATGTTATTTGATAACCGCCTCCATTAGGTTGGACGTAGGCAGTCAACACTTTGAGTCGCCACAGAGAAAAGCACCATTAGTACCAGTGATTTCCAGGTCCACCTTGGGCAGCAGCAACTTTCCTTGCCATATACTGTGGCTTCGGCTGCAATCCACTGGGACCTTCAACCCCCTCATCTTCTCCCCTCTCATTTCTACAGGCTGGGTTTCTTCTTGGATATGAACAGTTTGCAGTGGCGTATTGAGTTGAAATAGCTGGATTCCTGACCATCCTTCGCTGGTCAAGATTCTCTGCTGCTGCTGCTGCTGCTCCACAATTATTGTAACGCAGCACTGAACTTGCAACTTTCCCAGATCTTGCAGCACCTGCTGTAGAGAATGGCATTCAAATTACAGTCATCAGTATATCACATATGTCAATAGGTTAGCAACTAAAAGGAAAGTGATGAGAAAGGTAGCAATCTACAGAGGCATCAGCACAACAGTACAGTGCTTAAATGCATACATCCTGGTCCATGGATTTTCACCAAGATAAGAAGAAAAGGATGCACATTTCTATAATTGCTAAGCACTACATTTTTCAAAAATATTTCTACATGTCAAATAACAAGGTGAATAAATTCGATAATATAATCAAGTTGCACAAACTGCATGAAATTTTAAGCACGTTGATTGAATGATCAACTTCAAAACATCTGTGCTTCTGAACATTTGTCTCTTAGCATGTAGTAAATGCAATTCACAACAGCAATACCCTGATAGAACAAAAGGGAGTAAAATCAAACAATTTGATGACAGACGAGATCACATGTACACATCAAACACTCAGTTCCTTGAGAACTTAAATAGCCACTATAATTTCTTATACTGAATTATGTATTTGTAAGTTGTGAATGCAAAACCTCGTTGACTTCCTAAAAGCTGGGTGCATTAACTAAAATATTTTATACCATGCCAACCAATTCACTTAAAAGACGTCACAAAAACCCAAGTTAATTGGTCAGCCGATGAATCAGATAAAAGATAAAGGTTACAAACAAGATTCACAATGGTTTCTCCTTCAAATTTTGGAGACAACAGGTTTTGAAGAGGGAAAGAGAAACACAAATGTAGTATAAAATATTTGATTTCCTAGAAATTCAGTAAGACATCAAAGAGAGAGCAGATGAGAATAGATGAAGCTAAACTAGATGCAATTATTGCAAACCTTGAATACTTTGTGGAACTTGAAGAGGAAGCCTTGTCATTGGCATCCCATCACTCCTGTCTACATGTGGCTTCTCAATTTCTTTGATAGAACACTTGGAGAGATCATTGGTGACTTCTGCTGACTTCTGTATTGTATTATCTGAATATAATACACATGGCCTGCACACATGAATTTTTATCAATTCAGTTGACAAAATCCCAAATATATATGGGAGGCAGCACTGAAACACTTTATGAATTGGGATACCTGGGCAATGATGCATGCTGCCTCTCGGGTGGAGCAACAGGAGCACCATTTCCATAGTGCTCCTCAAGGTAAGCAAATTGCTTCTTGAAATGGTCAACAGCACTGCAATGGAAAAATTCACAACTCAATAATTTATTTCACAGGGACACTAAAACATCTTGAATCTAACAGGAATCTCAAATTTTCGCTGATACTTCAAGCATATGGAATACTGCATATGCTTTAACAAGTACGATGGTATAAACCAAGAATCTTAATTTTACAACACCAATACCTTGGATACATGAACCCAGTTGGCTCTGAACCATCTAAAAACTCTTTCAACATTTTAGGATGACACTCAAGAATTTCTCGGTATATAAGCTCTCGCACATCTTCTTTAGTTATCCTTCGTCTCTCAAATTCAAATTCCATCTTGGTAACTGGTTGAGCAGTAGGCTCTCTCTCAACCTTGGCCAAGCCCTTAAAATATGGATCTGTGAGAGCCTGACAAAATGCAGTACAATATGCTCTTTTAGAAGAAGGGAGGCACATTATCAAGGTGAAGATGAAGAGGTATCAAAATTTACCTCTTCAGCAGTAGGTCGATCTTTTGGTTCAAATGCCAACATTCTTTCTAACAAACGAAGTGCAAGTGGGTCAGCATTAGGGAACTTTTGGGAGAATGGAATGGGCTTCTTCTTTCTCATGCTGCTCAGGTATCTTCGAGCTTTCTCATTGCGTACCTGTTCATATAATACCAATACTTCAGCATACAGAGCAACTGCATGGATGAAGATAAGAAAAACACAGATTGTAAATGATAAAACAATCAGTTCTGTTTCAAGGAAAGCTTATCACATGAAATATACCCTTGCAATGGCCTCAGGCGAGGGCGTTCCCAAGAGATCAGTCATCAGATCCAATTGATGGACTACATTCTTCCCAGGGAAAAGAGGTTTTCCTGTCAATAGTTCAGCAAATATGCATCCAATGCTCCATATGTCTATTGCTGGCGTATACTGAAAAAGAAAAACAGAAGTGATGACTAAAAGAACTGTTGCAAGAAGTAAGTTGGAATATGATAACATTTAACTATTTACAATTCTCCAACTCCCAAAAGGAACCATGCAAGTAGTAATTCTAATTTCAAGGTGTTCTGGCAATAACCATGCAAGGAGAGAAGCAACTAAAGCCAGTACAGTCAAAGGAGATTCACAAAATTTTGTAACAAATTGGTGGTGGTAATGGTCATGGCACCTTTGAGAAAAATGATCCACACAATTCCGGAGCTCTGTACCATCTTGTTGCAACATAATCCTGAGAACACAAGAAAAGGAAATAATAAAACCCTAAATGAATGGAAAATCAACGTTCGGAACCATCACAGGGACCCTCTTACATGGAAATTAAAATGCTATATCAAGCCATGAGAAAACCTACTGTCCAGAAAATGGCAGTTGGGGTATCATTAAAGGCTACTCTTGCGAGACCAAAGTCACAGATCTTGAGCTTGCAGTCGGCATTTGCTAAGATATTTTTGGGTTTCAGATCCCGGTGAAAGACATTGGCTACAACACCATAAAAAAATATACATTATGTTATATTTCTACACATGCTGAGTGTCAGCATGTAGCAATACCGCAACACCCAATGAGTGAACCCGTAAAAAAGTAGGGTACGAAAAAAAATTCAATATTTTACAGTTAGAACTTCAAGAAACCAAGTCAATCACCTGTGTGTATGTATTTGAGGCCTCTAAGAAGCTGATATAGGAAAAACTGATAATGCTCTGGAGTTAAATCATCATTTGCTTTGATAACTTGGTGTAAATCAGATTCCATTAGTTCAAAAACAACATATATGTCCTTAAATTCCCTTCTGGAAGGAGGCAACAAAATGTGCTTGATCTCCACAATATCTGGATGGCGCAGGAGTCTAAGAAGTTTAATTTCTCGAAGGATGCGGGTGGCATCAGAGACATGCTCAAAGATGTCATTGATTTTCTTGATTGCAACTTTTTCTCCAATATGCGTATCATATGCAGAGCACACAACACCATAGCTTCCTTTGCCGATCACTTCCTCTATTTTGTACCTGCTCCCCTCACCGTATTCTGTGAAAAAGTCTACATCCGCGGATGACTGCAATACCATGTTCAAGTGCGCCAAATCATGGACACGAAAAAAAACACTCAAGAAATTTAAAATAACAATCAAACCGACTTGCAATATTATTTAAAGAGTATTCCAACCCCATTTTAGCTACACCAAGTGATTTTTTGCTGCGTATGCACACATAGCATAAGTAAACATGTTTGACATCATTAAAATAACATGCATCTTCCGAACACCATTGCAAGCATTTGAAAAGATCACTTCAAATTGCTTCATTCAACATCCTAATCTACTGCTGCTTACCCAACAATTAAATTGATCCACAACTTAATTATTGAGTGTAGAGCAATTATTTGGTCTACATTATATTTGAAACCATTATGATTAGAAGAGTTCAAATATTAGCGAGGAAAAACTGCTCCCTTAGTCTGTCAACAAGAATTTAAACTGCTGTGGATGAGATTTATAAATCCGACCTCCAGTGAAAGTAAATTAGAAATAGAATTACTGCTCTGCATGCAAAATTAGAAAAAGAAAAAGGATAAGAACATGGTAATATCTTCATGAATTTAACCCCCTGCCCCCAAAACCCAAAAAATGAAAAAGAAAAAGGATATGAACATGCGTACATGTGGTTGACACCTCCTCCTATTTCAAGACATGCAGTGCCTCTGTATTATAACATTTTTTTTTCTTAAAAAAAATTAAGAATTGAATTACATGGAAATAGTATTCTAGTGGGACCTGCCACAATTTTGCAACAGGAAAACATAAGCAATTGTCAAAGAAACAGACATGAACATGATAGCTGTTCCTCCACACCTTGGTATGAAGAAACTATACACCCAAACAAATAAATATGGATCACAAAAATGATTAACAGGATCATGGTGAAAAATGAAACTAATCACAATCCCAAGCCTAGTTGGATGTATTTTAACAAGACAGTAACCACAACAACCAATTTGATATTGTCCAAAAAGTGCACAGATATGGAAATTTATATTCATAAAAATTACTTGCAAAAGATGATGACTAGATTGCTTACCTTTTTGCGCTGATCGGGCTGCATCTTATTAGAAAGAATGCATCAACAATCTTCAAATTGATAAATCAACAAGAGAGAGCACGAACCCCAACTCCAATCACACAAAAAAACGAGGACCAGCCATTCTGAATTCTCAACCTCAGTATAAAAAAAAAAGAGCACCAAGAAGCCAAAACTGATCAAATAACCTTAAACCAGAACTAATAGTTGGGATCACAAACTACCAGTAGAACAAAAGAGACCCAGAAGACTAAACAGCCTAAAGAACAAAAAATACACACTATTATGGCAAGATCAACAAAGAACGAAAAGGCGGGGTTAGTAAAGAAAAGAACTTTTGAGGCTTCGAAGCTAATGTAGCCAGATTTAAGTTAAAACAAAGAACAAAGACCAGATTTTTTTAACTGAAAGAAGCGTAGAGAGAGAAGAAGGGACACGATAAAGAGAATGTGTGGCCAAAAACTGGCGGAGGAGACTAAAAATGTATTAGCTGGAAAAGAGAGAGAACGGATCAAGGTGAAGTGAGTGCTTTTAAAAAAAATATAGCGGATATAACTAAATTTTGAAGAATCTAAAGACAAGGAAGTATCTTTGTAGTTCAGAAACAAGAAAAGTAATGTAAGAGAGGAGAATGATTGCAAAAGTTATGTTCTTTTGGAAAAGTGCTTTTGCACCTCAATCGACAGAGAAGACGAGAGAAAATTTTAAGTAACTTCACCGTCCAAAAATATTTTTTTTAATTATTTTTTTAAAAACAAAATTAGATTATTTTAATATACTAAGATAAAAAATATTTAAAAAATATTATTTTACTATATTTTTAAATAAAAAAATTAAAAAATAATTATTATAACAATACCAAATAAACTATAAAACAAAAATCAATGACGTTTTGTTTATTGAACAAGGATGGAGATAAATAAAGAACTAAAAACTGAAATTTTTCTTTTTTTTTTCTTCAACCTTGGAAAAGGTAATTTTGGATTGCAATTAGAAAAAATAAATAAAAATTAATTTTTGTGCCTAATGTCATCTTTTCCACTTAACTTGTTCTCAAAAAATTAAAAAAATTCTTTTTTATATATATTTTTATGTACAAGATTAGATAGGAGGCGATGTGAACCAGCCTATTTTTTTTACAATATAAAAAAAATACCAAGATGATGCAAGTGTTAAAAAAGATTAGGTTTAATAAGATGAACTAATTTAAATAATATATAAAAAAGCAATAATAATAAATAAACTCACAAAAAAATTGACAAAGTAAAAAATGATAAAAGAAGAAAAAACCCAACCTGAGCCCATCTAGGTTAAACTCGTACGTTCAATTAAAAAACAATTCAATATTGAAGAATAAAATTAATAACAAAAAAACAATTAATATAAACCCAGGTTAACATGCTAACCTGGTGATCATGGACACATGATTGGGAAAACCTCATAGAAAAAAAAAAGCATGAATGTCAATTCCCAATAAATTAAATATTGAAAGATGAAATTGAAAATAAAAAATAAAAATAATCCTAAAAAAACCAAATTTAACCTATGTTAACCTTCTAGACTCGTGGCCTTGGCCATGAGCCCATGACAAGCCTCAAAGAAAGTCGACTCTAAAAAACAACAAAGCAAAATTATAAATTAATAAAATATTAAGGGATAAAATTGAAAAGAAAATGCAATAAAATAAGGCTCCTAAAAAAAAGAATAACAATAAAAAGAATGAGACTAAATTTGATATAAAAATAATTTGAAATCAAATATTGCGGAAAGAAATTGAAAACAAAATTCAATTAGAAAATGGGTTAAAAAAACAAATAAAAATCAAAAGAATAGAGATCAAGTTTGATATACAAATTAATTAAAATCTAATGACGAGGGATAAAATTGAAGAAAAATATCACCAAAATTACAAACAAAACAAATAGCAATAATAAAAAAAAAGACCAGTAAGGATACAAAAAACTAATGAAAAGACATGTTCATCTTTTAGCAAAGAGAAGAGTGAGAAAAAAGTTCATCGAAGCTTAAGCACTCCTCCGCCAGCTACACACCCAGCTCCGTTGGAAAGAACACATTAAGCCGCTTCCAATACTACTTAACTGGTGCGGGCGTCACTCACTTGTTTGCACATGTCACGCATGCATAAGCAAAATGTTTTCTAATTGACATTAAAATTATTAAAAAAACCAAGTCGCCATCAATCCAACCTGTTAATTACCAAAAACAAACACCTGAAAATACGCAAATACCCTTGGTTGCAAGTTTTTTTTTTTGTTTCTAAGGGTATTAAAGTCTTTATTTGTTCCTTGAAAATATAAAAAGACCCAAAAAATTAAGAAATAAAAAAATATTATTTTAATGTATTTTCAAATAAAATACACTTAAAAAATAAATACTACCACGATACCAAACAAGCTCTAAAACAAAAATTAGGCATTTTGTATTTTGAGCAAATAGGGAGACAAATAAGGAGCCGGAAATTGAAAATTGTTTTTTCAACCTTGAAAGAGGTAATTTTGGAGTGCATTTGGAAAGCATAAATAAAAATTAGTTTTGTGTCTAATGTCATCTTTTCTACTCAACTTGCCCTAAAATTATGAAAAACAAATTATAGAATTCTTTGTTGTTGTTTTTTTTTCTTGTATAGGACTAGATAGGGGTAGTGCGAACCAGCCTAATTTTTTTTCAAGATAAAAAAATATGCTAAGATGATGCAAGTGTTAAAAAACCAAAACAATTCAGGATTCGAGTCATTGACTCGATTAGGTTTAATAAGATCAACTAATTTCATTAATAATAAAAAAACACAACAGTATTAAGTAAAAATTGACCTAAGCCCATTCGGGTTAAACTATTGAGCTCAATTATAAAACAATTCAATATACAAGGGTGAAACCAAAAAAAAAATAATTAAGAAAAAAGCAAAAAAAAATTCATGTCAACCCAGGTTAATTCACTGACTTGGTGACCATAGGCACATGATTTGAATAACTCTATAGAAAAAAAAAAGCAAAAAAAAACAAACATAGACCAATTCTCAAAAAATTAAATATTGAAAGATGAAATTGAATTTTTTTTTGAAAAAAAAGGTCCTTAGAAAGACTAAACTCAACCAATATTAATCCTTAAGACTCATGGTCTTGGTCATGAGCCCATGACAAGCCTCAAAGAAAGCAGACTCTAAAAAACAACAAAGCAAAATTATAAATCAATAAAATGCTTGGGGATGAATTTGAAAAGAAAATGCAATAAAAAAAGGCTCTTAAACAAAATAAATTCTAATAAAAAGAATATGGACTAAATTTGATATAAAAATAATTTGAAATCAAATATTTTGGGGTGAAATTGAAAACAAAATTCAATTAGAAAAGGGCTTCAAAAATAAATAGAAATAAAAAAAATAGCGACCAAGTTTGGTATAAAAATTAATTGAAATCAAATGATGAAGGATAAAATTAAAGAAAAAAATCAACCAAAAAAATTAAAAACAAAACAAATAGCAATAAGAAAAAATAAGGACTAGAATGGATACAAAAAACTAATGAAAGGACATAATCATCTTTTAGCCAAAAGAAGAGAAGAGAAAGGTCCATTGAAGCCCAAGCACTCCTCCACCAGCCGCATGCCCAGCACCGTTGGAAAGAACACATTGAGCCGCTTCCAACGATGCCCGAAGGGTGCAGGCATCGCCCACTCGTTGGCGCGTTCGTGCATGCACAAACAAAGTGTTTTTTTAATTAATATTAAAATTATTAAAAGACCAAGTCGCCATCAATCCAACTTGTTAATTACAAAAAAAACAACCTGAAAATACGCAAATATCCCTGGTTGTAAGTTTTAATTTTTCTTGTTTCTAAGGGTATTAAAGTCTTCATGTTGTCCCTTGAAAATATTAAAAGACCAAATTGACCTCGAACAACTTGTTAATTACAAAGAAAAAACAACCTGAAAAGACACAAATACCCTTGGTTGCAATTAATTTTTTTTTTTTGCTTTAAAGGGTATGCAAGTCTTTACATTTTTCCTAAAGAATAATAAAAAGACCAAATTAACCTCGATCAACCTTTAAACAAAATTTGCTTTTAAGGTTAACATAGTCTTTATATTGTGTTCTTAAAAGGTAAAAAAGATTGAATTGTCTTTCAACAATTGAATGGTGGCTAATGTCTCCTATGAAAAAAAAAAACTAAATTACCCCTAAAAGCAAGTTTACCTATTTTTTTTTGTTAGAAGAGCAAAAGGTAATTATAATATTCCAATGAATAATGATTTGTGTTTATATGCAATTTGTGCAATATGTTTCCTCAATGGCTTTTATTTTTTTTTAAAAAAAAAATTTAAAGTTTAGGGTTAGTTAAGCTTTGACATTTTTGGCAAATACATTAATTTCAAAATTTCACTTCAATATTTGAATATGTTTATACATAGTGTCCACTTTATTATTTTTGTATATGCATTAAATAAATTGTATAATAAATTATTTTTCATTAATAACTTTAAATCGATAGTAATAAAATAAGAAAAAAAAAATAATGTTTAGTTCAGTTTGGTAGAACACGGGTCTCTAATACCCGAAGTCATGGATTCAAATTCTATAATTATAGAAGTAGTGGTTTTGATTATTATGATGGTAGCTTTGATGATAATTGTGGTTATGATAGTAATAATATTAATAGTAGTGGTGTTAGTCTAACATTCTAAACTAGAATTTGTTGTTGAGCTAATGATATAGTAGAAATAAGGATAAAATAATTATTGTTATAATAGTTATTTAAGAATAAGGCATCGATAGTAAAGACCACAATGGTGATTATGACAACAATAGTAAGGAGGTGGTAAACAGTGATGGTGACAACAATAATGAAGTGGTGGTAAACTAATAATAATTATAATAGCTAAAGTGGTTAAATGTTGGTATTGAAGAATATTGTGATCAATTGGTAGTCTATGAAAAACATTTAAAGACTTTATAAATTTAAAATATTTTTCTTTATATTAGCATTGTTTAGGGTTTGATTAAAAAAAATTAGTTAACTAAATTTTTATGTTTGTTTTGTATTGGAAAATGAGAGAAACTATTTTCTTGAAAAATACTTTTTACAAAAAATAGACTTATTGCGTCAAGAAAAGCCTGATATGTAGCATCCTAAATTCCAGGACTTTTGGGTGACAAATAGTCATCAAATAGATTCTACAAGAATCTAGATTATTACAAATTGACTGAGACGAATATGAATTCCCTTGGTTTAATAAAACATTAGGTGATAACCACTGCCACCCCTTGAAAGGCAAACCCGTATTTAATTTACCTTATCTTTTTTCACATGCATATTATATTTATCAGCTTTGCAACATTGCATGTCATTCATTTGCAGAAGAACTATAGGCCCACCCCTAAATGCCAACCCCTACCAAGATTTACAAAAAGCAAATACAAGAGTTCAGTCTAGACATAAGCAAGATAACTTATTGATAAAGAAGATGGCTTAGTCAACCGATATGATAAGACAAGTCATCCACTCTGAAAGGAAGCCCCTATACATGAAAGCCAATACTGAGAAGCTCAATATGAATATTCCTCCTAGTCCATTTTCACACCCTTATTAAAAGATTTGTTTCTGATACTTATATGGTTAATCAAAGTTTGCAAATTATTGCCTTTAATGACACGAGTTCTTCAAAGATTTATGTTGTCTTGCCACAGAATTCACTATGATTTGCTGCAAACCAGATACATCAAACATCTTCACCTTGTCTAAATCCACAAAACTAAAAATCACAAGAATTTTATAATATCAAGTTTGTAAGCTGATGAAAGGGAAAAATTGAGTTTGTGAAAGATAATGTCATCTACCACGTTACAACCGGATCATCTTTAGCATAACAAGTGGTTGGTAAATGTTAACGAGACATAGATATTGTTGGGAAAGCTAATCTAAGAAGGGTGTTGCATTGTCAATCATTTTGTTATGGAACGTTGTTATTCTGTATTTTTGTTTTGGGATTACATCTCATCTTTTTATTGAAACATGCCTTTTCAATTTCTTTATTATTTCGAAATCAAAAGATATGTTTTTTTGTGAAAGTAATAACTTGGTATTATATTATTTTCTATAATTGGATAAATATAATGATAAAACGCGTCGAACCCCAAGGTGTGTCATGCCAAACACTAAGAGGCAACCTCTTTGAAACTCATAAAATTAGCCCTCATGATTGATCCTATTGCTTTATTAAAAATATTTTGACCACATTAGTTTTCTAAAAAACCTTTTTTGCCAGAATAATTTTGAAAAAACTGCTTTTGCTTTTTTATTTCAAAAACAATTTGATGTTTGTTTAAAACAGTGTTTAGACACCCTTTTGTAAGGTGGCAAACAAATCATTCAAGCAACTCTTATTTTGAGGTGACCAAACAATTTTGAACCAAGACATGAAAATAAAAAACTCACGTCCCATGTCTCTTGGGCTATTTTTAGCTATATACATAATCACATATAGTTCGATTTGCTAGTCATTGATTCATAAAAACATAGGTCTTATGCAAGTTTCAAACCATTACACGGGAAGAGAACAAAATTTATTAGTTCTAATCATTTGCACTTGAAATGATGCAAGGCTATCTTTGTTATCCCTTCATGTTCTAAAAATATATTCCTTATGGTCCCTATTTGAGCCTGAATAAGTTTTTCTTTGTAAAAACCCTAACTAGAATCACACCCAACACTAGGGGGCAAATGAAAATTCCAATAATCAAGAACTAATCCTAACTAAGATCACACTTCACACTGGGAGGCAAATGAAAATTCCAAAAGTCAATGGTCGATTTTGACTGAGATCACACCCCACATTGGGGGCAGGTAGAAATTTAAAGATCAAAGGCTAAAAAGAGGTTATGAAAAAGCCAAAAAGCTCAATAAATCTAAATGTTGGAGGGTATGCCCAAATGAAAGACAAATATGACCAAGCCAAGATCAAAACAAAATGAAGATGCCCCATTAAAGCAATCAAAAAGGGTGAATCAAATAAATACAATAAAAAATACATTGTGGTAGTGATCTTAAGTCTTTTGAACCTTTAAACATTCTTTGAGCCTATAAATCCTTTTATTTTATAGCCAGCAATCATAACTTGCATTACATGTCTTTTAAAAGTCCTTTCTAATTAAGTAAACAAACAAATTAAACCAATAAATGGTATTCTCAAAATACAAAAGAACTTTATTTTTTATATAAAAAACATGACATTGTAAACAAAGTTATTCGTTATTATTTATGCTGATAAAATAGGTGCTAAAAAAGAGATAATTTTTTCTCAAACATAACTCGAGTTTTTAATCGGGCCTCTTGCTTTGAAACTTAAAAAATAAAAGGCCACCTCATCATGTACCTTTTACCAATTTCAATCTTTCCTTAACAAATGATCAAATTATCCTTTTTCTAAAGATTAAACCCCTTAGGAATTGTAAGAAATTCAAAACAATTTTTTTAAGTTTACATCAGATTATGTCTTTACAAATACAAAACTTCATTTGAACTATAGACAACCCAATTTTGAGCTAACACTTCATCTCAAACTTTACCATGTCAATTCTCAACCAAAAGCGCACAAAAGATGCACATTAGTATTGAATGGCATGTCCTATGGTTACAATTAAAGAAACACTTTCAAATTTACATCTCATGATTTATTTACAACAATTAGACTTGAATGCATATGATTCTCAAAATTTACGAGTTGATTCCAAAACAAGAAAGTATTTTTAAAACAAAAAAAATCATTGACCGAATTTGCAAAAACCTTAATAGAAATGAAATTGCCACTTCTTGTGAGTTCTCCTTGAAAGTTGAGCAGTTGGGGGTGTAGTAGGTCATAAGAGGGATAATAGATAATTGAAGGGGGGCAAAAAAGCCATTGTGATAACAATAACCAAATGATGATTAAACAAAATTCATTAAAGCTATGAATGACATCTAATAATGACAAGTGCTTTTAATGATAATTAGAAGAATGAGCACAGCTAGATTAGATAAAAAAAAAAAAATTTCTCAAAGATAGTAGACTACTTGATGAACTCCATAAGCAAATAAGAGTAATGCTATACTTTGGGGGAATCTTCATGGCTAAAAGTCTAGTTTACCATTTGAAAGATGGTTATGATATAAGAAAATGCTATCACAAGAGTGTATTTTGATAGATGTTAAAAGCTGCACACAAATAGATTGGCTAAGGGAAATTTGCAATAACCATTGGCAATACATGATTTGATAAACTCTTTTAGAGAAGTGAGAATAATAGAGGCTTCTCCATCAAAATAAAATGAGTGGGCAATTGAGCAAGCATACCATAATTTAGGGTGCATCATCTGATTAGGGGGCAACATAATGGCTAAGAAAGTTTGTCATTTCTTAAAGAAAGATTAACTAAGCAAATCTTTTTTTATTCCTTAAAGGTCTAGGCTAAACAATCAAACACATTGACTACATGGGTAATACCTATATGGGCTAAAGAGTTGAAAGACCAAATCTTAAAAATTCAAAACCTTATCCATCAAGCAATAAAGATATAGCAAGAGAGGGGGGCTATATTTTCAATTAGGTAAGGATGCATGCATGTCATCTAATTCCAAATCATTGCATAATGTTTTTGCATAAATTTTCCGAGGGAAAATCCCCAATGAAGTCCAACCCTGCCATTATAAAGGATAGGTATCAACCCTATAAATATAAAAACTCCAAAAAATTTAACCTTATCATCAAGAATTTTCAGTTTTAATCTTGTTATTAGGAATCCCACATTCAACCCTATCATCAAGAATTCCATATTAAATCTTGTCATTATGAAATCTATTTCAACCCTATCATCAATCTCAAATTCAACCATATCATCAAGATCTTCAATTTTAACCCTATTATCAAGAATTCTTAGTTTTCACCTTGTCATCAAGAATCTCAAATTTCAACATGACATCAGGAATCTCAAATTTGAACCTTATTATCAGGAAATCTCTATTTTTAACCCTATTATCAGAAACTCTCAATTAACCCTATAATCAGGAAGTCCAACTCTTCCATCAAAAAAGGACAAGTGCCAGCCCTGTCATCAAGAAGTGCCAAGAAAATCACACCACACACAGGTTACCCGATCAGGAACCATGGGTTGGTCGCTCGAGCAGAGACCATACATGAAAAATCCTAGTTATTTTTCACACACAGGAAGGTTACTCAATCACGAACTATATGCTGGTCGCCCGAACAGAGACCATCTGTGAAAAACCCTATATATTTTTCACGTCACGGACAAGTTACTCAATCACGAACCACAAGCTGGTCGTCCAAACAGAGGACATCTATGATAAATCCTAGATATTTTTAACATTATAGGCAGGTTACCCAATCATGAACCACGGGTTGGTCGCTTGAACAGAAACCATTCATGAAAAATCCTAGATATTTTTCACACCATGGGTAGGTTATGTGATCATGAACCACTAGTTGGTCGCCCGAAAAGAGACCATCCATAAAAAATCTAAATATTTTTCTCATCACAAGCAGGTTAGCAGATCATAAACCACAAGCTAGTCGCCTAAACAGAGACCATCAATGAAAAATTCTAGTTATTTTTCACACCACGGGCAGGTTACATGATGCAAACTAGGGACTGGTTACCTGAGCAAAGATCATTCATAAAAAATTCTAGATATTGTTTTCACCATGAGCAAGTTCCCCAATCACAAACCACAAGCTAGTCGCCCAAACAAAGAACATCCATGAAAACTCATAGTTATTTGTAATACCACAGGCAGGTTACTCAAACACAAAGAACGAGTTGGTTGCCTGAATAGAGACCATTCGTGAAAAATCCTAGATATTTTTCATATCATAAACAGGTTACCCGAACACAAACCATAGGCAAGTCATCCAATTAGAGACCACGGGCAAGTCACCCAATCAAAAATCACAGACAGGTTATCCAAACACAAACCATGGGCCAGTCACTCGAATAGAGACCATTCATGAAAATCCTAGATATTTTCACGCAGCAAGCTGACGCTCTAGTACATAACACCATTTTCTTTTCTTTACAAACTTACTTTCTAAAGTCCCTTACAAGACTTTATACCATAAGTATTGTAAAGAGGGGGCAATTTTCATAACTTGATTTTGACCCATTTTTTTCTTATTTTTTTGAAAAAATTAAAAATAAAAAGAAAAAAGCAATAAAAATCCAAGAAAATATATTTTTGACGTATTTGCATCGTTTTTAGCATTTTCAGCATCTTTTTAAAAGAATTAAAAATTAAAAAAAAAAACAAAGACTCCTATCTCAAGACAATCAGCCTCTCCTCCATCTCTCCCTCATGGTCCCCTAAACAAACACACCACATTATCCCTTTGTTTTCAATCTATCTCCTAGTTGGAAACCCATCTTATGACAATAACAACACCACCTTTTTCTCTCATCTCTTGGGCAAACTTCACTGGTCATCCATTCCATCTTCTTCTACCTCAGCTCCCTTCCAGCCAAAGTAGCCAAAGAGCACTAGTCCAACAAGAATCTCCAATGACCTTCTTTTCAGCCAAATCAGGTCACTCCTTAAGAAAATAAGCCACGCCAACACCATTAATAACTACCATCAGCCAATGTGGTTTGTTTCCTCCTCTAGAATTAAACCAAGCCATTTTAACTCTCCATCTCACAACAAGACCCACCGCTATTTTCATAAAAAAAACCTTCAACCAACCAACACTAATAGCTTTAATGACCTGTTAGCCATCATTGACAGCTTCAAAGACCAAACAACAGCCATAAATGCCAACAGCAGAAGAAGCTTCTTCATCGATCGCAACTGAAAGCCACCACAACAATAACAATTTCCAAACTATGAGCTCCTTCCACAACAACACCACTAGAGCAATTGGTGTCCTATTATCCCATTTACCCATGACAACCCATAACATCGTGACCTGTCTTATAAAAATGACACCAACCACCACCAGATCTCCATCTCCAATACTAGTCCTTGGATCTTTATTAGTTAGCTCATATTTTTCTCTCAAAACGATATAAAATTTGTGAAGAGAAAAATAGATATGAAAAGATAAAATCAATTATTTGTGTGGGTTATGCTTCTTTTGCATGTGACGTTGGTCTTCACCAAGAAAGAGAGGGAACCACTCCATATCCATTAGTTTTTAGCCTTCCAAAAGCAATGGCGTGTGAACCCACGCGCTGCTAGTGGCGAAGGTGAGTGGAGATCATGCGCCGCCACTGTTTCACCATTTTTGAAAACTTTCTATCACTGTTCATGTACCTTCAACAGTCTTCAGGCTTGATTCTAATAGTTCTTGGACACCCTTAAACACCTCATAAGGTCGATTTATAACCTCAAATATTTTTTGAAAAAATTACTATAATGTTGTGAAATTTGGGACAACGTTTATTGTTGTGTATAAATTTGGGACAATGGTGCTTTTTTGATATTAAATAAATCAGTTTCCTTCCATAAAAACAACAAAAACCTTTCTTTCAAAAATACAATTTTTATTTTAATTTATATATGACCAAGTCTCTCAAAAATAAAAATAAAATCATATTTGCATAAATAATAAAAACAAAAAATACATGGCATTATTTAGCATCTTTAAATATAAAATTCAAGAAAAATAGTTTTGTTGATATCTTTGCATGTATGTTTTGGATTTAAAAATTCATGAGAACTTGACCTATATTTTAAAAATACCAGAAATATTATTTTTTTTGTTTGAATATCAACGATTATGAATTTATACGTAAGATGTATTCCTGATATTAAAATAAAAATATAAAAAATATGTTTTGACATTAGAAATGTTAGGTTTTAACCTGATAAGATAAAGATCTCCTTACCGATGATGACTTTTCTTAAAATCTTAGACAGGCCAAAGATTAGAAAACACAACAAAACTTTAGTTTATATCAAACAAATAAACAATACAACTTATCTTAAGTAAGAAGTACTAGGGCTGATACGTCCTCCCTATACACAACCGGTCTCATAATCAAGACTCTAAGACCAGTTAGAGTTCCTAGTGACCAAAATACCAAGTGGTGGCTCCATCAATTCTTTACTAATAAAAGACAAGAATTCCTTATTCTTTTCACTCATCACCATGAAGATCTCGGTCCAGGAAAACAATTGTCGTGATGCCGTACACGTGAGACATTAACAATTTAGAAAAATTATGGAATGAAACAAAATTGGATAAAGGACATGTCTTTCTTAAATTATAAGCTTTCTTAAATTATAAGCGGACAACCATGTATGGAATTTAGGGACTTTTTCCATTTTAATGATCAATTATCGACATGGTATTTGTATTATTTATTTGGCATTGGAATTAACATATTTAAGAAAGATATAGGGGAAAATATGGCAAATTATGAGTTTTACTTTAATTAGTAAAAAAATTTATTTAGAGAATTTAGGAAGATTTAAGAAGTTAACTATGGTTAATAGATTTAATTTGCATTTTTGTAAATATTTGATGTGCGATGGTAATTATGAATGGGATTGAATTAAATTAAATGTACGAGTTAGAGAAATTGCATGCTAAGTTGATTGATTGTGTTAGAGTTGAAGTTGGTATGCATTGAATAAAGGAAATGTTTGAATATGGATGTCATTGTTTGCATGGTCATAAATTCATGGAATGAGTTTGCTATTATATTGATAAGGATACCTCTGTTAATGTCTGGAGAGTCATTCGTAACTAGGACTTTCATGGGGGAGCTCTCGTGACAGGAGTACTAGGTAGGTGTCTGACACCTTACTTCTTTAATTTAAAGTACGTTTCTGTTAATGTTTCATTTATTTGTGAAATTGTGCTCAGAAAAAAAAAAGAATTACTTAATTTAAATGGAAATATAAGTTATCCATTTGAACGAGGACATGATTTATGAATTGTAAGATAATAAGATACGATAGTCAAGTTGGACGAGGACTTGATCGAAATAAATATCTAAATCAGCTATCTAGATAAAGATAAATGTATTGTTTGCTGTTATAATTTATTTTAACAATTGAAAATCAAACGAGAAAATGTGAGATTTGAATTAATTGTAACAACATAATTTATTACATGATCTTGAATTTGTCTGCAATAATGGAATTTATTATGTGATAAATTAAAGTACTACCATGGCAAAGTTTAAAAAGCAAAATCGAATAGACCGCAATAATAGAATTTTCATAAGAAAAAATTGAATTGATCGTAACAGTAGAATTTATTACGTGACCTTGAATTTATCTGGAATGACAAAATTTATTATATGAGAAATTAAGGGACTACAATGGCAAAGTTTAAAAAGAAAAATTGAATAGACGACAATAGTGGAAGTTTAATAAGAGAAAACTAAATTGACTATAACGACATAATCTATTACGTGACCTTGAATTTGTCTACAACAACAGAATTTAATAAAAAAAAAAATAAGTTGTCCATAACGGTAAAATTTAATAAAAAATAAAATTAAAATTAATCGCAGTGGCTGATCCAATATACTAAATATTAATTTGGCCACAACAACGAGGGATATTATATTATGAAGTGGGAGTTATGTATAATAATTAAAAATAATTGGAAATCATGGATAATTTAAATGAGCCATAAATAGGCTTAAGGAATTTTTGAGATTTTAAAATAATACAAATGAGCCATGTTGGGAATTGTAGTATTAATGTTTGGAATTGAAGATTTCTACTAGTAAGCCTTAAATGAGACAATGGGAGTCAAAATGGATTTATAAGAAAAAAGAATGTATTAAACTAAGGAGTTGTCAAATATTTACTATGTCTTTAACATGTTAAAGATGTGAGGTTTTTTTTTTTTTTTTACAAATATTAGTGATTGTAATGGTACAATTTTGTATAATAATTGTGTGATTTTATTTGTACTTCAAGTATTTTTTCTTGAAGAACTCAATCCTAAATAGAGTGCGGTCGAGATATCTAGCTTTTTATATTGGATAAAAGCTTCTAATGTCCAATAAAAAAGTTGTAAATGAATTTTTATGTATGTCATCAACAAGTGTTGTAACCTTACCGTTTTTGTATGTCAAAATGTGTTTTAATGTAATTGAGGGTGAAATTAATAAAAAGTGAATCAGAGACAATTTTCATGAAAAAATACTTTTAAATTTTATATACACGGCAATTAAAAAAAAAATAACTGCATAAAAAGTTCGGGTCATTACACTAACCTTAAATTTTTATGATATTAAATGATAAATACTTTGATGAATTCTTGATTGTATTTGATATTATTGATAGACTTAAAAATTTGACACCAACCGTTGTTGGATGCAAATTGAATTTTCTATGTTATACTCGCATGATGCTTATCTATTTTGTCCGTCCATCAATCTTGCTGTTTTGTTTAATAAATATGATATTGCATATTCTTTTTATTTATAGTTTTGTTTGACTTAATAAAAAAATATAGTCAACCACCACCACCCACAAGTGCATGTGAGTATATGTTGGTCTGTTGGGAGTCAGAGCATTGTTGTTTTGGTGCTTCATCATCACTGTCCACATGCCTCGTTTTGCTTTCCGCCTCTCAACACCCCTCAAAGCTGGTCAACGATGACCGATTTTAAGTGCATGTTTGGTTCTCAAAATTTATTTTATTAAAATTAGTTGGTTTATGATTGAACTGTGTAAAAATAATTTTAAAAAAATAAAAAAATATCATTGACATGTATTTCAACACGAAAAACTATTTGAAAAACAACTACTACCACACTATCAAACACACTCTAAATCATACTAGAAAGGGTAGGACAAAGGAGGGTGGTTTTAAATCATAGCTCTTTGATGAATTTATTTTGTCAAGTAAAAACATAGACATTTCTATTTTATACACACACGCACACGTATGATAACACCCAATTATCCATGCATTGCGTGTTTTGTTATTAAAAAAAGTAAAAATAATAATGTTTTATTAGAGGCCATTTACGGATGGAATTAATTTTTTTAAAACATAAAAAATATAAAGATATTGATAATATGTTTTCGAGTAAAAAATATATTTAATCATGAACTCAAAACCTAATACATATTATACAACACATATTTTAAATATTGGGTTGGTGATATATTGGATAATATTTTTTTTAAAAAAATATTGAGACGATAATATATTGAATTGAACTATGTCAACATTAGTTAACCTGCGAAACTCGCGACCTAGGTCATAAAAACATGATAATTCTATAAAAAATAAATTGAAACAAATTATGAATTTCAATTCCTAATCAGTCAAATATTGAAGGATAAAAATAAAAATAAATATTCAATTTAAAAAAGAGAAAAAAAAACAACTTAAGTCAACACGTGTAAACCCTAACTCACGACCTTAGTCATGAGAACATAATTACCCCATATAAACAAATGTGAAAGAAAAGGCACAATTCTCAAAATCAAACATTGAAGGATAAAATTGAAAAGAAAAATCACTACTAGATAAACAAAAAAAAGCCTGAATCAACTTAGGTTAACCAACCAAACCTACAACTCAGGTCATAAGATCGAGATAACACCATAGAAAGAAAATAAAAAAATATGAAATTCAATTCCCATCCAACTAAATATTGAATGATGAAATTAAGAAAAAAAATAAATTTAAAAAACAAAAAAAAATGATCCAGGTCAACCCGAGCTAACCTTCCAAACTCGCGACCCTGGTTATGAGACCAAGATTACCCCATAAGAATCAAACAGAAAAAAATTACAAAACTCAATTCTCACTCAATGTTGAAAGTTGGAATTGAAAAGAAAAATAAAAAATCACAATAAAAAGAATGAAGACCACATTTGACATAAGAAAAATTATACTCTACTGTTTTGGACAAAGCTAAGTGGGAAAACCAAGGTGAGGATAGAGAAAAGAAAGAGGAGAAGAAAGGAAAGAAGAGTGGGTTATTAGAGCCACATCGTTGTTGCTCCACCAGCATGCGTTGTCGAAAAATAAAAACCTCCTTTAGAGCTTAGGGGAAGTTACATTCGCTACTATAGCATGAAAATTTTCCTCGCACACTCATTGCATGTGTCCACTAATTTTCCCTATATGTTCAATTTAATCTCTAATCTGGTAAAGAAATTGGGGTTGAACATTTCTTTCGATTTCAAATTCAGCCCTTAAAGCTTTAATTGCTTTAAGTAAATACTATTTTTATTTTATTATGTCAAATCAAGCACTGTTATTATTATTATTATTATTTCTTGACATCGTGAAATCCATGTATCTAGGCAACCAAAATAAATCAAGTTTAATTTCAAATAAACTCAATAAAAAATAATCTAATTAAAAAAAAGTTGAGCGATCAAAAGAAAATCAAAGGACCCAAAAAAAAGGGCAAGACATTTTTCTTTACCCGTTCAATTTAGTCCCTAGTCTTGCAAAAGAAAAAGGGCTGAACATTTGTTTATGATTAAAATTTGATCTCCAAAGCTTTAATTATTTTAAATCAGTGAAACTGAATTTTATTTTACTAAATTGAGTATTAACCAAGCGCTGAAATATTTTCTCAACATCACAAGATCCATATATCTAAGCAACCAAAACGAATTATCAAGATTAATCTCAAATCATTGCAATATGGAAGGATCCAATTGAAGAAAGAAAATCAAGTGATCAAAATAAAAATCAAAGGAAAAAAAATAAAAAAAGAAAAGAAAAGAAAAGAAAACACCATGAAACACTGCTACAATCCTTTTTATTTCATCTCATTTCAAGGGCGACTGGAACTTCATCCCAAATCAGCAATGATTTAGCAGCAATTAGCTAGTTAACCAAGGGTTCGATTATCCACAATTAAAACAAAAATGGTCCGTAATCAAGACAAATTAGGAAAAATAAAATCCCAAACAATCCGTAATTGAAATTAAAAAATAGTATTGAAAAAAATTGGAATAAATAAAATAAAAGTTAGAAATCTAAAAAAGGCATGGATGAGGAGATATTCTTTAGCTAAATCACACAAGAGTCTAGAAATACATCTCAGAAATTACAAGTAGATTTTGAGATTTGAAATGGCCTTTGCCGACTACAGAGCAGGAGTCCATGAAATTTCATCATTGCATGTGCACTTATTTTAGTTATATACTAGATATTTAACCCGTGCTTTACCGCGGGTTAGATATTTTTTTCTTAATAAAAAAATTCATACAGAAACTTTTTCAACACGTTTTTATATTTAAAAAAATTCTAAGTAAAAATCAGAAAGTTTATACATACATATAATTAAATAAATCAAAATATTAAAAGCAAGTTTTAGAAAGAAACTGATGGTTTTTTGATCATTTCCCATAGATAGGACCACTAATAAGGTCTTAAAAAATTCAAGTAGCTTAAGAGTAAGGCTTATGTGTTGGATAATTGGTTACTCTATTGGTTCTAGTAATATAATTCATTCTTTCTAATTAAGGTGGCTGATAACTTGTACCTGATATCTGGTAAGCTAAGATGGCTTGTACCTGCAAAATGTCATTTTTTGTACGTTTAGGGACTTTTAGATGGTCAAGTAAATATCTTTTTAGATAGAAAAAGTGCAATGATATTTTAGAGAGGTATACTCTAAAAATATGTATGCTAAGAATATTGACAATGAGAGATTGTGAACCCTTTACCTGGGTGGTTCATTAGGTATTTATAGCCCCCGAACCTCGTCCTTTGACTGGAATAGAGGAGTTAAAGAATCATTCTACTTTTATAAATCAATTTTACATTGTGAGCTATGTTTTACTCATTTTATCAAATTAAGAGATGAAGATATGGTGGGTCATAAGAGATTTTAATACACTTAATGATGTTGATGGAATGTAGACTTGTTTAATTAAGTCTATTTATTAAGAAATAATTCCTCTAGAATTTATGTAAAATTTATGGAGGTGTGATGTTAGATTTAGACATTATGTTTGAATCCATGAGTATAGTGGATTCGGCCACGTGTTGAACCCAAGTAAACATGGAGTGCTCGGCAACAACCGGGGTGCAATGGCAAAAAGCCTTGGGCTCAACACTCATGGAGATGCGTGTCAGGCCCACCCTGTTGGCCTGATAGAGCGCTAGGCAAAGCTGTTAGGCCTAGCAGCACCTGCGAGGCCCAGCGATGCCTGTACATGTCAGTGTGTCAAGCCCAGTATTGCTGTATTGAGGGCATTTTGGGTAGGTGCGTGCTAGCCCATTGCGCTCGAGAGTTTGAGAAAATTATAGCAGTGTGTTTTCCTTGATCATGTATTTTTTGGGATATATATAATTATTGATAAAATCTTGGTTCATCATATTTATATATTACATTATTTTTAAATCATGCCATTTTATATATATAAAAAAATCAATTAATTGTAATTATTAATTTATCTTATTCTTTAATATAGCTCTCTCCAAATATTTTCAATAAAATTGATGATCATGTGTTCATGATTTTACTAATTTCAATATAAATTGATTAAAATATTCATGAAGTCAATAGAACACAAAACAAATATATGTTTGTGAAAAGATTTAAATTTCAATAAACTTGGTTATATAATGAAATTACTATATGCTATTTTTTTTGTTTTATCTAAATAGGTGTTTTTATTATTATTTAAATGAATAGTTTTATCAGTTAATTTTAAAACTATCACGGATTGTTCGCATGATATTAATTAAAATAAAACAAATAATAGATAGAGTATGAATTGGAATAAGCTAAAGTTTATAATTTATTAATTTTTTTTCAATGAAAGGTATAAGTAGGAAATTAGATAAAATAGAAAAGTATATCGATACATTTAATTTAATTTTATTTTAATTTAACTAAAGTATGAAATTGGATCTTATGCCCTATTTATCCTTTTGGAGACAATTGTCGTAAATTTCCCAGAGTATGCTAGCTTGGTTCAATTAAGGAAATATCACCATCTATCGATATCCATTGATAATAAATAAATAAATAAATAAGAAAGAGAATAAAAGTTTTATTCTCACTTAAAAATAAAATTTCATATTTCTCTCTCTCTCTCATAGTCTTATATTATATACGCTGGTGAGTTTATAATCTCATGAATTTATTAGAAACTCACCGCTGAATGGCATACTTGTAGTAATCCAATACAATATGGGCACAATACAAAGTCATTAATAAATTGAAAAGGAATAAAATAAATTAGTTTTTGTAGATTGTCGGTTTCACGCGCTTTTCCATGATGTAAGCAAGTGATAAATAAAATATAAGAATAATTCTTGTAGATTGTCTGTTCCACGCGCTTGTCCACAAATGCAAATAGCCATACTTGTTAAATTAATACGAAATCACGATATTTATTATTTTTTAAAGTATTTTTATTTAAAAATTTATTAAAATAATATTTTTTTTATTTTTCAATTTTATTTTTAATATTAATACATCAAAATAATAAAAAAATTAAAGCAAAAAAATAAAAATTTTAAATTCTTTTAAAGACAATAATGTGGTAACAATACTAAATACTCTCTTAGCCTAACAAGTTAATTTATAAATCATGACTTAAGACCTTATGCAAGTAAAATTTTAAATGGAACAAAAAAATATATTAAATAGTTAAAATTTATGAATTTATAATTTAATCAAATTCAATCCAAATTCAATCTAGTCAACACCTTAAATATTTTTAAAAAATAATAAACAACATATAATTGATATGACTTAATGATTCATTTATTTGACCTAATAATTTAATTATTTAGACCTTTTTTAGATTAATCTTTAAATTGGAATAGATAACTTTGATGCATGCAAGTGTTATGTGTCTTTAATATTATGATGCAAAATATTTTTAAAAATAATTTTTTATTTGAAAATATATCAAAATATTTTTTTTAATTTTTGGTATTAACATGTTGAATTTATAAAAAAAATATTAATTTAATTTTTTATATATATCACATTTAAAACAAAATACAATTTCAAACGCACTGCTAAGTGCTAACACTCCATGGCGTGATTGACATCAAGGTTGTTAAAATCACGATTTTAACACGGCACGGAAACTACAATACAAACTCGGATCGTAAAAACGGATCGTAAAATCGTAAGGAATTTTAAAATACATTAACAAAAAATTCATACTTCAAATAAAAATTCATATATAGTTCAAGCCCTTTAAAAATTCATACATAGTTCAACAATTTTCACCCCATTAATTCAATCCAATTAATTCAGTCCTATAATACTGAAATGACATTAAATTCAGTCCAATTCAACGCTTTTCAGTCCAATTTTCACCCCATTAATTTAATTCAATTCAGTCCAATTAATTCAGTCCTATAATACTGAAATGACATTCAATTTAGTCCAATTCAACAGTGTTCAGTCCAATTTTCACCCGATTTATACTATTAATTCAGTCAAGATATATACGGTGACAGTGTGACATTCAATTCAACAATTTTCTCATCCGAACTATTCAATCCATCCAATTTTCTATTCAGTCCATCCATTCCATTCCATTCAATTCAATTCAACATTATACATATACAATTTACAGGACCAGACAAAATCAAAATCTATTACATGGATAACAGACTAACAGTTAACAGGGCAAAATAAAAATCTATTACATGGGCAAATTCAACTACTGCAGTGATGATGATGAAGGCAAAATGAACTTACGGTGAAGAGCCGTTGATGATGATGGCTGAACGGCTGTTGCTGTTGAAGATGGGAAAGAGAAGGCGTGAAGACTGGATCGGCTGCAGGAGATCGTTGCCAGTGTGCCGTTGTTAATGAAGATTGAAGAGGAAGCTCGAAGCCATGAGCTGTTGAGGAAATCATCATCGCTGTTAAAATCGTCGCCGTGAAGACTGAATCGTGAGCACTAAGGAAAGAGAAGGCGTGAAGACTGGATCGTGACCGCTTTTGTGGAGAATAGAGATCGTCGCCGCCTTTGTGGTTGCCGACTTGCCGGTGCCCAGTTGGTTAATTAGATAAGGGGATTAGGCATTAGCCGATTAGGGATTTGTTGGGTTGAAAAATAGAAATAGTATTTTGTGAATTGTGATTTGTGAAGACTTAACTGAAGAGAAGACAGTCGCGTGACTGTGCATTTCCACAGTCAATAGGCGCCTGACAACTGGACCAGGGGGGGATTTTGTTTCAGCGCATCATTTTGGCACAATTGCAAAATCGGTCCTGAAATCGCGATTTTGTGCGATTTCATCCGATTTTTGCGATTTCACCCATTTTCAATTTTTTCAAGCGATTCAACACGTAAAGCATGTTTTGACTCGTAAAATCATATGATTTTACGAGTTAATATGATTTTACGAGTTAAAACGCGATTTTAACAATTTTGATTGACATTGACAGACATTAGTAGCCGAGTGTGTTCCCATTTTCTTTGGAAGCGTACGAGAGAACCCACCTCCACGTGATGAAAATGAGTAGCAGGAGTGCATGGAACTTCTCTTAGAGATTGGGTACATCCTCTCTTATCAGCCTATATAATGACCCTGGTCAAATAGAGAAAAAATGGCAAACTTCAAAAAAATTTATTTGAAAATCAATTAACAATCTAGAAACAAACTAGATGGCCCCACAATACCACGAATTTATAAAACAAATATATTTGATAGTGTTATAATTATAAATCAGCATTAAATAAGTAATAAAAATTGAAGATCTAATGCAATGAATATTCTATGACGGAAAAAAATTACGTTGATGATCAAAAACTTAGAGATTGAATAGAATAGTTTGTATCAATCCACAGTATTTTGCGAGGAAAGAGACATTACTTTTCCCATATGATTTAGTTTTTCTGTTAATAAAAAGAAAAAAAATTACAAAGCTAAACTCTTTACCAGCTCAATATTAAAAAAAAATCGACAAAGACAATTTTGAAAAAAACAAAAAACCCATGAGGGAAAATACTGTAGCAATCCACTATTTTGTGAGAAAAGCTATAATGTTTTCCCTAATAAAATTGATAAAGATAATTTTACAAAAAATTATGATTAAAAAAAAACAATGTAGGGAAACATTGTAGCAGTCCACAGTGTTTTTTGAGGAAAGCTACAGTGCTTTCCCAACATGATTTAGCTTTATTGTAATTGTAATTGTAATTCTCAACCAACTCAATATTAAAAAATAAAATCGACAAAGATAATTTTGGAAAAAATCATAATAAAAAAACAAAAAAAACTATGTGGGGAAACACTGCAACAATCCACAATGTTCTAAAATAAAATAAAATTACAAAGCTAAATTTTCAACCAAATTAATATTAAAAAGAAGCAAAATTTCTAATCATCAAAAATTAAAAATATAAGCAATCAAAACAATTAGGACCAAATCTGGTATACACTAAATGAAAGAAAATAATGAGGGACATAATCAAAAAATAAAATAGATAAAAAAAAATAGCAATCAAAAGAATGTGAATCAAATTGGATAAAAAAAATCAATGAAATAAAATGTTGAGGGATGAAATTAAAAAAAAATCAACTTTAAAAAACTTTAAAAACAAAACAAATAGCAATCAAAATTTTAAAAACTAAAATTGATACAAATATAAACAGACATAACACAGTTGATTTTTGAAAGGGTTGTCATGAAATCCAAGGAAATAGAAGAGAAAAAGAGGGAGGAAAAGAAAAAAAAGTTTACCAATGTTCAATTGTTACTCTTTTGTGCACATGTGTTTGACCACCAGGAAGAGAACAATGTGACACTTTCAATGCCGTCTTGAAAGACAGTGTTTTACCACCAAGAGGCGCCACACGTGTTGCCCAAAAACACGAGCGCCTCCCACTAACTAGCTCAAGCGTAGAAAGCACCAACCACTTATTTTTTTTAAATTTTATTTATACTTGTTAAAAAACTGATTTACCTCTTATTTAAATTGATTATAACTAAGAAAACATAACGAAAAACTAAACATGTCCTTGGACACCAATTTTTCTTTCTTGTAAGGGCAATGTAGTGACTTGATGTGCAATTTAAGCATTAAAAGACAAAAAAAAACCTAGGACTCTAATTTTATTTTTTAAAAGGTATTTAAGTTATTTTATTATGCTTTTAAAATATAAAAAAAAAACTGATATATCATTAATTAGTATGATAAAAAAAAATAAACTTTATGAAAAAAATTATTTTATCTCTAGTAACTAGTTAAATAATTTTATTGAAGAGGATAAAATGATGATTTCACTGTCGTAGACTTTTCATATATTGATTTTTTTTTTGTTTTTTGTAATTGTAATGGGTTTGCACAGCACGGAGGTCCTAACATTTTATTTCTTGACTCGACAAAGGAACAGAGAACAGCAGAAATATTCTGACGAGAGTGAGCGAGAAGTTGAGGGCAAGATTCAAGGAATGTGCAGATATAATATAAAGTTATTGGCTGTGATGCTGCCCACTTATCACTCAAAATATTATTTAATTATCAGAATATTTTTTTTTGCATCTTCCCTATCGTTAGCATTTTCATTGGTCACTCACAACGACTTATAGCATTTCCTATGGGGTCAT